>CAMAPE010000046.1:6114166-6778333 GCA_945859875.1 Cuscuta europaea | reverse complement strand
ACCAAAATGGTACCAACTACCCAGACTCCATGACCCCCAGGACCCAGCATTGCTTGGGTACCTAAATCTTTCTTTTGATCTTGCAGGAACTGTGTGCTGGAGCCATCTCTGAACAAGAATGGTTTATTGATAGTGGATGCTCCAGGCACATGACAGGTGACAGAAGTTGCCTAACAGAGTTCCAGAAATGCAAAGGACCTAGAGTTACCTTTGGAGGTAATGACAAAGAAGGTCAAACAAAAGGAAGAGGAAAGCTGATCAGAAACCAGATAATCATTGATGATGTCTCATATGTCAAAGGACTGAAGTTCAACTTGCTAAGTGCTAGCCAATTCTGTGACAAAGGCTACACTGTTGAATTCACAAAGGACTTCTGCTATGTGAAGCATGAGACAACAAAGGAAGTGGTTCTTACAACATCAAGGAAGAAGAACATCTATGTAGTTGATTGGAACACTGCAAAAGATGGAGTTTGCCTGATAGCCAAAGGAGATTCAAAACTGAGCTGGGACTGGCACATAAAGCTCAACCATTTGAATTTCAAAACAATCAACAAACTGGCCAGAGAACACATTGTAGAATGGCTACCAGACATTGTGTACAAGAAGGAGACCCTCTGCAGTGCATGTCAGAAAGGCAAACAAGTGAAGAATTCCTTCAAACCCATTGCTGGAGATCTTTCTACAAGCCCTCTAAATCTGATTCACATGGATTTATTTGGACCTGTTGAGACTCCAAGCGTTGGTGGCAAGAAATATACCCTAGTCATGGTTGATGACTACTCCAGATATACATGGACTGTTTTTCTATCAAAGAAAAATGAAACTCTTCAGAAGTTGCCATCTCTGTTAAAGCAACTTCAGACTGAGAAGAATTTGAAAGTGAAGACAATCAGATCAGACAGAGGAACTGAATTTGTCAACCAAGTCATAAAGGACTTCTGTGATCAGAATGGAACTTTTCATCAACTTTCTGCCGCCAAAACCCCTCAACAGAATGGCGTAGCAGAAAGAAGGAACAGAACTTTAAAAGAAGCTGCAAGAACAATGATTGCAGAATCTGGATTGCCTATGAGATACTGGGCTGAAGCAATCAACACTGCATGCTATACTCAGAACAGAAGCATGATCAACAAGAATCACCAGAAGACCCCTTATGAACTCTGGAAGGGAAGAAAACCAAACATCAGCTACTTTCATGTATTTGGATGCAAATGCTACATTCTTAACAATGGAAAGGAACATGTGAAAGTATTTCAAGAAAAGGCTGATGAAGGAGTCTTTATAGGCTATTCAAACACCAGTAAAGCCTATAGAGTACTCAACAGAAGGACTCTACATGTTGAAGAATCCATACATGTGAAAATTGATGAAAGCACCTCTGTTAAAGAGGTAACAGAGATTCTCAAGGAAGTCAGCATTGAAGACAGAAAACCAGAACCAACAGAAGAGGTGGCAGACAACCCTGCATTTCCTACACCTGCACCAAACCCCCTTCTGTTGAATGAAGATGAAGACTCTGAAGATGAGGAACCAGATAGACCAAGACAGCAGCTGACAGAACCAGACCTGACATGGTTAAGAGATCATCCTCCTAACCAAGTAATTGGTCAAATCAGAAGTGGAGTTCAAACCAGATACACATCTAGAAGAGAAGCAATGCTTGCCTGCTATATATCTCAGATAGAACCTATGACAGTTGAAGAAGCTCTTGCAGACTCAGACTGGATCAATGTTATGCAAGAAGAGCTTACTCAGTTTGAAAGGAACAAAGTATGGGAACTTGTTCCTAGGCCAAAGCACCAGAATGTCATTGGGACCAAATGGGTATTCAAGAACAAAGCAGATGAAGATGGCAACATTGTAAGGAATAAAGCAAGGCTAGTAGCTAAAGGATACTGTCAAGAAGAAGGAATAGATTTTGATGAGACCTTTGCACCAGTTGCCAGACTTGAAGCCATCAGAATCTTTCTAGCCTATGCTGCCTACAACAACATCAAGGTCTACCAGATGGATGTCAAGAGTGCATTTCTAAATGGAGATCTTGAAGAAGAAGTTTATGTGGAACAACCACCAGGTTTTGTCATTCCTACTCAATCTTCTTGTGTCTACAAGCTTAAAAAGGCCCTCTATGGTCTTAAGCAAGCTCCCAGAGCCTGGTATGACACATTGTCCCTTTTCCTAGTGAACCATGGGTTTACTAAAGGAAAGGTTGACAAACATCTATTTCAAATCTTTGTTGCTAATCATATTCTGTTAGTACAAATATATGTTGATGACATTATATTTGGGAGTACTAATCCAGAACTATGCAAGAAATTTTCTCAAGTGATGCAGAGCCAATTTGAAATGAGTATGATGGGAGAACTCAGTTACTTCCTAGGACTTCAAGTCAAGCAAGTTCCAGAAGGGATCTTTATCAATCAAGGGAAGTACACCAGAGATCTAATCAAGAAGTTTGGAGTGGAAGGGAAATCATCAGTAAAGATTCCCATGAACACTTCACAAGGAATTGGTCCAGATGATGAAGGAAAGGATATAGATGCAACAACATATAGAGGAATCATAGGATCTCTGTTGTATCTAACTGCAAGCAGACCAGACATTTCATTCTCTGTTGGAATCTGTGCCAGATACCAATCAAAGCCCAAGGAAAGCCATCTAAGTGCTGCAAAGAGAATCATCAGATACATCAAAGGAAATCCAAATGCAGGCCTATGGTATCCAAAGGGATGTAACTTTGAACTAATTGGTTATTCTGACTCAGATTTTGCAGGTTGCAGACTAGACAGAAAGAGCACCTCTGGTCACTGTCAATTGCTAGGAGGAAGGCTTGTTTCCTGGTTTAGCAAGAAGCAGAACTCCATCTCAACAAGTACAGCTGAGGCTGAGTACATTGCAGCTGGGAGTTGCTGTGCTCAGCTACTCTGGATGAAGCAACAACTGAAGGACTATGGAGTTCAAGCAAAGGAGATCAAGCTGTTGTGTGACAACACCAGTGCCATTGCTATCACTCAGAACCCAGTTCTTCATTCCAGGACAAAGCACATTGAGATCAGACATCACTTCATCAGAGATCATGTTGAGAAGAAGCACATCTGCATGGAACATGTGCCAACAGAAGACCAGCTTACAGATATCCTGACAAAGCCTCTTCCTGAGGCTAGGTTCAACAAACTGAGAGAGGAATTGGGAATGATGGATGAGATTCCAAGGGAAAGTTGAAAAGGAAAGACCTCTGTTGCTCATTTTTTGCTGACAGAATACCTGCAGCAGAACCCCTTTTGTCAACCTCTTCTGATCCCTACCCTGGCAGAACACCTCAGCAACAGAAACCCCCCCCCCCCTTCTACAGAAAAACCTCCTCTTATGACTATCAGAAGGTTGTGGACTTGAAAATTTTCTGTAAACCGGGTGACCTAGTAAATTATTAAAGGTCTTTTACCCTTTTACCCTTAAAACGGTATCAAGCCGTATAATATTTACTGCGCCCCCGTTTATTTACTGCGCCCCTTTTTACATTTATTTGTATCTTGGAACCATAAATTAATTCCAAGCGTCCACTAACCCAAACCCATAAATTCCCCTTTCGCAAACCTAAACCGCTACTGCTCTCATTACTTTCAAACTTTCAAACCTCCATAGCTCTCAAACTTTCTGCAATTTTTCTCTGATCAAATGGCTTTCATCAACATTAAAGACCTCACCAAGGAGGAAATCAACACTCTAGTTTCAAACATCTACACAGGGATGAACTGCGACCTCTCCGCACTCCCTGAACTCGCTTCAAACCACGAAACGATGATGAAAATCATCAAGGGAATGGAGGACTCCCAACTGAACAAAGTGGTAGGATATCACTTTGAGTCCTACAGTACAAGAGACGTAGCAGAGTTCTATCTCAACGCTACATACGAAGGGGAGACCATTCGGTCAAATGTCAATGGTGAAGACATTACCCTCACTCTTGAAGACCTCAACGCCCTCTTTGGCGTAGTAGAGGACCCTCAAGAAGAAGAAACTGAAGGTTTCCTAACTCTGGACAGTGTCAACGTCACTGTGGACAACTTTGTCCAACTCTACTGCCGACCTAAAGTGGGTAGAGTTCCAAAGTTGTACATGAAGAAAAACCTCCTTCAGAGCGACTATGAGAAGTTGGTAAATATCCTGCATAGGTGCGTCTGGAGCAAGAGCACCTCCACAGATGACATGAACGTACTGAATGCAAAGGCTGTCTTTGCAGTTCATCATGGGATGAACATCAACTGGGGACAGGTAATTGTCAAATCCCTTGTTGAATTCATCAAGAAGAAAGACAAGGAGACCGGTCTGTTCAAAAACCCCATGGGTTATGGTCTCCTAATCTCTGAAACCTTGCTCAAGGCAAGGATAGGGCTGAGAAACCATATTGAGGCAGACTACACCAAGTTGCTCTTCCTCAACACTTCAAGTGACAGGAAGGTTGCTCTCAAGGCAGAGCAGAAAAGACTCAGAACCCTTGAGTTCAACAGAGAAAGGCAACAACAGAAGGTTGTTCAGCCAAAGAAAGTCTCAAAGAAGCAACAGAAACCTCCTACCCCTTCTGATTCTGAAGAAGAAATGCCTTTGGTAAAGAAGGTGGTCAAGAAGGTTCCCAAGAAGAAGACCACACCTGTCAAAGTCCACAAGATGGTGGCAAAGAAATATGTCCTAAAGAGAAAGGCACCTTCACCTATCTCTACAGAAAGCACCCCCTCTTCCTCCCCCATTGCAAAAAAGGCCAAAATTTTGACACCTGCAGCACAAGAGAAGCTGGAGGACTCTGTCACCTCTGCCCCAGCCAACAGAAATGCTTGGCACGGCAAGAGGATCATCTTTGAGTCAAGTGACTCAGAAGAAGAAGTAGTGGTGCAGAATGCCACTACTCAGGGGGAACCACATTCTTCTACCCCTGCCTCTGCACATGATCAACCTCTGGTGGTTTCTTCACCAGAACACCAAGAAGATAGCAGATTTTCAAGCCTTGCAGAACCCCTACTGAATCCCACTCCTGATAGGGAATTCATCGGGGTTCTGGCATGGAGAAAGTGGAGAGTGGGACCTCTCACTGAGCTACTGAAGAACATGTCCCACTTCATCTCTGAAGAAGAAGAAGTACTCAGATGGGCTGACACAGAAGATGTTGAGTCATGCCTGAACAAGGATTTTCTTCTTTCTGTCCTACAGAAGAAGAAGGAGAAGCTTCAAGGAAAAGCACCTCTGTTCAGAAACTCACCAGAAGACCATGTGAAGGCTCTTCAAGAGCATGAGATGAATGACTTTGATGCTTGGTTAGTTGAGAAGAAGAGGAAGGAGTCAATGATCAAGTTTCGCCACAGTGCACATGGAGAAGGTGAACCCTCTACTGCAAATGATCTACCCCTAGTCATGGAAAGGCTTGTCAAAGAATGGAGAGATTCTCTATTCACAGAAACTATACTAGAGGTAATTCCCCCAATCATTCCTTCTCCCCCTCCCTCTCCTAAAAGCACTTCTCCCCAACCCCAACAGAAATCCCCCTCACCCTCACAGAAAACCATCTCTGCACAGAAAACCCCTACACACCAGAAACCCTCCACCCCCAAATCTTCATCTCCTTCACCCTGCAAACCGTTCTCTCCTCCAAAGAACAGATCACCATCCCCTCAAGGACAAATTATCCAATACCAACACCAACAGATCATCTCTTCAACAACATCACCCCAACAGAAAACCTCTTCACCCAAAACCAAAAACCCTTCTCCCTGCAAATCCCAACCCTCAATCAGATCCAGATCACCATCACCTCCACCCTCTCCTCCACAACAACAGAATGCTCCCTCACATCAACAGGAAAACCCCTCCAACAAGAAATCCAGAACTGCTTCTCCAAAGCCTACACCACAAGATGCAGCCATTCCTCTTTCCCCTCAACACTCTGTGGCTTCTACCCCCATCAAGAAACCTATCTTCAGGGTTCACTCATCTTCTAGTGACAATGATGGGTTCCTCACCTCCTCCATAGCAGCTGACATTACTTCCAAAAGGAGGAAGACCCCTCCCCAGAATGAAGAACAACCCAGAAGGCCTCCTATGCCTAAATCAAGAGGTCTAGGTATGCCTGGGTACACAGAATCCAAAGAAGTTAAGCCCCAAATCTCCTTCAATCAGTTTGTCACTGCAGCTGAGGACTTTGGTGGTAAAGTGCTTGATGGAATGGATCAACTGGCTGAGATCAACACTAAGCACCATGAACATATCACCTTTGTTCATAATCATCTTGAGGCTGGACTTCAGCATATCTCAGAGAAGGTTGAAGCACTGACTCAGACACTGGTCACCTTCATGGAATCCTCATCTGCAAAACTTAATGTTGTTGCCAGAGAAGTTGATGGTGTCCACTCTGTTCTCTACTCGCAATCTCAGATTCTCAACAAGCAGAATAAACAACTCAAGGATATAACAGAATCCCTTGACATTGTACAATGGTATGAAGACCAATCTGCTGAGAAGTTTATGCAGCTACAACTCTTAAATAATGATCACAAAGATCAAGTGGCCAACCTGATCAAGAAGGATCAAGAAAGATATCAGAAGATGATACTACTTGAAGCTAGCTCTCAGGACATCAAGTCTGCTCTTGATCGTCAACAGAACTTGATAGAAGGTCTGACCTCTGTCACGCAAACCTTACCAGAAACTCTTGAGCAGATTGCCATCTCCCAGGCAACAGAGTTCCAGAAGATTGCTATGATGATCTCTGACCTGGATGATGCCAAAAGGGGGGAAAAGGAAAAGGACCCCCAACAGAAGAAATTGCCCCCTAGGCCAACTGCTGGACCCTCATCTGATATTGATCCAACCCCTTACTTCCAGGCCTCCCAACAGAAGAAGAGAGAAGCTGGTACTTCAAGACCTTCTTCTCCTCGCAGAGGTTCTACCAAGAAGAAGAAACCCTTGAGCTTAACTGAGTGGAGACTTGGAGGCTCTCAAAAGATTGACAGAGCACAGTTTGAAGAAATACAACAGAAGATGACCCCTACTCAAAGACAGAATCTCTATCTTGACAGAGACGGTCATATAAGGGTCAGACATGGTGGTTCCTTGGAAGAGGCTGAATATTGGTTTCACAAGAGAGTACTCCCAGGCAAGGATGTACATGAGGGAGTACTTCACTATCTGAATTGCAAGCTCTCTCCCATTTGGGCCTCCTGTCAAGCACCAGGAAATTTGGCTGGCATAAGAGAAGAAGTGAATGCTGAACTTAAGAATCTAAAAGAACAAGATCGCAGAACCAGAGCTGAAGCTGAAAGGGAAAATCTGTAATTCCTTTTAAACTTCTCTTAAAACTCTTGATCTAATAAAAGCTTATCTCTGCTCCTTCTAAAGTCTCTTTGCTTCTTTACTCTTTGTTGCTTACTGTTTTATTCTGTACTTGTTTCTTTTTGAACTGCTATCTGAATGTACCGCACTCTTACTATTTTCCTATGCCAAGTTACCCACCAAGATTTTAATGAAAAGTTTTAAACTTTAAATTTTTATGGTGAAGGCACTTCTCTGGAAATAGTTAAAGGGTTTTGGCATCATCAAAAAGGGGGAAATTGTAAGGAATAATTGTATTTACATTTTGATGATGCTATATTAATTAGGACTTTAGAGTACCCCTTTTAGAAATTATGTATTAGAATTTTCCCTTGTAAAGTTCTTAGCATAATCGACTACCAGAAGGCCTCTCTACCAGAAGACCTCCGGACAGAAGATTTTGGTTCTCTGTCTAGGAACAGAAAACCTCAGGGTCTCTGTTACCCTTTAGCTTGACAGAAACCCTCTTGGTTCTCTGTAAGCTACTATCAACAGAAGTGCTCAAGATCTTCTCTGATTAGTTCTCTGCCAAAGACACCAGAAGGTCTGACACTTGGAAGAAATCCACAAAGTCGGGAAGTCAACTAAAAGATTCCCTCAACGGCTAGGAGTATAAAACGGAAAAGCTACAGTGCTCGCATTAAATGCTCATTTAATGCTCCCCATGCTCCGTGGAGTAATTGCAGATGATTGGCCGCAATGTCAGGATTACTTTATCCCAAAATAGTAACCCGCCAACTTTACCGGGTCCTACTGGTCAAGTCAACTACTCGCGCATTAAATGCAGTTGTCCTCCTACTCCTCCAACGGGAAGACAACCTCAGTATAAAAGATACACTACGAAGAACAACCGGATAACTTTGCAACTTTTGCTACACATTGCTACTACTCTTCATACAAGATATTCAAACTCTGAAAAGCAAAAAGCCTCCTTGAGATTCAAACTCATTATCTTCTACAAGAGAAGGCAGAAGTTGGAAAAATACTTTTTCCAACTCAAGCAAAGTTCCAAGTGTTCTTCAACTCTTCAAGCTCATCACATACAAATCTTTTGTAATGAAGCTAGTTGGAGGAACCCCTGTTTCAACAGAAACTCTTCTTGCTACAAGAAGGACGTCCAAGTAACTGGAGTAGTGAAGTGGTGATACTTCCAGGAAGCTCAGTGAAAGGACCAGTCTTAAAGGAAGCCAGGCAGTGCATCCCAGGAGACATCTAGACTTGAAGAAGACGTGGAGAGCTTCTTAAGTACTAGGACTAAGGCTTTGTAAACGGCAGTTTTTACAGCTTAGTGGAACAGTGGACTAGAGGAACAAGTTGTTCCTTGAACCACTATAAAAATCCCTGGTGTCGTTTACTTACTGCTTTAATACTCGCACTTAGATAGAACTGTCTAACTCCTTGGACTTGGTATCTGTGTTCAGCAGAACTTGTTCTACGAGTTAACAGAAGGCCTACTACCTTTGCTTCTCTGAGACTAACAGAACTCCCTACCAGAACCCCATCCGCTGCCAGTCTGTTCTTTCAACAGAACAGGCTATTCTGTAAATCTGGTACTTAGTTTAAAAAGCTAAAAACCAATACAGTCTATTCACCCCACCCCCCCTCTAGACTGTATCCAGTATAACCGGGACCAACACTTACCATGCCCTAAGGTACTCATTTACATTATCCAATAATGAAGCTGAATATGAGACCTTGTTATTCGGTCTCAGAATAGCGAGGCACTTCAGAGCTCAAAAACTGAGATCAAAAGCGACTCTAAGTTGGTCATCAAGCAACTTAGGGGGGAGTATGAGGCCAAGGAAGCCCGTATGCGGAAATACAAGGATGCAGCCCTGGAGATCATAAAACAGTTTGTAGAATCTGACCTACTTTGTGTTCCACGAGCTCAGAATATGGAGGCGGATACCCTGTCGAAACTGACAACTGATGCTCCCGAACATCTCACACGCATAGCTCAAGTACATGAATTGAGGAAACCAAGCATCGAAGTCACCAAGGACCAGGAGGTCTTATCAGTCGACCAGGCTCCGAGATGCTGGATAGATGACTTGGTAGAATATATCGAGAGCGGAACGCTACCCCGAGAGGAGGATAAGGCAAGAGTGGTCAGAAGGCGAACCCCTAATTACGTCATCCAGGATGGCAGACTCTACAAAAGAAGCTACAATGGGGTACTCCTGAAGTGTTTGAGGCCGGATCAAGCCTGGTAGATAATCAAGGAATTATAAGAAGGAATTTGCTCGTCACACCAAGGTGCGTTTACTTTGAGCAGAAAGGCTATTTTACAAGGATACTTTTGGCCAACCATGATAAAGGACTGTGCGGACTTCGCACGAAGATGTGAGGTCTGCCAGAAATTCCAAACGAATCCGGGAAGGCCGGCCACCTTATATATCGCGATCAGCACAACAATCCTCTTCTCAAGGTGTGGGATAGATCTTGTGGGTCCCCTTCCTAAGGGCTCAGCGGGTCGGAGATTCGTGATAGTGGCAGTTGATTACTTTACTAAGTGGGTTGAGGCCGAGCCAATGGCCACAATTACCGCTGAACAGTGTAAACAATTCGTCTAGAGAAACATCTTCTGCCGGTTCGGTGTGCCCATGCAGATTATCACTGATAACGGAAAGCAGTTCGATTCCGGACCCTTTAAAGAATTTTGTGAGCAATGGGGGGTCGAGGCTAGCAGGGCATCCGTCGACTACCTTCAGTGCAACGGACAGGTTGAAAACGTGAACAGAATGATCGTTACTGGCCTGAAGAAGAAGCTGGAATCTATGGGAACGACTTGGGTAAATGAGCTCAACAATATCCTTTGGGCCTACCGAACAACCCCAAGGAAAGCAACTGGGGAGACCCCGTTTGCCCTAACCTATGGGTTCGAGGCCCGAGCACCTTCGCAAGCTCTAGTCCCAAGCAGAAGAATAGAAGACTATGATCCTAATAACAATGAGGAAATGTTGAGAACTGAGCTTCATCTGATTGAAGAAAAGAGGGATAGAGCCTTCATTAAGCCTGAAAATTATAGAAGGTAGGTGAAGGAATACCACGATGCCAGGGCCAAAGCAAGACAATTTAACATTGGGGAACTGGTTTTGAGAAAGAGGTGGGCCAGCAAGCCTCTAGAAGGTGGAAAATTCGCCAAAAACTAGGAAGGCCCGTACAAGATCAAGGGGATAATCGGGCCTGGAACCTACAAGTTGTGTACTCCTAACGGGAAACTGGTAGATAGAGTGTGGAACTCTGAACACTTGATGAAGTTCTATCAGTAAGCATGTAATCCTCTATTTCTCGCTCCAAATTTCAATAAATGTTTTGATTTTATTCACCAAGTCCTTTATAAGTACTTGCAAAGGTTTCTCAACCAGCCAAAAAAAAGCAAAGGCTACGCCTAATTGGTTCTCGCAAAAGACAAAGTACAAATTTCGAACTCATCTAATTCCAGAAGCTCAACCTAGTCTTCCTAAAGACGAGAGCGGGAATAAAACAACCTTCCTCAAGGTTAAACAACCATATACACAAAATCAGATTTCCTCAAACAGGAAAAGACAACCTCTTGCAAGGTTAAGATTTTAAAGGGTTAAAG
The DNA here is from genome assembly GCA_945859875.1 of Cuscuta europaea. Classification (NCBI taxonomy): domain Eukaryota; kingdom Viridiplantae; phylum Streptophyta; class Magnoliopsida; order Solanales; family Convolvulaceae; genus Cuscuta; species Cuscuta europaea. Next base: position 6,767,389 of record CAMAPE010000046.1, on the reverse strand, counting down.
ATGAAACTTATGGAATTGACTTTGCACCGGAGAAGCCAACGAGCTTCGTCAATTAAGAGGCCAATCACCAAGGTCTAAGTAACCTAAGGTGAGACCCACCCTATTTGGCTCAACTATTAAGAGCCTAAGGGTCTAAAATTGGTAAAGTCATCCTTAACAAAGGAAAGACGGCCTTGACCGGAAATTCAAGGCCAAATACATAAAGGACCAAATGAATGAAAACAACTAAACAGGGAAGCTCAAGGGTCATCCTGGAGCGTATGGATTATACAGGTTCAAGACAGAGGTCAACTCCCAGAAGACAACACATCCAAGGGAAGAAGCCAGCCCAAACATGGCCAGAAACCTCAAACAAACATTGATGTACAGAACAAGTTAAGCAATCAACAAAGATGGTCAAAAGGCAGTTGTAAATATGTACACGCAAAAATAAAGCAGAAGAGTAAGATGTCAGGTACACGCCACCCCAAGGGTGGAAAACAGCTACACGCGCGCAGGCCTGGATAAGATGTTTGTTAAAATGTCATTCAAGGGAAGTTTTATCAATTACCAAATTGAGCAGGAGGAACTTCCGAGGCAGGGGCATCAGCAGTCGGGGTCTCTTCAGGGGCTTCTGGATTCATCATCAATTCTGGCAGACCCTAGGCCTGGGCGGAGAAGGAGGGGTCTCTCTTTAAAAGCCTAATGCAATCTCCTCCCTTCGACCCAGGAGGGCCTGCTCCACCTTAGCCCGGAAAGCTGCGCTCCCCTTCAAGACCTGAACAGCGGTCGGGTCAACTTCTTCAGCCTTCCTCCTCAGCTCCTCTTCCACCACTCGGTGCGCAACCTCAACGTCGCTTAGCCTTTTCTGCAGCATCTCACCCCTCTGCACCGCCACCTCCAGCCTCTTCTTCAGATCAGCAGCCTGCTCCTTGAGACCAGCCATCAGGGACTGAGCCTCATCCTGCCCCTCGACCAAAAGACGGGAGTCTGAAGAAGCCAGAATAAAAGCCTAGAAGCAACGAAGTCAGAATCGAAAAAGAAGACAAAACCAGGACACTCAAAGCAACCATGAAAATAGCAAACGAGGCATACCTCAGATAGGGAATGGACATCGCGTCGGATGGCAGTCCGGGGAGACAAACACCGGATCTCCTCTTTGTCAATAGGAGGAGTGATAGCCAGGCCCAATGACATCAGGTTCACGGTGTGACGGAACAGAGAGGTAGAGCGGGACTTCATGGAGAGGCGAACAAAATGGATGGGCCCTAGGGCTTCCCCCTGGGCACCGCCTCCCTAAGACTGGGCGTCCGAGTCGGAATCCACATCAACTACATCCTTAGAAGATTTGACAACAGCTTTTCCTTTCTTCTTGGGCCCAGAGATAGGCCGGAGTGCCAGCCTCTTCCCAACCCCCTTATCATTGGGGGGCTGAGGGTCAACAGCCGGCGTATTCAAAGGCCCGACACTATCTCCGGGGCAGATCCCCCTGACTTCTCCAGGGCGGCCCCAGCGCTCCACCGGGTCTGGATCTTCATGGCAGGAACCAATGGACTAGGAGTGGCACCAGCCTTTGCCGCAAGCCATTCCAACCGGGAGGTCATCTTATCACCCGCTGTAACAAGCACAAACCGAGTCAGGAAAAAGGCATCCAGAAGATAAAAATATAAAGGAACGCCAACTCAGACAAAGCCGACTTGACGAAAAGGTAAGTACAACCACCCTGTCCTCACCTACGTAATGGCCCATAAGAAATGGTGCACCCCCAGCAATGAGCTTGGCGGCCTCCGCATTGCCCTCTGATAGAAAAGGCATGGCCCCCTTCCGAATCATCTCCCCCCACATGTTCTCAAACTGCAGCCCCCCATCCGCATGGGTGTTCCATAACAATTTCTGCCTCCAACCCTTGAAAGAGTCGGGGTAAGATTTGGCTTCAAATAAACGGTGGCCGGCCCGTTGAGAGATCGAGAGGTATCCCGGGGACTCATAACCACCAGGTCGCACAGAGTGAAAGAAATGGAGGAAAATGTCAATGAAAATTGAAAGGGAGAACACCTAAATGCAGGCATCAGGCAAGGAACCCGGCTATGAACATATGGGTGGTTGGGGAAAATTGACCAAGAATCACGCCATAATAGCCCATAACGCTCAGATGGGCAGTATGAAGAGGGAATCGAAGGCCTACTTGCAAACTAGCCAGATGTACCCCAAAATGAAGGGGGGAGGGGGATCTACAATATTTTGCCTAGGAGTTGGGCGGGAGCCAGGGGCGGACCGTAGTACAGACCTAGGGGGGCGACCGCCCCCCCAACATTTTTTTTTATTGTATATATATGCGAAAAATATGTTTACCCTCAACGAATAATTTTCGTGTCTCCAAAAAAAAATTTGAACCCCACCCAAAAAAAATTGCCCCCAAAACATAGCCCACTTGCAGAAACTCAATTGCTTAAGAGCCTAAATAATAGAAAATATGGAAATAATATTATATCAGCCCACTCAAAAATGTATTCCCAACCCATCCCATTATTTATTCCCAGCCCACCCCAAAAGAGCCCAGCCCACTTATGCCATAGACAAGCCTGCGCACCTAAAAGGCTAGAAGAAACAAAAGCGTAACTGGAAAAAGAGAACGCCGAAGAAAAGTACAGGGGTTACTTCTTCCACCTAATCGCCTAATCGCCTAAGAAGTAAGATCTGAAGAAGGCGAGAAGCCGAGAACGGAGAACGCCAACTCGCGAAGCCACCAGTCACGCTCTGTTGTTCTGCCATCCACGTCGTGCTTCTGCCGTCCACTGTCCACGCCGTGCTTCTTTATGGCTCTGCCTCCAGGCTCCAGCTATGGCGCAGGTCAGTTAAAGCATTTTTACTTTTTAGACTTTTTCTCTCTTATTTTGTGATGATTGTGTTAACTTGTGTTATAATTTTTAGCCTTTTAGAGTGTTAGGGTTAGATGGTTAGTCCTTAGTTAATCAATTTTATCAATTGAATTTTTTAGTGATAATAAAATAGGACAAAAATTCATTACAAATTGGGTTGACATGTTTTACGCAACCATAGATTCACAATTGTTGGAGCTGAATAGCAGATTCAGTGAATAGATAATGATCTTCTTACTCTTAGCTATGCTTTGGATCCTAAGGACTCATACAAGTCCTTTAACATTGATGATATTTGTTCTTTAGTGGATAAATATTACCCTTTTGATTTTATTGAGCAGGAGAATGTGGGCTTGAGGTTTCAATTGCAACATTATAAGCTCAATGTTCTAAATCATCCAAAGTTGGCGAATTTGTCTACAATGGCTGAACTTTGTCAAAGATTAGCGGAGATGGAGATGTCAAAAGTGTACTTTCTTATTGATAGATTGATCCGACTTTTGTTGACTCTACCGGTATCGACAGCAACAACAGAAAGGGCTTTTTCAGCAATGAAAATTATAAAAACAAGGCTTCGCAATAAAATGGAGGATGAGTATCTTGCAGACAACCTTGTTGTTTATATTGAAAGAGAAATTGCTAAAACTTTTGACTCAAAAGCCGTGATTGAGGAATTTATCTCGTTGAAGGAGCGTCGGGCACAATTTAAAGGTATTAACTTTACTATTCTGTAATAATATATTTGTCTCTTATTTTATTTTTTGCCTATTATGTACTATTTTAATGCTTCATCTTATTACTATTATATAAAAAAAACTTATAATAATGAGCGTTGTTGAAGGTAAATCCCGTAGATCCGAAAGCCCAACACGAACTTTGGATATATCAGGAATGGTACAGAATCAAAGTGAATAACCAAATATAAAATATGAACTCACTGATGCTCAAAAGCTCACTTGTATTAATTAACCAGTCTGATTACAAGGAAATTCCCGATCGGTAGGTCGGAAACAATGCTTTAATACATGAAATAAGAGCAATAATGTTATTTTAGAGCCTGAGTATTGAAATGCTAACCCTTACAATGATTTTAAACCTTCTATTTATACTAATGGAGAGCATGGGCTGCTCTATGCTGATTGGCTATTGTTCCACCGACTTGGTCACCCACGTTTCCACTTGCTGATGTCACAATCTGGCATTAATTGCACCTGGTCACTTGCCGATTGTCCGTTGCTCGAACGGGATGTTGGACCATGCTGAAGACGATGTCAAATTGGACCAAGTATGATATATAGTCCGAACTCCGTTCGGTATACCTTCTTACTGAGCCAACCCTTTCTTGGGCCGAATCTCGTTTGGCATGAATTCTTCACTGGATCTACTCATCATAGAGTGATGGGCTCGTCGTTTGGGCCGGGTATCTTGGGCCTTCTTGATCCGGGTATTGGGCCTCTGGATCAATATCCCAACACAAGTCCCCCACTTCCGATGTCTCGAATGACAGTGAGTGCATTAGGAAGTATGAATACCAATGTTGCAATTCACCGAATGGCGATCGGGGTACAGAAGTAGTCAGTTCCCCATGCTGTGATTTGACGGCTGTCATTTCATTTCCCCATATTCATCATGGTAACCGTCGTTTAGTCTTTTCATTAGACACGCATTTAGTTTAAATGCTCCTAGTGACGTGTTGCCCCCTGATTGGTCCTTGACACGGCGGTTTCAAGGCTATAAATTAGCCTTTAACTTCTCAAATCCGGGTTTCGATTCTGCAATTCTCTTCGCCTTGTCGTTTTCTGAAATTTCTCCAAGCCCTCGTCGCTCAGGTACTCTCCCTCCCTTGCTTTCTCACCTCATCCCTGACTCGGTCGAGATGAATTCCCAACAGTGTTCTGATTCGGAAATGGCTTCTCAAGGGGAGGACCGTGATGTGGAGATTATCACCGTCCCTTTTGATGAAGGTTCCAAGGCAACGACGGCGGAGGTTAGGGAGGAGACGGGTGACTCCTCTGACAGTTCTTCTTCCTCCAGTGAAGATTCCGACGATACCAAGTCCGAGGACGAATTAGCTTCAATGGAGGTCGGACGTCCCAACGATTTCCCTCGCCATACCCTTGACCTAAAACTGATTAGGGAGAGGCGGCAAAAACTGACCTCCCACAATAGGTGGTGTGTAGCATATAATGGGCACACAACTATTTTTTTTTACCCAAGGAAGTAGGGTGTCGAACCACAGAGAAGCGGGAAATAAAATAATTAAGCACAAAGTAAGGATTAAAGTTGGGAATGCGTTTCTTTTGATTTTTGTTTACTTGGAAAAGTAATTAAATAAAAGTGATTGAGAGAAGAGACTTTTATCAACACAAAGTTCAACCAATAGCAAGTAGGGGTAGAAATTGGAAACTAATTGTTCAATGCTCATTTGTAAGACATAATTGCTAATTTTATTCTTAGATAGATTGTGAGAAGTTGTAGATAAATATTTTAGGACCCAACACAAGTCACCTAAAATAAGTAACTAGTCAACATTTCCCAGTGATGGCCAAAACGAGACTAGTTGTTTAAGTGCAACGACAACTTTAATTATTAACTATATTATTTACCCAACCCCGTGGTGTAAATAATATAATTAAATAATTAAATTCTCCCGTAAAACTTCAATCCGGGACAAGGTAAAAGAAGTTTAACGGTGTGTTCAGAAAGTGTTCATTTGTGTATTTAACAAACAATATGTTTATGATTGAGTACTCATAATATATATCACAAACACAACATAATTAAGTTTCTGGACACAACAATCTAAATAGAACAAACTTAACAATTAAAATCCATACAAATTAAAACATGATAAGAACAATTAATTAACCAATTTCTAGCCCCAAATTTATTTAGCTATACATGTTGGGAAACATAGAAATAGATGAATCCATGATTAAAGTACAAGATTTAATGAGATAAGAAAGATCAAACTTGTGATAGATGACAATCCTTGGAGCTTTGATGCTAATCTTGACTTAATCTTGGATGAGAAAGTGATTAGTTATGATTGAAGATGGGTTGATGATTTGGGGTTGAGAAATGAAGAGAGAAGGAGGAGGAAATGTTTCTGGGATGTTTAGAGAGAAGTTGGTCCGAGCTTATGTGTGGAGGAAGATGGATTAAGGCAATATAATGATAAGGTGATTAATCATTAATTGTTGGGATTTACGGAACAGATGAGTTTATGTACAACAAAGCGCAGTAAAGTTTCAACAGTGGCAGGTAGCTCAACGGATAAGCACTTCAGGGGAAAACTCGGAGATTGTGGGATCGATTCTCGGCTTCAACATTTTGTTCTTTTCTTTGCCGCGTTCAGAAGGAATATAAAAATTGCCAGCTGAATATGTACAACATTGATCACCTAGCACATTGGTTGTAGTAGACGTTCTTCTACCTTTTCTCCAGGGATCGAATCCCAGCTCCACCATTTTTATTTTTGCTTCTTTTCTTCAATTTACTCCTTATTTGTTTTGAAGGAAATTCCACTTTTATTGACCTCCAACTTGAACTTTTATTTTCTTCTTTTGTTCACTCTAATGTATCCAAATAGCATCAAAAGTACCTGAAAATACAAAATACCCGTGTAGGACTGCACAAGTACAAACTAACGACAAATAATAAAAATATGTACAAAAGTAGAATTTTAATAACTAAAATTAACAACAAACTAAGCGTAAAAAGTGTGTAAAATACAAGTACATCAAATCCCCCACACTTAGGCTTTTGCTTGTCCTCAAGTAAAACAAACAACAAACACAAAAATATACACAATTTGATAAGATTTACAAACATAACTAAATAAATCACATATCCACCTCTAATGTCCACTAAACGGTCCAATACCCTGAAATGTCACAAAATAACGCATTGAGAGTAAACCGAGTATTATTGCCTATCACTAAGATTTTCAAATCAAACTTTTAACACAAACACCTATAGATCTAAATTAGTTCGGGTTATGCAGAACAAGTTTCTCCAATCCGCTAAATTCAAAAAATGACACAAATAGATCAATTAGGACTTTTTTCGGTGAGTGGCGAGATTAATGAGTGTGGCTAGTTGGAAGGAAAGTTTGGTGTAAGAATATACAGAGAAAGTTAGATTGTACTAATAGTGAGCGGATCATCATAAGAATTTACAACAACTTGGAGCATACAAAACAATGAGAAATATAAACATGAAAAGTAAAAAAAATGGGGTTTTACAAAAGAAATTACAACAAGAATTTAATGTGCCTCTTTGTTTTTTTTTTTTGTTTTTTTTTTCTTCTTTTTTTCAATTTTTCTTCTCTTTTTTTTTTCTTTTTTTTTTTGATTTTTTTTTTCAAAGAGGGCACACACTGAACATTACAATGAAAAATTAACCCCAAAATTTACAAACAAATATGTACTTCACTCATATGACACTTAATAGTAGCTCCATTTATTCGCTCACAAGTAACAAGACAATCTACTCTAGGATTAGAAAAGATTAACTTTGGATAGGGCTTCAGAAGGTTATGTATTTACAAGGTTACAAAAAAATGAATTAGTAACAAGTGAAGTAAGATATTTTACACTTGTACACTGAAAAGGCTCGAACGGGATTACTATGGAAAGTGTTATTTATTTACAAAGGGATAGTGTTTGGCTTCATGGGTAAACAAAGATGGCCTAAATCATTTCTAAATGTGTCAAGTTCAAATAAAATTTCAAGGAGAATAAATGTATGAACATCTTAATCTGTATAAACTTTCACTAATTCAACTATTAACCAATAAATTGGAAAAATAAAATCTAGGGTGTTTAATGCTAAAGTGTTAAAAAGAATCAAGTTCAAAGCTAATACTAAGTTACTCTCAAAAAATTATAGTGACACTTCTCAAACTCAAACCACATTTCGTCAAAAGAGGTGAATGAATAGTTTTAAAAAGTTATGGAAGTAACTAGTAACAAAAAGTGTAAACTAATGTGTTGTTTGTCTATTGTTGTATTTTGGACAAGACTGGTGTTTACTTTTCCAAACAAACACACAAAATAAAAATAAAAGAAAATAAAATCACACAAACAAGCAAGGAAAAAGAAAAAATATTCACACAAGAAATTAGGGTCGAACTACCCACTCCCCCACACTTAAAATTTGCACTGTCCTCAGTGGAAAATAAATTAAAGGAGTGTAAAGAAAACTTCCCTGAATTGCGGACGGATGATGTTGAGATGTCTTTTCGAGCGGATGTGGCCCCTTTAGAGTCCAAAAACAAAAACCTAGACATTTTTTTTTTGCTTTTTTTTTTTGTTTTTTTTTTTTGAAATTTACAAACTTGGGTTGCCTCCTAAGAAGCGCTCGTTTAAGGTCATTAGCTTGACCCATGCCTCTTCATTCATATTTCGGATCAGTGAGGCAATACACAGAAGTTGCCTCTTGTCTCTCACCATCATGGTATAGTTTCAACCGTTGTCCATTTACCATGAGTTTTTGGCCGCTTTTGTTTAACAACTGGACTGCTCCGGATGGAAATGCTTCAAGTACTTCAAATGGACCCAACCATCGGGTCTTTAGCTTTCCGGGAAAGAATTTGTAACGTGAGTTAAATAGAAGAACTTTATCTCCCCGTTCAAATTTTCTTCGGTTGATCACCCGGTCATGCAAAACTTTTGTTCTCTCCTTGTAGAGTTTTGAGCTATCATAAGCTGCAAGTCTGAATTCTTCAAGTTCATTTAGCTGCAACAGTCGTTTCTCACCCGCCAATGCAAGATCCATGTTGAGTGTCTTGATTGCCCAATATGCTTTGTGTTCAACCTCAACAGAAAGGTGACATGCTTTCCCATACACCAATTTGAATGGTGAGGTGCCGATGGGATTTTTGTAAGCAGTGCGATATGCCCATAGTGCATCATCAAGCTTTTCGGCCCAATCCTTTCGGGAAGGATTAACAACTTTCTCGAGAATTGTTTTGATTTCTCGGTTTGAAAGTTCCACTTGGCCATTTGTTTGCGGGTGGTATGGAATTGAGAGTCGGTGGTGAATCCCATATTTGGAAAGGACACGTTCCAATGCTTTGTTACAAAAATGAGTACCATTGTCGGTGATGAAAGATCGTGGAACTCCGAATCGGAAGAAAATATTTTTCTGAATGAATTGGATCACCACTTTGGCATCATTTGTCTGTGTGGCAGCTGCTTCTACCTATTTAGAAACATAATCAACAGCTACAAGGATGAACTCTTTCCCATTTGATTTTGGAAATGGCCCCATAAAATCGAGCCCCCACACGTCAAACAATTCGACTTCAAGTATGCCATGTTGAGGCATTTCATTCTTTCTTCCAATATTGCCGGTACGTTGGCAACGATCACAGTTTTTCACAAATTTGCTTGCATCTTTGAAAATAGTGGGCCAAAAGAAACCTGATTGTAAAATCTTTGCAGCAGTACGAGAGCTTCCATGATGTCCCCCATATGGTGAGGAATGACAATGGTGCAAGACATTTGAAACTTCATCTTCGGGCAAACACCGTCGAATGACTCCATCGGCACACCTTCTATAGAGAAAAGGTTCTGCCCAATGATAGTAGCGGGAGTCATATTTTAACTTCTTCTTTTCAGTATGTGTAGCACCATGTGGAATTACCCCATGAGAAAAGTAATTTGCAATATCGGCAAACCATGGATCAAAATTTTGAGCAGTCATAAGTTGTTCCCCAATGAAATCATCATTGATTGGCATCTTGGTATCACAAGGAATCTCAAGTCGAGATAAATGATCGGCAACAACATTTTCAGATCCTTTTCTATCACGGATTTCCATGTCAAACTCTTGTAGTAACAAGATCCACCGCAACAACCTCGATTTTGCATCTTTTTTGTTGATGAGGTATTTGATAGCCGCATGGTCGGTATAGACAATAATCTTGCTACCGATAAGGTAAGATCGGAATTTTTCAATGGCAAAAATTATGGCAAGGAACTCTTTTTCAGTTGTGGCATAATTTGATTGGGCATCATCAAGAGTATGACTTGCATAATAAATGGCATATACTTCTTTGCCTTTGCGTTGACCCAGAATGGCTCCCACGGCATAATCGCTTGAATCACACATGAGTTCAAAAGGAAGACTCCAATCAGGTGGCCGAATAATTGGTGCAGTAGTTAAGGCCAACTTGAGTTTTGAAAATGCGGCGCAGCAAGATTCATCAAAATTAAACTCCACATCTTTTGAGAGAAGATTGGTTAAAGGCTTTGATATTTTTGAAAAATCCTTGATAAACCGTCGATAAAATCCCGCTTGGCCAAGAAAATTGCGAATCCCCTTGATGGAAGAAGGGGGTGGCAATTTATCAATTACTTCTATCTTTGCCGGGTCTACTTCAATGCCCTTTTCAGAAATTTTGTGCCCAAGCACAATGCCTTCGGTTGCCATGAAATGACATTTTTCCAAGTTGAGGACAAGATTTGCTTCTTCACATTTGCTCAGCACTTTATCAAGATGTTCAAGACAATCATCAAATGAAATCCCATAAACCGAGAAATCATCCATAAAAACTTCCATAATTTCCTCGACAAGATCCGAGAAAATAGCTAGCATACATCTTTGAAAGGTTCCTGGTGCATTACATAATCCAAACGGCATTCTGCGATATGCAAAAGTACCATAAGGACATGTAAATGTCGTCATTTCTTGATCATCCGGATGAATTGGGATTTGGAAAAATCCAGAGAATCCGTCAAGAAAACAGAAATATTTGTGCTTAGCCATCCTCTCCAGCAATTGATCAATAAAGGGAAGTGGAAAATGATCTTTCCGAGTAGCCTTGTTTAGCTTGCGGTAATCAATGCACATGCGCCATCCAGTGACTATTCGTGTAGGAATCAGCTCGTTTTTGTCATTCTTTACAACAGTAATTCCTCCTTTCTTTGGCACCACATGGATAGGACTTACCCATTTACTGTCCGAAATGGGGAAAATGATACCCGAACTCAATAGTTTAAGAATTTCTTTTTTAACAACATCTTTCATGTTCGGGTTGAGGCGTCTTTGGTGCTCAATGCTCGGCTTGTGATCATCCTCCAAGTAAATGCGGTGCATGCAATAAGATGCCTTTATGCCAACAATATCATCAATGGTGTAGCCAATAACTCTGCGATGGCTTCGTAAGACTTGCAATATTCTTTCCACTTGTTGAAGATCTAAATCAGCATTCACAATGACAGGATAAGTGGAATTCGGGCCAAGAAAAGCATATTTTAAAGTAGATGGAAGTGGTTTGAGTTCTACTTCAGGTGCTTTTCCTTTGACATTCAAGGATTGATCTTCAAGATTAAGCACTTCAAATTTAAGTGCTTTAGGCATCGGTAAAGATATGCTTTGCAACATTTCGAGACATAAATTCACCATTTCATTGGCTTGCTCATCTGCAATAGATTCTCGTATAGTGTACTCCATGGGATCTTTAGAAAGCCAATAAGACTTATCAAATGTCTTTATGATACAAGAGTCTATAACATCAGCATAGTAACCATCAAGGACACAAGGTGTATCCTTACTCAGCTCTTGTACATTGAATTCGATCTTATCATCCCCAATCTCAAGGATAAGGGTACCCTTTTTTACGTTGATAATTGCTCCTGCCGTAGCTAGAAAGGGTCTCCCGAGAATAACAGGAACTCGAGCATCTTCCTCCATATCCAAGACAACAAAGTCTCCCGGGATATAATACTTGTCAATTTTGACAGGAACATCTTCAAGAATGCTGATAGGATATTTGACAGATCGATCAGCCAATTGTAACGCCATTGTTGTTGGTTTGGGATCCCCCAAGTGTAGCTTTTGACATAGTGAATAGGGAATTAAGCTAACACTTGCACCAAGATCACAAAGAGCTTTGTTAACTTTAGATCCACCAATGATACATGGAATTGAGAAGCTTCCAGGATCACGTAACTTGGGTGTAATTTTGTTTTGGATTATGGCACTACATTCTTGGCTCATTGCAACAGTGGCTGGATTCTCCTTCTTCTTTGTGAGAATATCTTTGAGAAATTTAGCATATGAAGGAATTTCTGTAATGGCATCAAGCAATGGAATTGAGATATCCAACTGTTTGATAACATTCAAAAATTTAGTTCTCCGCTCCTCCATATTAGCTTTCTCCAATCTGTTCGGATAAGGAACTGGGGGAATATATTTCCTTACCGAACTGTTTTTTTCTTTCTTCGACCCTTCACGATCATCAGATGATTTCGGCATGGTACCGACATCAAGTTCATTGTTGTTGTTTCCACCTTTCTGTTGTTGCTCGGCCCTTTCCTCCAACACTTCATGTTCTTGTTCATCACTAGAACGGGGCGAGGATTGATGTTGTTTCCCACTCCGAGTAGTGACGACATTGATTTGCTCCCTCGGGTTTTCAGGACAAGCAGGAAGCTTACATGTCACCTTAGTTGATGATGTGGATGCTTGATTAGCAATTTGATTCTCAAGCATCTTGTTGTGAGCTCGAAGTTGACCAAGTTCTTCGGTGATTTGTTTCAGGGTTTCAGCTTGAGATAATTGGGACTTGAGAAGTTGGTCAACAATGTTTTCTAGGACAGGAGTTTGGGTTGTTTCAGGAGTGGGGAGAAGTGGTTTTTGATGTTGATTTGAAGGGTATGGAAGATTTTGAGTGGGTTTATAGTGTTGCTGGTTCACAATACCTTGGCCACCTCTGACTTGCTGTTGTTGGTTTTGGAAACCGGGTGGTGCACTCCGATAAGATGGTTGTGGATTAGCAGCTCCATTTTGATTGCTCCAGGAAAAACCGGGATGGTTTCTTCCTTGAGGATTGAAATTACCAAATTGATTTTGTTGAGGCTGCCTGTTGTAGTTGACATAGTCAACTTGTTCCATTGCTTCCCATGGACAAGTAGACTGATTGTGTTGTCCACCGCAAGATTCACACATAAGAATGGGAATGGAAGCTGGAGTTGATGTTGAGTTTTGCACAAGAGAGACTTGTGCCATCTTTTGGATAAGATTCATCATGCTATCGACCTTTGTGGTTATGGCCGACATTTGATCAACTTCATACATGCCTCCAATTTTTGGTGGAGCAGATGATCGCTCAGAATACCATGTTGATCCATTTGATGAAATACGCTCCATCAATTCTTCTGCCTGTTCAAGTTCCAGGCACATGAATGATCCATTTGCTGACGCGTCCACGAGTATCCGAGAATTTTCATGTAGGCCTTCATAGAAAGCCGTCATCAAGTGCCAGTTTTGGATGTTATGATGTGGACATTGTCGCTGAAGATCTTTGAATCTTTCCCAAGCCTCGTAGAGGGGCTCATTGGGATTTTGCTTGAAATTTTGAATCATTCTTCGGATTTTCGCCGTTTTAGATGGCGGGAAAAATCTTTTGAGAAATTCACCATGAAGTTGATCCCAAGTGGAGAAGTGATTATCCAGAAAAGAGTCAAGCCAACTCTGAGCTCGATCCCGTAGAGAGAATGGGAACAGGCGTAGTCTGACAGCATCAGTTGGCACACCATTGATTTTGAAGGTGTTGCAAGCTCGAAGGAACTTTGTGATGTGATTATTTGGATCCTCCGTTGGCGCTCCGCCAAATTGAGTATTTGAAACCATATGAATGATAGCAGGCTTGATTTCAAAGTGATTCATGTTAACCTCTGGTGGAATAACACTGTCATGCTCATCCACGGGAGGCGTAACATAATCATACAGCGGTTTTCTGGTCCTCATAACCTGATCCACGATTTATTGATCGGGTACCTGCTCATTAACAACAATATCGTTTGACATTTTTTTTATTTTTTTCTGTTCACGTATGTGCTTTTCAATGTCAGAGAAGAATAACAATTCACAATTCGCACCACGTGAACGTGTGAGCATAAGCAGAAGGGAATTGGGATTGGGGAAAGAGAGAGAGAGAGAGAGAGAGAGAGAGATGAAAAGAAAAAATAAATGCAGAATTATTAATTAATTAAGGTTCGCACGTAGTCAATTGGTATAAACCGAATAAGACTAGTGAGCCCTTAAAGCAGTATGAATATATACAGTAATTCACCAGGATGCAGCTAGGCCGACAGATATGGTGATTTGAGGGAAGAAGAAAAAAAATAGCTACAGTAATAAATACAGTCTCCACCAAGATGCAACTATGCCGACAGTCTGGGGATTATTAAGAAAAAAAAATAAAAATAAAAAGTGCACTCCACCAACAAGTGGACACGGCCTACAAGCTTGGGGATGCAAAATTTAAAAAAAATGCTGAAATTAAAGTGCGGAAATTAAATTGCGATAATATAAGTGCACAAATTAAATTGCGATAATTAAAGTGCAGAAATTAAAAAGTTGGGGTTTGAACCACCATAAAAAGAAAAATAAACGGTCCGACCATATAGGCGGAGTATCCTTTGAATTATAATGTACAAGTAAGCGGTCCGACCATATAGGCGGAGTATCCTTTTAATTAAAATGTAAAAATATGTTCAATGGTCTGAATGTCCAGATATGTTCAGTCAACAAGTCCAACTCCAATGCTCAGGTAAGATGATTAATCACAGTCCTTTTTTTTTTTGATTTTTTTTTTTTGATTTTTTTTTAACTTTAATTAATCACTTTTTTTTTTAACCTGCAAAGGTAAAAAGATAACAACAGAATAATATACACACAATTTACAATAACTAAAATCGAAAGTTTATGCTCTCAATTTTTTTTCAAAACCGCTTCCTCGGCAACGGCGCCAAGTTGGTGTGTAGCATATAATGGGCACACAACTATTTTTTTTTACCCAAAGAAGTAGGGTGTCGAACCACAGAGAAGCGGGAAATAAAATAATTAAGCACAAAGTAAGGATTAAAGTTGGGAATGCGTTTCTTTTGATTTTTGTTTACTTGGAAAAGTAATTAAATAAAAAGTGATTGAGAGAAGAGACTTTTATCAACACAAAGTTCAACCAATAGCAAGTAGGGGTAGAAATTGGAAACTAATTGTTCAATGCTCATTTGTAAGACATAATTGCTAATTTTATTCTTAGATAGATTGTGAGAAGTTGTAGATAAATATTTTAGGACCCAACACAAGTCACCTAAAATAAGTAACTAGTCAACATTTCCCAGTGATGGCCAAAACGAGACTAGTTGTTTAAGTGCAACGACAACTTTAATTATTAACTATATTATTTACCCAACCCCGTGGTGTAAATAATATAATTAAATAATTAAATTCTCCCGTAAAACTTCAATCCGGGACAAGGTAAAAGAAGTTTAACGGTGTGTTCAGAAAGTGTTCATTTGTGTATTTAACAAACAATATGTTTATGATTGAGTACTCATAATATATATCACAAACACAACATAATTAAGTTTCTGGACACAACAATCTAAATAGAACAAACTTAACAATTAAAATCCATACAAATTAAAACATGATAAGAACAATTAATTAACCAATTTCTAGCCCCAAATTTATTTAGCTATACATGTTGGGAAACATAGAAATAGATGAATCCATGATTAAAGTACAAGATTTAATGAGATAAGAAAGATCAAACTTGTGATAGATGACAATCCTTGGAGCTTTGATGCTAATCTTGACTTAATCTTGGATGAGAAAGTGATTAGTTATGATTGAAGATGGGTTGATGATTTGGGGTTGAGAAATGAAGAGAGAAGGAGGAGGAAATGTTTCTGGGATGTTTAGAGAGAAGTTGGTCCGAACTTATGTGTGGAGGAAGATGGATTAAGGCAATATAATGATAAGGTGATTAATCATTAATTGTTGGGATTTACGGAACAGATGAGTTTATGTACAACAAAGCGCAGTAAAGTTTCAACAGTGGCAGGTAGCTCAACGGATAAGCACTTCAGGGGGAAACTCGGAGATCGTGGGATCGATTCTCGGCTTCAACATTTTGTTCTTTTCTTTGCCGCGTTCAGAAGGAATATAAAAATTGCCAGCTGAATATGTACAACATTGATCACCTAGCACACTGGTTGTAGTAGACATTCTTCTACCTTTTCTCCAGGGATCGAATCCCAGCTCCACCATTTTTATTTTTGCTTCTTTTCTTCAATTTACTCCTTATTTGTTTTGAAGGAAATTCCACTTTTATTGACCTCCAACTTGAACTTTTATTTTCTTCTTTTGTTCACTCTAATGTATCCAAATAGCATCAAAAGTACCTGAAAATACAAAATACCCGTGTAGGACTGCACAAGTACAAACTAACGACAAATTATAAAAATATGTACAAAAGTAGAATTTTAATAACTAAAATTAACAACAAACTAAGCGTAAAAAGTGTGTAAAATACAAGTACATCAATAGGGCCAAAATTCCGGCCCTTATCCCTGACCCAGTGAATTTCCGTCTGCAAGCTGGGCTTCACCCAATGCGTCATAGGCCCGGAATGATTGTAGTTCATTCTGACTCAATTAGGGGCGGCCTTAGGTTTCCGCTACATTCTTTTTTCATTTCATTTTTCAATTTCTATGAAGTTGTAACGGCCCAAATTATGCCGAACTCCTATCGGGCAATGGCGGGTTTTATTTGCCGTTGTAAAGATGCCTGTGTCAGACCAACCTTAGAACTCTTCCATCAATTTTTCAAGGTAGCCCCTCAACAAACCCACGGCTATCTGGACACTAGTGCCCGAACGGGACATATTCTGTTCAAGGGCAATCCAACTTCAATCAAGGGGTGGAAAGACCGGTTTTTCTTCGTGTCTGTCCCGGACGGCCTAGTTCCCCGCAAATGGAATGTCTTCCCCCGCAAGACTCCTAATCCAGTCCTTACTGAAGAAATTTACAAGGACGTGGTTGCTGTGGAGAAAGATAAATGCATGGACATCATGAGTTATCTGACTCCCGATCGGCTCGTTGAAGCCGGGATAGGTACTGCCCGTTCTCTTGGGTTTACTTGTTTTGAGAAATCAAGTGCCATGGTCCGGGCGGTCCTTCCCGTGCGAGAAACGTTCTTTTTTTCTTTTTTCTAATTTCTCACACGCTAAGGCCGCTCGATACTAACATCTTCCTTTGTTATTTTTCAGCACCAAATCCAGATCTACCCATGGATAGTAGCAGAGTTCTGGCAGCTTGTGGGGTTGGTAAACGGAAAAAGGCCAGGAAGAACCCCCAACCTACTCCCTCTACTGTTACTGCTCAGGATGCTGGGTCTTCTCAACCAGTTCCAGAGCCACAGCCAATACAGCAGGTCCATCAGGACCAATTCGATGCCATGCTGGTCGATGATCGGTTTGGCTCTGATTAACTGCAACAATTTCCCGAGCATTTCCAAGCTGCTCAAGAAACCGGTCAGGGTGCGGGTGATATACCCACCGTCCAGCTGTCTGGCCAGGTTGACCGGATCTCCCCGGCGGATCCGGTTCATGATGTTGTAGAAAGAGGTGGCTGCTCAGCAAGCCAGATTTGGTCTACCTCTGCCTTCTTTAACAATTTCACCGTCCCCAAGCTGTCGGTCGAGCAATCTGAGGAATGCTTGGCCTTGGCAGCTCTGAAGGTATCTTGCCATTTCATAGTTTAAATTTCTCATAGTTCAAAATTTTCTTTCACCATCTCATTTCCCGAATGTCATTCTGCAGGTTGGGCTTTACAGCCTGCAGCTGAAGGAAGCTCGGCTGGCTAAGGAGCGGGAGCTGATCGTTGCTCAGACTTCCGCGGAGCAAAATGCAGCAGCTGCTTTTGCTGCTCTGGAGGCCGAGCGGAAAGCCTATGCAGAGGAGAAAAAGCGTCTTGAATCGGAGATTGGCGTGCTCCGGGTTCAGCTCGGGGTCTCTCAATCTAAGGTTCATGCTGCCGAAGCTGCCTTGGTTAAATTTGAAGAGCATGCCCCTCGTATCCCGGACGACCCTGCTGAAATACAGGTTGATTTGTCTGTCGTCCGGGAGTCATTCAAAGGGTCTGAGGAGTTTGCCATCTTGAAAAAAGATTATGCACAACAGCAACTCCCAGTCACCTTTGGTGATTACCTTGAGCGTTTCTCCACGGGTGACGCCCGTCGGATCGAGGGGGTCAAATTGCTCGACCAGGACTCAAGGGGGAAAAAGTTCAATGATTCCCTGGCCCGATCCCTGTACGTCATGGGCTGTCAGCACATCATGGCTCCCTTCATCACCAAATTTCAAGAATTACTAGGGAGGCCGGTCGAGCTAGCTGCTCTTCCCCAAGCGCCCATAGTTGAAGCCCAATACGAGAAGTATCAACGGGACTTACAACGGGATGCTGATCGTGCAGCGGGGAAGGAGCATGACCCCCCCCCCCCCCCCCCCCACTGACTCGGATGAGGAGGAGGGTGACGAAGAAGACAATAGGGCAGAGCAGTAGATTAGAATCTAGTAATTTTAGCAACTGTAATCCCTTTCCCCCTTTTCCTCTTTCCTTGCAAACCTTATCTGTATTTCCCGGCCAATAGAGCCGATGAATATATATCTCTT
The DNA here is from genome assembly GCA_945859875.1 of Cuscuta europaea. NCBI lineage: Eukaryota > Viridiplantae > Streptophyta > Magnoliopsida > Solanales > Convolvulaceae > Cuscuta > Cuscuta europaea. The sequence goes on along the minus strand of CAMAPE010000046.1, from coordinate 6,749,056 downwards.
TTTTGTACAATGCTCTATATATTGTCTTTTTTGCCTTTACTGAATGATTTACTCGCCATTCGGGATTCGGTCAGTTTCGTAGTACTTAACGGTTTTCCGACTGTTTTTTTTTACTCAATACTCCTAACATCGTATGTTTGCCGTTCGGGCTTCTGTTCATTTTTTTGGACTTGGCAGTTTTTCAGGCTTCAGATGTTTCTGATAATCTACCCGCCCTTGGCTTCCTTCATATGTTGGTAGCCGTTCGGGCTTCAGATCATTTTTTAGGACTTGGTAGTTTTTTCTGGCTTCAGATGTCTCTGATAGTCTACCCGCACTTGGCTTCCTTCATATGTTGGTAGCCGTTCGGGCTTCAGATCATTATTTAGGACATCAGTTTTTCTAACCAGCAAGTCCATGTGATCTTTGCTAATCCTCTGTAAGCCCGTTCGTCACTCGGTAATCAGCGATATGAGTAGTTTTTAGTCATTCCTATGGACCTCGTTGTTTTTCTTTGTGAAAAGATTTGCCTCAAAACGTAAGTGCCCGTTAGACGTTCGTTTGTCTGGTTAACCAGTAATCGCAATCATATTTCTTTATTGTCCGTTCGGGGTACGTGCCCAAAGATGAACCATAAATACCCCTGATTAATCATAACCACTTAATGTCACGTGTTGCTCATGGATTAGGGTTTTGTGCGGCACTTTCCCTATTTATAGAGAGGTGCTTTCCCCTCATTTCTCTTGCTGTTTCCTCATTTTTCCTTCTAAGCTCAAGATTCTCTTGCGTATTTTCAAGCTTTCTCTCTCTAGAATTCCCAGAATTCCTCAAGTGATTTTATGTATTTCTCTTCTAGCTCAGAATCTGAAGAAATGCCGTTGATTCGCATAGGAAAAACATCTGCTGGTAACAAGGCCGAAGGCTCTTCTTCCCAAACACCTAACTCCGACAATCCTCTCGCAGGAAAAAGCACCGAACAGCCACGTGATGATGGATGCCTATCAGGGGACGATGTTCAGGTCTATAACAAGGGAATGCCCGAGCGACCACCCCGCATTTCCCTACACTTTACCCGCATCCGTAAACAAAAACAACGTCTCCCTGAAGATGTCGAACGGCAGCTTAGCCAATTATTGCCCCCACCAAGAGAATATTATGCTGGATTCATTCAGCACCCAATGAGGCATCGACCGGGACACGTGCTAGTGCACCTTGACGCTCTGATTGCTGGGCTTCGCTTCCCTCTTCATTCGTTCATCGTGGAGTTCTTACGCCGGGTTTCTGTACTACCCGCTCAGTTCGTGCCCAGAACCTACCGCATTCTTACAGGCTTCATAATTCGATGCCTCGAGTTGAGGATCGCTCCAAGTGTCTACTTATTCCTCCATCACTACTGCTATCAGCCTTATTGGACGACCGGGTACCCGAAGCTGGTAGCTCGTTCCGATCGCCAGTTGTTTACAGATAATCCCACCCCGCCGGCTGACTGGGAGGAGCGTTTTCTGTTTGTTCGAGTAGGTGATTCTCTGCCAATTCCGGATAGGTGGAACGCTTATCCCGTTCGGGATTCTCAGCCTAGAGTAGACGCCGTTCTACGCTCCCAAGCTGAATCTTTGCGGATGGGAGGAACCCGAAGTCTTCGGGGTTTTATTACCACTTCTAACATGCTATCTGTCGGAATTGGTAAGTGTAACAAGGCTTTAACCCGATCGTCATTCCTTCTTCCAAATTTAGCTTCTTATCTCTTACTCTCCTTTTTTGTAGGTGTGATATCCCCCATACCCGTCCGGCGTTCTATATCCGTTGCTACTCTGACGGCTTCTTCTGAAAAAGGCAAGGAGAAAATGATTGCCGATCATGCCTCTGCGGAGCAAACCCGAAAGAAACGCAAGGGGAATGACGCTAACCAATTGATCCCGGTCGACCACGTGGTTGATTTGACCGGGTCGGAGGCTGAACCCAAAAAATCTATGCCTGCCAAAATAACAACTCCAGCCCTTTCTGACGCGCCGATCGATGATCGGATGTTTGTCGAGTTTTCGAACATGGGACCTAGATCAGAAGGGATATACCTGTTCGGGCTGATGTCATCCTCCATGTGGTGTCATACCGCGATTAAGGTTCCCCCCAGTTTCACGAACTTGACCCACTGGTCAGATCTTTTTGAAGCAGGTCATCAAGAAGCACTCAAGGTACGCTTCATTCTGATCCATACCTTCTTATTCTTCATTGGTTTATCTTATCTGACTTCCTTTGCAACTTGTTTTCAGACCGGTGTATACTATCATAAGGCCTTTCTTGCAGCCGAAAAGGAAATGAAGGCCCTGGCCAGCGATCGAGATGACAGTCAGGTCCTTCTTTTTGCCGCTCGGAAATTAGTGGCTGATCTACAAGAACGGGTCAAGGAAGGTGAAAAGGCAAAAGTTGCTCTGGCTGAAATGCAAGAAAAATCCCGACATCGCGACCGAGAGATTAAAGAACTCCGGGCCAAGGTGCGGGCTGCTGAATCCGCCGGGATCAAATTTGATAAAGCCGTTGGTGACCATCTGCCCGAACATTATACGGTCAACACTTCTCAGATTGCAAACCAATCAATAGTTGATTTTCAACGAGGCAAAGGGCTGAACGTTGCTCTGGAGAACACGGCCCGGCAATTCCTGTGACCTCATCTTGGCCAATTCTTACGTGAAAGCGAGGATCTCATCAAGGCAGGGATTGATCTCCTGGACAGCACGCCGGAAGGGAAATTTTTCTTGGATGTCCTGGCCGAGAAAACTGTGACGCAAAGTCAGGATCTGCTCTTGGATAGGAACCTTGATTTGATCCTAGAACATTTCCCCAAGCCATTCGACCCTGATGAATTAGGCTTTTACGATCTGTTCGGGAACACATACGACCGGATCATGGAGAAAAGGTCAAAAGCAGCGCCTGATGATGCATTGCAGCCAGGGAGCTCTCAACCTCCACCTTCCCCGAACGGCAATCCTTCTGGCGCATAGCCTTTTAAATTTTTGCTTTCTTGTCTTTTGTTCTTCTTGTATATTCCGGCTAGTAATGCTGAAGAATAAACTGAGCTTTTCTCTCTAACTGTTGATGTCTCTATTCTGTTTTTTCTTTGCTTTTTCTTGCTCATAATCCTTTTTATATTGCCGAACATCACTCGGCTCATGTATCTTTATATATCTGACACCTCTCCTGAGCCCGTTTTGATCCCTTTTCCGTTCGTGATCAACGGGGTCAAAACTCTTTTAGCTGAGGTGAATTCCTCCAAGTCGTTTTGATCGTGATCACAGGGTCAAACTCTCAGCTGGGATAGGGCTCCCTCCAAACTGTTGACCCGTTCGTCATTCGGTCATCCGGAATGATCCCACGTGTTAACAAGCTGAGGTGAGACTATCTCCCTTCCGAATTTGTTCTGACACCTTTCCCGAGCCCGTTTTGATCCCTTTTCCATTCGTGATACACGGGGTCAAAACTCTTAGCTGAGGTGAATTCCTCCAAGTCGTTTTGATCGTGACCACAGGGTCAAACTCTCAGCTGGGACAGGGGCTCCCTCCAAACTGTTGACCCGTTCGTCATTCGATCATTCGGAATGATCCCACGTGTTAACAAGCTGAGGTGAGACTATCTCCCTTCCGAATTTGTTCTGACACCTTTCCCGAGCCCGTTTTGATCTCTTTTCCGTCCGTGATCCACGGAGTCAAAACTCTTAGCTGAGGTGAATTCCTCCAAGCCGTTTTGATCGTGACCACAGGGTCAAACTCTCAGCTGAGACAGGGGCTCCCTCCAAACTGTTAACCTGTTCGTCATTCGGTCATCCGGAATGATCCCACGTGTTAACAAGCTGAGGTGAGACTATCTCCCTTCCGAACCCATAATTCCGATGCATTCTGAACTATTCTCTCTGGCTCGTATCATCCATATTAGGGGTCTGAGGTAACCTTTTTCAAACTGTAAGCAAGGTCACCGGATCGGGTCATTCCTTATTTATAGCTAAAAGGGCGACTCGCTTCCAAATCAAGTTAATGACTGAGGCGAGATTTTTCAAAATCATAGTTCCGACTCCCCAGACGACAATCTGTACCTTATCCGAACGTCGCTCGGTTCGTCCATATCTTACAGTCTTGACACCATCTCCAAGCCGTTTTGATCCCTTTGCCCGTACGTAATTACAGGGTCGAATTTAGCTAAATTGACGACTCAGCTCCCTCTAAACTGTTAACCCGTTCCTCATTCGGTCATTCGGAATGATTTTGCATGTTAAAAAGCTTCGGACGATGTGATCCCTTTGCATATTTTAAACCAGCAATAAGGGCCTCATACTCAACCTCATTGTTGGTTACCTTGAAGTCAAAATGGATGGAATAATATGCTTTGAAACCTTCGGGCGATGTGATCACAGCTCTAGCTTCACAACCCTTGGCACTAGCTGCACCATCCACATACATTTCCCACCAGTTATCCAGCCCATTGTTCTCTGAGTCTGTTTCTGAGGGCTGGGCGGTACATTCTGCAATGAAATCTGCCAAGACATGTCCTTTGATAGTAGGCCGAGGCTTGAAATCCACATCATATTGCCCGATCAGGAGGCTCCACTTGGTAATGCGTCCACTTGCCATCGGATTTCTCAAGATGGTGGCGAGTGGCTGAGTAGTATACACAGTTACCGGGTGGGTCTGGAAATATGGTGCCAGACGTTTAATGGCAGCTATCAGGGCCATCACTGTTTTCTCTAACAAGGTGTACCTGGTTTCCGGGCCATTCAAAACCTTGCTTACAAAATAGATTGGCCGTTGAACGCCATCTTCTTCTTTTAACAGTACCGTGCTCACGGCCAGGTCAGCTACAGCAAGGTACATATATAGATGTTCCCCTGGTTCAGGTTTTGTAAAGACCAGGGGGAAAGATAGATATGTCTTGAAATCTTCAAAGGCCGTTTGACATTCGGCCGTCCATTCAAAGGGGTTGGCTTTCTTCATGATCTGGAAAAATGGAATAGCTCGATCGGCTAGCTTGGATAAGAATCTGCTCAGAGCTGCTAACCGACCGGTCAATCTCTGCACTTCTTTGAGATTTCTAGGAGCCTCCATATCCACAATTGCCTTTACCTTTTCAGGATTGGGCTCAATCCCCTTCTCGCTCATCATGTATCCCAAAAATTTGCCCCCTCTTACAGCAAAAGCACACTTTTTGGAATTCAGCCTCATGTTCGCTTTCTGCATTATCCCGAACACCTTTTCTATGTTCAGGACATGATTTTCCTTCTTCCTGCTTTTGATCAGGATATCATCAACATAAGCTTCCATTGTGACCCCCAACACTTATTTGAACAGCATCCCGATCATCCTTTGAAAAGTTGTCATTGCGTTCTTTAATCCGAATGGCATGACAATATAGCAAAACACACCATCCGAAGTAACGAACGTTGTTTTCTCTGCATCAGCTGGGTGCATGAATATCTGATGGTAACCCCAGAATGCATCCATGAAGCTCAACAATTCACATCCGGCAGTTTCATCTACTAGCAGATCGATCCTCAACATTGGATAAGGGTCCATGGGGCAAGCTTTATTCAGATCCGAGTAATCCACGCACATTCTCCAAGTAGATTGTTTTGGGGCTAGAACCACATTCAATAGCCATTCTACGTGGATTACTGGACGGATGTGTTTTATTTTCAGCAAGGTGGACACCTCCTGCTTTGTGAATTCACGCCGTTCGGTTGCTTGATATCGTTTCTTTTGCTGGACTGGTTTTGCATCAGGCCGAACGGCAAGTTTGTGACATATTATCTCCGGGTCAATACCTGGCATATCTTCTGGCCCCCGGGCGAACAACACCTGAAACTTTTTTAGGACGGCAATCACGCCATCCCGGATGTCAGCCTCCAGATCTACCCCGATAGCTACCTTACGGTTCGGGGGGGAAATCCAGGTCGATTTGTTCGAGGAGAGTGGCGGGTTCTGGGTGTGCCTCGAACTCCGTTCGGTGGGTCTCCGCCTCAATTGTGTTAACCCGCATTCCACGAGTGTTCGTCTATTTTAGGGCCTCTCGGTAACATGTCCGGGCTGTCGTCGGATCAGTTCTGGTCACCCCAACCCCGGTGTCAGTGGGGAATTTGATGCATGAGTGGCGGACAGAGGCTATTGCCTCCAAAGCTTCCAATCCCGGTCGGCCCAATATGGCATTGTGGGCACATTTTATATCCACCACCACGAAAGTCATTCGGAGTGATGCTTTGTGCGTTTCATCCCCAATTTCAACCATCAATTGGATGGTCCCCTCAGCCTCAATACAATTACCGGTGAAACTTGCCAGTGGGGTCCTTAGGTGGGTCAGTTAACTTCTTTGTAGACCCATTTTCTCGATACAATACATTCACACTGCTCCCGGTATCGATCAATACTCGGCGGATCAAAGCATTGTCAATGCACATGCTCACCACCAATTCATCCCTGTGCGGGCTTGGAGAGTTGGGTAAATCAGCTGGCCCGAACGTGATCGGGTCTGTCCTTCCTTTCTTCTGGGGGGAGTGGAGATGGATCCCACATAGAGACTTCGTTCAAACCTTTTCCGTTCGCCGTTCGAATTCCCTGTCTACCCGCCCCCAAATATAACCTTGACCTCCATTCGAGGTTTCTTTCCGGGGCCTCCCGAGCCCTCTGGTTCATCCCTGGGGGGAATATATACGTCATTTTGAGGCTGGGCATCACGTTGGGCATCCCGTCGCCAGCTATTAGGTTTCCTGATCGGTTTCAACGTGCCCACAGCATTTGGATCCTTATTCACATATTTACCCAGATGACCCCATCAGATCAAATCCTCAATAGCCGTTTGTAGGACCCTACAGGCGTTGGTGGCATGACCCTTCCTGTTATGATATTTACAAAAAGCAGAGTCGTCTGCTCCCATAAATTGTGAAGAATCAGTCTGGGGGGAATATTGTCCCTCTCGTGCTGATAAATGGTCGCTACTGATAGGACCAGGGGGCAAATCTCCCTTGCTTGGGAGGTATAGCGGCCACTGGGCTAGGACCCAGCCGATCGACCATTCTGATTGGGGCAGCAGGGGCAACGACCTTATCCCTGATCATTATCTCCTCTTCTAGGGCAGCATGCTTGCGAGCTCTGTCTAATACCTCGGCATATGTTGTACCTGGATTTGTCTTCAAATCCTTGTATAATTCCCCCGTTCGGAGAACATTCGTGAATAGGGTGATGGCGGTATCATCCGTCATATTTCCCACTGTCAGAGTTTCGTCCCTCCATCTTTTCAAGAATTGATTGAGGGACTCCTTGGAGTTTTGCTTCACACTGGTCAGGTAGCTGAAATGCCGTTTCAGATTGGCACTGGAAGCAAATTGGGCCAAGAATAACGTCGATAATTCGGCGAAACTGTTGATTGACCCGGGTTGCATTGTCCCGAACCACTCCTGGGCGGGCCCTCTGAGCGTACTAAAAAACAACCGGCAAATAGCAGCCTCGGGTGCTCCTAGTAGCATGAGTCCCCCTTGGTAACTCCTCAAATGCACATGGGGATCTCCCACTCCGTCATAGATTTGATCGGTCGGTGGTTCGGCACCCCTTGGATGTCCGCATACATGATTTCCCTGGTGAAAGGGGAAGTATTTCCGAGCTGAACTGGGGCAGGTTGTACAGGCACCATGTTCATCTGATCTCGCATCTCGTTCATCTGCCTCTCATCTCAGCCATTTCCTCCTCCTGGGCCGTAAAAGGGGGCGGTGGTGGAGCCCTCATGTCCGTATACTCCCGGTCCCAATGCCGTTGAGCGGCCCTTGTATTATCCCGTTCGGCATACTGGAAATGATGACCAATAGGAGTTGGTCCCCTGGCTTGTGATCCGATCGGGGTTCGATCACTGGGACTATGATGCGCTGTTGGTGGGGCGCTACGGCGATTATCCCGATGGGCATGCGAACGGGATGACGCTGTGGTTGTTTCCGTGCGTGGAGTCTCCCCTGTAAAGTTGGACCCTCCTTCCTCCTCGTTTACCATATGTTGCATGACCTGGGCCATATCTCGCATGGCCTGAGGATTTCTTCTCAGAGATCCAGGAATCACAAAATCCCCATCAAAACGAGGATACGATCCTCGGCTGGATTGTCCCTGAGGGGTTTGATTCCCCGGGGTGTGACTCCTTTCGTGACGGTGTGAACCGTCGTTTGTGTGATAGGAACTGATTCTGACCATTTTCGAAAATTGTGGTTTTTAGGATGATTTGAATGTGAAACTTTTTGAACAGTTTCCCACAAACGGTGCCAATGTTGAAGGTAAATCCCGTAGATCCGAAAGCCCAACACGAACTTTGGATATATCAGGAATGGTACAGAATCAAAGTGTATAACCAAATATAAAATATGAGCTCACTAATGCTCAACAGCTCACTTGTATTAATTAACCAGTCTGATTACAAGGAAATTCCCGATCGGTAGGTCGGAAACAATGCTTTAATACAAGAAATAAGAGCAATAATGCTATTCTAGAGCCTGAGTATTGAAATGCTAACCCTTACAATGATTTTAAACATTCTATTTATACTAATGGAGAGCATGGGCTGCTCTATGCTGATTGGCTATTGTTCCACTGACTTGATCACCCACGTTTCCACTTGCTGATGTCACAATCTGGCATTAATTGCACCTGGCCACTTGTCGGTTGTCCGTTGCTCGAACGGGATGTTGGACCATGCTGAAGACGATGTCAAATTGGCCCAAGTATGATATATAGCCCGAACTCCGTTCAGTATACCTTCTTACTGGGCCAACCCTTTCTTGGGCCGAATCTCGTTCGGCATGAATTCTTCACTGGATCTACTCATCATAGAGTGATTGGCTCGTCGTTTGGGCCGGGTATCTTGGGCCTTCTTGATCCGGGTATTGGGCCTCTGGATCAATATCCCAACAAGCGCCTAATTTTTTTGTTTAAATTACCGCCCCCACGATGAATTTCCTGGGTCCGCTCCTGACGGGTGGGAGCTGCCGGGCGTACTCGCAGGAGAGGGAGAAGTGAGTTTCCCTCCCATCCGGGTCCACCGGAATGCGGGGCCGGTTGGAGATGGCCCTTGCCTCGGGGAATACATGGTGCAGAGGAACAGAACTCGAAGAAGACATCAGGGAAACTAACCTGATGAAGCTTGAAGACGGAGAAAAAGGGTTTCGCGGCCTAAAGCTCCCAACCAAGAAGACGAATGCCAAAGCAAGAGGGAAGATTGCGAAAGAGCATAGTGAAGAATGAAAAACGTTTAAATAGCCAAAAAAATTAGGGCTTGAAAACTGCTTGGGAACCGCAACGATAACACTCGAGAGCTGAATATGGTAAGTCGGATCCGGAACTGTTCCGGGTTGCAAGCCTATGTCAAGTCGGGCGCACTTAAGGCAAGTGGCGCTACAATTCGCCCAAAAGATTCCAAATTTGAAATTGTTCGTTCCAAATTACTCTCCTAAAATCCAGCCTTGCTGATTTTAGAGAGTTGGGGGCTCGTGATGGTGCCATGGATTCTGACCATGACCCAATTACATAACCCAACCCATAACGGGACCAACCCTCCACGGGGTTAGCCTAATTGATGGGACAAAGCCCACAACGGGATCAAGCCCTTACGTGATTAGCCCTGAAACGGGATTAATGTTAGATAACCACTGGGCCTAACTAGGAATTAAGCCCACGAGAGGAACCCACAACCAGGCCAGGCTGGGAAGCAGACATTGAGCCTAGTCGGAGTTCTAGTGAGGTTGGAATATTCCTAGGGCTGACGTGGCATGCTATCTTTACATCGGCAGCTGGCAGGAGTTAACGGTAGAAACGTAGGAGTAAAGGAACAATCATTGCACAACGACCAAGACCTTACGAAAGTCCTATTCGAACTAATGTGTAACTAATAACATTTATTGTATCAGTTTCCTTTTGAAACACTAGTTCCTTAGCCTATAAATATGACTTGTAAACTTCCTAAAAGGGGATCAAAACACTGATCAATAAGACACTGCCATACGCTGCCATATTTTCATATGCTTCTGTAGATTTAGCTCTCGTAGTTGGATTAAACTCCATCATATATATGTATATATAGGTTTTGGTTCAAATAAGAACATGATCTTAGGAGAGAAATGAGAAGAATCTGGACCGTTAGATTTGCTTTAAGTGAAAATCAATGTGCATTGGATGAAAGTGTAATGTGCATTAGGTGAAATTGAAATGCGCAACACAAAGCGTGTGATACAATGTCATTAAGTGAAGTTGAATTGTGCATTAGGTGAAATTGAAATGTGCACTAGGTGAAACTGAAATGTGCAGAATAAAAGGTACGATTCCAACGAATTTTCCTGTAGGCAAGTACCAGTTTGATCCTGAGGAGTGTCCACATGAGTTCGTTGAGGTGTCAAGCAATCAGGAGCGTGCTGATGGTTCGATAGAGCGAGTGATTTTATTTTTGTACATTTTATTCCGCATATTTCAGTTTCACTTAATGCACAATTGAGTTTTAAATTTTTATTCTGCACATTTCAGTATCATGTAATACACATTTCAATTTCATCAAATGCACATTTCCGTTCCACATAATACAATCCAACGATCCAGATTCGTTTTTATTTCTCTCCTGCGAGTCCACACACACACACACATTTCCGTTCCACATACACAACGCGTTTCCAACAGGACGTTCGTAGGAAGTTCTCGTGGGCCTTTTGAGGACGTTCGTAGAAATAGAAATTATATATATTTATATAGTATTATTGTGTAATACTAAATAAGTATATAAATATAATTATAATATGAGAATAAATGAATCATAAAAGATGAAAGTGTAAAAGTGAATAAAGTAGAATTAGTGATTCAGAAATTGAGAATTGAGAGTAGAATGTGAGTAGAGGTAGAATAGTGTGAAAAAAATGTATAAAATGAGTAGGTATTTATAGGAATTTTTTTTAGTAACCTCCCACCCCAAACGATACGTTATGTCTGTACAGACATAAAAAAAACCTTACACAGACATGTGTAAAAAGTGTGTACACCAAAAAGTGTGTACCCCAAGTCAAACTCACAATATAGAACCCAAGCCCTTGGAATTGAACCCAAGACTTTTCCTTTATGACAGACTCTTCCCACCTATTGAGCTACACTTCTATCATTTAATATCTCTCTAATTTCATTTTAGGACAAGAACCACTAAATAAGTGATTGACATCATCAACATGCACCCAGGTAACAAAATGAAAAGAAAATTTATCATTGACCTCCCATGAGATTTAATGTATTTCAACACACACCTCTGCACTATAAAAAATGTACTCTTTACCCCACTCTATCTTTTAATGATAGTTAAGTAACTTCTAATTTATACTTAGAGAAAACTATATACAAAGTATTTAGTTTCATAACTTTTGATTGTGTTCACTTTCAATGTTGTAATTTTATTCAAAAAAATCAATTCATCAGTTTTGATCTTTTTTGTTTTATTAGGTTCAATTTCAAGTGGAAAGGTCTTAAATATACACAAATTTATTAATTATCCCATCAAATATGTGTTTGCATAAAAGTTACAACATTAATAGCGGGACACAATCAAAAGTTAAGAAACCATGTCCATAATTTTCTCTAAACGAAAATTGAAAGTTACTAACCATCATCAAAGAATAGGGAGGGGGTGAGAGTACAACTTTTATAGTGGAGGTGTGAGCGATAATGTATCAAACCTGGAAGGAGGTCATTGATAATTTTCCAAATTTAAAAGAAAACGATAGCGTCCACCTACAAAAGGCAGATTACAACGGAAGAATTAGAGGTGTTGTTATCAGGAGATGGAAGTAGATAGATGGCGTAATCTCAAGATGCATTTGGGTTAATAGAAAGTACATTCAAGAAATTTTCTTACTAGCTACGACATCGCAGCAGGACGGAAGGCAGCACTATCCACCAAACTTGAACTGACAGGCCAGCTGGTGTAAATCCCCATTTGTCAAAAACTGAATAAGATTACATAATAAATTGTACATGCATACATGCATCCATGCATACATATTCATTCATCAAATAGTGTATTATTTAAGTTAATAGTTTCGCAAATTACCAACAAAATATCAAGTGCCACCACATTTGTCTTATTATGAAAATATCCAAAAAATTCGGCTAGTGAGTGCAAATTTACACTTACGTAGCAAATTCACACATTTTTAAGGAAATAAATATTAGTTAAAAAATTTACAATTATTAAAAAATAAAATATTTTTATAAGAAACGTGAAATATGTAATTATAAGTTTATAACTTTAGTCAAAAAAAGTTTATAACTAATTTAAGTTATGAATAAACAAGTGTGTTTTAATATTAAGTGAGAAGAGATGTGATTGAAATTACACTCTCTGTCTCGCTAAGATTGTCTCATTTTATCTTTTTGAGAAACCCCACTAAGATGGTCACATATCAAATTTGGTAAAAGTTTGTGTGGCTCTAAATTACTTTTACTTTATTCTTATTTATCAATTCAATATCAACAACATAAACATATTTTTCTTAATAACCGTGTCATGTCCTCTTATTCCAATGTTAGTGGAAGGGAGGTAGTATCATTTATTAGTTGAATTAAAACAAATTATTTAAACTAATTTGGGTCTTAGGTTTAGACATTCTATAGTTTATTAAATACAAAACCAAAAATACATAAGAAATGGATGAAATATAAAATTATAAGTGATTTAGGTTACAAATAAACAAGTTTTAATATTAAGTTAAAAGGATGTTAATGGAATTACATACTCCCTCCGTCCCTTTTTATTTAGCCAAACACTATTTTTCAAGTCAATCATGTTAAACTTTGACTGATTAATATGAAAATATGAAATATAAACGGCAATATTGATAATATGAAAATGATATGAAAATGTTATTTGTTAAAAATATTATCATTAAAGTATAAATTATTAAGTTATACATACATATATTAGTTAAAATAATGGATCAATGTTTATAATTGTTAACTGAAAAGGTCAAAGTTGGCTAAATATAAAGGGACATGGGTAGTATCATTTATTAGTCGTTACTTAAAAAAAATTAATTTGAATCTTAAATTTGGGCAAATATTAAACAGTTTCAAAAGGAAAAAAAACTCACTATGTAGCCAGGGGATTCGAACTTAGACGAACTAACAGAGGGTGCAACCCTCCAACCACTAGGCTACGTAAATCACTATGCTAAGTCAGTCGCATAGACATATATTATTTGACTATACATAAGACAATGATACATGCACACAAATGGAGTATGATATATATATATATATATATATATATATATATATATATATATTGGGGTTGGGTGTGGGTTGAGTGGGGGCAACTGCTGCCCTGCCCCCAACGACAGAGCGCCCCTTGGCGTATGGCAACACTCACGGCGCCAAGGCATTTGTACGTCCATGGCGATGTCGCATTTATGTCGTCACCACATGACACAAAAATAAATACTAAAAATGAGCTATAGACACTATAAAAAAGTTGAATACTCACACTCTAACGAGAATATGTGAAGTTAAAATGATTTAAAGTAATTTTAAGAAATAACTTGATATCAAAAAGGGTTTTGTGCCTCCCAATATGTCAACATGTTTGTATTTAACGATTATGATACAATCTTCATTTATTATAACTCAACATCATTATGGGTGGTGCCCAGCCTCTGTCCAGGTCCCCGCTGTTGGTAAGAAAGGCTCAAGGCTGACCCGGTTAAATCTGGGTCTGTGACGGTTCCAGGTACCTGGGCGGTCCAGTCCCGATTCTAAACTCGGTCCAGACCCGGTGTCGTTCCTTTTTTTTCATTTACCCTCATTTCCAAGGGAAAAAACAAAAAAACGCCAGTCCGGACCATGCAGCGTTCTATTTTTTCATTGGTCCCCGTTTCTAAGGCTAAAAAAACAAAAAATGTCCGGTCCAAACACCTTTTCATTTGTTTTTTGCGTTATAATTAATGCTATTATAAAATTATTTAATAATTCATATTTTTCATAAAATATAGTAAAACTATATGAACACATACTCATCAGATTATGTTTTATCTTTAACGAATGGGATACTAAATTGTTAAAGAAGAAATATGTTTAAATGTAATATTCATATTTTAAAAAATGTAATAATCATAGTTATTAATAATGAAGCTTTGTATATTCAAAGAAAAGTAAATGTGTATACAAACGTATTTTTCAATAATAACCCAATACCTCGTCCTCTCATATTATAAGAGACATCAATTTATTAAATTTGCCTAAGGTGAAAGTAATTATAATATACTGTATGTTAAAATTTAATATGGTATAAATAAAATATTGATAAGAAATTAAATAAATGATAAAAAGGAATTTAATGAGTATGCATTCAAATAATTGTACTATATTTTGTGAAAACTGTTGAATATTATATTTAACTTACGATAGAAATAAACTTAGGTAAAAATGTAAAATATGATAATGTTAATGTTAATGGCTTAATCCTTAAACACACACACACACACACACACAGATATATATATATATATATATATATATATATATATATATATATATATATATATATATATATATATATATATATTCGCTTCAGTAATTATAGAATGCAGAAAAATAAATTAAATTGAAAAGTTAATACATTTACTCCTTATTTACTTTTGTGAACTCAGTTAACTAGTTAGGATTATTGTCGTAAACTTTTCCAGCAAAGATTATATGTGCTTTAAATATATGTGGCATCTTATTTAACTTGATAGTTTTGTAAAATAACAAAATATAATTGTAACCACATAAAAAAGCCAATTAGGCTGCATAATTAACAATTAGGCAGCATAATTAACAATTAGGCTGCATAATTAAATGTACAACACCTACATGAATATTTTTTATCTCTAGTACCGAGCATCTTATTTACTTTAAGAGCTTAGTTAATTACCGATTAGAACGCAATGCACGGGGTTCGCAACGGTAGAGGCCTCTATGAAATCCATGGGTAGGATGAGCAATATCATTGTGGCAAAAATGACAACCAACAGTAGTTTTACCTGCACACATCAAAACATGCGGTGACAAAGTAAATTACCCCCCAGACTAGTTAACTAGTTAACATGTGTAGTTTAAACTAGTTACACCCAAGGTACACCACCCTATATACCCCCATTTCTTATTTCACTCCCATAGTCCCATCCCACTTTTTCCTCCCTCTCCCTCGCCTTTATCATCATCTTCCATCACCATTTTCACCGGAAACTCGCCGGAGTATAAGCGGCCCCTGGATTTTTGTTTGTATGGTGCTAAATAATGATATATATTGTTTGGAATGATAAACTAGTACCACTCTATAAACTTTCATCATCAAGAGAAAAAATGTGTGTACATTGACACCGATTTGCTTTCCGTGTCTGTGTACACGGACAAAATAATGTTAAAAAAGTCAGGGTTATAATGCAGCGAAACACAGACAAAATTGTACAAGTTCAGACACTTTTTTCTACACCGGCATTGGTTTCCATGCAACCCCTGACAAATTTGCAAACCAATTTTTCTCACACCGACACTTTTTTGTCTACACAACTGATGTTTGTGCACACCAACATTGATTTTCGTGCAGCCAGCCTGGCAGATCAGCAAACCAATTTTATTCACACCGACAATTTTATCGAAAGTGTTGAAAGTGTCTGTATTTGTACTTTTTTTGTTTGTGCGAATGGCAGATAAAGAGGGTGTAACCCATGGTGTACACCACGAATTGTTGGACAAGTTTTGCTCCCATAACCTAGATCTATTCTCAAACAGAAAAGGAGTGGAAAAATAGTTCGGGAAAATATAGGTTCAATACAGAATCCTTATCGAGAAATACTAGGGTCTAGGGGTACACAAGTTGTACACAACTTGTACACAATATGTCGGTCACAGACAATTGGTACGGAGTTGTCTGTGAGCACAGATAACTCCACAGGCAAGACAACTTCAACTTTAGACAACTTCAACTTTTGTCTGGGTCACAGACATTAATTTTGGTGTAAAAAGTACACTGACTACCGCTTAACACTGAAACAGGCTTGCAAATCAATCTATATTCGTGCAGTGCCAAATATTTTCCTATTGTGAACAGATAACATTTATCGTACAATATTTATCATACAAAAAATAGTTGTGCGACTCACAGACAATAGTTGTGTGTGATCAACTTTAGTTGTTGGTGTGATCAATTTAAATTGTCTGGACAAACAAAAAATTTAATTGTCTATGTACATGATACATCCAAATGATACATGTAATTTGAAAAAAAAATAGAAAAATAATAAAAATAGATGAATTAAGATAAATAGATTTTGTGAAAATAATGGAAATTTTGATATAAAAAGGAAGAGAAAAAGAGGATGAAGAAGGGAAGAGAAAGATGGAGAAGAGAAGATGATCTCCCATATTTTTGTTGGGAATATTTTTCATCCTTGCCAGTAACACCCATTTTTTTGCTTTCCCGGGTCCACTATTATCCATGTGTTTTAGCAGCTTTAATGAAAATTGTACTATTCAGTTTGCCGATTAATTATCCCATTTCCTACTTTCTATGTTATCCCATTCCGTCCCGGACCTCAGTATCTAACCTCAGTACGAAGATAAAATCAGTGAAAAAAATACAAAAAGAAAAGAAAGAACAAAATTAAAACAAGTCCATCCTGGAGATTTATATGGACAAGAACGCTTGCGCACTCATAGCTATTTCTCTACACTACCCCCGACCCCAGCCTGCTGAAACCTTTGAAACGCCTTTTTTACCTCTTAAAATACGGCAGGCATTAACAATATTTCTTCAGAGTTTAGAGTCATCATGAATCTCAGCAAAAAAGAGCTCGGTGGAGGTCTTTTCATTCCCATCTTCGCAGGAATTCCTGCATGGCCTAGCCTTGAAGTTGCAGTGAAACCAGATGCCAGGAGCTAAAAAGGCAGAACTACACCCAGCATCCACAAGTTCATACCTCTTCCCCTGCAAATTAAATACGGTACGGATAGGTGATTATACATTGAAGGCCAACAGCTACGATGTAAAGCAAACAAGAATAGAACCTAAAGAAGTAAACGGATGATACAAATATCCAACGGCATTATTTCAAATCATTAAAGGTTACATACATTTTTCTTGTTATAATATTCCAATGCCATTTTAGCGCAATAGTGGTGTACATCAGTTCCATCCTTGTCGACTACCGGAATTGGACGCGGAATTGGAGGCGGAATTGGATGTCTAGGTGCAACATAGAAGATTAGTTATCAGCAGGGAAACACGGTTCACCAAAGTAAAGTAAAAAACTGCTTTGTTCATCCATTATATTTACACACCTCCGTTATATTGTCAGTAAGTATTCAAATAAGGCAATCAAAGCAATACATAATATAGTTTGCTCTATTATGAAAAAAAGAAAAAAGAAAAACGGTGTCATTAAACCTCCCAACAGGCTAGCTTAGTGCACCAGCCATTGCACTGGCCATACTCAGTCTGCAGCAGCCTCTCCTTAAACCATACAACACACACGCACATAATCAAGTGAAGTCAATGCAGATTAAGAGACTGTCTCACTTATCACAAACGCACACAATATCCACTCACCTTTATAGATAGCCATCTACCAAGTGTACACCAATTAATCTACATTGTTTGTGTACAAGTATATATATGAGTAGACATATGAAGTACATATATAACCCCAGAAAATGTGTTTGACTGTCTGTTCCCCAATTATTGTAACATGGACCAACCAAACATGTAATACTCATGAATTAATTACGAAGATATAAAAACTAGTTCCATAAGACTTACTCATGTGGAATGGAATAGCTAAGGCTGCAGCGTAGTCCACTATATAACCATACAAAACAACAAACTAAAAACAGTGAAACGAAATCATCAAGAGCTCTGATTTTATATCTCAGAATCATTGAACGATCATAAAGAGAGCAAGCACAATACATCAAAAGGTTAATTAAAAGGATATATAGTACTCCGGGTTTCATATTAATGTTCTCTTTTCAAATAAATAGTCTTTTAGATTTATATTACTACTATTAACCATTCGAAACTACATACTTGAAACAACCCTAAAACTTCTAGATAAGAAAAACGACCTCTGAATAAATAAATATGATACAAAGTTAAATATATGATGAGTTAAGAAGGAGAAGAATAAGATGCAAAAGTATGATTGCAGAAAACAACCGAACCCATTTAAGAAAAAAAAGATATTAGAGACAGGTGAATCAAAAACTACCGAACGGAAAAGCTAGGAACAAATCGTCTTTTTGAAGGATCCGCATATGGCTCGGAAAAGCTAGGAAGAAATCGTGATTTTGAAGAATCCATATATGACTTCTCTTCCGTGCACATCTAGGGTTTGGAGAATGTACTGTGGTTTGGCCACTCTCAAAAATATATAAAGCCTAAATTCTCCGCAAATACTCACATCCGGTTTGGACGGAGTGTTTGGCTTAATAATCCAAGTGTGAGTGTTTAGATGTAAAAAAAACTAATGACATTTGGGTAATTATCTTAAACCATGTCAAAAAAACATGTCTCAGCTTTTGGTTTAAAAAAACATTTATTTTATCAAACATTACCGATTTTTATTTTTCTCAGTTTTCGTGTCAAAAGTGCTTTTACTTTTTCTATTACACAAAAAACACTTGTTTTACCAAACACTACCAGCTTTTAGGCTCTGTTTGCAAACCCAACTAGGAAGTGCTTTTAACTTTGATGGAATATAATTCTAGCGAAGAGAACTAAATCAATCAAATATTCATTGATCGTGAGAAAGTAATAAGAGTGATAGAGTATATGGCCCGGGAACCCCCGGCCCACAGACTCCTACTACTTCAATAAAGGCCCAATAGGCCCAAGAAGCACAACATGCCCAAATCACGGCGCCCAAGGCACCAAGCAGCCCACGATGCGCACCAGGGGTGTCTTCGGCCCCCTGGCCGAAGGCTCTAACTCTCACAGGGGGGCTTTCATTGAGAGCTCGAACAATCAAATAAGAAACCCTCCCCCTCGACCAAACACAACACACCCATCTAAAATGGTGAGAACAACTCGTGCCAACTCCAAGAATGTAGAGGACAGGAACCTGGCCCTCGGCGAGGTCGACGTCCCCGAGGCCTCTAACAGGGCTCCCGGGGGCGGCGTCATCGCCGGGTTGGACCAGACGGCTGTCGACCTACGCCAGCAGATTCAGCAAAATGCCCCTGATGCCCGCCTCGGCATCGAGGCCAAGATAAAGGACCGGAGCGAAAATCAAATTAGCCCTCCGGTCATCACAATCGACGTGCAATCAGCGCTCTCCGCCTTCATCCAGACGCTCACCCAGAACCCGGGTGCCTTCGGAACTTTGGTTCCCCTCCAACCTCAGGTGGGGGAGAATATAATGCCTCCCCCTCATCCACGACCCCTCGGTAACCCGGTCCTCTGGATGGGGAACTCTGAGGGGATCGTGGCCCAAGATACGGCCTCCCAGGAAGTCCAGTCCCGGGACCGCCACAACGTGAACAAGGAACAACTCCGGACCTCCGCCCTCAAGAGACTCAGAGGGGCGCAAGACCGCCGAGGGGTCCAAGACCGCCTCGGGGGGAAGGCGTTCCAGAGGCCTCAGGAAAGTGGCGGGTCCGTCTCCAGGGCCAATGAAAGGCGTCCCGCTCAGGACAAGGGCAAGGCACCTCTCCATGTCGACGACGCACGCCACCAAATCAACCAGGCCCACTCGGCCCGGGTCCATTCGCAGGGGGCGGAGGCCCTTCCGAAGGACCCCCGGGACGAAATCATTGCGGCCCTCCAGCGCCGGCTTGACGAGATGGAGGCCACCAAAGCCCACGCCACCACTTCTGCCCCTCATACAGACCTCAAGTATGAGGCGATGATGGCCAAGATGGAAGAAATGCAGAAGAAAATAGCCGAGGGCTCCGGGGAACCCACCATACAGCTCTGGACCCGGACGCCATTTACCCCAAGGGTATTGGCTGCGCGGATCCCGGAAAAATACCGAGGGCAGCTCATCAAGCCCTATGACGGAAAGACTAACCCCCAAGAGCACTACAGCAGGTATCAAAACAGCATGATGATGGTGGGGGCATCGGATGAATATTTGTGCCATTGGTTCCTCTCCACCCTAGAGGGGCCAGCTTACGAATGGTTCAATCGATTGCCTGAGGGCTGCATTGACTCATGGCAAGAACTCGCCCAGCGATTCTTGACGCAATTTGCGGGGAGGCGCCGCACAAGAAAACACTTCTCCCACCTGTTAACAGTGAGGCAGAAGAAGGAGGAGACCCTTCGGGACTTCCTGGAGCACTGGAGGACGGAGGCGGATAAAGTTGACGGCGCTGACGATGGGACCCTCATGGCACTCCTACAAACAGTACTACGCCCCGGGAACTTCTCAAGGAGCCTCATCATTGAACCCCCCCCGCGATTATATAAGGGCCCTACAGCGGGGGGACCGGTACGCCGAGGCCGAGGAGGTGGAGAGACACCACCATGTCCCAGATCAGCAACGCCCTCGGCCAGACGACAAAGGTAACCGGAGGCCGGGGGCTCCCCGCAATCATCCCAAGGATTCTGCCCCCTCCGGTGATCGCCCCCGGCATGGCCAAGCCAAGCCCGGGGGAGGCTACAAGGGGAACCCGAGGGCTTGGGCATAGCCTGTCCTCCTGGAACACCCTCGGACACCGTTGACACATCCCGTCAGCGTTATTTTGGATTTTGCTGAAGAAAGGGGCCTCGTGGAACGAGATTCACGCGCGCCCTCGGAAGTGTTTGCCGTCAATCCAAACTACCCCTACTGTCGTTTCCACCGACACCAGGGGCACAGGACCGATGATTGCCATCAGCTGAAGACGGCCATCGAGAGATTAATACAAGCGGGCCAACTGTCCGAGTTTGTCCAGGGCCCTCAGCAACAGGGCCCCCCTCACCAAGGGCCTACCCGAGGGCAGACCGTGAGAGCAAATGCATGGGTCAACCCCAACACCATCCCCCTCGCCAAGAAGAGGGAGATTGGAAATTTGGAGGAGGAGGAGTACCCCCGGTACCAAGAAAAGAAGCGTCACATCCTCATGATCACAGGGGGAAATACCGGAGGTGATTCTACGAGTCAACGAAAGAAGTGGGCTCAATCACTTTACGTGGGGGAAGTCACTCATATGCCCCCAGTAAAGCGGCTGAGGGAGGAACCCATTATCTTCACCAACGCTGATCTCCCCCCAGTATCCTCCCCCCACAGGGATGCCCTCGTCATCCGCACGGAGATCAACGACACCATTATTCACAGAACTTACATTGACACGGGCAGCTCCGTCAATGTAATGTACCTCAGCACCTTCAGAGAGCTTTATCTAGAGAGGGGGTCCCTTCGGCCCATCAAGACCCCTCTTGCCCGCTTCACCGGCGACACCATTGATTCCGAGGGGGTCATAACCCTCCCGGTCATCTTCGGCGACGGCCTCCATAGAGCCAAGCTCGAAGTGGAGTTCGTCGTCGTCAACATCGACTGCGCCCACAACATCATCCACGGCCGGCCAGCCCTCGAGGATCTCGAAGCCGTAGAAGACTTCGCGCTCGAGGAGGCCAAGGGCAGAACCAGCCGAGGAGGTAGAAGACTTCGCGCTCGATCCGGCCAAGCCGGAGAGAGTCGTGAAGATTGGAGCCCAGCTCCCCGAAGATTTGAAGACCGGCATCATCAGCGCCCTCCGCGCCTACTCCATTGTTTTTGCATGGGGGCCGGAGGACATGCCGGGGATCAGCCGAAGGGTCATCACCCACCGCCTCTCGGTGGACCCTTCGGCCAAACCAGTACAGCAGCGGAGGAGGCCCCTCTCGGCCGAGAGGAGGGAATTTGTGAAGAAGGAGGTCGCCATGCTCCTCTCCATCAGGCACATCAAAGAGGTAAAATACCCCTCATGGCTGGCAAACGTGGTCCTCGCACAGAAACCACCCTCATTCCGCATGTGCGTGGACTACACGGATCTCAACAAGGCGTGTCCCATGGACCCCTTTCCTTTGCCAAATATTGATCAACATGTGGATGAAACTGCGGGGTGTGAAATCATGTCATTCCTCGACGCATTCCGCGGATATCATCAAATATACATGCATGAGGAAGACGTCGAAAAAACAGCCTTCATGACTCCCGAGGGCATCTTCTGCTACCTCGTCATGGCCTTCGGCCTAAAGAACTCAGGTGCCACCTACACTCGGATGGTGGCCAGGGTATTCCAAGTTGTCCTAGGGCGCACCATGGAGGCATATGTTGACGATATGATCGTCAAAAGCAAGCAATCAGCAAGCCATGTTGATGACCTAAGGGAGATCTTCGCCATCATGCAGAAATTCAGCCTTCGGCTGAACCCAAAGAAGTGCACCTTCGGCGTCCAGGGGGCAAATTCTTGGGCTACATGGTGAGCCGATGGGGTATCGAGGCCAACCCCGCGAAAATTCAGGCCATCATCAACATGGAGCCCCCACGCAATGTAAAGGAGGTCCAACGATTGACGGGCCGCCTGGCAGCCCTCAATCGCTTCTTATCAAAATCGGCGGAGAAGTCCTTGCCCTTCTTCCAAATCATGAGGAAAACTGCCGGTTTCCAGTGGACTTCAGAATGTCAGGGGGCATTCGAGGAGGTGAAACGGTACTTATCTTCATCCCATGTGCTCTCTAAACCCAAGGTAGGGGAGATCCTGTACCTCTATTTGGGTGTTAGCCCGGCTGCCATCAACTCAGTACTCATCCGGGAAGAAGATGGCATCCAGCATGCCATCTTCTATGTTAGCAAGACCCTCAGGGAGGCGAAACTCCGGTACTCCCCCGTGGAAAAACGGTGTTGGCTATCGTGTGGACCGTCAAGAAGTTGGGCCATTACTTCCAGGCTCACCCGGTCCAGGTCCTCACTCACCAACCCCTCGGCGCCTTGATGAGGAGCCCCACCAGCTCCTCCCGAATGGTAAAATGGGCTGTCTTCTTGAGCCAATACAACATCGACATCCGTCCTAGGCCCGCCATTAAGGGCCAAGCCCTAGCGGACTTCGTGACGGAGTGTACGGCAAGGGCAGTCACGGACGAGGAGCCCTCGGCCCCTTCAGATGATTGGTGGACCCTCTACATCGACGGCTCCTCCGCCATCAAGGCTTGTGGAGGAGGGGTGGTTCTCATCTCACCCGAGGGCTTCCGGGCCTATTATGCAGTCCGTTTCTCCTTCAAAGTCTCCAACAATGAAGCCGAATATGAGGCTCTCCTCTGTGGCCTTCGTCTGGCAGCTAACATGAAGGCCCGACAAATCCACGTCAAGTGCGACTCCAAGTTAGTCGTCGGCCAAATCTCCGGGGAGTACGAAGCCAGGGAAGGGAGAATGAAGCAATACAAGGAGGCGGCCAAGGAGTTGCTTAAGGTATTTGAGGCACACTCTCTTACTCAAATACCGAGGGCTCAAAACTTCGAGGCCGACATTTTATCAAAGCTCTCGGCAGAATCCCCTGAGCATATCTCGAAGATTGCTAAAGTAGAAGAACTCAGCCTCTCTAGTATACATGCTAGCCCCGTCATGAATATACAACAAAGATAAGAGGACTGGATCTCGGATATTGTTGCCTTCATCACCACAAGGCAATTGTCCAAGGATGAGGCCCGCGCCAAGCTGGCAAAGCTGAGGGCTCCCAGCTACATTATCGAAGACGGGAGGCTTTACAAAAGATCCTATAACAGGACATTACTTCGGTGCCTTCAT
Organism: Cuscuta europaea; assembly: GCA_945859875.1. Classification (NCBI taxonomy): domain Eukaryota; kingdom Viridiplantae; phylum Streptophyta; class Magnoliopsida; order Solanales; family Convolvulaceae; genus Cuscuta; species Cuscuta europaea. The sequence continues at coordinate 6,725,301 of CAMAPE010000046.1, read as the reverse complement.
CAAGATGAAGCCGAAGTGGCGATGGAGGAAGTACACAGTGCCACTTGCTCAGCTCACCAGGGACCCTTCTCCATGTCCCGAAGGCTAATAATCCAGGGCTACTTCTGGCCTACGATGGCCCGGGATTGTGCAGACCTTGCTCGGAGGTGTCCCGCATGCCAACACTTCCAGAAAGCCCCCGGCAGGCCAGCGGTCAACTATGCCCCCATCAGCACATCCATACCCTTCGCTCGATGGGGCATAGACCTGGTGGACCCTCTGCCGAGGGGTACCTCCAACAACAGGTACATCATTGTCGCCATCGATTATTTCACCAAATGGGTGGAAGCGGAGCCCCTCGCCAGCATCACTGAGGCCAGGTGCCGACATTTTGTTCTCAAAAACATCCTCACCAGGTTTGGCGTCCCTCAGCAGATCATCTCCGACAACGGGACTCAATTCGAGGCAGCCCCCTTCTGTGCCCTCCTAGAGGCATGGGGCATCAAACACACCTTCTCATCCGTTGCTTACCCTCAAGGCAACGGTCAAGTGGAGAACGTCAACAGGACCTTGCTCGAGGGCCTAAAAAAGAAGCTGGAGACTGAAGGAGGTGGTTGGGTAGAAGAGCTCCACAACATCTTATGGGCCTACCGTACCACCCCTCGGCGGGCGACTGGCGAGACACCCTTCTCCCTTTGCTACGGATTTGAAGCCAAAGCCCCCACTGAAGTAACTCTCCCAACCCGAAGGGTCACACAGTATGATCTAGAGGCCAATGACGCCAATATGGCCCTCGACCTACACCTTATTTCAGAACGCCGGGAGCAAGCCTTCATACGCGCAGAAAACTACTGAAGGCAAGTGAAGAGTTACATTGACGCCAAGGTCCGCTCCCGGGAATTCCACGTGGGGGACTATGTTCTTCGAAGAAGGGAAGCTAGCCAACCAACCGAGGGCGGAAAGATGGCACCGAAGTTCGAAGGCCCCTACATCGTGGCAGCCATCATCAAACCCGGAACTTACAAGCTAAAACGCCCTAACGGGACTGAAGTCCCTAGGCACTGGAATGTACACCACTTAGTTAAATTTTATCAATAAACACCAGAGCGGCCAAGCCCTCATAAACTTGTGAATGTACTATTTTACGGCCCAAGGCCTAAAAATTATGAAGAACGAAGACATTTCAGAGACACCGTGAACATGGAACAAGATAATTACAAGGGCCAAGCCCTCATATCACCCCCAGGCCCAAGGCCTTACCACAATGGAAGAACCCTCGGCACCAAGTACCGAGGGCAGACAATACTATCACCTACAGCAAGTACCACCTGTCCCCAAAAGAAGACCCCTCGGCACCTGGTGCCGGGGGGACACACCACTATCAACTTTCAACAGATGGGAAGAAACACCAAGTGTTCCCACAGAAGACCCCTTGGTACCAAGTACCGAGGGTAGACAACACAATCACCTTCAACAAATGGGAAGAAACACCAAGTGTTTCCACAGAAGACCCCCCGGTACCAATTACCGAGGGTAGACAACACAATCACCTTCAACGAATGGGAAGAAACACAGAGTGTTTTTACAGAAGACCCCTCGGTACCAAGTGCCGGGGGCCGTACATCGGAACAAACACCAAATGTTGTTTCTTAAGCCGTACCCCTCGAGGACGCCTATACCGAAGGCGCCACCTCTCGGTGTCGGCAGCACGTAGTGCACCCGGCCATTTGCAACCAGTGTGCAAATGAAAACTCTTCCCCGAAACGCTTTCCGCGTCATCACCCCAAGGGTATGACGGGCACGAGAAATGCCCGGGATTCGACTTTCAAAAACGGAACGCTTTCCGCGTCATCACCCCAAGGGTATGACAGGCACGAGAAATGCCCAGGATTCGACTTCCAAACCGAAACGCTCCCCGCGCCACCACCCCAAGGGTGTGGCAGGCCACGGACTATGTCTAGCGCCGAGGGGATGACTTTCAAAACTGAGGCGCTTTCCGCGCCATCCCCCAAGGGGAGGCAGGCTACAGACCACCATATCTTGTACCCGGGAAATGACCCTCGATCCCCTCGGAACTCGGAAGGTTAACCCGAGGGGGGAGCTAATGGTGTATTCTGTTACCTCCCGATAGGCCAAGCCTTACCAAGAAACCAATTTTCTTGAAGCCTTCCCTTCACTACTCAAAAAAAATGGGGTGGTGAAGGGGAGTAGACTCGACGAGAAATCAATGAGTACATCACTCCAACAATTCACAAAAATATACCGAGGGCTCCCCACGGGAACACCTTCGGTACCTGGAAGTTCACAAATACAAAGGATACCATTCACAACAGACATCATCAACAAATGGCTAAGTCCACTCAAGGGTTGCCTCCGGCTACACCTAAAACCGAAGGTTCAAATACTACAAAACATGGCAGGCTCAGTCAACAACAACTCAAAGCGTCCCGAAGGCTACTACATAACAAAACTATCAAATGGTGGCCAAATCAAGTCAAGAATCACCTCCGGCACCTCACTAAATGCCGAGGGGATACATCCAGATAATCCCCGAGGGAGTCTGCCTCTTTATGCTAGACTTGGACTACAAACTCTCCTATAGCAACATTGGGGGGGACATAACAAACAACCAAAGGCTTTTTATTGCCACAAGCCAACATCACAAGGCAAAGGAAACTATCCTGAACCTACAACATATACAGCCGAAGGGCCCCCTCTCGAAGGCCAGCAGCAGGAAATACTTAGAAAAAATAATCTAAGTCCTAAATGCTTTGCCCCCTGTGGAGCCACCAGTCAACCGAAGGTATATCTGAGACAAGGCCCTCACAGTCACCCGAGGGATCCTACTTCACACATACTACACTTAGAAAAATTTTCTAAGTCCTATATATTATGGCCCTCGGTCAAATCTCCATGCTGCCCGAGGAACCATACGGTTGAAGACTTGGTAAAGCTACACTTAGAAAAATTTTCTAAGTCCTACATATTTTGACCCTCGGTCAAATCTCCATGCTGCCCGAGGGCTCCTACTTCATACAGGCTACACTCAGAAAAATTTCCAAGTCCCAAAAGTTTTACCCTCGGTCAAATCTCCATACAGCCCGAGGGCCATACGGATGAGGACTTGGCAAAAGTATACTTAGAAAAATATTCTAAGTCCTAACTATTTCTAGGCCCTCGGTCATGCATCCAATCAGCGAGGGGTATCCACGTACCGAAGGCTACACGATATCCAAACACTTAGAGATTTTCTAAGTCCTAAACACCCCGCCTCTGGTCATCTCGTGAAGGCGGCATAGAACGGAGGGAAAGAATCAGCCGGGGGCCAACAGATGAACAAACACTTAGAAATATTTCTAAGTCCTAAACATTGAGCCCTCGACCAAAGGTGCCAAAGATAGCCCTCGACCGAGGACTCGACGACCGAGGACAACCATTGCTTGTGCTCCTCTGCTCGCCACCCCCCTGCCGAGAAACCAGAGATGGCGTCCCCTCGGGCTTTCTCGACGGCCTCCACCTTGGCGGCCTCGGCCTCCCTAGCAGCTCTCTCAAGGGCCTCAGCTACGGACCTCTCAGTCTCGGCCTTGCCCCGGTCTGCAGCCTCCGCCCGCAGGGTCATCTGCCGAAGGCTCTCCTCCAGCATAGCCATCTGCCGGATGGCATCGGAATTCTGGCGGATGAGCTCCCGCATCTTGGCATCCTGCTCGGCCTTGCGAAGACGCCACTCCTCTAGCCTCGGGCCTGCTATCCAAGGGCAATGCATGTCTACAAAAGATAAAGAAGTTAGGAAGGCCGTACATTATTTCCTAGCACAAAGTAAAAACGGTAAACTGTCAAAAACTTACCTTGAGGGAAGACCGGAGGATCTTGTCCTCAAGGGCTTGGTCATCATCAGCCCCGAGGGCTGCTCTGTCAATCTCAGGGGTCATACCCCTCAGAAGCACCCTCGGGTCAGCCGTGCAATTCATCACGGCCGTTCCTACCGGGAGGGAAACCGTCAGGACCTCAGAAGATGGCCCCCGGACACCCCCCGGCACCTCCGCCACCATCATTTCCTCATCATGCGTCCCGGAGACGGGACAATCGTCAACAATAACCACGGGGGGACCTTTCCTCCCGGCATCTCCCGTCTTCGGCCTTTTTCCCTCGGGAGCCTTGCCCGCGCCTTTTCTCTTGGCAGCAGCAACAACATCAGTGTTTGGGGCCGCCGATGGCCCCACCGGCTTCTTGAAGAAGTCACCGGCGGGTTTTGGGACGTCAGCATCCGTTCCCTTCGGGGCCTTGGAGGACTTTTTCTTCTTTAAATCAGCGAGCCCCCTGACGTTCATCATGTTGATCGGGATACCTGCAACACAAGATGGGGTTAAAACCGAGGGGTCACTAACAGATGGCACAAAAAAGAAACAAACAACAAACAAACTAGGTGCTAAGATACGAGAATGAGGGTGCCCTCAGCCACTACCTCCGGAGGCTCCCTCAAACGCCGGGAACTTCTCATCTGTTTCCCCCAGGAAGCGATACCACCGGAACCCGAGGGTGTAGAGATCCTCCTCTTGGGTGCACTCCTTGATAGCTATGTTTTTGTCTCGGCCCACCGGGATCTTTGCCAGGATCTGGCCATCTTTCTCGAGGGCGGCGCTCCTCCTCTTCTCATGCCTCCTAAACCGGTCACGCAATTCCCTAGGGAAGGGGCTCTCGGCCAACTTCACGTAGCACCACCGGTCTTTCCACCCTTTGTTCGAGGAGGGCGCCTCAGTAAAAAGCTTGAACAGGGCCACCTGCTGCAAGTTTGCGAAGCCCTCGGCATTCGCATGCCCCCCGGCACAGGTTGAAGCTTTGGAAGAAGAGATCCAGGCTAGGTGTTACCCCCCCAGGATTTGCAGAGCTGGAGGAAGCCCGTGATGTAGGAATGGCTGTTCAGGGTCAGTTGGCAGGGGACCAAACCCACGAACCGGAGGTACTCCCGGAGGAAGGGGTGTAGGGGGAACCGGAGCCCATCGACACGGAGAGGATGTGCACCGCAATGCAGCCCTCGGGAGCCCGGGAGAGGACGTCATCGGGACCCGGTGCCACCACGATGGCCGAGGGGCCCACGTGTAATTGAGTGACATAGAGATCCGCCGCATCAGCTTTCGACCTTATCTCTAAGGCGGCGGTATTCAAGTAGGAATACCCCTCGGGCATATCGAGGGGCTTCCCTTGGTCTGCAACGCTGCCCTTCTTCTTGGGGGCAGCAACCTCCGGATGGGAACCGCGTTCAGCGGCCGAGAGGTGCTGGCCTCGCCAGTGCCCCGAGGGGGGGAGAACAGCAACAGTGACCCTCGCGCCCTCTTGCTGCACCTCTTCCTCAGCTACTTGCCAGGCAAGGGCCAGCTCTTCGTCTTCACACTCTTGTTCGAAGCCCTCGGCTTCCGCCTCAGCAACGAGGATTTTCTGCAACTCCATGGCGACGATAGCGTCTTGTCCTGCTGAGGGCTGTTCGCTTGTGGACTCCACGTCCGAGATGACTTCATCCTCCATCGAGGGCGCCCCCGAGATGTCCTGGGAATCACTTTGGGAAGACATCTTTGCACTAGTTCGAGGGCTCGGAAACACTAGAGTTTTCTAAAGTTCTAACTCCTAGCCTAAAGGCACAGGGCACAGCTAACTAGGAGGAGATGAGCAGGGGGGAACTGACCTTAAAAGCTGGGAATCAACCGAAGGCTGGATTTTCTCTCTCTAGAAAATTGGGCAGAGCTTCGCTACAATGATATCGCACAAGAGGAGGGGAAGCCGGCCATGGGGTATTTATAGGCGCTGAGATCCGGGCTTGGGCCTGGAAACCGGGCCTCCGGTTGGACTGCCATCATTACAAACCGTGGTTTCGCCCAATCGGTGACGCCCGCCCACGGACAGCCAACGAGCACACACCACGTGGCAACCCCCCTCCCAACGGTTATATTCTGACGTTAGATATTCCAACGGCTATATTTCCAACGGCTATATTCTGGGAGCTCCCGGCTACACTTGACAGACCACTCCTCCATCAACCAATAAACTAGCCCCCGGGCTTTTTTACTTCACTCCACTACACTTGGAGGAAAAAAATTGGTGCGAACCAGGCCCGACCAGGCAGGTACCAAAGGAAGGGTAGTCCCGGAACTAGACCGCTCTAACATCCTGGACCGGTTCCCCAGGCCGGGCTGACCGAAACCACTCCATCCCTAACTGGACCGAACGGTTTGACCCAGAAACCGATCACCAGGCTCCGGAACCGGCTTGGTTTGACCCTGAAACCGATCACCAGGCTCCGGAACCGGTCCGATTGAATGGAGACCCGCAAACATCGATAAAACGTGAAATAATCGACGAATCGCTATAACCCGCAACGGGCCCGGATCGACCAAAACTCGGTAAAACCGACGGCCCACGAATTTATTCACCAAAATTCAGCTTTGAGGAGGTTTAATTTCGAACCAAGGTCCCCACTCCCCAGGGCAACCGAGCGTACATCCAACCAGCTAGACTACTTATGTTTTGAGTGCTCTCTTTCATTTTAGGGTTTGATATTATACTTTCGAAACTATTTTACTACCTCCGTCCCACTAAGATTGGGACGGAAGAAGGTGGCACAAACCGCACAATTATTAAGTAAAGTGGGTTTGTGTGGTTGATATTAAATTGATAAAGTAAGAATAAAGTAAGAATGGTTTAGAGTCACACAATCTTTACCAAAATTGGTATGACACAATATTAGTGGGACTTCCCGAAAAGGTAAAATGAGACAATCTTAGCGGGATGGAGGAAGTATTTATTAAATCAGAATCACAATGATAACCATTTTCATTGCTATAGCTATTATTATAAATAGTATTTAGCCATCATAATTGTGAGTTTTATATTGATACTAAGTATTATGTTCTTATATTTTCCATCTAATTTCAAATACTCCCTCCGTCCCGAAAAGGCCAAAATTGACTTTCACGTGAATTGATAAAATAAAAACTATGTGGTCGAAATTTATACTGAGAGAGAATTAAATTTAGCCACATATTCCTTACTTTAAATGGAAATGACAAATCTTTTGGGACATCTAAAAGGGGAAATTTGACGCGGTGTCATTTTTCGTAATTATTTTCGAGCGGTTACTATAAGTTAGATTTCGCAGTTCTCAACCTAAGGGCACTTCTCACCTGATCCACTCCCTAGTGGATCAGGTGAGAAGTGCTCTTAGACTGAGAACTACGAAGTTTAACTAAGACACTAAAAACACGAACTTTTAACCAATAAATCATAACTTATAGACCCCATAAAAAATAATTACAAAAATGCCACCGCAAAAAAATAAGCCTGAGACCTTGAAATTTTTTGGACGCGGTGGCATTTTCGGCATTTTCGTAATTATGATGAACTTTATAAGTTGTGATTTATTGGTTATAAGTTCCCATATTCAGTCTATAAGTTTACTGCGTTGTAAGATTAGATGCAAATCGAAAGACTGAGATTGCTTCTCACTTCTCATTTTAAAGGGGATTTCTCTCCTGATCTGCTCTCTCTCTCTCTCTCTCTCTCTCTATATATATATATATATATATATATATATATAAGAGATCAAATACAAACCATGCTTAAAATACTAACCTACAAACTCAATAATATGCATCACTTTGAACTGCAATATGCAGTAAAAATAACGTAAAGATGTGGGGTGAGATCACATACAAACTAGTTCTCCCATTCAAATCATCTTTACAGTATTTGTATTGCACATTGAAGTTCTAATCTTTTCAAATTATTCAAGCCATAAAATAGCACTTTCATATTTACATTATTTGTATTGCATATTGAAATTCAAAGAGTGCATCTTTACATTATTTGTACTGCATATTGAAGTTCAAAGTATTGCATATTATTGAGTTTGTAGGTTAGTAAGTTAAGCATGGTTTGTATGTGATCTCACCTATATATATATATATATATATATATATGTGTGTGTGTGTGTGTGTGTGTGTGTGTGTGTGTGTGTGTGTGTGTGTGTGTGTGTGTGTGTGTGTGGTTAAAATCGGATACAAAGTATGCTTCTCATACAAAATACAAAATCATGTCACCCGTCCAATATCATAAAATCAATGGTAGGATTTATTTTAACCATTAATCATCAGCCGTATTAACGAGTATTTAGAGTGGGGGAGATTTTTTAGCTCTCCTGCTAATTAGCCATATTATGAGGGTTTATTGTTTGAGGGGGGGGGGGGGGGGGGAGGGAGTTATCCATCTACACCGTTATTTCATTCACATGGATGGACAAGATTGATGGGCACTTCGTAAATTAAGATTGGTTCAGTTAAGAAATGCTTTTAATGTGAGAAATGAGTATGAACCTCAACTGCTTGATTTCCGATTTTGCATTGAAAATAGCTTGATGTTGCAGTAAGATTTAATTTTTTGCAGTGTAGCACTAAAATTGTTTCATATTGCACTAAACTTTTACGACGTTGCACCAAAACAGTTTCATGTTGCACTAGATGGCTGTAATACATTTTTTTTTTCAAAAAATGTCACCAAAGTAGGTTGCATATTTTAGTGCAACATAAAGTGTTTTTACTTGAAAATAGTCGAATTCAACGGTTGAGATTCATTCGTACTTCTCACCTAAAGGGTTCTTCTCACTTGAACTTTACCCTATAAATATATATATATATATATATATATATATATATATATATATATATATATATATATATATATATATATATTAAGGATGCGTGAACAGGAAAGTAATAATAATGCATGGGCCATACATGATATGCCCATGTATATATGTATATGTTAAGTAATAGGAAAACAGTACACGTGACGGATAAAAGTAATATGAAAAAATAATCTCAATGCCCGCCAATTCTATACTAAGGCAAGTTAATTGTGGAAGGATACTTTGATTGCATGTGTTATCCTAGCTTCACATAGGGCTGGACTCGGGCCGGGTCAAGCCCGAGCCTAGGCCCGATCGGGCCGCCGGTTCCAGATATGTAGGCTCAAGGCCGGCCCGAGTCTTGACCGGGTCCGGTTTGGGCTAGGCCAGGCCGATTCTCATTTGGCTAGATCCGGGACCGAACCCGTTAACCCCAGCGGGGCTAGGCCCGAACCGGACCCGGACCTAGACCCGGGAAACCGGGCCGGGCCGGTCCCACAGAGTAGCGGGCCAGGCCGGGCCTGTCCCGCAAAGCAGGCCGGGCAGCCATCACCGAGTCCAACCCTAGCTTCACATGATATGGACCATAACTCTGAATGACAAGGGGCACATCGTGGTGAAGGGTCAGTGCCTTATTCTGTCATCCCTTTCCTTCATCCGTCGAGACTCGAGAGACCGACACTTCCAGGAATGCCACGGCTAGACCAGATGGCTCGCTCCACCATGATGGTCTATCTCAGTCAAGAATGATTCTAAGAGACCGCACACATACTGACTCGATTACTACCGCTTCGGATGATGTTACACCCAAAAGCATCATCGAAATTTTTGAACTGCCTCCCCGCTCAGAGAGCCGGAGCCAGATCCTGTTCAGTCAAACTTACTCATCCCCTTGGTGCACTCTCAAACTCAAGGTTCCTCCTGACCTCACCGGTTTAGAACATCCGAATGAGCTAGCCGAACTACCATGAGGCTCATTATACTAGCCCATGCCAGGTGGCATGAAATGAGACCCGAGATATCTTGATTTGGGCAATTTTCTCGATTGGGCTTTTCATTTCACACCCCTAGTCCCTAGATCACCTCAATATCACGATTAGGGTTGGATTCGGTTCGGGCCACCCGGCCCGTGACCCGGCCCGGCCCGGTACTGTGCGGGCCCGGGACCGGCCCGGTCGGGCGGTCCGGGACCGGGTATGGGCCCGAACCGGTGGGAAGGGGCGGGGCGGGCTCGGTGCTGGAATAATGTGACCCGGCCCGGCCGGGTCGGGCCCGGGTCCGGTCTTATTTTTTTAAAAAAAAAATTTTGTTTGGTTGGGCTACTAGCCGTTGGGGCCTTGGGGGTGGGACTGGGGACAACCCAAACGGCTATATAGCCGTTGGGTGGGGTAAAGGGGGGGGTCCGGGGGGTTGGCTGGTGGGGGTGGGGGTGGGGGGGTGGGGGGTAAAAAAACCTATAAATACTCCTAATCTTAAACATTTTTTCATATCTCTTCTCCAATTCTTCCTAAATCCTATTCTTAACTCTCTACTCTCTAATTCTCTTATTCTCCAATATATTATATTTATTATTTATATATCTACTTTATATAGTTTATAGTCTTTATACTTAAGAAGTTAAGATGGAAAATCAAGATGCCATTATACGATATAATTTTGATAAGCAGAAGGACCCGAAGACCGGGATGTGGTACGCAATTTGCAAATGGTGCGAGAAAAAATGTAGCATGGGGGCTTCAGGCGGATTCGGGATGACAATCAAGCATATGAAGTCATGTGACAAAGCCAAAGGATCGGGAGGTGCGGGAAGTTCCGATTGATTACAATTTTCAAAATGTTTCTCTCTTAAAGTTTGTTTTAATTTTCAAATGTAGTTCCTATTTCATTTCAAATAAATGCAATTGAAGTTTGTTTTTAATACTCGTATAAAACTATAAACTATAATAGTATAAAATATAAATTATAAAAAAAAATTAACCGGCCCGGCCCGAACCGGACCCGACCCGTGACCCGGGCGGGTGGCCCGGCCCGAACCGGACCCGTCCAACCCTCGGGCCGGTCCCGGGCCCATGTCATACAACCCGGCGACCCGACCGGGCCTAAGCCCGGCCCGGCCCCGACCCGGCCCGAGTCCATCAATAATATAGCGGGAGTAACAAAATATAGAATTAATGTAATTTCTATTTCATACATCACATATCATAAATCATAATGTATGACTTTCAATTTTTCAAAACGCTACCCACCACAAATCTCTTCGTCCGGACTCCGGAGGTATGTGATCACACATGGCCTTCGACTCTTTGTACAAGATCATCATTCGTACATATAGATAGTATAAAGCAAAAGAAAAGTAGACTGAAACATCACAAGTATAAGAACTGAGAACAAAATAAAAATTTGAGTGGTCCTACCCCATAATTGAAAGATATTTTATTGGACCCTCTTCTAATAGTTTTATTTCTCTTTGACATTTTCACGTGTAGATCCAAAAATGATAGGGCAGGTTTTCATCTTCTGTATCCATTGTCCATAATACAAGTAACCAAAGTTGTACAATAATCTTGCTATACTAAATCGCATAGCCCATATTTTTTGTTATATTGAAGATATAGGGCAGATGCAATATGATGGAAACCAGTACCCCCAAAGGACAAAACATCAGAAGTCGACGTTTCTTCTAAATCCTTGCTACTCTTTCGATGCAAAATCATAATAATTAGACAGTGGTCTTGAAGAAAGTAATTTCTTCTCCAAAATGGAAATAAATAAAACATCAAGTGTATGGCTTCAACAAAGACATCACTGATTTGATTTAACACTCTTATTTCTCATCATCATCAGGAACGCCATTAGCTTCAATTGAGTTTGCCATCAAGAGGATGACGGGTGTATTAGCACTACTCCAGATCTAGTTTCTTTTTCATTCTTTCATAAACAAGATATGTAATACTTGCTGCTGGTACAACCTTTAGAAGATTTGGAAAGAGACCTTTGTAAAAGCCCCTCAATCCTTCATGCCTAAACGTTCTCATGAACACATCGCTCATTCCGGTGTATGCAGTATTTGCATTTCTCGGTTGTGCTTGCATTCTAAGGGATATGCACAATCAACTGATTAGCATGAATAACACCTAGATAGACAACACATACCAATGCTCAAAGCATGAGACTCATTAAATACATTTTCAATCCCTAAAATGTTGTGTTTTTGTATGTCTGAGATCCTTGCGAATTTGTTTTTTCCATCCCAATAACTTACAAACTTTTCCTTTTAGTCCCACCCGACTCTAGCAACCCCTGGAACCATACATAACAGATACGACAAACAAAATTCACGCCTTGCTTTTTAGGGACGGAAAAAAATAACATAAATTGTAAGGATGGAAAGCAAAAAATATTTTGCATGACCTAAAGCCTAAACCAAATTGTGCTATACTTTTAGAGACTAAACAATATTTAAGCCAGATGCAAAATCATATCAAGAAGCATTCAGGTCAGATGTATGTTACCTAGTTCTAATAACCTGCAATGGGTAAACACATGTTGCTCCTAGGGCTCCAGAAATTGTCCCACAGCCCAGTTGCAAAAGAGGACCAGGTTCTGCATTCAATCACATTTCATAAGAGACACCAATCTTTGAGATTTTTTTTTTGAAATATTTACTCCATACTGTAGAGATATTAAGCAAAACATATGAAGTCCCTTACCACCATCATCATGAAGAATGTATGTCCTTGATAAATCCTTCAAAGTCTCATAGGCAGCCAAATCGATACCTGCATATGGTATCATGCCAAGAATAGAGGGCACTAGCCCTCTGTAAAATGCACGGGGACCTTCATGAACCCAAATATCTCTGGATAGCTGTCCCAAGTGTGGGACCTTGCCACCTTCACATGCAAAAGTCTGTAAACGAGTTTTCACAAGATCCATTGGATATATAGCAGCCTGGGCTATAGCGCCAGCCATCCCACCAGCAACAAGCCTCCCTGGGGTTCCTATATCACCGTGCTCCCCTCCCTTCCCACTTGAAATGGCATTTTTCAACATTTCATATGCATAAAACTTTATTGCGCTCTCAGGAGCAACTTTTAAAACATTTAATCCGTTTCCTCGAAAAAATCCCAAAAATCCACCTTCCTTCCATATGTTTTTTATTACATGTACACTGGAAGCACGTACGGTCTGAACTTGTAAAGCCACTTTCAGGCGATCCAATGGGGCAGTTGCTGTACGAGAAGCAGCACCTGCCACACCCCCAGCAAGCAAATACATAGTTGCGTGAGCATGCCTGCTGATGCCTTCAGGAATCACAGGTTGTTCGCCTATATCTACCAAACACACCCTTTCCAAGTATCGGTAAATGTTCTCGATGGTGGCTTCGTGCGGATAGAGTAGAAGAAAGTCCCTCCATTCTTCAAAAGTTATAATGCCATTATTGTCCTTGTCAACTCGTTCTACAAATCGTGCCAGTTCATCATCATCAATTTCAATCCCTGCAAAACTGCCAAATCTAATAAGTGACCATAATTTCAAAGAAAGCTCCTACATATCGGTAGTGCTTTTGAATCAGAGTGTGTAAATCCAAATTAAATGTAATATTTCATAGAGAATTTAAACTGTTATTAATGCACTGCAATATATTACAAAAAAAAAACAAAAGAAGCAATTTATTTTAGCAGATAAAACATGTAGCGATACATCAAAATGACTTTTCATCCAAAAGAACTATTATAACCCTAATAGCTTTGGATGAGTATGCTTATAGCAAAAAATATTTAGGCTCTGTTTAACTTAATAGTGAAGAGGCTGTTTTTTGAGCAAAATTACTTTTCACAAGAACAGAGTCTAAAACTGCTATAAAAAAAGCAAGTATTTATTTGAGTTAATACTCATAATAGGGAAAATTGAGCTTTACAAAAGCTCCAATTCAGAACTTTCAAACTTTAGTTCATCTGAAATAGGAGTAGTATTTTAAGTATAAGCGCTTACAGAAACAGATCAGGTATATACAAACCTTCAGCTCTTAGATATAATGATGAAAGGGCTTTTGAGGTGCTTTTGGGTCTCAAAAGTTAGGCCAAATAGAGGCTTAAAAATGAATATCACAGGTAATTATAGATGAAAAATTAAAATCACACACTGCATTCGTGATATTCAATAATACTTGGCTACCAAAAAGATATTACTAGTATAAGTTTTAGAAAAATGCAAAATAGACAGGTCAAGTGAGAACATTATTGTAGCACTTGGAAAAGAGAGTGCCAAAAAGATGTTATAAACAATAATATATACAAGCATACACGTCAAACTTCTTTGAACCTCCTTATCTAAACTAAGGTATATAGAGAGAGGAGACAAACAGTGACTGCAAAGTTATGCTGCATACTGATCTCCACCCATCAACAAATACTGTTATAAAAAAACTAGTCATGAAAATACACAAAATCTGAGCAGCAAAGCATATCACCATGACACCATCAAATAAAATCTCCTTAATCTGACAATTGCCTCAAGCAATATACAAATAATTAAATCAAAAGAAATTAGCAGCAGGAAGTACCAGCCTTCACCAGGGCATCCCAAAGCTCTTCAGGTAAAATGCAACCGTTGTGCTCTACATCAATTGCTTGAAAGATGCTATACAACTCAAGCTCCTTATCATCCATATACTTCCTGAACTCCTGATAATCCACCCTCCCATCCTTGTCGGCATCAACCACCCTCAGCAGCTCCTTGGCAAACTTGTAGTCCGCCGGAATCTGCATAGCCGACAAGCCCTTCTCGATTTGCGCGTAACCCAAGTGCCCGACATTGTCGGAATCAAAGAAACTGAACAGGCTTCGGATTCTGAGATCCCTCTCATCCTTGCTCTCCCCGAGAGCCGACAAGACGTGGTCCATGGATACAGGTCCGGGTTTCCTGACCGGGTTGCAGCAACCGGGCCGTTCTTTTTCAGCCATCGCCGGGAAATTCACATGCCCCACGGCCTCTCCAGCTGCAGACATGCTCGTCAGAAATCAGGGAACCTTCAACACATCGGATAGAAAATGCCAACTTCCAACGGTTCTCAGATCGATCACAGTGAGCCGGTCTAGCGAATCGAAGCGAGGGACTTATTGATTTACAGTGTTGTCTTATACGCTGTGCGCATTGGAGAAGATGGGCGATACAGAGGCGCGATAGAAGGGAATATTATATTGATGCTGCGGAGGATCTTCTTGGAGGAAGATCCGGGGAATGACCCGGATTCGGTAAAAACTGGTCTTCGGACCTGGTTCCAGGGTCAGAAATGGAACGGTCAACAGATTTCAAGTAGAAAGGTCGATGCTGTCGCTGTATGACCGACCGTGTAGGAGTGGGTGATTTGAATTTTGAATCGAAGAAGAAGAAGAATAAAGAAGAAGACTTATTAATGAGATACGGGTTGATCGGAAAGCAAAGAATCTACCATGGCCGGCTTCACTCACACGCGGAATTTCGGGTGGGGGAGAGAAGAGGGTGTGACCTGTTTACCGACTTATTACGGTTAATGGGCACACGTTTTGGGTGGGGAGGCCGGAGGGGAATAGAGGATGGTTAATTCTTTACGGGTACGCGGAAATGCAAGCAAAAATGTAGTCGTTCTAGAATAATGAAAATAAAAAAAAAATATTTTAAAAATTTATGGTCGAGATCAAAAGGTCATGGACGAAACGTGAAACTAGGGGCTGGAACATATTTGGATTCGAGGGCATCCGTGTTAGGTGGCGAAAAAGAAGGCTTGGTAGAGATCATGATGAATAAGAGGCTAAGAGTGGAAGAAGCCACAGTACTGCTGGACTATCCCCCTCCGGAACCGCCGTCATGGAGTGCAGAAGAGTCTAGGGTTTGGAAGCAACATTTTAATTTTACCGTTTGCTTGCTATTTATTTTTCATGATCAGACTATTTATTTTTCTATTGGTTACTTTTATTGTTGTAAGACTCTTGCATTAGAATTGGGTGATGGGAGGTCTGCTTTAACCGTCGTTGGTTCATTTATGCCCATTATAGGATCAGCGAGACATATTACTTTTTTGAAGGTGATTGATTCTAAGTCTTGTTCGAGGGCTGTCGATTTCTTGTGGTCCTTTTGTCGTTTTACCCCATATTTGAATGTTGTGATATCAATTTAAGCCCCCTTCTTCAAAAAAAAAAATTGCAGGAGCTAGAGTCATGATTTTAATGCTTGAATGTAATATTCTGTTTTGCATCGAGCCACGGTTCTATATTGTCATTTTTTATTTTTTGATGCATGGACAGCTAAAATTATCAAGTGTTTCAAATTTTTTCTATTTTTTATTTTTATAGATTGCCAATTTCAAACTATTTGTAACTAAATTACTTTGTTTCTATTTTCTGCAGATTTTTCCTTGAAGTCTTTACTCGTCTGATAATGTAACTTTCAATTTTCTTTTCAGATTTTTCCGACTAAATATTGTTTGGGTTCATGGGCGCTACCGGTAACCAATTGTACGTCGGAGATGTCATGATAAGATATTTTTGAAATTATTCTGAACTTTGAGATTCAATGACCCCTCCCCCATTTCCCTAATTCCAATTTCATCGTACGCTTGTATCCTCCATCTCTAACCTTCAAAATCAACATCACCGTAAAGAGTAGACTTCCTTCATTGATGCAGTCCGACAGCTCGGCGCTCACACCCAGACGGACGGCTCGGTGCTTGCACCCAGACGGACGGTTTGTGTTTGCACCCAAATGGTCAGATGCTCATGTCGCACTAGACGCTCTCGATCGCGTCTTGTTGACTCCTCCTAGCCGATGAAACTCATGCGTCCACTGCAAGCCAGATTGGAGCTCACAGTGACCAGATTGAAGTTTGCTCGCATACTCCCAACGCTCATTAGTAGATAACAAGATACTCAATGAATATGTTTTAATGTTCAATGCAGAGTTCCAATGTTCAATGAAGATGTTTGATCACATACCCTTAATGCTCAATACTACCAAACGATTCTCAATAAAAATCTTTTGATGCTTGATACAGAGTTCCAATGCTCAATGAAGATGTTTGGTCACATAGTCTCAATACTCAATCGGAGACTTGCAGTGCTCAATATAAGAGGTTTGATACTCAGTTGCAGAGTGACAAACCTCTTATATTGGCTCCTCTTCGACCACAAAAATCCAATCCCCTGGACAGGCTGGAACGTCGGTTAATATTGAGCGACCAGGTACATCCGTAAATGGGAATTTTGACGGTAAAGGAAAGGTCTTAACGGATGAAGACCATTTTGATACACTTGCACTGCTAAACGCAACGGAAAAATACTCTTTCTATGGAGGATATGGGTTTGACTCAGTCAAAATTGCATCTACATCCTTTAAATTTGCAATGAAAAATGGAGATTTGGTCTTCTTTCAAATTAAAAGATCTCTTATGCATAAAATACACATCAAAGTCGACCTTGTCCCGCAAATCATCCGGTTCATCTACCAGCTCACAACCCCTGCTCAGAATAATTCTGAGAAAATAAAGAAATTTGGAGATCTCACTATCTCTGTGGAATTTAACAGATCGGGCTACAACGTAAAAATGGCGAAATTTAAGGGGAGCTTCATCCGGATACCCATGGGACCCCAAAATTCTAGCCTATTCAAATTCCTTAATATCTTTTCTAATTTTGCAGGCATCCCAAACTCTATGCCCGATGAATCAATATTTCTCCAACACAGGCGCGTATTAGAACCTGAGGATCACACATCCATATCTAAACTGATTTTTAATTATCAGATCCAGGCGGCAGGAAATAAGAATAATCAGGTCTTCCACGACGGGAAAAAACCCGAACTGCCATTGATCCAAGCTTTCTCAGATGCATCTGATGATTTTTACCATTCAGATGACTCACTATTTACCGATGATTTCTTGGGACATGCAACCGAGAGCGATCGCCGTCCTCCTATTTCATACCCGGAAGAAATTAGGAAATCAAAATTCATTACTGTGATCTGCCGGAAAACTAATTTCATCACCTCAGAAAATTATATGCCGACTGAGAACTTGAACACGCAGCTAAAAATCTACAGGAAGTCTCAAAAGAATAAGAGGCGACACAGCATGCAAACTAGGTCCCAATCGAGAGATTTCCCATGGGATTAGCCTTCTTCTCCTTTAATTTAGTACTTTTATTTATCTTTTTTTCTCTTTCTTGTACTTCTTTTTTTTGTTTCCCTTTTTCGCATTGTACTCTCAATTTTTCTCAATAAAATCTCCCCTTTCCAAAAAAAAATGGGGTGTTAATGGACCTGAACGTTGGACATTGAATCATCCATAAACTGCTGCATTAAAAGACAAGAACGTTGGGCATTTAATGGCTGTCACCGCTTGGAGCAGTTCTGGTGCGCAAACGTTACGGGAAGAAACAAAATTAGACCGTATCTTTGAATGATAGGTTTCCGGACGACATTCGTGTCCGCAGGTCGCCCGCGCACACGAGTCGCGAGTTTTCTTCTCCGTTTCGGGATTTGATCGGCACCCCCCCTGCGCGTAAAAGAGAGCCTTTACCCTTAGGAATCTTAACTCCTTAAAAGAGGCTTCCCTTTATAAGGGGGTGAAAATCCCTTGAGTTTTTCGGTGTGGGATAAAACATACTAGAAACCCATCATTTTTTCAGTTTTTACATTTCAACGAGTGAACTTCGAGAATCAATTTCTCATTCACCCGTTATCCGTTTTGAGTGTACCACATATCGAATTGTAGCCCTTAACAAGGACAATCCGAAACCACCCCTACCGACCCAAATCGGAAGTGGACCCCACTCAAATAATTGCCCCAAAAAGACCATTTAATGCAATTTTTAACACATTATTCCAACAGATATTGCTTATTCAGACAAATGAAGATGGAAAACAATGTGTATATAACCTGCTTCTTAGAAATGGGTTTAAGAAAATGCTTTCCCATTTAGGAAAATCAGCATACTTGGCTACCAAATAATTCAACTCGATTATTACTCTTTTTTCGAGTTGGAGTGAGGAGAAAATTTGAAATGCAAATTGAAGCAAAGCATATGTCAAAAAATAGGCAAATTCACTTCATCATATTTTATGTTCTCAATCTGATCCAAAATTTGAAGAAGACGTACTTTCAAACAGAAGTCAAACATACCTAGGTGCAACAAAAAGAAGAATATAAAAAAGAGGATATGAATTTCAACAGAATAAAAAATTGAAAATTGAAAATGGGTGTGAAGAATTTGACAAGTGCAGCGGAACTCAAAGGCGTCTGTCTTTACTGTAATCAATTCCGAGGGCAAAAGAATGAATAAAATAAAAGAGGTAAAAGGGATGGCAGGAGTCGAAACAACATCAAGGAATTGCTGCGTGAACACTAATCTGGAAAGTTCGCTTGGTGATTGAAGAGCGTCTCGAGCAAGAAGGTGATTTCCCTGTAACAATGAAGGGCGGTTTCCTGTAGAATAGCAATTATCCGGTTGATTTCCTCCAGGTAGGGTGCTGAAGTAGATTCTTTGAGAGCTTTGCATAATACCACCGAATCAGGACCCTCTCATATCTCATCCTTTGACACCATTTCAGAGCTTCTAACACTGTCTGAGCTTCTGCTTGAAGAACAGAGGAAACAAAAGTGCAGAGATAAAATTTATGTCGATCTGCATCGCGGAGTATAGCATCAGTACTAAGACGCAGAGAGTGAGGGTGAGCACTTTTCCAAACTAATACTCTAGTCAATAATTCCGAACAACTTGCAACGGACTGTTTTAACCTCTGTTGCTTTCCAATGCTATAGTAGTAATAGAGAAACTTAGTACACCACACTACTATGAAGCTTAGACGGTTACACTAAATATGACCTCGATCAAGTGACTAGTTTAGTAACGCGTTCGTGGTAATGTCCAAGGGACATTAATTCCTCGGTTTAGGTTGGGTGAATATGTGAGTAATATGAATACAATATTTGAATACATAAGAAACAAGTATGGTTAAATAGTGAAATTCTATAGCTAAAAGTCATAAAAAAGATTCTTTAAGAGGGTTTCAAAGTGGACTAACTGCCTGCCCTTTAACACTTATATTCACATCTATACAATCTGATACCTCCCTTTTACGGTTCATATATAGCACCTCGGGAGCACCTTTCTAAGTACGCTAAACAAATTCAACAATTTATACAACAATACCAAGTTAGTTGCAGTAGTCGTATAAAAATTCGTATGATTAACTTAGTTGAAGTAAAAAAAAAAAACTAAGCAAATATTGGATTATGCAGGTCCTTCACTACTTTTGAAACTACAATGCATTCTTTTCTCTCTTATTTTTATATAAAAGATTCTTTAATGTGTGCTCTTCCAAATCTGTTCTTTTTTTAGCTAGGCAAATCTGTCCTCTTAAAGCTCATTGTAAACTTTTATATAAAGGTATAGATAGTTAACGGGTTAGTCTAATGGTTAGAGCAAGGTCTGCAAATTAATTGTTATATTAGCATAAATGGCTGTAAGTTTGAGTTTATCACATAGAGTTTGTCGGTCTGGTGCCCTTACCCCTTCGGATCCTAAAACCAGATAGTTCACTACCACCACCCCTAGCAAGTTAGTGTCCCCATTCCAACAGGGTACCAAACACCCTCCTCTCACGATAAGCATTTCCGCCCGCAGAACAAACAGTTCCTTTTGTTATTTTGTTTCTACCGGTGAACCGACCCTCAACTTGGTAAATAAATACTTCTTGCTGGCACTTTCTTCACCTCAAGTACATTTAGATTCTTATGGAGTCTGTATTATGTTGAGATAAGGTCAATCTTAATATGAACATAAACAAGTTGATATTAAAAGTTAAAGTATCATACGTCGAGAATATAGATATAAAATGACAATGCTATTTAACGAAAAATCAATGAAACTAAAAATGGGAAATAAGGTAAAACGCTAGCTAGGACAAAATTCCAATAGGAAATTAAGTGTGCATGCATGTAATATCACACCAGAGACTACGAACTATTCATATTCAGTAAGATTGAAAAGAAAGATCGATTTAGCCTTATGTAGACACCTCTCTAAAGCAATTTTCTACAAGGCACTATGTGGTTGGGTTACCTTTTAGCAACACAAAGATATAGAGCGGGAGAGAAGCTCGTACATTTGGAAAATTTTTACATTCCTAATTTTGTGAATTTTCCGAAGGGGTCCTCCAGTCCCCCACTCCTTGAGGCACATGTAATGTGGTGAAGAGGAGTAGAGGGGTGCCTGCTTTCATCACGAGGCCGAAGGCTTGTGCTATTTTGTTTCATTTTGGGGGGATGCCTCGTTAAAAACCTCATTAGGAAAAAACCCTTTGGGAAAAAATCCTAATGAGGGAAAAAGAGTGCACCAAGTTCCCCCAATGATGAATAAAAAAGGTGAACTCTTGGTTTGAGGTGAAGAGCAATGTTGCCGCCGAGAGCTATCCGTGACCTGAGGGTTTGGTCGATGATTTTGCCGAAGGTTCTTCGTTGGTAACCTGGTGATGCTGAAGGCTGATGCTGATATCCCGGAGGTGTTCCGGGTAGTATCTGCTGGGAGCACTCCTCTGAAAGCATCCGTAGTTGATAAGCGTGAGTGAGTATTCCCTGATATCTTAGCCGGAGGCTAACCACACATGAGGGGTTGTGAAGGTGTGGCTCCGGGAGAGTTCCCTGTTTTTCAACGTGCTGAGGGCTGAGGGGTCCTGAAGTAAAACAACGTGCTGAGGGCTGAGGCTAACCACACATGAGGGGTGATTGCCCGGGTGTTTTGTTTTTAGAAGTAACCCGACCGGGTTAGGGTTTATACCCGGCCGGGTCCCATCCCAGTCCATTTTTTTTTGAAATGTGTAAAAATAAACTAAAACAAGTAAACGTACCTTGCTTGGGTTGCCTCCCAAGAAGCGCCTTATTTAACGTCGCGGCACGACGCCATCATTGTGTTCAATCATTTAAACTTGGATCGTGATAGTTTAGCTTCGGCACATTTTCACTCACAGGGCTTCCATAGGAATGCTTGTTTCTCTGACCCTTCACTTTGAAAATCCCTCCAGGATCAAATATCCAGTTTTTCATTGATTCATGTGGTGAGAGTGAGGGAAAGAAATTATCATTTAGGATGGTCAATGAAAAGTGTTTTGATCTTGGTGGCATGAGAGGGGGTATCAAATGTTTACTTAACTCCACTGTCATTTCCTGCATATTGGTGAATGAAAAGAAATCCAAATGATAATTTCTCGGTTTATTTTCAACCGCGAAAAGTACATTTGAATTATCCTCAAATTTGCTGAGGATTTCATCTTTGTTCTTCTCTACCCTTTCTGTTTCCCTTAGAGCCTCAGGAAATGGTGGCATGTTCTCAGGAATGGCCGGTGATGGAGTTGAGTTTTGAAGTTTCTCCTCCTCTGGTTGAGCTTCCTCCGTAAGCTCCTCTTCTTCTTCCTCCTCGCCAATGTGGTTCACAATGTTTGGCACTTGTTTCAATTGATTCTCCAAGTTCAGTTCTTTGAGCACTGTTTCTTGCGGGTATTGCGACATATCTTGTTGCATTTGTGTCACATTGATAGTGAGAGCTCGGATCATGTCTTCAGTGGACATGCTGGAATAATAACTTGAGTATGGATTATATGTGTTGGAGAATGAATCATACCTCTCTTGGAAAACAACATCATCACTCTGTTCAAAGTATTCTTCTTGCAGCTTGGGGCAAAAATCCGTAAGATGCCTTTGTGACATGCAACTGTTGCAGGCCTTGGTATCTTGAACGTTTGAGCATAAGAGAAACTCCTTTACTAAAAATGTTAAGCTAGAAATTTGACTCTCTAGCGATGATGTGTTGGTATCCATTTACTCATATAAGCTCAGAAAATAGAAGAGCAAGAGATTTTTTTTTTAAATAATTTTTTTTTTATATTTTTTTTGTTTTGATTTTTATGAGATAAAATAAAAAGAAAAATAATTGCCTTTCCCCGGCAACGGCGCCAAATTTGACGAGCACTTTGTCACGGTGCGTCAAAATAAATTCAATACTAAACACTTATACGTAGTATAGTGTAGTAGAGTTCGTATCCGCAGGGAAATGTATAATTCTCTTTCTATGAACTTAATGAATAACAAGGAGGGTTTTGGTTTGAGTGATTTAATTTAATTAAAAACTAAGATGAACAACCTATATGTGTTTAATTCAAGAATAAAAGGGACTTGGCTTTGCTACTTTCCACTTGTTGATATATTTTAGTCGATCCTTGTTATATCTATAACTTATCCCCTCTCGAATACTCAATCGAGGAGTATCTCCAATTCATCGAGGGTAGTTATTAACAACGACCGTTCATTAATAACCCTTACTATTAATCAAATATAGAACAACGCCTTATACCGATATAATAGTAGCATTTAATCTTTTTAACTCCTTGACGAAATCAATTGAGATTGATAACCTTAACACAACGGTTTCGGTTTAACCAACAAAATTGATCCCTCTTAAGTCTATTAACCACGACCGTGCATTAATAAACCGAAGTTACTTGCGAAACCACCAATGATTAACCATCGGTTCGTTGATCGTTTCTAGTAGTAATTAATGTTGGAACGTTAACTAATCGTCACTTAGCAACCCTCCAACATTAATATAGAATGAGATTAAGGGAAGAATTAATAATCAAGAGAAGAAGTTAAGAAAATAACTCACAACTTTAATAATCAACAAGCTTCAAGAGCAAAACCAAGAATGGAAGTTTAGCTCCTCATTTGGAGACTAAACATAGCTAGAAAAATATAAAGAAATGCTATTCTAAACTGAGCTAAAGAGTATGGAAGAAGGGATGATTTTTTGTGAAGAAAAAGTGTGCTATTTATAGGTGTTTTTCAACACCTTTGGCCGGGTACCCGACCGGGTATAGTACTTACCCGACCGGGTCCGGTCAAAATCAGATAATCCGCCACGTTCTGGTGATCTTCGCACGTCGTTTTGTCCCGGGTCACATCTGACCCGACCGGGTCAAGTAGGGGACCCGACCGGGTCTAGTGACTTTCTTGGCAATTTCGTCTGTTAAATCACACCCGACCGGGTGGGGGTTTCTACCCGGTCGGGTTTGACTCCTGGGCAGTCAAATTTCTTGTTTTCTTCTCTTCAAAGTCTTCCTTTCCGACACCACAAATCCTAACTATACTTTACAACTTATAAATGAGAATTAAAATACGATTACAACTAAAATCACACAAATGTTTACAAACTAAATAAAACGGTAAACAATACACACAAATCAATCATAAAAATATACATTTATGCACTACTAATTAGTGCATATCAAGCCCACTCTAGATCAATTCTTCCTCTCCTTCAACCTCTGCCGGGGAGGTCACTCAATTGTCCCTTCGTCTCACAAGGGATGGAAAGACAAGTTTTGCTATGTTCGCATGGCGGAGAATCCCTTCCCGGCCCCACTTCGCGATAGCTTCCGGAGGCATGTAAAGGTAGGGAGCGCCGCTTTGGAGAAGAAGGGGAGGAAACTCTCCAAGAAGCCTGAGGGATCTGAGAAGCATGTCAAGATTAAGGATGCCACCCTTCCGGACGAGCTGTACAAGCTCGGCTTCCGCCGGTATCAGCTCATGGGGGAGGAGGCCGAAAATTATCCTGAGATTGATCGTGTATACAAGAGCGCCGAAGGTGGTAGCATTGCCGAGGGATTTAGTTTGTGTACTTAGCAAAATTTTCTTCCTTTTCTTTGTTGTAGTAGTATTCTAACACTTGTGTGCCTTCCTTGTTTTTCAGGACCAGATATGGACGCTAGGAATCTCTCCAAATCGAAGAAGCAACTGGTGAAGGAGAACAAGAAGAAAGACGCCCCGGTGCAGCAGAGGGCGGTGGATGACATCTTCCCAAAGGTGGGAACTGTCGACTGGGCCAAGGAGGCAGTGCCCGTGGTGAAGGCTGCTGCCGGCGAAGACGCCAGCTCTGATGCCGGAGGCTCTCCCATTGGGGAGCTAAAGAGGAAAAGAGCCGGGAAGGGCGTGGTGAGCCCGGAGGAGAAGAAGCAAAAGAAGGGGTTCGTCGGGATGAAATAGGATCCCGTTGTCATTGTTGATAAACAACCCTCCGAGCCCTCGGCTCCGATTGCTGGTGTGCCGTGGCCTCAAGACCATGTGCAGTTCTCAATCACTAAGGGGACTGCTGTCATGCATGGCACCTTGAATCCGAAGGAGTTCCTGAGGGGTGTCACTCCCCCGACAGATAAGTCAGTGCTCTCCCGGCATGCTGATGACGCCCTTTGCTCAAAGGTCCTTCAGGCCTCGATTATTGTAAGATCCCTTTCCCTTCTTCCCTTTAGTCAATTCAAACTCAACATATTTGTGCGTAGTGACTTTAACCTTCGATGTTTCCTGATCCCCCTTACAGGCAAGCCTTGGCCTTGGTGAGCTCATCCAGAGGATGGAGCGCTATGCCCTTCAGAAACAGAAGGATGACGAAGCCTTGGTTGTGGCCTGAAGGAGGCTTTGGGATGCCGAGGAAGATTTCGAAGTCGAGAGGGCGGCCCTCAATAAAATTCTTGATAACTCCAAGACAGTGGCCAAGGCCGAGGGGAGAGCTGAGGCTGAGAAGGTAGCTGCTGAGGCCGCTAAGAAGACCGCTAAAGATGCCGAGGCCGCCAAGAGGGAGGCGGTGAGTCATGCCGAGAGGGAAGCGGTGGCCGCCTTTGTCGTCGAGGGGTGGAAAACCGAGACCCAGAAGGAGTGGGTGGCTTCGGTAGTTGAGACCTCGGTAGACGAATGGCTCGAGGCCCCGGGGCGATGTGGCTAGCCCGGAAGGGGAAGGAGTACTACGATGGGGGCAAGTACTTTACTCAGGCCCTCATCTATCGAAGGCTAGCCATGCACTTGGGAATGGACCCGACAACATTTGATCCGGCGGCTTATGAGCTCCCCCCTCTCCAGCCAGACACCCAAATTCCCCTTCCCGAGGGTGCTAAGAGGCCACATCTCGAGGACACCGTCTTGATGGCAGAGTGCAACGATGAAGAGGAAGAGGCCGGGGATGATGTCACCTCGAAGCCAGCAGAAGCGGATGCCTCCGGAGCAAACAACCCTTGATTTGTACTTACAAATATTTTGTAACAAACATTCGTATGCTTCCGGCTTCTGTCATGATTGTAAACAAACACCTCATGTGGTTTTCTCTTTTGTAATTGTATGCCGTTTGACTTTATTCCTTTCCATCCTTCTGATGAATGAATGCGTTCCTTTCTTCCCCTGTCTGCTTTATTTTCCTTCGTATGAATGTATGTTTGCTTGGTGTACCGGCCGAGGGCTAACCATTTAGGACTTAGAAAAAAAATTCTAAATGTTGTTCAGTATCTGGCCCTCGGCATGAGTTGACCGAGGGCAAACCATTTAGGACTTAGAGAATTTTCTAAGTGATGTGCATTATGTGGCCTTCGGTTATTAGGCCCCCTTGCTTTCATGATGATTTGACTGAGAGGCGAACGGTTAGGACATAGAAATTTTTCCAAGTGTAATTTTACCACTGAGCCTTCGGTTGTGTGACCCCTCTGGCTGCGTGAAGATTTGATCGAGGGCCAAACATTTAGGGCTACAAATTTTTTCTAGGTGTCACTTGTCCCTTGGCCTTCGGTAAACGGACCCCGTGAGTACTAGCCTCCGGTGTTGATCGTGGTGCTGGAGGTTGTTGAAATTTAGACTTTAAGAGCATGTTTGTGAGTACTCGCCTTCGGTAGTGTGTAGCATGCGCCCTCGGCCATAGTGGGTCACAAAGTGTGGACTTAGGAAAATTTTGTAGGACATTCCTGTTGAAGTAAGGGCGGACGGAAAGCGGATGCCTTCGGTATTCCTTGAGTTGTTGTTGAGTGGACTTAGCCAATTTTATCCCTTTTGTGGGATTAGAGCCTCCGGTATTGGTGACGCCAGAGGCAGCCAGAAAGTGGACTTGGCCTATTTTTGACAACGTCTGTCGTAGAGTAGCCTTCGGAGTAAGAGCCACCGTCAAAGGTGACTTCCTGACTAAGAGCCTTCAGGTACCAGAGGTGTTCCCCAAGGAAGCCTTCGTTATGAGATTGGAATGCCTTGTGAGGAACTGCCGAAAGGTGTTTTGTTAGGGTTTGTACTCATTGATTGCTCGTTGAGTCTACTCCCCTCCACTCCATATTTTTTTTGGTAGTGAAGGGAAGGCTTCAAGAAACTTGGTTTCTTGGTAAGGCTTGGCCTATCGGGAGGCAACAGTATACACCATTAGCTCCCCCCTCGGGTTAACCTTCCGGGTTCCGAGGGGATCAAGGGTCATTTCCTTGGCACGAGACATTAACCGTTGCCTGCCCCCCCTTGGGGGATGGCACGGAAAGCGCCTCAGTTTTGAAAGTCGTCCCCTCAGCTCGAGACATAGTCTGTTGCCTGCCATTCTCTTGAGGTAATGGCGCGGGGAGCGTTTCGTTTTTGAAAGTCCAATCCTGAGGCATATTAGTTGTCTGCCGTTCCCTTGGGGTAATGGTGCGGAAAGCGTTTCAGGAAGGGTTTTATTTGCATATTAGTTCCAAAAAGGCCGGGGTACTTGATACCTCTGGCACCGAGAGGTGAGGTACGGCTTAAAAAATAACACTTGGTGTTTATTTTTGCACACTCCCCCGGTACTTGGTGTCGAGGGGTCTTCGTTGAAAACACTTGGTGTTTTTCTTCATTGTGGTAGGTGATTCGGGTGTCTATCCTCGGCACTTGGTGCCGAGGGGTCTTGATTGTAATAAGGCCTTGGGCCAGGTGCTTGTATGATGGCTTGGCCGCTCACAAGTGTTTCGTTCTTGGTGTCTTCAACATGTCTTCATTCTTCAAAAAAAATGGAGGCCTTGGGCCATAGGATAATACATTCATTAGTTATGAGGGCTTGGCCGCTCCAATATTACTGATAAAATTAAACTAGATGATGTATATTCCAATGTCGGGGGACCTCGGTCCCGTTGTGGCGTTTGAGTTTGTAAGTTCCTGGTTTGATGACGGCTGCAATGATGTATGGACCCTCAAATTTGGGCGCCATTTTACCGCCCTCGGTTGCTTGGCTAGCTTCCCTTCTTCGGAGAACATAGTCCCCCACCTGAATTTCTCGGGAACGAACCTTGGCATCGATGTTGCCCTTTACTTGCCTTCGGTAGTTCTCCGCCTGTTTGAAGGCTTGCTCTCGGCGTTCTGAGATGAAGTGAAGGTCGAGAGCCATGTTGGCGTCGTTAATTTCCGGATCATATTGGGCCACCCTTCGGGTAGGAAGGGTTACTTCAGTGGGAGCCTTGGCTTCGAATCTGTAACAAAGGGAGAAAGGTGTTTCACCTGTTGCCCGTCGAGGGGTGGTGCGGTAGACCCATAAAATGTTGTGGAGCTCTTCTATCCAGCCTCCCCTTTCAGCTTCGAGTTTCTTTTTCAAGCCCTCGAGTAAAGTTCGGTTGGCGTTCTCCACTTGTTCGTTGCCTTGAGGGTAGGCAACGGATGAGAACGTATGCTTGATGCCCCATGCCTCTAGGAGGGCACAGAAGGGGGCTGCCTCAAATTGAGTCCCGTTGTCGGTGATGATTTGTTGAGGGACGTCAAACCTTGTGAGGATCTTCTTGAGGATAAAGTGGCGACATCTAGCTTCGGTGATGCTGGTGAGGGGCTCAGCCTCCACCCATTTGGTGAAGTAGTCGATGGCAACGATGATGTACATGTTGTTGGAGGTACCCCTCTGCAGAGGGCCCACCAGGTCTATGCCCCATCTAGAGAAGGGTATGGACGTGCTGATGGGGGCATAGTTGACCGCTGGCCTACCGGGAGCCTTCTGAAAGTGTTGACAGACAGCACACCTTCGGGCGATATCCGCACAATCTCGGGTCATCGTAGGCCAGAAGTATCCTTGGACTATGAGCCTTTGGGACATGGAGAAGGGTCCCTGATGAGCTGAGCAAGTGCCACTGTGCACTTCCTCCATTGCAACTTCGGCTTCATCCTGATGAAGGCACCGAAGGAGGGTACCGTTGTCAGATCTTTTGTAAAGCCCTCCATCCTCGAGGGTGTAGCTGGGAGCCTTCAATTTTGCTAGCTTTGGACGGGCCTCGTCCTCGGGCAGTTGCCCTGTGGTGATGAAGGTGGTGATGTCAGAGATCCAGTTCTCCGGCCTGAGATGTATATCCATGATGGGGCTCGCATGTATGCTTGAGAGGCTGAGCTCTTCGATTCTTGCAATCTTGGAGAGGTGCTCCGGGGATTCGGCCGAAAGCTTTGATAAAACATCGGCCTCAGAATTTTGAGCCCTCGGTATTTGGATGAGAGAGTGTGCCTCAAATATCTTGAGCAATTATTTAGCCGCCTCCTTGTATTGTTTCATCCTCCCTTCCTTGGCCTCATACTCCCCGGAGATTTGGCCCACGACAAGCTTGGAGTCACACTTGACGTGGATCATTCTGGCCTTCATATTTGCTGCCAACCGAAGGCCACAGAGGAGGGCCTCATATTCGGCTTCGTTGTTGGACACTTTGAAGAAGAAGCGAATGGCATAATAGGCGCGGAATCCCTCGGGAGTTATGAGGACTACTCCCCCTCCGCATGCTTTGGTGGCCGAGGAGCTGTCGGTATAGAGGGTCCACCATTCGTCTAGAGGGGCCGAGGGCTCCTCCTTCACCGCTGATCTTGCGGTGCATTCTGTGACGAAGTCTGCCAGGGCTTGGCCCTTGATGACAGGCCTCAGACGGATGTCTATATTGTACTGGCTGAGGAAGATAACCCATTTTACCATTCTGGAGGAGCTGGTGGGACTCCTCATAAGGGCACCGAGGGGTTGATGTGTGAGTACATGGACCGGGTGAGCTTGAAAGTAGTGGTCTAACTTCTTGACAGTCCAAACAATGGCTAGTACTGTTTTCTCCACGGGGGAATACCTGAGTTCTGCCTCCCTGAGGGTCTTGGTAACATAGAAGATGGCATGTTAGACGCCATCTTCTTCCCGGATGAGCACTGAGCTGATGGCTGCAGGGCTGACGCCAAGGTATAGATATAAGGTCTCCCCTACCTTGGGCTTGGAGAGCACATGAGGAGAAGAGAGGAACTTTTTGAGCTCGTCGAAGGACCCTTGACACTCAGTTGTCCATTGGAAGCCTACTGTCTTCCTCATGATTTGGAAGAAGGGGAGGGCCTTCTCTGCTGATTTGGAGAGAAAACGGTTGAGGGCCGCCAGGCGAACTGTCAATCTCTGAACCTCCTTCACGTTGCATGGGGGCTCCATATTGATGATGGCTTGAATTTTTTCAGGGTTGGCCTCAATAGCCCTTCGGCTAACCATGTAGCCAAGAAACTTCCCTCCTTGCATGTCGAAGGTACACTTCTTTGGATTCAACCGAAGGTTGAATTTCTGCATGATGGCGAATATCTCCTGGAGGTCCTTGGCGTGGGTGTTTGATTTCTTGATTTTGACGATCATATCGTCAACATAGGCCTCCATGGTGCATCCCAAGACGGCTTGAAAGACTCTGGCCACCATACGGGTGTAGGTGGCGCCTGAGTTCTTGAGGCCGAAGGCCATCACAAGATAGCAAAAGATGCCTTCCGGTGTCATGAAGGCTGTTTTCTCGGCATCCTCTTCTTGCATATAGATTTGATGGTACCCGCGGAAAGCGTCGAGGAATGACATGATTTCGCATCCCGCGGTCTCATCTACCAGCTGATCAATATTTGGTAGAGGGAAGGGGTCCATTGGGCATGCCTTATTTAAGTCAGTGTAGTCCACACACATGCGGAAGGTGGGTAGCTTCTGTGCTAGTACCACATTAGCCAACCACGAAGGATATTTCACCTCCTCGATGTGTTTGAGGGGGAGGAGCATGGCGACCTCCTTCTTGACAAAGTCCCTTCTCTCGGCGGAGAGGGGCCTTCTTCTTTGCTGTACTGGTTTGGCCGAAGGGTCTACCGCCATGCGGTGAGTGATGACCCTTCAGTGGATCCCCGACATATCCTCCGGCCCCCATGCAAAAACAAATGTTAGTACCCAATTTTGATAGATTTTGATGATGCCACTATACTTAGCATGTGTACATTGTATCTCAATATTGTTCGTGTGTTAGCATTCAAAATTATGTGACAAAATAAAATGTACAATTTTTTGAGTCAATTTAAATATTACCGGAAAAATTAAAATGCAATAAGGTAATTTTTATTTACCTAAATAGGATATTTAGATCCTACCGGTATATATTATTTTAGCTCAAAAGTTAACTGTATGTTACATTATTAAAAAGAAGCTCGGAAAATCATATACTCTGAATGTATATGATTGAAGACAAAATATGACCGGCATTTAATGCCAAAAATGTACTGGGGTCCAAAGCAGTGTACGCCCACATGGGACTATCTCCTGAAGTGAAGTTTGGGCGGCTGAATAATGCAAGACAAGGAAATCACCGGGAAATCAGCTCCAGCACAAGAAGACAATTATGCAAGTCGTCCTTATCAATTTTCAACGAACAAGATCAATCCATCCTAACCAATGGATGAGATTAATCAACTGGAGTAGCCTATAAATATAGGCTGAAACGAAAGTTTCTAACCAAGCTTTGAGCATCCAAAGAGAGAAATTCTTTCACAAGCATTCACGAGCTATCTAGCAAAAGAGAAAGTGCTACTCTAAACTTTACTCTCTGCTTGGACTCATGCTTCACTAAACTTCCAGTTTACATGCTATTCATTGCTATATCATAGACATTTAGTTCCTAGTTGGAGGTTAGAACTTTCTTGTAAACATTTCACACTTTGTTGTAAACACTTAGGAGAATAGTTGTTCGGATCCTACAGTGTGAGTAGATAGATAGAGTACCTTTTGATCCCCACTGGTTCATTAGAGAAAACTCTAAGGACTGAGTAACTTTGAGTGGTGCTATATTCATCGTGAAAAACCTTCAATCTAGGCCTAAGTGTTGTAAAGGCTAGATTGGCACTAAGTGTATTAGGTTTAATACTTTAGTGAAATCCATCTGAAAGAGGGTGAGACTGGACGTAGGAGGATTACACCACCTCTGAACCAGGATATACTGTGTGTTGATTTACTTTCATTCAACAAAGCACACACTTAGCACCTCTTACAAAAAGATTGAAGTTTGCCAGCAGAATCCTAAGCAGTTGTCTTAACTGACTCAACTGCTTATCCTACTGCTTAATTACTTACTTTCTTTGAGATCATTTTCATACTAGAGAAGTGCACCAATATCCCCAAAAGGCCTATTCTAATATTTCCCAGAAACTCATAGCAGGTGCCTCAACAGTCACCTGGAATCCACCCAACTGCTGAGCCCTCTGCTCATATACATTTGTTTCTCTTGAACATCTCAATATCACCAGACCTTCATATCATCACCAACCAGGAGGTTGACCAAACTGCTCTCAGAAATTCACCCTCTAAACCAAGCAGGTACCTCAGCAGTGCCCTCATCACCACCCAACTGCTGAGACCACTGCTTTAGTAAAACTTCTGATTACTGTTACTAAAGCACATTTATTGAAAGCCCTCATTATTCTCAGCAACATTTCATTATCACCTTCATCAAACACCCAATATTTCCTCAGCAGTTGACTTAGCAGTTCCCTGCTATCTAGCCAACTGCCAAGCCAACTGCCAGATACTTGGGTTCAATCTTTCACCTAGATAGAAAGTATTCATAAACTGATTCCATAAAGGGTAAAGACTTCCGCTGTGAGTCTATAATTCTCTCAAAAGATTATAGATCAACTCTTTAGAGGGAGAAAGGATTTAAAGTCGAAAAAGATTTAAAAGTCTATTCACCCCCCCTCTAGACTTTTACCCTATCCGGGACCATCAATTGGTATCAGAGCGGAGTGTTCCTAGAGTCATTTACTGACTATTTTGAACTAAAGATCCAAAGCCACTTCCCCTCCCAAACACTTTCTAACAATGGACAGTCAACTAGCCAAGAATCTCCTGTTCAACTTAAACAAATTTGATGATTGGAAAATCAGGATGAAAGCACATCTCAGTGCTTTGCACGATGAAATGCTTGAGGTAATTACTGCTAGACCTATCAGAATAATGAAGGTCAGCACATCCAAAGCTGATAACCAGGAGGATATATACATTCCTAAACCAAAATTGGAATGAACATCTGAGGATAAGAAGAGGAATAATCTTGACAAAATTGTCAAAGATATTCTCTTTAAATCGGTTGATGAATCCATATTTCCCAGAATCAGGAAATGTGAAACTGCAAAAGTTGTATGGGATGAGCTCACAAAGATCGGAGCTGGTGATGAACAAGAAAAGGACAACAAACTGACCATAGCCCTCAAGAAATTTGAGGACTTCAAAATGTTGTCAAATGAGCCTATTCATGAGATGGAATCTAGGTTCCTAAAGATTATAGCAGAGGTCTGAGACCTAGGGAAAGATCTATCCCAAAAGGAGATTTCCCTTAAAGTCTTAAGAGGTCTGCCATCTAAGTGGGACATGAAGGTAACTGCTATGAGAGATAGCAGAGATCTCAGAACTTTGTCAACTGACAAACTCTTCAGTGATCTCAAGGCCTATGAATTTGAAATGAAGGAGATCAAAGAAGAGAAGGCGGATGAGTCCAAGACACTAGCTCTAGTGTCTGAGCCAAACACCTCAAAATCTGCTGAAAAATACCTCAATAATCTCCTCACTGACGAGCAGTCCGCTATGTTTGTGAGGAAATTTAAAAGATTTATGAAGAAGGAGGGAACTACTCCAAAGAAAGCATACAACCAGCCACCTAGAAGACAAGGGAGACCTCAACCCAGCGAGGAAACTGTCCTGTGCTACAACTGTAGACAGCCAGGACATTACAAAAATGAATGCCCTCTGTCCTTAGCTCAAAAATATCAAGGGCAACAGGGGACTGCTAAAAAAGCTGGTTACAAAAACTTCAAAGGCAAAAGACAAGCCTTTGTAAGTGAAAATAAAAGGGAAGAACCCCAAACTGATGATGAAAGCAGCTCAAGTGATGAGAGCTCCTCATCAGATAGCTCAGAAGAAACACTTCTCTGCCTAGGATCATGGAAGGTGACTGAAGAGAGCAGCAGGTGGCTCAACAAGTCTTCCACCAGTGGAAGAAAAGATGATGAAAGCTGCTCCCCCAAATGCTTAATGGCCAAGGACCACTACAACGATGTTGAGGTAACATTCTGCTCCTCCTATAGCTCTAGTGATTCTGGACCAAACAATATAACACCGGAATCTTTATTACAAGATTTCCAAAAAATCCAAAATCACCATGTTCTCTTGAATGCTGAAAATGATAGACTGGAACAAGACATTAAGGCCATTCATTCTAAATTACTAGATGCCTTAAGCAAAAATGATGTCTTAGAAAAAGAGAACAAAGAGCTGAGAAACTCCAGCACAAATAGTAAAAACTTTCACCCTACTGCTGAAGTTACTCTAAATAGGAAGAGAAGAGGTCGTGGTTACTCACCCCCACTAGACTCACTCAAAAGTGTACATCTACAAGCCACAAATCAAACACAAGAAAGCTAATCTACCAAAAAACTCATTCCCCAAATGTTCCCAAAAGAAGGAACCAACCTGCTCCCAAACCAAAATCCAAACAGCTGTATAAATCAACACCCCCTCACCATCTAAACCCAAGAACCAGTTGGCAACCAATCAATAAGACCAACCACAGCCAAAATACCAAGCAGACCCCTCAAATCAATAATCCACTTCCCACTTCAAGAAGGAAAAGGATTAACAAGTACATAGCCATTCCCTTTGATTACAACACCTCAAATGGCTATAGACCAATCTACTTAGAACTCAATGGTTCTAGATGGGCATGGATGCCTAAACTTGTACAAGGGAAGTCGCTCACTAACTTGTAGGCTAGTGCTCAACATTAATCTATACAGGAAGGTGCTGGAGCAGCTGAAACACAAACATGGTACATAGATTCAGGCTGCTTCAGGCACATGATGGGCAGCAGGCGGCTCCTGTCAAACTATACAGCAAGGGAAGGACCCAAAGTAACATTTGGGAATGTGGAAAAACAGGGAGAAACCAAAGGAGCTGGAGACCTGTCAATTAATGGACTTACAATCCAAAACATATCCTATGTTAAATGTTTAAAGTTCAATCTCATAAGCACAAGCCAGCTCTGTGACAATGGATATAATGTTACATTTTCCAAAGACATCTGCTTGATTAGAGATGTCAAAAATGACAAAATTGTGCTCACTGGTAGAAGGAAGAAGGACATGTACATTGTTGATTGGAGCTCAGCAAAGGAAGGAATCTGCTTAGTGACAAAGGCAGATTCAAACTTAAGTTGGGAATGGCACAACAAATTAAGCCATCTAAACTTCAAAACAATCAACAAACTGTCCAGAAAAGGTTTGGTGAAAGGACTCTCTGAAATCAACTTCAAAAAGGACCACCTCTGTGATGCTTGTCAAAAAGGAAAACAAACCAAGGTATCATTCAAATCAAAAGAAGTGGAATCATCAACTAGGCCCTTAATCCTACTACACCTTGACTTGTTTGGACCAGTTGAACCAACAAGCTTAAGTGGTAGAAGGTACACCTAGTTTTAGTTGATGATTATTCTAGATACACTTGGACCATATTCTTAAAAAAGAAGAATGAAACAGAGAAGAAACTTCCTGAATTGATGTGGCTAATTCAAAATGAAAAGAGTCTCTCAATCCAGAGGATTAGGTCAGATAGAGGTACTGAATTTCTCAACTCCATCATAATTCAGTACTGTGAAGAAAATGGAATCCATCATCAAACCTCAGCAGCAAAAACACCTCAACAAAATGGTGTTGCTGAAAGAAGGAACAGGACACTCAAGGAAGCTGGAAGGACAATTTTAGAAGCAGCTAGATTACCCAAAAGATTTTGGGCAGAAGCAATCAACAATGTTTGCTACATTCAGAATAGAAGTCTTATTCATAAGACTCACAAGAAGACACCATATGAGTTATGGAAAGAAAGGAAGCCTAATGTTAGTCATTTCCATGTGTTTAGGTCCAAATGCTTTATCCTAAACAATGGAAAAGACTATCTCAAGCCATTTGATCCCAAATCTGATGAAGGGATCTTCCTGGGCTACTCAATACCTAGCAAGGCATTCCAGATCCTCAACAAAAGAACTGTGGTGGGAGAAGAATCAATCCATGTGGTGTTTGAAAATCACCCCACTGCTCAATTAAAAGATGAAGGTGAGTCATCCAAATCAAGAGACGCTGGAAAGGCTCCAAACTGCCTTCCAAATAATAGTGTTCAAAAAGATGGAAAGACAGTTGACTCAAACGACAGCCCACTGCCAGCAGTTGACTCAAATGGCAGCCCACTGCCAGCAGTTGACTCAATTGTCAGCCCACTGCAAGCAGGTGACTCACCAAAAGACAACCTTCCAGGCACTCATGACATTCCTAAGCATCCTATTCTACCAGAGGATAGTGAAGAAGAAGAAGTAGAGGAGGAGGAGGATGACACTCAAATTCCAACCAAAACAAAAACATCTGACATCAGATGGATGAATAAACATCCTCCTCACCAAGTGATTGGAGACATCAATACAGGGGTTCATACCAGATCAGCAATTCAGAGAGAAACATTATTCTCATGCTTCATCTCCCAAATTGAACCCAAGAAAATTGAAGAAGCCCTACTTGACTCAGACTGGATACAAGCCATGCAAGAGGAACTCAACCAGTTTGAGAGAAACAATGTATGGGAGCTTGTACCCAGACCCTATCATCAACATGTGATAGGAACTAAATGGGTATTCAGAAACAAAATGGATGAGGAATGCATCATAGTCAAGAATAAGGCAAGATTGGTAGCCAAAGGCTACTGCCAGGAAGAAGGTATAGATTTTGATGAAGCCATTGCTCCTGTTGCCAGATTGGAAGCCATAAGAATCTTCTTGGCTTATGCTGCTCATAAGCAATTCACAGTCTATCAAATGGATGTGAAAAGTGTCTTCCTTAATGGTCTACTAGAAGAGGAGGTCTATGTGGAGCAACCTCCTGGTTTTGAAATCAATAGAGAGAAGGATCAAGTCTACAAATTACAGAAGGCTCTTTATGGACTCAAGCAAGCCCCAAGAGCATGGTATGACACTCTCTCTGAATACTTAGTGAATAATGGATTCACTAAGGGAAAAGTAGACAAGACTCTATTTAAAATAGAAGAAGGTCCCCACATACTGCTTGTTCAAATCTATGTTGATGACATAATTTTTGGAAGCTCAAATCAAGCACTATGTGAAAAATTTTCAACTCTCATGCAAAGCAAATTTGAAATGAGCATGATGGGAGAGTTGAACTATTTTATGGGACTACAAGTAAAGCAGACTCCTCAAGGTATCTTCATCAACCAAGCCAAATATACAAGAGATTCCATGAAAAAGTTCAAAGTTGAGAACAAGTCTACAGTCAAGATACCCATGAACACATCACAAGGTCTAAGTCAAGATGAAGATGGCAAGGATGTTGATCATACACTTTATAGAGGTTTGATTGGTTCCTTATTATATCTCACCACTAGTAGGCCAGACATATCCTACTCAGTTGGTGTATGCGCAAGATTTCAATCAAAACCTAAGGAAAGCCATCTTCTAGCTGCAAAGAAGATTTTGAGGTATCTAAAAGGTAATCCTAACTCTGGATTATGGTACCCAACACATGGAGGTTTTGAACTCTATGTCTACTCAGACTCAGACTTTGCCGGATGCAAAATTGATAGAAAAAGTACCTCAGGTACTTGTCAATTAATTGGTGGAAGACTTGTCTCTTGGTTCAGCAAGAAACAAAACTCAATTGCTACCAGCACTGCTGAAGATGAATACATAGCTGCAGGCAGCTGCTGTGCACAAATACTATGGATGAAACAGCAATTGAGGGATTATGGAGAAGAAACAAAGGAGATTAGCATACTGTGTAATAACACTAGTGCTATTGCTATCACTCATAATCCGGTATTTCATTCAAAAACCAAGCATATTGAGATCAGGCATCACTTTATCAGAGAGCATGTTGAGAAGAAAACCATCAAACTTGAGTACATCCCCACAGAAAAGCAGTTGGCTGACATCTTCACCAAGCCATTGAATGAAGCTAGATTCAACCAACTAAGGCAAGAGCTTGGAATGTTAGATGTTCTAGATCAAGTGAAGGAATAATCTTGCATCAACTCAGGGGGAATTTGATTCCAAAATTAAGGGGGAATTTCTAGCCACCTGCTGAGGGGGAATATCTGTGAAGTACTCTGGAGTAGCCACCTGCTAAAGGTAAGTTACTCAAAACATCAAATGAATGAAGCATCAAGGTCCAAATAAGTCACTATCAAGATATCAAGATCAAAAGGAGTCAAAATTCACAAAATTGGCTCAGGAGTTGACTGCATCCTAGCAAGCAGTGGGCTCAGCAGGCGACTGGCTACTAGCCCACTGCTACTTGTATAATGGAAGCAAATGCACACTTTCTCAAAAAGGAGGAAAAGGACTAGAAAGAGAAGGAAGGCAAATGGAGGTAAAAACACTGGTTCAAGATTTCGCGCAGGTGACTGCCAGCAGGTGACTGCCTCAGGAGCAGGGCACTGCTTCAAGCCAGCAGTTGGCTCAATTTCTGACAAATGTTCATGGAATCTCAACAAGTGAAATACATAATCTTGATCCCCTTATATCAAGGATTCCAAAAATCCAACTCTTGTTCTCAGAAACCTTCAAAAATTTACCCAAAATTGAGCCCCCTGCTACAAGTGTGAACACAGTTAATGCTGAAAAGGCCAGCCGTATTCTCCAACGGCTATATTCCAACGGCTAGTTCCCGATAGCCTATAAATACTCCCTCCGTACATTCTCCTTCACACTTTTCACTTTGCAATCTCTTTCTACCTATTCTAAACTCTCAAAATCTCTCTTCGCATTCTCAAAGGCTCTTTTATACACTACCATCACAAATCCTTCTTGGTATCCTTTCTGCCCCCCAGATACACAGAAATGGCCTCACTCATCCAAATAGCTAAGTCCATCTTCACTGGATCGATCCTCAACACTCCTAAAGTCCTTGAAAGAGCTGACAACAAAGATCTAATGAGGGAACTGCTGAGAAAACTTGAGACCACGGGACTACTAAAAATGGCAACCTACCCATATTCTTGCTTCTACCCTGAGGTAGTGGCAGAGTTCTACATCAACTCCACTCCCGAGACTCTCAAATATATTGTAATGGGGTTTGAGGTAGAGATAACAGAAGAAGACATCAGGGAACTTCTCTCCCTACCTGGAGATGAGGCTCTAACTGTAAAGGACATCAACTTGAATGAAGAGAACTTCAAAGAAAAGGTTTTCATCCAAAGGGCTCAACACCTTAACACGTTGAAAGTCAAAAAGAAGCTGATGGTTCCAGAATACGCCATCCTCCTGGATATTCTCTACAAATGTGTCGACACAAGAACTACAGCCCTGGACGAAGTCAATGCCCAAAGAGCCAAGCCACTGACGGCAATCATCTCAGGGGTCCCTTTCAACTAGTCAAGGTACGTCTACAACGAGCTTCTCAATTACGTAAAGAAAGCTCACACAGGAAGAGGACAAGATGGTACTCTACCACTACTAGGATACGGCTTCTTGATAGGGGAACTGCTCAAGAAGAAAGGAATAATGGGGTCCATTAAAGAAGAAACAACTTGGAGGAAGTTTCTCTATTGTTGGTCCCGGTTGTACTGGATACGGTCTAGAGGAGGGGGGGTGAACAGACTGTATTGGTTTTTAACTTTTTCAAGCTAAGTACCAGATTTAACAGAATAGCCTGTTCTGTTGACAGAACAGACTGGCAGCGAATGGGGTTCTGAAAGGGTGTTCTGTTTGTAGCCTTAGAGAAGTAAAGGCAGTAGGCCTTCTGTTAACTCACAACACCAGTTCTGCTGAACACAGATACCAAGTCTTTGGAGTTAAAAAGTTCAAATAAAAACTATGAATGTAAAGCAGTAAGTAAATGACACCAGGGCTTTTTATAGTGGTTCAAGGAACAACTTGTTCCTCTAGTCCACTGTTCCACTAAGCTTGTAAAAACGTCCGTTTACAATGTCTTAGCCCTATCACTTAAGAAGCTCTCTACGTCTTCTTCAAGTGTAGATGTCTTCTTGGATGCATTTCTGGCTTCCCTAAGACTGATCCTTTCACTGAGCTTTCCCAGAAGTATCACCACTTCACAGCTCCAGGTACTTGGACGTCCTTCTCGTGAAAGAAGAGGTTCTCTTTAGAACAGAGGTTCCTCCAACTTGCTTCGTTACAAAAAGTTTGTATGTGATGAGCTTGAAGAGTTGAAGAACACTTGGAACTTTGCTTGAGTTGGAAATAAGGATTTTTCCAACTTCTGCCTTCTCTTGTAGAGGATGATGAAGTTTTAATCTCAAGGAGTCATTTTGCGTTTTTGGCGTTTTTATCTTGTATGCAGAGTTGTAGCAAAAGTTAGCAAAGTTATCTGGTTGTTCTTCGTAGTGTATCTTTTATACTGAGGTTGTCTTCCTGTTGGAGGAGAAGGAGGACAACTGCATTAAATGAGCGAGCAGTTGACTTGACTAGTAGGACCCGGTAAAGTTGGCGGGTTACTATTTTGGGATAAAGTTATCCTGACATTGCGGCCAATCATCTGCAATTACTCTACGGAGTATGGGGAGCATTAAATGTGCATTTAATGCGCGCACTGTAGCTTTTCCGTTCAAGACTCCTAGCCGTTGAAGGAATCTTTCAGTTGGTTTCCCGGCTTGGTGGAATTCTTCTAAGTGTCAGGCCTTCTGGTGTCTTTAACAGAGAGTTGATCAGAGAAGGTCTTGAGCACTTCTGTTGAAAAGATATCCAACAGAGAACCAGGAGAGTTTCTGTCAGAGTAAAGGCTAACAGAGACCCTGAGGTCTTATGTTCTAAAGCAGAGAACCAAAGGCCTTCTGTTCAACCAAAGCCTTATCAAGGGTCCTCTGTCAGGGGGTCTTCTGTTCTGGAGGCTTTCTGCTCTTGAGGCCTTCTGCCGGTCGATTATACTAAAGAAATTTACAAAGGAAAATTCTAATACATTAAGTCTAAAGAGGGGTACTCTAAAGTCCTAATTAATATAGCATCATCAAAATCTAATTACAAATATTCCTTACAATTTCCCCCTTTTTGATGATGCCAAAACCCTTTAACTATTTCCAGAGAAGTGCCTTCACCACAAAGAATTAAAGTTTAAAACTTTCATTAAAATCTTGGTGGGCAAGTTGGCATAGGAAAATAGTAAGAGTGCAGTACATCCAGATAGCAAATAATAATCCAAAAAACAAACAAACACAAGCAGAAAGCAAAGAAAAGACAGAGATTGAGGAATTGCCTTACAAAGTGTGAGACAGAGATGTTCTTTTATTAAGGTGGATTACAAGAATATCTGATTACATAATATTCTTTGCAGCTTCAGCTCTTGCTTGTTCATCCAGTCCTTGTAGCCTCTTTAGCTCTGCATTCACCTCTTCTCTGATTCCAACCAGATTTCCAGATCTCTGATAAGAAGCCCAAACGGGTGAGAGCTTACAGTCTAGGTAGTTTAGAACACCTTCATGAATATCTTTTCCTGGTACAATGCTGTTGTGAAACCAGAACTCTGCCTCCTCTAGAGATCCACCATGTCTAACCTTTACATGACCATCATGGTCCAGATAAAGATTCTGTTGTTGTGTGGAGGTCATCTTCTGCTTCATTTCCTCAAATTGGGTTTTAGTCATCACCTGAGATCCTCCCAGTCTCCATTCTTTAGAGCTTAGAGCTTTCTTCTTCTTAGTTCCTTTCTTCTGTGGGGATGGAGGTCTAGGGATACCAGCTGGCCGTTTCTTCTGGAGGGCAGCTTCAAAATAAGGAGTGGGATCCACAACTGGTTCAGCAGATGATGAGGCTCTGGTGGTCCTGGGTTTTGGCAGAGGAGGGTCTTTTCCCCCCTTTTTGGCATCATCGAGATCACCAAGCAGAAGGGAGAGTTTCTGGAATTCTGTGGCCTGAGTAGAGGCAACCTGTTCCAGGGTTTCTGGTAAGGTTTGAGTGACAGATGTGAGGCCTTCGATCAGCCCCTGTTGTTTCTGGATGGCAGACAGGATATCTTTGTTGCTGGCTTCTAAGAGAACCATCTTCTCATATCTCTCTTTGTCTGCAACTAGGAGGAGCTGTCCTTCAGTAGTATGGTCATTGCAGAGGGTGTTTAGATCTTGTAGCCTTGCATGAAGTACTGAATCTGATCTTTGAAGAGATGTCACTGCCTGGGAAAGGGTGGAAAGTGTGGTATGTTGGGAATTCAGGGTCTGATTCATGGCAGTCAGAACAGTCTTGATAGAGTCCACTTCAGTGGAGACAACATCAATATTAAAATTTGATGAAGTCAAGAAATCCTTAAGAACATTTGTCAGAGTAGCAGACATGTGTTTGAAGCCAGACTTCACATTATCGTCCACATGTTGCAGACCCTCATAGTGTTTATCATTAATCAGTATGAGTTTGTTCATGCCTTCTAATATCTGTCCTCCAAAGTTCTCTGCTGCTGCGACAAAATCATTGAAGGGCATCTGATTCTTTTGTCCAGCAGAGTGAGGCAGCTCTAAACCTCTTCCCTTAGGCAAAGGGTGATGCTCTTGGACAGAGGAGAGGGATTGGACAAGGAGTTCATGCTCAAGTTGAGTCAGAGGGGGGGTCTTCTGTCTCTTTGAAGTAACTTTGTAGGACTTGCTGACAATGAAGCCATCCATGTCAGAGGAGTCTTCATAAGAGGAGTAGATTGGGATTCTGTTCCTGATTACCTTCTTCTTCTTCCGGAAGGAGGGATTGGGGGCAGTAGAATGCCTAGAGTAACCTTGTGGTGCAGAGATGGGGGAGATGGTTGTAGGATCAGAGTCTATAAGGAACCAGACAGGTTTTAGCTGAGCTGGGGGTTGGTGAGGTGGAAGGGACGCTTGTGGAGTGACTTGATGTTCAGACTTGGGAGGTGAAGGGGATTTTTGTTAAGGTGGTGGTGATGAGGAGATAGTCTGTTGGGGTTGATGTGGAATAATTTGTCTTTGAGAAGATGGGGGAGGGGAAGGGGATCTGTTCTTAGGGGGAGAGAACGGTTTGCAGGGTGAAGGAGATGGAGATTTGGAGATTGAGGGCTTTTGGGGTGTGGGGGTTTTCTGTTCAGAAGAGGGTTTCTGATGATGTGAGGAGGTGTTCTGTTGGGGGGTTGGGAGTGTATGCATAGAGGGGGATAATGGAATCAGGGGTTCTGGTGGAATAAGTACAGAAGGGGTTGTTGATATTACCTCAAGTACACTCTCTTCAAACACAGAGGTCCTCCATTCCTTGATGAGCTCCATCATAGCTTGACCTTGAGTCTTTGGTACAGAAGGTTCTGCAGGAGTAGAAAAGGGCACAACAGATTCCCTTGCCTTCTTAGCAAACAGCCAGGCTTCGAACACATCAATCTCTTCATCTGCAAGGGGTTTCACTGGCTCATCAGAAGGAGTAGAGACCAGGACTGCCTTGCCTTTGTAGTTGGCCTTCTTCTTCTCAAGTACTGAGATGAGAAAGTTCATGGCAAAGCACTTAGAGACGTCATCTGTGCCTACCCAGTTAAGTACTGGATTATCTTCTGTAGAGGCCCCATCCTCCATCTTCTCCAAGCTAGCACACGCTCAAACTGCTTGTCAAGAGCTGTTCTATAATCTGTCTGAGTTTCTGGAATGAGGGGTGTTAGGTGTTCTGGAGAGTGAGCAGCTCCATGGTCTTCTGTCAAGTGTGCAGACTTGACAGAAGTCTCAGATTTCCCCTGAGATGTGGCAACCTTTTCCACTGACTCACTCTTGGAGTCACTAGAGTCGAAGGTGATTTTCTTCCCTTGCCATAGAGAGTTTTTGGCTTGAAGGGGTAGAGCAGGTTCTGTTGGTTGTTCCCCCTGAGTTTCTGAGGCAATCTTGGGGATTGGAGTACAGACCTTCTGTTTCTTAGCAGCTGGGGGTGCAGAAGGGGTAGAAGATCTGGATTCTGAAGAGGATATCTTCCTCTTGGGTTTCCGAGTCAATACCTTCTTGACCTTCTCTGGTGCAGCTTTCTTGGTAACTGCTTTCTTCACAGCTTTTCTCACCTGAGGTGCTTCCTCAAAGCTGCTGGAGGTATTCTGTTGGGAGGGTCTCTGTTGAAGTTTCTGTCTGTTAAGGTCTAGCTTGGCTAACGTCTTGACTTCAGCTCTTATAGTTGCTTCTCTGTTGCTGGTAGATGACAGAAAGATCACCTTGGAGTGATCTACCAGAGTTGGTTTTCTGAGCCTAGTTCTCCCCACTAGAAGCTCAGAGATGAGGAGAGCATGACCTACCTTCCCAGAGTAGATCCCTGTCTCCTTGCTCTTTCTCTTGGCCACCTTGA
Organism: Cuscuta europaea; assembly: GCA_945859875.1. NCBI lineage: Eukaryota > Viridiplantae > Streptophyta > Magnoliopsida > Solanales > Convolvulaceae > Cuscuta > Cuscuta europaea. The sequence goes on along the minus strand of CAMAPE010000046.1, from coordinate 6,681,245 downwards.
CAAACTCTATCATGGACCGGACAATCACTTAGCCCCAGTTGATGTTTGCCTTGTGCATCACAGCATAGACTACCTTGGCCTGCGAGATGGTGAACTCATCAGTGGATGTGTATTTGCACCATACACATCTGTGAAGGATATTCACTAAAAGTTCAATGTCCCTTTTTAGAGAATGTTTCTTCCCCGTCAGCTTTGGAAGGTTGGCCCCAGGTCTGCCATAATTCATGGTGAATTCCTCAGCAGTGAGGTCAGCATCTTCCAGGTCAAAGAAACCGCTGGATTCGTTGACAGCCACAATCTGGAAGAGACTATTGATGGCCCCAGCATCAATAGCGATTTGCTCTCCATTTACAGTAGAGGTGATGACCTCATCCTCAAAATCAGCGTTGAGATAGAACTCAACCACTTCAATGCAGCTGTACTGAGTGTAGTTGTAGGAGATGACCTTTGCCAGTTGGGAGTCGTTGATGCATTCCACTATGCGATCCATCAGTGACTTATCTTCAGCCAGTCTAGGGAGTGCGAATAGGTCGCATTTCATCCCTGTGAGGACATTTTTGGTTAGGGTTTCCTGTTGATTCTTTGGGAGTGAGTTGAAGTTGATGGGAGCCATTAGAGCAGAATAAACGAGTTTTGGAAGCTTGAGAGCTATGGAGGTTTGAGGGTTTGAGGATATTGAGAGCAGTAACGGTTAAGGTTTGAGAGACGGGAATATATGGGTTCGGGTTAGTGGACGTTTGAGATTATTTACGGTTTCGAGGTACCAATAAATGAAAATGGGGGCGCAGTAAATATTGTGCGGCTGAAATACCGTTTTAAGGGTAAAAGGGTAAAAGACCGTTAATAAGTTACTAGATCACCCAGTTTTCAAAATATTCTAAGTCCACAACCTTCGGTTACAGGTACGGTTTTCAGAGGATAAGAGAAAAGGGGGGGGGGGGTGTTATCTGTTGCTGAGGTGTTCTGTCAGGAACGGAGGTTCTCTGTTCAGAATAAGGAACATAAGGGGTTAACAGAAGGGGTTTACAACAAGTATTCTGTTAGCAGAGAATTGTAACAGAGGGCCTTCCTTTTCAACTTTCTCTTGGAATTTCATCCATCATTCCCAATTCCTCTCTCAGTTTGTTGAATCTAGCCTCTGGAAGAGGCTTTGTCAGAATGTCTGCAAGCTGGTCTTCTGTTTGCACATGCTCCATGCATATGTGCTTCTTTTCAACATGATCTCTGATGAAGTGATGTCTTATCTCAATGTGCTTTGTCCTGGAGTGAAGAACTGGATTCTGAGTGATGGCAATGACACTGGTGTTTTCGCACAACAATTTGATCTCCTTTGCTTGAATGCCATAGTCCTTCAGCTGTTGCTTCATCCAGAGTAGCTGAGCACAGCAACTCCCAGCTGCAATGTATTCAGCTTCTGCTGTACTTGTTGAGATTGAATTCTGCTTCTTGCTAAACCAGGAAACAAGCCTTCCTCCTAGCATTTGGCAGTGACCAGAGGTGCTTTTCCTGTATAATCTGCAACCTGCAAAATCTGAGTCAGAGTAACCAATTAGTTCAAAGTGCTTTTCCTTTGATTGGTATCTGGCACAGATTCCAACAGAGAATGAGATGTCTGGTCTGCTTGCAGTCAGATACAGCAGAGATCCTATGATTCCTCTGTATGTTGTTGCATCGACATCCTTCCCTTCATCATCTGGACCAATTCCTTGTGAGGTGTTCATGGGAATCTTCACTGAGGATTTGCCTTCCACTCCAAACTTCTTGATCAAATCTCTAGTATACTTCCCTTGATTGATAAAGATTCCTTCTGGAACTTGTTTGACTTGTAGTCCTAGGAAGTAGCTGAGTTCTCCCATCATACTCATTTCAAATTGACTCTGCATCACTTGAGAAAATTTCTTGCACAGTTCTGGATTAGTACTACCAAATATAATATCATCAACATATATTTGTACTAACAGAATATGATTAGCAACAGAGATTTGAAATAGAGTTTTGTCAACCTTCCCTTTAGTAAACCCATGGTTCACTAGGAAAAGGGACAATGTGTCATACCATGCTCTGGGAGCTTGCTTAAGACCATATAGGGCCTTTTTAAGCTTGTAGACACAGGAGGAGTGAGTAGGAATGACAAAACCTGGTGATTGTTCCACATAAACTTCTTCTTCAAGATCTCCATTCAGAAATGCACTCTTGACATCCATGTGGTAGACCTTGATGTTGTTGTTAGCAGCATAGAATAGAAATATTCCGATGGCTTCCAGTCTGGCAACTGGTGCAAAGGTCTCATCAAAATCTATTCCTTCTTCTTGGCAATAACCTTTAGCTACCAGCCTTGCTTTATTCCTTACAATGTTTCCATCTTCATCAGCTTTGTTCTTGAACACCCATTTTGTTCCAATGACATTCTGGTGCTTTGGCCTAGGAACAAGTTCCCATACTTTGTTCCTTTCAAATTGAGTCAGCTCTTCTTGCATTGCATTGATCCAATCTGAGTCTGCAAGGGCTTCTTCCACAGTCATGAGTTCCATCTGAGATATATAGCAGGCAAGCATTGCTTCTCTCCTTGTTGATGCTGATCTGGTCTGCACACCACTTCTGATATGCCCAATAACTTGATTAGGAGGATGGTCTCTTAACCATGTCAGATCAGGTTCTGTCAGTTGCTGTCTGGGTCTCTCTGATTCTTCATCTTCTGAGTCTTCATCTTCATTCAACAGAAGGGGGTTTGGTGCAGGTGTTGGAAATGCAGGGTTATCTGCAACCTCTTCTGTTGGGTCTGGTGTTCTGTCTTCTATGCTGACTTCCTTGAGGGTCTCTGTTACTTCTTTAACAGAGATGCTTTCATCAAACTTCACATGTATAGACTCTTCAACATGTAGAGTCCTTCTGTTGAGTACTCTATAGGCTTTACTGGTGTTTGAATAGCCTATAAAGATACCTTCATCAGCTTTCTCTTGAAAGACTTTCAGATTCTCCTTTCCATTGTTAAGGATGTAACACTTGCATCCAAACACATGAAAGTAACTGATGTTGGGTTTTCTTCCTTTCCAGAGTTCATAGGGGGTCTTATGGTGATTCTTGTTGATCATGCTTCTGTTTTGAGTATAGCATGCAGTATTGATTGCTTCAGCCCAATATCTCATAGGTAGTCCAGATTCTGCAATCATTGTTCTTGCAGCTTCTTTTAAAGTTTTGTTCCTCCTTTCTGCTATGCCATTCTGTTGAGGGGTTCTGGCGGCAGAGAGTTGATGAAAGGTTCCATTTTGATCACAGAAGTCCTTTATGACTTGATTGACAAATTCAGTTCCTCTGTCAGATCTGATTGTCTTAACCTTCAAGTTCTTCTCAGTCTGAAGTTGCTTTAACAGAGATGGCAACTTCTGAAGAGTTTCATTTTTCTTTGATAGAAAGATAGTCCATGTATATCTGGAATAGTCATCAACCATGACCAGAGTGTATTTCTTGCCACCAACGCTTGGAGTTTCAACAGGTCCAAATAAATCCATGTGGATCAGATTTAAAGGACATGTAGAAAGATCTCCAGCAATGGGTTTGAAAGAGTTCTTCTGTTGCTTTTCCTTCTGGCATGCACTGCAGAGGGTCTCTTTCTTGTAGACTATGTCTGGCAGTCCATCAACTATGTGTTCTCTTGCCAGTTTGTTGATTGTTTTGAAGTTCAAATGACTAAGCTTCTTGTGCCAGTCCCAGCTTAGTTTTGAATCTCCCTTGGCTATCAGGCAAACTCCATCCTTTGCAGTGTTCCAATCAACCACATAGATGTTCTTCTTTCTTGATGCTGTAAGAACCACTTCTTTTGTTGTCTCATGCTTCACATAGCAGAAGTCCTTAATGAATTCAACAGTGTAGCCTTTGTCACAGAATTGGCTAGCACTCAGCAAGTTGAACTTCAGTCCTTTGACATATGAGACATCATCAATGACTATCTGGTTCTTGATCAGTTTTCCTCTTCCTTTTGTTTGACCTTCTTTGTCATTACCTCCAAAGGTAACTCTAGGTCCTTTGCATTTCTGGAACTCAGTTAGGCAATTTCTGTCACCTGTCATGTGCCTGGAGCATCCACTATCAATAAACCATTCTTGCTCTGAGATAGCTCCAGCACAAAGTTCCTGCAAGATCAAAAGAAAGATTTAGGTACCCAAGCAATGCTGGGTCCTGGGGGGTCATGGAGTCTGGGTAGTTGGTACCATTTTGGTCTCATCAAGTGAAACCTTGGTGGGTGGTACCCATTGTCCACCTGGTAGTTATAGTAAACTGAAGTGTGATTCACTTTGGGCAGATGCTTGTGAGGGTCATGCTTCCTATTTACATACTTTTGCATAGCTTTCTTTGTTGGAAAGAAGTCCCATATACTATCAAAAGCAGAGGTACGGTTAGCTTTAGGCTTCTGAAGTTGACCAGCCAACCTCTTCTGCCTAAAGTTAACTCTCTCTTGATATTTGCCCGTCTGGTGGTCATTTCTGGCACGATTGTCATGAGGTTGTCTGTCAATGAATGGTCTCTTATTTTTGTTATCTTGAAAACCTTTTCTGTTGTTAGGTTTTCTGCCAGGTTCATTATTTTTCAAAAAGGGTTTCTGTTGAACCTTTATCTTTCCCTTTTCTGGTCTAACTTCCTCATGAACAACCTTGGTGCCAGATACACCAGCTTGACAAATGGGGCTAGAAATCAGTGGCACTATGACCTTATCTGCCTTAGCAACACTAGTGCTAGGCATTACAGAAGGCTCACCTGTTTCTATTGAGCCATAACCAAGACCAAAGCCAGTGCCAATCTGTTGATCAAGTAAAATCTTTTCCATGGAAGACTGGGCCTTCTGGTAAGCTTTGTACTTAATCTCGAGAGGCTCTATTTCTCTTATTCTCTTGAGAAGAGAAACATTTTCAGTCTCCAACTGATATCTTTCTTCAATTAGAAGATTGATTTTGATCTCAACCTCCTTTTTCAAGTCAAGAATTTCGGCTTTCAACTTACTGTTTTCTTCTGTTACAGAGGAATAAGTGGCTTGGATGGCCTTAAACTCTTCCCAAAATTCTGACATTGAATCAGAATCAAAAGCTAAGCCTACCGAAGAAAAATTAGATGTAGAAGTAGAGGTTACCTCATCATCAGAATGAGCCATGAGGCATAGGTCTTATGTCTCAGTATCAAGGCAACAGAAGGCCTCATCAGAATCAGAGTCAGAACTGGATCCTGTCTCTGACAGAGGGTCTTTCTCGAGCTGTTCTGTCACAAGTGCTTTTCTTCTTCTGGAATTATCTTCATACTTCTTCTTTTTTCCATCGTGCCCTTGTTTCTTGGACACTCTTGGATGTGGACATTCTGCCTTGAAATGTCCAGGTTGTCTGCAGTTGTAACAGAGAAGCTCACCACTGCTTTCTGTTGTTTTGACCTTCTGGAATGGCTTTCTGTTGAATGATGGACTCCTTCCATCTTTGGGATTCTTCATAAACTTCTTGAATCTCCTAGCAAAAGCAGCCATATATTCGTCAGATAAAATTACTGAAGGGTCAAAATCATTTACCTTTGATGTGCTGGCAGTGAGGGCTGTAGTGGTCCTCTCTTCTGGTACATCTTCCTTTTCTTCAATCATTTCAAACTCATGAGCTTTGAGATCTGAAATGAGCTTATCAGTGGGATACGTCTTTACATCCTTGCTGGCTTGGACAGCAACCACCTTCATCTTCCATGCTGAGGGCAGTCCCCTCAACACCTTAAAGTTGATCGCCTTGGTGGTGAGTTCCTTGCCAAGCTCAGAGATCTCTCCAGTGAGAGTGAGGAGCCTGTCATACATCTTGGAGATGCTTTCACCAGGAAGAAGCTTGAAGTCATCAAACTTCTTGTTGGCTATTGTCAGCTTGTTGTCCTTCTCTTGCTCATCTCCAGCTCCAATGAGATCAAGAGTATCCCAGATTTCCTTTGCAGTCTTGCACTTCTTTATTCTGTTGAATTACCTATCATCGATGGACTTGTAAAGAATATCCTTAGCAATGTTGTCCAGATTGTACTTCCTTCTTTCTTCAGTGGTCCACTCAGATTTGGCCTTATTGATCATCTGAGGTCTAGTGTTGTCAATAACATGTTCAGGGTTGACCTTCTGGAAGCTTGTGAAGGGCCCAATGTCAAGTACTTCCCACATCTCATCATGCAGAGCACAGAGATGTGCCTTCATCCGGATCCTCCAGTCATCAAATTTGAGATCTGAGAACATAAGATTCTTGGACATAGAGTGATCCATTATATCAGGTAAAAATGAGGTAAAACAGAAAAACAAGTGGATCTTTGTTCAGCAAATAACCTAAGAGATTATTAGAACAAGGAGGCTCTGATACCACTTGTTGGTCCCGGTTGTACTGGATACAGTCTAGAGGGGGGGGGGTGAATAGACTGTATTGGTTTTTAACTTTTTCAAGCTAAGTACCAGATTTAACAGAATAGCCTGTTCTATTGACAAAACAGACTTGCAGCGAATGGGGTTCTGAAAGGGTGTTCTGTTTGTAGCCTCAGAGAAGCAAAGGCAGTAGGCCTTCTGTTAACTCACAAGACCAGTTCTGCTGAACACAGATACCAAGTCTTTGGAGTTAAACAGTTCAAATAAAAACTATGAATGTAAAGCAGTAAGTAAATGACACCAGGGCTTTTTATAGTGGTTCAAGGAACAACTTGTTCCTCTAGTCCACTGTTCCACTAAGCTTGTAAAAACGTCCGTTTACAATGTCTTAGCCCTATCACTTAAGAAGCTCTCCACGTCTTCTTCAAGTGTAGATGTCTTCTTGGATGCACTTCCGGCTTCCCTAAGACTGGTCCTTTCACTGAGCTTTCCCAGAAGTATCACCACTTCACAGCTCCAGGTACTTGGACGTCCTTCTTGTGAAAGAAGAGGTTCTCTTTAGAACAGAGGTTCTTCCAACTTGCTTCGTTACAAAAAGTTTGTATGTGATGAGTTTGAAGAGTTGAAGAACACTTGGAACTTTGCTTGAGTTGGAAATAAGGATTTTCCAACTTCTGCCTTCTCTTGTAGAGGATGATGAAGTTTTAATCTCAAGGAGGTTTTTTTTGCGTTTTTGGCGTTTTTATCTTGTATGCAGAGTTGTAGCAAAAGTTAGCAAAGTTATCCGGTTATTCTTCGTAGTGTATCTTTTATACTGAGGTTGTCTTTCCGTTGGAGGAGAAGGAGGACAACTGCATTAAATGAGCGAGCAATTGACTTGACCAGTAGGACCCGGTAAAGTTGGCGGGTTACTATTTTGGGATAATGTTATCCTGACATTGCGGCCAATCATCTGCAATTACTCTACGGAGTATGGGGAGCATTAAATGTGCATTTAATGCGCGCACTGTAGCTTTTCCGTTCAAGAATCCTAGCCGTTGAAGGAATCTTTCAGTTGGTTTCCCGGCTTGGTGGAATTCTTCTAAGTGGCAGGCCTTCTGGTGTCTTTAACAGAGAGTTGATCAGAGAAGGTCTTGAGCACTTCTGTTGAAAAGATATCCAACAGAGAACCAGGAGAGTTTCTGTCAGAGTAAAGGCTAACAGAGACCCTGAGGTCTTCTGTTCTAAAGCAGAGAACCAAAGGCCTTCTGTTCAACCAAAGCCTTATCAAGGGTCCTCTGTCAGGGGGTCTTCTTTTCTGGAGGCTTTCTGCTCTTGAGGCCTTCTGCCGGTCGATTATACTAAAGAAATTTACAAATGAAAATTCTAATACATTAAGTCTAAAGAGGGGTACTCTAAAGTCCTAATTAATATAGCATCATCAAAATCTAATTACAAATATTCCTTACATTTATCAAACTTCCAAGGCAGGGGCCCCACAAGTTCAAAAAGTAGAGGACTCCTTCATCTCCAACGAGCCTCTCCAAATTACCCTTGACAGGATCAAAACAAAGACTGCCAAGAGAATCAGATCAGGATGCCAAGCAGCCAAATCAAAGAAGCCAAGTACAGCAACAAGGAATCTACAAGCCGAATTGGAAGAAGCTGCATCATCTCTTCATCCAAGTCAAGAAGAAGCAGTGGCATCCCTTCTTGCCTTGATCAATGAAGAAACAGTGGCCTCACCACTGGCCATCATTCAAGAAGAAGAAGCAGAGGCCTCTTCCGCCTCCTCAAAAGCAAGCAATGATTCTCAAATTCCTCTCTCTGTTCTTATCCCAAGGATAACTCATCAACCAGAGAGTAGGAGTCCACAAGAGGAGCAGGTGGCTCCCCAAGAAGCAGAGCAGGGGACTCAACCAGAGCAGGTGGCTCCCCTAGTTGAGCAGGCCCCTCCATCTCCAGCAGTGGCCTCACCTAACTCCATTAGAGCAGCTGGATGAAGAACTTTCCAGGGTCAAGGCATGGAGATCCTGGAAGCTACCAAGAATCCTTCATCAAGCAGAAACCCTCTCACACTTCATTGAAGAAGAAGATTTTGTAGTAGACTGGCTTCAAACTGATGACATGGCAGAGGCTACAAGACTTCATAAATTTAATCAAGTTTACAGCATCAAGAAGAAGGAGCTTACTGCCAAAGATACAATGGATGACTCCAGTGATAGTGATGATGATGATGAGCCTAGGGGTCCTCCCAGCTCAAAAGGTAAGAACATCATTCATTCCTCCTCCTCCAGTGACAAGGAAACAAGGAGAGTTCTTGAAAAATCAAGACTAGAAACTCAAGGAGGAGGAGAATCCTCCAAAGCTCTCCAAGAGCTGCTGGTTGCCACTCTCCCTCAAGGGACCCAACTGCTGGACCTCAACTTCGAGCCTCAGCAAGATGCAGCCCCAGAGCAGTAACCTACCACTTGAGCTGAGATTCGGGAGAAGATCTTCAATGAGGGAGCAAAGGACATTCCAACACTAGCTGAGGTGTTTGTAAATGAAAGGAAGACCACCATCAAATTTGTGAACAGAGCAGAATTAAGGCTACACAAAAGGTTGATCAAAATGAAGAACCATTTTGATCAACTCTTGGACCTGCGTTTCGAAGAAGTTCACAGGCATATCAGAAGCAATCTGAAGATTCAACAGGTGTTCAATTCTGAGCAAAAGGCTCAACTTCAAATACAGCTCAAAAATCAGCCAGCTCAATCAGAGGCTATCCTGAAGGCTCTTGAGGAACTTAAAGCTGTATGCATGCAACTACAAGAGCAGTTTCTCAATCTCCAGCAAGCACAAGCTGTAGCAGTGCCCTTACAAACGGAAGCAGAGCCCTCTGCCCAACCAGAAGCAGAGCCCTCTGCCCAGGTACTTCTTAATCATACTTTATCCACTAACTTTTAGCAGGCCATTCCACTCATCCAGGAGCATGAGGCATTCATCCAACATCTAAAGACCAAAGAGCTTCCAACCTTTCTTCAACTCTCCCAGAAGGTGGTCACAAAACAAGTAGAACATTCTGAGGCCATTGCTAAAACCAGAGATGATGTGGCCAACATCTAACCAGGATGCACACTGCCACTCAAGAGGCGTTTCTCAAACAAGGAGGAGAACTGCAGAAACTGGGCCAAAACATCCAAGCAACAAATCAAAATCTCCAGACGCTGGATAGATTGGTCAAAGAAGATGTCCAAGTAGATGTCACGGACGTTCGCAATATGCTCAATGCCGTTGCAATTGAAGTTGCTGACATGCGTCCAACAATGAGAAGACAAGTTGAGGTTGACTCTGACCCGGAGATAGAAGCACTCTTCAGAGAAAGTGAGACCCCTGCTGATGCCAAAAAGGGGGAAAGGACAACACAAGCAGGCACCTCATCTATAAGGTCCCTAGCAGCCAAGAAAGCAGCTGAAACCAGAAAGAAGAACAAGCGGACGGCTACAAGAAGAAATGGAAATCAGAAAGAGGAAAGCTGAAGAAGCCAAGACTAAGGAAGAAACCAAGAAGAAACCAAAAGAGGGAGAAGACTAGAATAGATCAAGTCCGAAATTGACTATAAACTATTGTACCTTAGAAGCTAGAACAATGTACGAAACTCAAATGAAAAATCAATACAAATATTTTATTCTTGTGTTGTATAGTTTTGGCATCATCAAAAAGAGGGAAATTGTTAGTACCCAATTTTGATAGATTTTGATGATGCCACTATACTTAGCACGTGTACATTGTATCTCAATATTGTTCGTGTGTTAGCATTCAGAATTATGTGACAAAATAAAATGTACAATTTTTTGAGTCAATTTGAATATTACCGGAAAAATTAAAATGCAATAAGGTAATTTTTATTTACCTTAATAGGATATTTAGATCCTACTAGTATATATTATTTTAGCTCAAAAGTTAACTGTATGTCACATTATTAAAAAGAAGTTCAGAAAATCATATACTCTGAATGTATATGATTGAAGACAAAATATGTAACACTCGAGATTTAATTTAAATGGATTAATAGTACTACTCATACCAACAAGGTGCATCTCCTTTTAAGGGAGCTCATTAGCCAAGAACTCCAAAGTTAAGCGTGCTTGCACGGGAGTAATCTTGGGATGGGTGACCTCCTGGGAAGTTTCTCAGGGCGCGCATGAGTGAGGACAAAGTGCGCGGAAAAGACTAGTGGCGGTTTGTGAGGACAGTACTAGAGGTCAAAAGTAACTACCTCGGGGCCTACAGGGCCAGGGTGTTACAAATGGTATCATAGCAACCCTGCGACAGTGTGCTGATCCGTTGGATATCGGGCGGGCACTTAGCAGGGGAAAAGATTCTGGGATATGATTGAGATTGATTTATGGGTGCAACGAGGACGTTGCGTTCCTAAGTGGGGGTGATTGTAACACTCGAGATTTAATTTAAATGGATTAATAGTACTACTCATACCAACAAGGTGCATCTCCTTTTAAGGGAGCTCATTAGCCAAGAACTCCAAAGTTAAGCGTGCTTGCACGGGAGTAATCTTGGGATGGGTGACCTCCTGGGAAGTTTCTCAGGGCGCGCACGAGTGAGGACAAGGTGCGCGGAAAAGGCTAGTGGCGGTTTGTGAGGACAGTACTAGAGGTCAAAAGTAACTACCTCGGGGCCTACAGGGCCAGGGTGTTACCAAATATGACCGGCATTTAATGCCAAAAATGTACTGGGGTCCTAAGCAGTGTACGCCCACATGGGACTATCTCTTGAAGTGAAGTTTGGGCGGCTGAATAATGCAAGACAAGGAAATCACCGGGAAATCAGCTCCAGCACAAGAAGACAATTATGCAAGTCATCCTTATCAATTTTCAACGAACAAGATCAATCCATCCTAACCAACAGATGAGATTAATCAACTGGAGTAGCCTATAAATATAGGCTGAAACGAAAGTTTCTAACCAAGCTTTGAGCATCCAAAGAGAGAAATTCTTTCACAAGCATTCACGAGCTATCTAGCAAAAGAGAAAGTGCTACTATAAACTTTACTCTCTGCTTGGACTCATGCTTCACTAAACTACCAGTTTACAAGCTATTCATTGCTATATCATAGAAGTTTAGTTCCTAGTTGGAGGTTACCTTTTGATCCCCACTGGTTCATTAGAGAAAAGTCTAAGGACTGAGTAACTTTGAGTGGTGTTATACTCATCGTGAAAAACCTTCAATCTAGGCCTAAGTGTTGTAAAGGCTAGATTGGCACTAAGTGTATTGGGCTTAATACTTTAGTGAAATCCATCTGAAAGAGGGTGGGACTGGACGTAGGAGGATTACACCACCTCTGAACCAGGATATACTGTGTGTTGATTTACTTTCATTCAACAAAGCACACACTTAGCACCTCTTACAAAAAGATTGAAATTTGCCAGCAGAATCCTAAGCAGTTGTCTTAACTGACTCAACTGCTTATCCTACTGCTTAATTACTTACTTTCTTTGAGATCATTTTCATACTAGAGAAGTGCACCAATATCCCCAAAAGGCCTATTCTAATATTTCCCAGAAACTCATAGCAGGTGCCTCAGCAGTCCCCTGGAATCCACCCAACTGTTGAGCCCTCTGCTCATACACATTTGTTTCTCTTGAACATCTCAATATCACTAGACCTTCATATCATCACCAACCAAGAGGTTGACCAAACTGTTCTCAGAAATTCACCCTCTAAACCAAGTAGGTACCTCAGCAGTGCCCTCATCACCACCCAACTGCTGAGACCACTGCTTTAGTAAAACTCCTGATTACTGTTACTAAAGCACATTTACTGAAAGCCCTCATTATTCTCAGCAACATTTCATTATCACCTTCATCAAACACCCAATATTTCCTCAACAGTTGACTTAGCAGTTCCCTGCTATCTAGCCAACTGCCAAGCCAACTGCCAGATATTTGGGTTCACTCTTTCACCTAGATAGAAAGTATTCATACACTGATTCCATAAAGGGTAAAGACTTCCGTTGTGAGTCTATAATTCTCTCAAAAGATTATAGATCAACTCTTTAGAGGGAGAAAGGCTTTAAAGTCGAAAAGGATTTAAAAGTCTATTCACACCCCCCTCTAGACTTTTACCCTTTCAACAACGGAGTAGGCGCGTAGGGCTTCAGTTATGCCGATCTTCAAGTCTTCGGGGAGCTTGGCTTCAATCTTCAAGACTCTCTCCGGCTTGGCCGATCAAGCACAAAGTCTTCAGTGTCTTCGGTGATTGTGTCAACGTGATTGTGTCAACGTGAAGTTCAGTTTTACTTACCTTCTTGGTGAGTTGAAGGTAGCAAGCCCGAGAGAGATTTTGATTCCCCCTGGAGTAGCCGATGCCGGTAGGTGTGGGGAATTTGAGGCAGAGGTGCCTCATAGAGATGACGGCTTCCAGGTCCTCGAGGGCGGGCCGGCCGAGGATGATATTATGTGCGCAGTCGAGGTTGACGACAACGAATTCCACTTCGAGCTTGGCTATGTGGGATCCGTCGCTGAACTCAACCATAAAGGTGATAACGCCTTCGACGTCGATGTTATCCCCAGTGAAACCGGAGAGGGGGTCTTGATATGTCGAAGGCATCCCATATCAAGTTCAAGCTCTCGGAAGGTGCTGAGATACATCACGTTGACGGAGCTTCCGGTATCAACATAGGTCCGGAGGATGATGGTGTCATTGATCTCCGTACAGATGACGAGGGCATCCCTGTGAGGAAGGGCACCCGGGGGCAGATCCGCGTCTGTAAAACAGATGGGATCCACCCTCGGCCTCTTGGTTGGGGGTATATGGTTGACTTCCCCAACGTAGAGGGATTGAGCCCATTTCTTCCTTTGGCTCATGGAGTTGCCTCCGGTGTTGCCGTCAGTGATCATGTGGATGTGGCGCTTCTTCTCCTGGTACTGGCTGTACTCTTCCTCCTCATCGAGGTTCCCAATCTCCCTTTTCTTACTATTCGGGTCACCGAGGGGATGGTGTTTGGGTTGACCCAAGCGTTAGCTTTCTTAGGGGGGCCCTAGTAGTGAGAGGCTCCCTGGGGAAGAGGGCCTCTGATGAATTGAGATAGGTGGCCTGCCTGTATCAACCTCTCAATGGCCGTCTTCAGCTGATGGCAGTCATCGATCTTATGCCCTTGGTTGCGATGGAACCGACAGTAAGGATAACTGGGGTTGATGGCATATACCTCCATGGGTGCGCGAGAGTCGCGCTCCACTAGGCCCCTCTCCTCGGCGAAGTCTAGGATGACACTAAAGGGGTGTGTCAAGGGCATCTGAGGGTGCTCCAAGAGAATGGGTTGGGCCTAAGCCTTCGGGTTGCCCTTGTAACCTTCCCCGGGCTTGGCTTGGCCATGCCGGGGGCGATCACCGGGGGGCGCCGAGCTTTTGGATTGATTTGGGGGAGCCCCCGCCCCCCCCGTTGCCCTTGTCGTATGGCCGGGGGCGTTGCTGATAGGGATTGTGATGACACTTTTCCACTTCCTCAGCCTCCGCGTACCAGTCCCCCCACTGTAGGGCCCTTATGTAATCGCAGGGAGGTTCGATGATGAGGCTCCTTGAAAATTTCCCGGGGCGGAGGACTGTTTGAAGGAGGGCCAGGAGGGTCCCATCGTCAGCGCCGTCAACTTTATCCGCCTCCATCCTCCTGCGTTCCAAGAAGTCCCGAAGGGTCTCCTCCTTTCTTAGTCTCACCGTCAGCAAGTGGGAGAAATGTTTTCTTGACCGGCGCCTCCCTGCAAACTGCGTCAAGAAACGTTGGGCGAGTTCCTGCCATGAATCGATGCAGCCTTCGGGCAGTCAGTTGAACCATTCGTATGCTGGTCCCTCTAAGGTGGAGAGGAACCAACGGCCAAATATTCGTCTGATGCCCCCGCCATCATCATACTGTTCTGATATCTGCTGTAATACTCCTAGGGACCTGTCTTCCCTTCAAAGGGCTTGATGGCTTGCCCACGGTATTTTTCCAGAATTCGGGATGCCAATACCCTTGGGGTAAATGGCGTCCTAGTCTGGAATTGGATGACGGTTTCCCCAGAGCCCTCGACTATTCTCTTTTGCATCTCCTCCATTTTGGCCATCATGGCCTCATATTTGGGATCTGTATGAGGGGTCGCGACGGTGGTATGTGCTCGATGGACCTCCATTTCATCAAGCCGGTGTTGGAGGGCCACAATAATCTCATCCCTGTGATCCTTCGGGAGGGCCTCCGCCCCCTGCGAATGAGCACGGGCCGAGTGGGCCTGGTTGATTTGATGCCTTGCGTCATCAGCATGGAGTGGTGCCTTGCCTTTGTCCTGATGGGGACGCCTCTCGTATGCCCTTGTGACGGATCCCCCGCTCTTTTGGGGTCTTTGGGACGCCTTTCCACCGAGGCGGTCTTGGACCCCTCAGCGGTCTTGCGCTCCTCTGAGCCTCTCGAGGGCCGAGGTTCGAGGCCTTTTTTGTTCGCACCGCGTTGGTCCCGGGATTGGACTTCCTGGGAGGCGGTGTCTTGAGCCATGACCCCTTCGTCGTTCCCCACTCGAGGGGTAGGGTTCACGAAGGGGGGTGGACGTGGGATAAGAACAACGTTTTCCCCGATTTGCGGTTGAAGGGGCACCAGAGTGCCGAAGGCACCTGGGTTTTGAGTGAGTGTTTGGATGAAGGCAGAGAATGCCGACTGTACGTCGATATTGAGAACCGGAGGGCTCTCTTGATTTTCGCTCCGGTCCCTTCTTCGGGTTTCGATGCCAAGACGGGCATCAGGAGCGTTTTGCTTGAGCTGAAGGCGCAGGTCAACAACAGCTTGTTCCGACCTGGTGATGATCCCGCCCTCGGGAGCCTTGTTAGAGGCTCCGGGGGCGTTGACTTCACCGAGGGCCAGGTTGTTGTCCTCAAGGTTCTTGGACTGAGCACGGTTAGTTCTCCCCATTTTGGTAGGTGTTTTGAGCTGTAGGGGAGGGTTTCTTACTTGATTGTTCGACCTCTCAATGAAAGCACCAAGTGATGGATAGTGTACCCGGGGGTAGCTTATCCGAGGGGTTACTGCGGGGAGTAACTAGAGAGAAGTCAGAGCAAATAAGCAAGAGAGAGAAAGTATTCGATTATGTGAACTCTAGTTGTATTGAGCGTGGTTTACAAATGGGGAAAGGGGTGCTATTTATAGCAACAATAAATGCTAGAAAAGGACATGTGTCATCATTCTGGTGGTCGAGGGGTCACCTCAACGGGGTGGCACTGGCACTCGCATGTGGCCGCATTAAATGTTGTGGTTGGATGTGACGTTTTTACTTGGTACGTTGATCCAGCGCATGTGGATGGGAGATTCTGTCGAGGAGATGCCTTCGGCTGTAGATGATTAGTCGAAGGCTCTTCATCCCGGGGGCCTCCAGGTGCCGAGGGCTACTGTTTTCTCCGTTTTCTCCCAGTAACTTCGAGTGCTTAAAAGAAGTTGTACTGTAAGTTTATGAGCCTTAGGCCATGGGGGCCGAAGGCACCCAAGTGTACGTCGTGGGCTGCTTGGCACTTGGGGCGTTGTGATTTGGGTCTGCTGTGCTTCCTGGGTTTATTGGACCTTTGTTATAGTGGTGGGAGTCTATGGGTCGGGGGTCCCTGGGCCATATACTCCAATCATGATAATTTCCATTTACTTTTAAAATCCGTCTTTTTTTCAATGCTTACTTCACTACTATATGACATGTTAAATTTAGATAGTAAGAAGTGGTAAGGGACGCCATTTTATCCTTCAACTGGCTTACATTATACTTTTAAGTTCAACTGAAAAATACATACCAGACTATCCTCATTTCAATGTAGTGTCGAGTAATACCAAAAAAAATTAAAATGCTCATATACAATCTGTTAAACTTACGTACACATCACAAGATCGTAAGTAGTACCATTTCATATGCTTTTCAGTTTTCATATGCTTAAATTTACTCATCACAAGATTCATAACTTTTTAGTATATTATTTGAAGGACCAACGTCTTGTGTATGCAAAATGTGATTTGCAAAATACTAGCAAACACAAAAGCTTAATGCATGCCAACAAAAAAGTATCTTTGAAAAATACAAATGAATTACTTACTTATTTGAATATGGTGCTGGTTCCAGAGCCTTCCAGTCCAATTAAAAGAAGTTTCTAGTCTCTTTTTTGCTCCAAATAGTTTGGCCTTTAAAAAACAGTAATGTCCCAGAGGAAGAAATTAACTGCAAAGAGTTCCACATAAATATTTTAATTGGACAAATAAAAAAACACATTAAATCACTGAAACGAAGTGTTACCTTTTTAGTATGAATTCTCACTAAACTAATAAAAAACTGAATATTAAATTCTTTCTTTGCAGACCTTGACATCACAAAGAAGTAATTAGAATGGATATAATTAAAGAAAAGTGCTTCTGAGTAGCTAAAGCTTCAACTTAACAGTTGTATCCATAGTTTCAGCGTAATAGCTACCCATATAGAGTAAATTTATCCAACTTGATGTTTGGACTATCTAGTGAACTTGGGAACTAACTGCTACCAAACCTGTTTAATCTCGATACAGAGAATATACTTTTTTATATTTAGGACACATAATCTCCTACTCAATTCTAAAAGTGAAACTTGTCTCCAAAAACCAAAGTATAATAAAACCAATATCAGTCATGTGTGAAATTTTAGCAAGAGATAGTTGAATGAAGAATTTTAACATTCACGTTCCAAACAAAAGTATTTTTTCAAATTCAGTCTAAAAAGAAATCATAAAACCTTACAAAGTAATCATAAAACCTCATAAATGGGTTTCGATGCACAAAGCACATTTCTATAAATAGTTAGGTTCTTTCTCTCCAATCTTCAACAAATGGGTTTGATTGCTTCTATTTTTCCTTCTAAGCACACTGCAATGTTTTCATTTTAGAGAACCTGGCTTTTTGCTAATGCAAAAAGTTGGCTGACCAATTCTTAGAACGGAAAAAGTCAATGCATTTTTCAATATAAACAATTTTTCCAGTTGAACCGTGTTCTAAATTAATAGCTGCACATCCTCCAATTCAGAATGACGTACATTGGAGTCCATATAACCCTTTCCTTAGTGCTCTTAAATGATAAGTATGTAATAGGAGCCATACCACACAAGTCTATATGCTACAAGAATCATTTTTCTAAATTAAAACTATGCATATAAATAAGCATTGCCCTTTTTCTCTACTTGGTTGCATAGATGCGAACATTTTTTTAAAAAGCCTAAATAAAATAGGGTAGGTATAAATAGAGGTTTGAGAGAAAAGTATTACTTCAATTCATGTGGACATTTAAACAAACACATAGATGGCACAAATAAAAAGGGGAAACTACACAATGGGAAGATGGAATCATCAACTCTAGCCACCTAAACCACTATCATAAACAAATCTAGGAGCCCGTACATACAACCACAGAGGAATTTGGGAGGCGGCAGAATGGAATAAAGGAAAACCCAAAAAAATCTCCTTGGACAGGGAACCAATTATATGAAACTGAGGAAAAATGTAAATAAACAATGAAACAGAGATGCGGAGAAGACAAGGCTAATCATACAAATGCGCAAGTAAAGCAACTATAGAATGCAAAATGGTTGAATAGAGGAAAAACTTACCAGAGTAGAACAAGGAAGAAGCCGAAAATAGACTGAAGAGCTGCGACACAGTATTTATAATCGACCAACAAGGACGCTTGAGAAACCAAACTGTCCTGAAGCCAATACTACGGAGGAGGCGAGGATGTTGAGCGGCTGAAGAGGAAGAGAGGAGTCCAAAGGGCTATGAGGATTTCAACGAAATAAATGAAAGATTATACAAAAGAGGTGAGGATTTCTTCCGTAAGGATATAACGTTGAAAGGTGCGAACACCTTACAGATGTACAACAAAGTGAATATAAAGTACAATCAGCTTATGCACCAAGAGACACCAACACTTTTTTAAGACCGTTTAACCCTTGACATTATTCCCCCTTATAATATTGTATAGATAGATAGAAAAGATGTCAACAAATATTCTAGTTGGAGGTGCAAAGATGGATGCAAATGTATATCAATATCAATATATATTGATGTCAAAAGTATGTTAAATTTGAGCAAATATTGAACACATATTTTCTGCCTCTTAATATATGTGAAAAGTATGTACTCAAAAGAAGAATCAAGAACCGAATATATGTTAAAAAATATTCTCTGCCTCTTAATATATGTTAAAAGTATGTACTCAAAATAATTAATGTCAAATTTAGGAATTTGATAAGCTGCATTTTTTTAAAATCTATTATCTTAATTGTATATCCGCAAAATCAGGTTAGGAAGTGATTACTATTATCAAGTTCAGCTACAAAGCAACGCGAATATCTAGTACAAAAAAGAGTGGTGATGCAAGTATATAATAAGTTTAAGGAAGTTATCATCAACGGATGACATACATATATAGAAGCTCTAGCAGATACCTCTTAAAGCTGACAAAAATATGTGTAAAATATATTTACACGAACAAATATATCAAACCATTATTAGCATGTAACACCAAAATTTCAAACTTAGTCAAGCATTAGAAATAGGTTAAAAATGCAGTTATATATAATTGAAAATAAGTATACTTTTTGAAGAAATGTAAATCACCATCATGAATATGGACAATTAGATTATTTAAGAAATCTTTATCGGAGAAGCAAAAAATGAATCTAGCAACACATTGCATTTATCTCTTATTGTTATCACTAAGTTCTTTGGTAAATAGACCAAGAAAACAAACAACACCAATGTGTTTAAAAGATATCTACACGAACAAAGATATCAAACAATTAGCATGAAATATCAAATTTTCAAAATTAGTTAGGCATTAGACATAGGTTAAAAATGAAGTTTATAGCTGGAACTAAATTTATTTATTTTTTCAAGAAATGTACATGCGCATCATGATTATAGACAAATAGATTTTTTTAAACAAAACAGCTTGAACATGACTCGTGTCAAGTAAAGTTCTCTTCTCTTTCATTTATGTGTTGAGAAATCTTTGCTGGAGAAACAAAAAATGAAATCTAGCCACATATTGCAATTTATCTCTTATTGTTATCACTAAGTTCTTTGGTAAATAGACCAAGAAAACAAATCACACCGATGCAAATGAAAGATATAAGGTAACTTTAGAGCATACATGGATCGGTTAAGTCAAAGATATCCTAGTTCAAATAATAAAACAGACAATCCGACCTGCATATAATTGACATGAATGGGAATAATCTGTATTGCTAAAGCTGCTAAAATAAATCAGTTTTTAAGATAACCTAAAATAGAACTAATATCTCAATATCAGGAGTCTACAACTATGGCAAATTAGCAACTTTCTTTATTAGGCACCTATGATAAAAACATTTTTCAGGATAACCTAAAGTTTTGTAAGATAACCTAAATTGGGTGTTTTATCCCTTATTGTTATCACTAAGTTATTTGGTAAATAACCCAAGAAAACAAAGAACACCAATGTGTTCTTTAAGAAAGAAAACTGGAATCCATCATAAATTGGAAGTTAATCCCGAGAATGTTTTTTTATCAAAAGTTGTTGTAACATAATGTTTAGGAACCTTATATATGGCTCACGATTTAACATAAGAACTTTAAATAATTTACTTGTAGTCCAATAAATAAAATAGTAAGTCTTATACATGAAAACTGTCAGTTTGACTCCGTAATGAAACCAAAGCGATATGAGTTGATATAACACATCAGAAGCTTCAATTTAAGATCTTGCGGGACACATACGGAGTTTTAGGCAGGTTGTTTAGTTGGTTTAATTAAATATAGATTGAATTGTTTACAAAAAATTAACATGTATAAACGAGATACATAAGTACCATCTTTTCTTTGTTCGGAATATTCTCTCCTTTACTACTCTGACTAAAATAACTAATGTTTTGTCCAATTTTATAGTATCAAAGTTTTTTATAGCTCTTTGAATGAATCAAAATGAAGAACTGTGTCTCTTAATTAACAAAGAAAACATGCGGTAACTTTGGCTGAGACTTCTAATTAATCGACCATGGATGAGAAAAATAGTATTATAGTTGTTAGAAACGTATAGACAACCTATAGTGTTTTAAAACAAACGTACCATTGAAATCGCACTTTCTGTCATCAAAAGTCATGGGATAAGCCTCATACTTCAACTCAATGTTAGGAGTGGTATAGACAACAAGAAACTCCACTCTCGAGTGAATTTATTGTCAATTTCGGATATGAGGTAAATTTATTGCATTCCATGGATCGGTTGAGTCAAAGATGTCCTAGTTCAAATAACAAAACAAACAACCCAGCCTGCATGTAATTGACATAAATGGGAAGAACATTTCATCAAAAAATTACACCGGGAAGGCGGCCAAAAGCCGTCGGCTGGACGGCCCCTATGGTGCGGCCGAACGCACATGAATACTCCTCTCTCTCTCTCTCTCTCTCTCTCTCTATATATATATATATATATATATATATATATATATTATAAATTGAATTTTAAAAAATATTGTTAATTTCCTATCATTTCAAATTTTCAAAATCTATTTTTTTTAATTTTTTTACTAATAAGGAATGAAAGATATTAATGGTCAAACTTGTGTGTTAGTAAACGTAAAAAGTGGACCGTTGCATTTAAAAAAGAATGGAGGAAGTATATACAACAACAACAACATCCAAGCCTTAATCCCAAAAGAATTTGGGGTCGGCTAACATGAACCGATCTATGATATCGATGCCAAAAAGAGAAGACGGACAAGAAAAGGAAAAAAAGTAAGATAAAATGAATAAAATAAGGATAAATAAATATAAGATAACAATAACACAAGAATATAACAAAGATAAAAGATAAAAAATAAAAGAGCATAAAAAAGCTAAAAGATAAAAATAACATAAGAATATAAAAAGATAAGGAAGATAAACGATAAAAGAAAAAAGAGATGAGAGTTAGACAAGACATCAATCGTGCACACGGATGTGCGCCCTCCACTTTGCTCTCTCCAAAGTCATACTTTCATCCAACCCAAGAAGCGCATATCAGTTCTGATTACTCTAATCCAAGTCTGTTTGGGTCTTCTCCTCCCTCTCTTCTCTAACTCTTCTCCCCACCCCTCAAGTCGTCTAACAGGTGCATCACTCGGTCTTCTATGCACATGCCCAAACTACCGCAAACGAGACTCCTGCATCTTATCTTCTATAGGTGCTACTCCCACCTTTTGTCTGATTACCTCATTCCTCAAGCGGTAATTTCTGGTATGTCCACACATCCAACGCAACATACGCATCTCTGTCACATTCATCTTTTGAATGTGGCATTGTTTCACCGCCCAACACTCTACGCCATACATTAATGCCGACCTAATTGCTGTATGATAAAATTTACCTTTCAGTCTAGTCGGCATACCTCGATCGCATAGAAATCCTGAAACACTTTTCCATTTCATCCACCCAGCTCTGATTCTATGACATACATCTTCATCTAATTCACCATCCTTCTGAATTATGGATCCCAAGTAACGGATCATATCACACACTGGTATCTCCTTACCATCAAGAGTAATCCCATTGTTGCTACTGCTTCTACCTCCACCGAACTTGCACTCCATATACTCGGTCTTGCTTTGGAGTCTGAAACCCTTGTTCTACAATGTTTGTCGTCATACTTCCAACGGAGGAAGTATATATGTTTAAGAAAACAATTTAAAGCTTAATGAATATCAAAATGTAAGTAAAAATTAAGATAATTAAATTAATAAGTCACACTTTACTGAACAAGAGTCTTTGTTTAAAAAAAATTGATGCATTTGGAATAAAGAATTAGGAATAATAATCTAGAAGTTTATATGTTTTTTTGGAAGAAATAGACTTAAATTGATATCACATCATTCAGATATCGGGTAAAATAACAAAAACATCACTGGAAACCGTCAACCCTCGAACCAGACTCAGAGTTAATCACCTCTAGAGAAGTAATATAACTCGCTGATTCCTGACTGGGCACAAATGAGTCAAAGACGGTTAAAGCAGATCTCTCGTCACTCAAATCCAAACTCACATTCGTACAACAAAAGAAAGAACAAAGCTGAAAGCAAACAATATGCTCCAAGAAATTAAAAAAACAAATAGCATAAAAGAAAAAATCTTGCTCCGTTTTAGAGAGCATCACCACCGTCCAAGTACCCAATCCTCCCATCTCTCTCTGATGCTTCGGCGGGCCTAAATATCGGAGCCCGCCTCCTCCTCGTTTTTTGGCTTGTCCAGAGCCACGCTATCACCAACTGGATCATCTTGTTCCTAAGCTTCCCAGATTCTCCTACGCTTTTGTTCCTCTGACATTTCCTCAGTGCTCCCAAAATCCCCATCTTTAGTCGTGCTATTACCTGTGCCCAACTAGGATTGCCTTTAACCTTGCCCTCGTGCCCTACCTTCCCTCTTGTTATCCTCCTTTAGTTGAAGCCCCAAACCTGAGCTAGAGGACTCTTCTACTAGCCATGTGTTACCGCATGCAGGACTAGTCTTCCCTCCTCCACAAGCTCTAAGATTCACCCAAAAGCTTTTTCCAATACCAGGTTATTCTCATATGTCAATGGGCAAAACTTATCTCAATGACCAATAATACTACAAATAAAGCAAAAATTGGGTAGCTTCTCATATTTGAAATCCACCTACTGGTCAATCCATCCTTTCTTAAGAGTTGTTCCCTTTTTCAGAGGTTTTTATCACATCCATACAAAACCTAACTCGCAAATAAGCTTCCCACTTTTTGTCAAATTGGTTTTCATCATAGCTAATAAATTTACCAATAAAATTACTAATTCTTCTAGAAGTGCCTAAGATCGTGAAGCTATATGAAACATTATGAACCTGTATCCAGAATTCGGCCTCATTGAGGCTAATCTTGAGCGGAATGTCCTTTGGCCTCACCTCTTTCGAGATCAACATATTTCTTTCAAACAACCACATACCGCCCTCTAAAACACGTTTCATATCCACAATATGATAGAAAGTAAAAAGACCCCCTTTGTCGCAAATTTCTTTGATCGACACACCTTTTCCCGGTCTCCACAACGAAGCCATGAGTTCCTTAAAAGTTTGGAATTTGATCTTCCTATCAGTCAACAGTGTGCCAACGACCGGAAAGCTCGACCGCTTCTCCTCCACTGTTGGTTCTACGAACTCGTCATCATCCAAATTCAACTCCTCATATTCACCCCTATTGCCATGTTTTTTTTACTCCATGGGGGTCTGGGGAGGGGGGCCTGGAGTAATCAGGACTGAATTAAAAAATTATTAAAAATTTCCATTAGAGGCTCCCTTCTCCTGAACCGATT
Source organism: Cuscuta europaea (assembly GCA_945859875.1). Classification (NCBI taxonomy): domain Eukaryota; kingdom Viridiplantae; phylum Streptophyta; class Magnoliopsida; order Solanales; family Convolvulaceae; genus Cuscuta; species Cuscuta europaea. The sequence continues at coordinate 6,657,569 of CAMAPE010000046.1, read as the reverse complement.
GGAACACTCCTCCACGCTCCGTGATCTCCACCCTTCTTCACGCTGGGAAAGACCTCGACGTCGCTGCCAACACAAGTCCCCCTCCCTCCCTCTGCCCTTCTTTGGACGCACAAAAAAACTATGTGACCGCTCACCGTCAACAACGGCTGCGGGAAATCAAACCCACTCTCAGCGGATTACAGCCTCCGGCGGCTGCTCCTCGACAAAGTCGATAGCGGAGAGTAAACCCTAGCGGTGGAAAGCCACCCCAAAGAGAGAACAACGATATTCTACCAATGATAATTTTTGTATATGCAAGTGCAGAAGTTTAAATGGATTTAGAAAATCTTTTTAATAATTCATGAATATGAAAAATTTTGGGTGTTGTTAGTATATTATATTACTACCTCCGCCCCATTTTATGTGTCTCACTTTGACTTGACACCATTATTTATAAAGTGGTTGAACAGTCCCCCTACCGTGTATTTCTTCTTTAATAAATATGTAGCTTTCCAAAAAAAATTAAAAAAATAAAGTGGTTGAACAAGTAAAAGTTGTAGTTGAGATTTGAGTATAATAAAGTGAAATGGTGTAAACCACATATTTCCTTCCAAAAAAATGAGACACTTATTTTAGGACAAGCCAAAAAGAAAAGCAGGACATGTAAAATGAGACAGAAGGAGTATCATAATAAATATAGTAGACTTTTTTTAGAAAAAATATTTAAGAAGCTTTTATAAACGCTTAAAAAAAGCACTTCTCGACTTTTGACTTAAAAAAGCTGAAATTAGTGTTTTCTATTTTTACAACTTCTATTATTTACAAAAGAAACGCTTAAATTAGTGCTTAAAGAAATATTTTAAAGCTAAAAGTTGGAAGCTGATAAATACCAACTTCTATTTTTTATATATACCAACTTCTAATTGCTTCTTGGTTTCTTTGTAAATAATTCAAACATGAAGGTAATTATAATGATTAATCTTTTTTGCACAACCCAAAACCGTGGCGGACCCAGAGATTTGTCAGAGCAGGGGCACACTAGACACTAAACTTACTCTATAATAAAATTTTCAAATGTAATAAAGATGGTAAAAAGTAAGAGAATAGCATAAATTATACGGAGTAGTTAATTACATATTATATAGTTCATTTCTGCAACTTTGGTAATCAATACTACGAGTTTTCATATTCTGAAAATGTTGCATAATAGTTTCATTATCAATACTTTTAAAAACATCTCTGTCGATGTAGCACATCAAGCAATATGTAAGATAATCATCTAAAGAAACTTACAAAATACAAATGAACGGGTGATTGGGTGGTGCGGCGCTGCAGAGGTAGTTTAGCAAGGCAGTGGCAAGCCCCAGAAAGAGGCCAGAGTGTAAACGTCCGTGAGGGTTTATATTTTGGAAGTTTTCCCCCTTTTGCCTTGTAGAGTAATAGTGAGTTATTAGTGGATTTCATTTTTAAACTTTTACTTGTTTTAGATTACTTTAAGATAGCCGCACATTAATTTGGTTACGGTTTACATTTTAACTTTTTGGGTTTTCAACCCTTAACTATTTTCTATCAAAAGAAAAAAAACCTTAACTATTTTCTTCTCCTTTTTTGAGATTTTTTATTTTAATTCAGCTCAAATTTAAATAATGTGTATTAACTTTTAACTTATATAACTGTAACATTTTAGTATCTTAATTATCTAATATTGATAATTTTTTGTACGGGTTGGGGACACTAATTTTACCCGAACTAGTAGTAGTGAAATTCTGACCGCAAGCGGGGGCATTGATTTTACTCTAAGTACTAGTAGTGAAATTCCTGATCGAAAGCGGGGGCACTTGCCCCCCTAGGCCCCTCCCTAGGTCCTCCACTGACCCAAAATACCCTTCATCATTCCCTCGTATCCCATTAATTGCGTCACATCCGTTCCTCTTCCCTCCTCCATCTTGCCATTCCGAGACATCCTTCGATATATAGGCTATGTTTGGCAAAATTAAATAAAAACTAAAAAGATACTTTGGCGAGCTGTTTAGTAACTGTTAGCTTTTAGTGACTGAAAAGATTTTAAAAAGAAAAGGTAGTAGTTGTTTGGTAAAAAACTAATTATTTGATTTAGTTCTGTTTGGTATACACGTAGTTAGAACCAATTAATACTAAAAATCACCAACTTTTCTCAGATGCTACTCCTTGTAGCATTTCAAAATAGATATTTTAATTCCTAAAAAGCTCTTAAAAATTGTCATGCCAAACATACAACTAGAAATTTTTAGAAACTTTTAAACAGTACGATAACTATGTCTCCCAAACATGCGCACACACATACATATATATAATTATACTAGTTATGCGACGCGCTATGCGCGACCAGAAAATGCCCAATGTGTTCTGCGTCGGGGTTAACATACTTAACTGTTATTGGAATTCCACACAAGATTTGTAATTATAAGAATGACGAAAATGTAACGGTCTGATGTTTTACTACAAGCAAAGCTAAAACCAACTCCACATTTTAAAAGATCAAGTCACGTCACTTTGTGTTGTGTCCCTGGTAGGGTTGGTTCGGTACGGTATACCGAAATTTCAACGCCATATCGTATACCGTACCGAAAATCCGGTATTGGTAAATGTCATACCGTTACCATACCGAAACTTTCGGTATACCGAATTTCGGTATACCGAAAATTCGGTACGGTATGTAACTCATACCGTTTTATACCGAAAATTCAAAAAAAAATAATTTTTTTGGCAATTCCGTATAAAGTATTAGCTTAAGGGGCCAACCGAACATAAAAAAAAAACTGATTTTAACAAGTCAAAAGTAGCATACGACATCAATACATAAACCGATACCAAAACTAAAACACAATATTTAATCAAAAGTAGAAAATACTAAAATTATGTGCTAATATCTCAAGTCTCAACACAATCCATAATGAAAATTAGAATATTTATCCAACATAAATCAATGATAACTAATGTTTGTAATAACAAATCTTTGAATCATTGTTGCAGCTCCGTAAAAATAAGAGATTTTTCTACTTTGGTAATATGATGGTCGTCCGCCGTATAAATATTTTATCAATATACTTTATCATTTGTTTATAAATATAGAATGAGCATAGACCAGATTGTTCATATTACCAAGATGGTTAAGCTTTAGCAAATAATGATGGTCGTCCGCTACTCCGTGCTTCGTCAATGGCGTCTTCGTCACTCGTCCACATCTCCATCGTCAATGCTCAGTAGTCCACAGCTCTGTCACTCGTTGAAGAGAAGAGAAGCTGCTTGACTCTGCGTTGATTTATTTGGGGAGAATTTGACTTTGCACTCCATGTTTTGGGTGATATTTGAGTTTGCACCCTATTTTCAAAATCATTAATGTATCACTACAAAAACACGCCTCATTACCTACAGACAATTTCCCACTGTTTTATCTGTTGGAAATTTCCAACTGATTTCCGACTAGCTTTCCAACGGACTCCGTCGAAATTATGTCTAAAAGTCGTTGGTAAATTTTGAGCTCTGGTACGGATATCATTGGTTGGAATTCTGTAGGAAAGTGAGTGGAATTCGGTTGATAATCCGTCATATTTCAAGCAAATCCCATCCGTTGGTAAACACAGTTGATAGGCGGGCTTTTTTGGTGACGAACACAAATCTCATCCGTTGAGATAAATGCAAGTCCTAAACATATACCTCTTAAACCCTAAAGTGGCTGCGGCGGAGAACTATCGCTCAACGATGAAGTAGAGAACCAGTGTACATTGACAGCATAGCAAGGCTTCCACGTCAATTATCATCTTCGTCTTTCTTCTATCTTTTCTTCTCCAGACACACAAATTAGACATTTTTATGTAGTTGATTCCTCCAGAGCGCCATACTACCTAAATTAGTTCTTTGATTTAACTCATTTATTAATTATATATACCTAAGAGCATGCTTTGATTTAATAGGATTTTGGAAGGACTAATTTAATGTTTAAGAATGGAACCAACGATTGATGCCTACAATTGAGCTTAATCTGGATATTACTTTGATTCTGAAATCTTGTAGTGGGATTAGTGAGAGGATATATTGTTATCATTTTATTGCAAGTGTTAGTGGGATTAGTGAGAGGATATTCTTATTGTTTCCCTTCTTTGTCAAAGAGCTTCGTAGCCATGCAGTTTGACACAAATTTGAAATGAAAAACATACTAAGTGCTTATACTTTTAAGGTGAAGTTTTAACAATTATTGCGATTATTGATGCCACTTTGAAGAATAAACATTCCTGACTGCGAAAGTTACATAGTGCATGTTGTTTGCTTAAACTTAAAGTGGGATAACAAAGTTCTAATTATTTGTGAAGTATATATGTGGATGCTCCTATGCCTATAGAAATCTAACATGTTTCTTTCAGGTACATCATGTAGTTACAAAATAAAGTTTTTGTGATGAATTTTCCTCTTTAGTTGCCTTTCATCACATCATTGATAAGGTGAGTTTTTCTCATGGTGTATTGCTTTCACTTGTGGGGTTGTTATAGCATTGCCATTGTGCATGAAACTATTTAGATTGTTCTTAGGTCTCGACACTATTTGTTTTGCTTGAAAGACTGGTATCTTGGAGTCAATTCACCCTTTTCATAAGTTTGCTACATTTTATGAACTTATGTTTTGTTAAGTATGTTCTCTTAGTATGTTAATGTTGTTTATGTTAAAGACTTGTAGGAGAAAAGTTGTGAAAGAGGTTAGAGGGAATTACAAGGACCATAGAGGTGATAACAGATTTGCTATAGGGATATACCAAAGGAAGTTAGTGGGTCATGGTTTATGATGTTTGTGGTAAATTCAAGTATATACTAGTAATACTTGTGTATATGTCATTGTTTTTTACTAATTTTGACTATGTGTTTTATGTAGCAGAACCACACGTATCATTATATTCAAGAAGCTGGATGGTATTCAGAGTGATTTCAATTCCAGGTGTTCATTTTGATTGAAGAGTGTTTTGCATCAAGGGCGGATGTATGCTAGGCCAGGGGTGGGCTTCAGCCCAACCCAATTTTTTTTTAATAGTATTGGTACATTTTCAAATCTCAGCCCAGCCTAAATTATTTGTCAGCTCACCCCACAAATAATTTGTGAATCAGTGAAGTTATGAACTTCTGCCGTGAATTTGTAAACTGTGATTAACCGACTGTGTATTAAACTATTGATGTATTAATTATTATTATTTTTAGCATTTTAGAGTTTTAGGGCTAGGGAATCGTACAATCGTTTTGATTATTAATTGAATTTTTGAGTACATAATTAAATAGTTTTATTTTTTATATATAAGTATTTTAATATATACCAATATTGAAAATGTTTTTTAGAATGGATAATGAACATGTTGCCAAGAAGGGAAAGAAGTTGATTTCATCATTCTTTTCGAAAGTGAATCGTCAAACTGGTGAAGGGAGTTCTGAACCTATACCTACAACAGTGCAAGATCTAGTCAATGAGGATCTTCCACATGCTGTAGTTCCTGAAATCCAAACTATCTCAAATTTGGATTTCAATGCTCGATAGACATGCTCGAATGTAGAAGTTTAGACTATTCTTGTTAATAGATTCATGTTCAAATTATTCAATAAGTATTCAAATTTTTATTAATCATTAATAAATTTATAAAAATTGCACTAAAACGTTTAAATTTTATGATATGTACAATAGTATAATTTATATGTGAACGATAGGCTCGTGTTCAGATCGAAACATCACTATGTTCGATCTCGGCTTGAATAATTATTCAAACTCAAAACCTACTCCGTATTCGAGTTCGAAACTTGTTAAACTCAATTCATTAAATTAGATTCGAAATCAAGCTCGAACTCGAGTATATAATTCAAAAAAATCTTTGTTCGATAACAACCCTGGGCTAAATTTGGTATGTATAGTAAAAAAAATTACTTCTGCTTAGCCCACCCCATCTCTCGATCCTGGATCCGCCCCTGTTTTGCATGAAGGCCGAAACGGTGAAACAGGAACAAACGAGAGGATCGGAAATGAAGGTGGACAATGAAGAATAATTTCGAGTTTAAGTTTTTATTTATTTGTGGTGTAATGAACAATCTACTTTAAGTCTTTAATTTGCCAAACTTTTGTACTACATTCACTTTATGTTTATTGACAATAGCGAATAGTGCTATTGTTTATGGTATGTTTTGAAATTTTCAAGTTGGATGGTATAATGTACTAGTACAATTTATTGATGGTGAATTTTTTGAATGGTATAGAAAAGTTGCATTGAACTAGAAACACGAATTTGAGAAATCAATTTTTTAAATGGCTCGTTTAGTTTCCGACCGATTAATCCGTTGGAAACTCGTCGGTCATTGATATGGTCTTGAGAAATCTGGTTGCTTATGTCCAACGGAATTGTTTGTTGGAAATTTCCGACATATATATATTTGTTGGAAATCTGGCTCGTTTAGTTTCCGACCGACACAATTTTTGGGCTAATGGGGTGCATACATTAATGATTTTAAAAATAGGGTGCAAAGTCAAATATCACCCAAAAATGGGGTGCAAAATCAAATTCTCCCATTTATTTGATTAGGGATTTAGGCCTCTATTTGGGAGAACTAGAGAAGGGCCGTAGTATTATAAGATGGGTTATTTTAATTTTGGGCCTTGGTATTTTAATAATTTCATTTAATGGGTTTGGCCCTAAAAATTTACAAATTCTATTTCGGTATATCGGTATTTCGGTATATACCGTACCATACCGAAAATTAACGGTATTTCGGTATATACCGAAATACCAAAAATTTAAAAAATTCATACCTTTACCGTACCGAAGTGACCCGGTATGGTATCATACCGTACCGAAATTTTCGGTATACCGAAAATTTCGGTAAATTCGGTATTTTTCGGTATGGTATGGCCGATATACCGAAATTTCGGTATATTTTCCCACCCCTAGTCCCTGGTTCTAATATGGGATGTAAGAGCAAAAGTAGTCTTAAAATATAATTTATGCATATTTACAAATAGTCAGCATGCATGCTTTAAAGTATTTTATTTTTTTCTTTCAAATTAAGTTCCTGACACAAATTCAAAGTGCACAAGTCTAAGTATGAAACCATATCTAACATAAAAGAGTATCACAAAAATTCCTAATACATCCAAACTCATCATCACAATTCACAATACTCAACAACTCAAACACATATTCTGAAATATTATTACATAACATCAACTCAGAAATAAATTAAAAAATACATATTAAAACTAATTTTGATGTCTTAGAATAGAGTATTGTTGGATTGTAAAGTCCTATAAGATTAAAATGTACCGTTTCATAAACCAATAAACAAGAAATAAGAATGACCCCAGACAGATTCCGGAAGGAAGTTCAGTGGTGGCTACCTCTCCATTCACAAATATTACTATAGCTTTAGCACAAACCAATTCAATGAGGAGTATGACATGTATGATGAGCCAAGGGAAAGAAAATCCAAGGTGAAGTTACCGTACGTGAAAATGAATTGCCATTCAGAGATATACTTTTTTTCTCTAATAAACCACCAAAATCCGTGGGGAGAAACATCCACCTATAAATTTATTAAAACAGAATGGATTGATTACAAAGTTCCAAATTACAATCACTTTATACGGCCATAAGAAGATCATATAATTACAACACAAAAAAGGACCGAATCTCTAACGGCAAGATCCAACATAACAGTCCACTAAATCCAAAATTCCTCTCCCTATCTGGAAAGTTCACATACTGTCACTAGAGCTCTCAACCTCACATATGGGATATGCTGATATGGTCTGTAAGTATGACTCCTCTAATATCCTAAGATAGCTGATGAAGCTCCAACACACATTCTCTATAGTCTCGTATTCTCTTCCTTTTTTTGGGTGAACTGTAAGTATATAAAGCAATCACCCAAGAGAAGAGGGGGTAAAAGAATGTACAAGCAGAAGGTAAATAAAAATGAAGGCTATCTAACAAGGATAACCCAAAAAGTAGCAGCCAAAACACAACCAAAACAGCAGCCACCACCTAAAAAACAAGAAGGTGCTGCACCAAGGAGGCAAAAGCACGCAAAACCAAAACAGCACCAAAAAACAGCCAACCAATTTTGGAAAAATAGGAGTATTTCAAATGAATAAAATATTTTCTCTTTAATTCATATTCTATCATTTAATTATTCAAATAAATTGTCCTCAAAATCTGAACTGTTTTCAACATGTGAGCTCCTAGTTTTCTATTGTTATTAAATGATATAATTGTGCTTCAATGTACATGGGGGTTACTTTACATCTCAACGTTAATATATTTCACTTATAGGAATGTTTCTTTCAGTAGTTTTGTCGACATTAATTTGTTATTATTTTGGTCGTTTCTAATCTGGCCAACAACGGTTCTTTTGTGCACCTATATATATGTTTTGCAAGGCCAGAATGTTTGGAAGAAAGAAAAATTATTATCTTTTGAGTTCAACATCCCCTAATATATTACAATGCTGCTGGATTAATATTTTATACTCTCGTTGTTCTGTTACCGGTTTACGCCGAAGAGTTCGTTTTGTCTTGGAGAAAGGTTTTCGCTAGTCGGAAATACTTTCTTGAGGACAGCGTTTACGCGACTCGAGCTATATTATTATATTTTTATTTTCTAACGCTTTTTTGCTGGTTTATCTGGCCAATTCCACCAACAATCTCAAGAAAGTATTTGGCGTTGGATATGCCTGCACATATGATCTCACAAGGTGTTCCCGCCGCACTCATCGGAGCTATGTTATCTCTACATGTGCGCTGCGAAGTAGGCTGTGATACGCCTGCATGGGGAGCCGTATTAATCGGATAAACGCTCACAAAAGTTTTCTACGAATAATGGTTAGCCTCTCCACTTTCCTACTTACAATAAGCCATACTTTGGGGTATGGCTTATTGTAATATGACAACTATTACAATAAGCCAAATTTTCTACAAAAGTTTTCTAAGAAAAATGTTATTATTTTATTTAGTGGTAAAATGACAACTATGACAAACAACCCACTAAAATCAAGTTTAAAACTTGGTTAGTAGTGATGATAATTTTGTTGCGGTTGTTTCTTAAAGTTGTAAAACTAGTGATGTGAATGAGTGGGTGGTAGACTCTGGGGCTACCAAGCACATTTGTAAAAACAAAAATGCTTTTACCTCCTATACTATTAAAGGGGATGGTGAAGAGCTCGTGTACCTAGCGGACTCTAAAACCGTTAAGGTACACGGAAAATGGAAAGTTCTTCTGAAGCTCACATCGAGAAAAACTTTATCACTAAATGATGTGTTTCATGTGCCCGAAATTTGGACTAATTTGGTTTTCGTTTCTCTTTTAGGAAAAGTTGGGGTTAAAGTTTCTTTTGGTTGTGACAATTTTGTTATGACCAAAAATGATGTTCTTGTGGGAAATGGCTATTGTAAGAATGAATTTTTTGTGCTTAGTACTTTTGAAATGTTGCATGATAATGCTTCTGTGTACTTACGGTTGGTTAATGATTGTATTATGTGATATAATAGTTTTGGCGTTTTACATGGCAACTTTTTGTTGGTCTTTAATTTTTTTTATTTATGAAACTCCTAAATATCTTAAGATTGATATTTGGTGATATGGGAGCACCTCTATAAAATTGTGATATATTTGATGAATTTATATAAATTTTATTAGAGCTTCTACATTGTGTTTAGAGGTGGTAAAAATTCTTTTTTCACATCTATTGGTGATTTTTCGAGATAAAGTAAATTTTATGTTATTTAAATATAAAAGATGAGTTTTGATAAAATCATTGTGTTCAAATAAAGGTTGAGATATAAATTGTCTCTCTATGAATTCTAGAAGGGCTATGCACAAGTTTTTAAATATTTAAAATTGTGGGGGTGTTTAGCTATATTTTTATTAGCTACCTCATTGAGTGAAAATGAGCTTTATAACTCTTGGCTACTTTTGCATAAACTGAAACGGTGGAGCACATATATGATTTTCTTAAATTGAAGAAATGGTGTGCTAATGTGCAATACTTTAAGCTATGTTATTGCTGATATTCATGTGGCCGTTTTTGGAGAATGTGTGCACACTAAATGATGCATGTATGATTATTTGTTTATACGCTGTTGAAAAAAAGCTAGATTTTTTTGAGAATGTGTTTCCTTTGAAAAATTGAACACAAGATCGTTGCGCCATATAGTGATTGTGATCCATTATAAGGAAATAAAACATTTAATGATGAACCCTCTAGTGATAGTGATCCATTAAAAGAAAATCATTCTTTTAATGACGAATCTTCTCCTTTGAGAAGAAGTGAGAGGCCAAGGATAGAGAAATCCTTTGGAAATGTTTCTTAAAAAAACACATTAAAAAAAAAATTTGGAGTGAGGCCATACAAACTGAAATCGAGTTTATCTACAATTTTTTTTATTCATCAAATGGATGATAAATTTGTGTATTTAAATGGTGAGAAAGGAAGAAATTTATATGGTGCAACCGGAGGGTCATGTGGTTAATGGTCAGGAACACAAAGTGTACATACACTAAATGTGAAATGGTGTGTGCATTATTATTTGCTTGTATATGTGGTTGATATGTTAATTTTTTTTTGTATGAAAGCTAGACTTGGGGGTAACAAAAGTGATTTTGGGTATATATGAAAGTCACAAGGAAGGATGATGGTGTTATATTATCTCAAATTGCATTATGCTGATAGACTTCTTAAGAGGTTTGGACATTTTAATGTCACACCCGTGAGTATCCCTTATGACTTTCATATGTACTTAAAAAAATAGAGGTGATCGTGAGGCTCAATATGAGTATTCCCAAATTATTGGATGTTTATTACATTTTATAAATTATACTAGGCCCGACATAGTTTGTGTTGACGGAAGATTGAGCCGATATACTCATGACCCAAGTAGGGATCATTGGACTGCGTTGAGGCGGTTATTGAGATATTTGAGAGGTACCATTAATTATGGTATTTTCTTATTGAGATTATCCATTGTAATCTATTGATACAATGATGATATGTTTTATTGAGAAATATCCATTGTCCTAGAGTGGTACAATGATGCTATATGAGAATTATCCATTGTACTATAATGATACAATGATGGTATATATTTTATTGAGAATTATCCGATGTACTAGCGGGTCACATCGATGTTATATTTTATTGAGAGTTATCCGTTGTATTGCCGGGATACAACGACGACATCTGAGTATACTCACATGAGATAAATTAAAATAGTGGATATCCATTCACCCTTAAAAGTGGTGCAATGATGGTTGAGAATGGAATTATTTCCATTAATTTTGTGAAGTCGGAAGGAATTAGCTACTCCTTTGACAAAAGCCCTAGGATGAAAATTGATAATTGAAACATCGAAGGAAATGGGACTAATGTCACTTTGAAACGAATGGGGATGGGAACCCAACTTGTGTGATTGGAGATCCCATGAAGCAAGTTCAAATGGGTAATAACAAGTCTTCCATTTAGTTCTGCTAGCCTAACTAAACTTGCCCATTTCCATGATGTGAGATATAGGCTAGAAAACACATTCTTTGAGAGGGTGAGCTAACAACTCTTAATGATTATCATAGCCCTTACTTTTAGGGTGGTGTGAAAAAAGCGGTACACACTTGATGATATCACCTATATGAGTGTGAGGTGGCGCCGCCTCCATGAAGCATGACAAAACTTCTAGAGCACTCATGAAAACCAAGCACGCGCATGGCCTTACGGCGCACAACGGCGTAATAATGAGAAATTGTGCAGGGTGAGACACGACCGTTAAGACCCTGATTTACCAATAGTAGCTTGTTGGTTTCAAGAAACTATAGGTTTCACCATAAGCTCGGTTTATTAAGACTTAATCGTCTCGGTTTGGTTTCAAGTCTACGGACACCAAACTTAAAGTCTCATTCCTTTAATCCAACAGATTTTCTTCTAAACTATTCTCAAAATATTCATTTGAAATATGTGGGGGATTGTTGGAAAAATAGGAGTATTTCAAATGAATAAAATATTTTATCTCTTTAATTCATATTCTATCATTTAATTATTCAAATAAATTGTCCTCAATGTGAGCTCCTAGTTTTCTATTGTTATTAAATGATATAATTGTGCTTCAATGTACGTGGGAGTTACTTTACAACTCAACGTTAATATATTTCACTTATAGGAACGTTTCTTTCAGTAGTTTTGTCGACATTAATTTGTTATTATTTTGGCCGTTTCTAATCTGGCCAACAACGGTTCTTTTGTGCACCTATATATATGTTTTGCAAGGCCAGAATGTTTGGAAGAAGAAAAATTATTATCTTTTGAGTTCAACATCCCCTAATATATTACAATGCTGCTGGATTAATATTTTATACTCTCGTTGTTCTGTTACCGGCTTACGCCGAAGAGCTCGTTTTATCTTGGGGAAAGGTTTTCGCTAGTCGGAAATACTTTCTTGAGGACAGCGTTTACGCGACTCGAGCTATATTATTATATATTTATTTTCTGACGCTTTTTTGCAGGTTTATCCGGCCAATTCCACCAACAACCAAAACAACGAAGGGAAGGCAAACAAAAGGCACCCTAAAAGGTTACACTTTCATGCGGGTAAATGCTGTAAAGGATCTTGTAGACAAAGTACTGGATCTTAGCAAAAACATCCTCTTCTTTAGGAGCTAGACCGTCAAAACAGGTGGCATTCCGAGTCCTCCAAATCCAATAGATGGAACAGCAAAAATCAATCCTAGCCGCCTTAGCTTTGATGCCGGAACCTTGCCTCTTCCTCTTGATCCATTTCAGCGCGCTATGAAAAGTCCCCATCTCCCTTGGAATATCCAGCCAGCTCATGACTTTGTGCCAAACTTTACCTGAAAAAGAACAAGCAAAAAAAAGGTGTGGTACCGTTTCCGGACCACCCTTACAAAAAGAACAAATATTAACAACATCCAAACGATGTAAGTTGTCAAAAGTAGCAAGTCGATCTATGAAAGCCAACCAAACCGTGAAGGAGAATTTGGGGGGGATGTAATTCTTCCAAATGAAAGACATCCACATATGAGTACCCCCCTTAATTCTAAGGAGATTGTAAACCTTAGCCGAGGACAGCTTCCCATTAGTTTGGCAGCCATCAAGAAAAGTAATGGCATCATTAGCATTGTTAAAGTGGGACAGAATCTGATTTCTAATCAGAGCAATCTTCTTGATAAGTTGGGAGTCCCTTGTATGAGGTGTGAACTCCCAAACACCTTTACCATTAAGATAAACCCCATGGATCCATCTAACCCAAAGGTTATCCTTTTTGTATGGATATCCCAAAGGGTTTTAGCAAGTAACGCAGAGTTCCAAGTATGCGTATCATGGATATCAAGACCACCTTCCTTTTTGGGGAGGCAAATATCAGTCCATGCAACTCAAGCATACTTACACCCCCAAAGGAAGATACGGCAGATAGAGGTAATTCTATCAAGTACCACCTTAGGTATCGGGAGTGCTTGTAGCCAGAAAGAATGCACCCCTTGAATAACAGATTTGATAAGCTCAACTCTCCCCGCATAAGAGAGGGTCTTAGTGTTCCAAGCATTGATAAAGTTAGTAATGGAGTCCAATAATGGAGCATACTGTGCAACAACAATCTTAAGAGGAGCTAAAGGGATACCAAGGTATCTAACAGGGAAAGACCCCTCCTTAAAGTCAATCATATGAAGGATATGATTAAGATCATGCTCGGCCAGCCCACCAAGAAAAATGTTAGATTTGTCAAAGTTGACTTTGAGGCCAGAAACACTCCCAAAGTCTTCCAAAGTGTCAATAAGAACTTTAATAGAAGGAAACCCCCCCTAGAAAACAGCATAAGATCGTCAGCATAAGCAACATGAGAGATGTTAAGTTTCCCACACTTTGGGTGGAACTTAAACGGGGGCACTTTAGCCCTGTGATGAAGGAGTCTAGATAAGTACTCAAGACAAATCACAAAGAGGAGGGGGGACATAGGGTCCCCTTGCCGAAGCCCCTTTTTGCCCTTGATATGGCCATGGAGAACCCCATTAATAGAAATGGAGAAACAAGGTGTAGACACACATTCCATAATCCAATTTGCAAATCTGGTCGGGAAGCCAATAGTCAAAAGGACATTGTAAAGAAAATCCCAAGAGATGGTATCATATGCCTTCCTAAGATCCACCTTAATCATAGATCTGGGAGACATACGCTTTCTAGTATAGCCTTTGATAAGCTCTTGGGCAAGGAAAACATTGTCAAGCATAAGCCTCCCATCAATAAAATCCCCTTGAGAGGGATCAATCAGGTCAGGTAAATAAGGGATCATCCTATTGGCAATGACGTTAGTACAAGAGATAGGCCTGAAATCAGCCGCGGTAGGATAATGGGATGTTTTAGGTATGAGGGCAATAACCGTATGGTTAAGCTGTTTAAGGAGCTCACCAGAGTTAAAGAAACCTCTAATAGCCAACAACACACCATGGTCAACAATATTCCAATTATGTTTGAAAAAAGCAGAAGTATATCCATCAGGGCCCGAAGATTTGTCATCTCCAATATCAAAAAGAGCATTCTTAATTTCCAAATCAGAAATAGGGTTAACAAGCTCAATGGCCTTGTTATTATCAAGACATTTACTCGAGAGGATAATGTCAGGGTCAATGTCCAAAGTAGGACAATAAGTGCCAAAAAGATCCGTGTAGAATCTCACAAACTCACCAGCCACCTGATTTAGAGAAGTGGTATAACTCCCATCCTCAAGCTTGATGGAGGTAATGGAGTTCTTAGCCACATTTTTCTTAACAATGGAATGACCTCGCAATCTCTTCCTTTTGAGCCAGTAAGTGTTCTGGCCTATTAACATCTCGAAAAACATGTATAGCATTCAGATTCCACCCAGTCATAACTTGAGTTATTTTGTCTCTCAAACTTCTCAGTTTCCATGGCAGTCCCAACTTGTCATGCATAATATCAACCGATGCTTTTGAATCGGTTTCAATTTGAAACTCTGCTTGTGTGCACAAAGTGATAGCTTGAAAAATTTAGAGTGAGGATATACTTTTCTTGCATAATTCATACAATAGCCTAAAGGAAATTTTACTCCCATTTTCTTTACCTATAGGTATAGCCGTATAAGTAAAGAAACTAATACACTATCCTAGCTCACATAAAAATGAACCACTCTAGTTGTACCAGCAAACTTGCATGACCAAACAATGATGCAATTTATGTTAATTTCCTACATCAAGAGAAAAGATTTCACATTCAACTAAAATGCCCCCTAATCTACTTATCCTTCCATGAAAAGTCAAGTAAGGATGAAATCATTACCTTAACAAACAAGGTTATATTTTGCTTTTGCACATCATGGGTATGGAAGAAGAATGCACAAGTTCTCTAAGAAAATATACTCAATATCATCCTACAATAAACAAACTTTGTGTTAGCAACAAAAGCATCAATCAATCACTCATCACATAAAGAAATAAATTGTTTTATATAAATAGAGTACCTTGTACTGTTTTTTCATTACGAGAACCGATTAGGAAATCTGCTACCTCACAACCAACATCCTCATAGAATGCATCAATTCAGAACATTAGGAGAGGATCCGAGGAACATATTTTTCCAACTTGTTAGTACACTCAGAGAGGATTACAACCCCGACCCATTGGCATGAAGTGTTGCTGATATAATTAGAAGAGTTTGAGAGAGGACAAATAGGGAAAATAAACTATCATAGGAAATATATCAGTCATAGCTAGATGATGCAGTCTTGTAGCGGTAGTCCATTAAAATTATCTTTCACCCCCTGATGCAAATATGATTTACTTTTCACCTTTAGGACAAATTACAAAGAGTGTGGCTGAGTTTCATCGCCACAACACTCCTGTGAAATGTGTTCTGCTTACTACACTTTATTTGCTGCAACCATCATACTTCATCGCCGCTGCACTCGAACACATTATTTGTTGAGAGAATTTTCCTTTTTAAGAATGATTTGGATTTGAAGAATAGTTAATCCATTACTTTTGGACGTGTTAAGGAAATAAATAAGACTAATAGATTAAGTGATAAAATCACTTAACTATTGACAATAAAAAATTGAGAAAAATGTCAATTCAGTACATCAAGTTGTAGCGTGTAGCATAAAGAGTACCTCATGTTACAACTGAAACCAGGAAGTACACAAAATAGGTATTTTGGTGTTAAATGAATATACTAACCGTCTTTAGACGTTAATTGAGTGACCTGGCAAACGGAATATTGATTTGTCGAAATTTAGTCCACATCACCCGTTAAGTGCTTGGTTATTACACGCATGAAACCCTAACCTGTTCGTACGAAGGCTCAAAAGACAAAAAACGATGAAGTTCTAAGCCTAAAGAGAAAGAGTAACTAAGGTGTTGAAGTGGTAATCTGAAGATGGAGACTGAAATATCTGATGAAAGGTACGATATCACTGACATTACTCTACTATACATCATCGATGCATCCCTGCAAGCATTAATATCTTCGAATTTTGTTTACCCATATGTAATGAGGAAGTAATGGCCGAAGTTAGCATAAACATAAGCACAGACCATATCGTTTGAACCCCGTTTAGAAGGGATGACAGTTTTGAACCCCGTTTCTAGGTTTTCCTATAAGCTATCCAATTTTTGTTTTGAGTGCTTTGTCATATATTGAGTGCTTAATAATATATTACATATCCCTAAAAATTACAGTTTGGTGCAAGTGGTGAATTATAGTGTGTTACAAACATGTTCTTGAACAATTAATTATTTCTCTTACAATGTAAGTATTTTATGAATATAGTGTGTTGCAAGTGCCCTTCATTGTTGATTTGGGATTTGAAGATCCACTTCTTGAGGCAGAAGCTAGGCTATTGTTTGAAGAAGAATTCAACTCTGAAAATGAAGATGATGAGGAATTACAACATGGTCGGGTACTGCTAAGGAAGTTGGTGACTAATCAAAAGGGTGTTGGTAAAGGTAAAGGGCACAAATCTACTGACACCAACATACATGAAGAAGAGTTAGTTGTGCAGGAAGATGGGAATGAAACTGACTATTTCAGCTCAAGTGATGAAGGAAGTTACAAGTCTGGACCACAATCTGAAGAAGAAGAGCCTGTTAGAAAGAAAACCAAGTTTCCAAGTTTTAAAACAGATGACATAGTTGAGTTCTCATTACGAATGAGCTTTGAATGCAAATCTCAAGTGAAAGATGCAGTGGATAAATATTCTGTCACTAACAGGTATCCTTACTATTGGGCTAAAAATTGTGCTAACATGCTTAGGGCCAAGTGTTCCAATTTAAATAAAACATGCACATAGATGGCTTACTTTGGGATAGATAATAGAAGTAGTAGTAAGAAATGGGTTGTAAAGACTTTGAATAGTGAGCACACCTGCAATCCAGGGTGGCAAATACCTAGTGCAACAGCCAAATGGTTAGTCAATAATTTTTTCAAAACAAAACCTGGTGTTTCTGAGATGAAAGTAGCCTCAATGAAAGAGATGGTGAAGAAGGAACTAAACTGTGAGGTGTCTCTTGAGCAAATGAAGAAAGCCAAGTCTATTCTGAGAAAGATGGAAAAGGGGGACATTAAGGCAGAGTACAGCAACTTAGAGGATTATAAGGCTGAGATAATGAGGCCCAATTCAGGGAATACTTGCATACTTCAGGTCATGCAGCCCACTCCAGTTTTTGAAAGGGTTTATGTGTGCTTTGAGGCTTGCAAGAAGGGCTTCTTAGAGGGGTGTAGGAGGCTGATTGGAATTGATGGAGCATTTCTAAAGTCTGAAGTCAAGGGTGAAATCCTCACAGCAGTCGCACGTGATGCAAACAATCAGATGTTTCCTATTGCTTGGGCAGTTGTGAGTTCTGAGAGCAAAGCTGCATGGAAATGGTTTCTGGAGAACCTCAAAGATGATTTAAATATTGGAACAGGAGAAGGATGGACATTTGTATCAGACCAACAGAAGGTTGGTATATATAAACTGATATATTTAGTATATTATGATATCTGGTATCATATAAACTGATATACATCAACTCATATTATATATTTACAAATCTGAGACTCTTATATACACTTATATATACATGAACTTATATAATATATGAGACACTTTTATTCATTTATTTGCAGGGATTGATGCCAGCATTGTATGAGACATTACCCGATGTGGAACATAGAAGATGTGCGAGACACATTTATGCTTTGTGGAGAAGATCACATCCTGGGATTGAGTTACAAAGGCAGTTTTGGAAGTGTTGTAAATCTGCATCAAAGAGAGAATTTGAGATGAATCTAGAGGTACTGAAATCTCTATCTCCTAGCGGACATGAAGAGATCTTGAAAATAGATCCAAAGTTTTGGTGTAGGGCTTTCTTTAATAGGTCTATCAAATGTGAAACTGTGGACAATAACTTGTGTGAAGCTTTTAATGGAGTGATAGTGCCTGCTAGGTCTCAATTAGGGTTTTCTCAATTGGAATTTATTAGAAAGTTGGTCATGCAAAGGCTTATCAAGAATAGGACTTTAGGGGACAAGTGGGTTGGTCAACTAAGTCCTAGAATTAGGAGAAGGATCAACAAGACAGTGACAACAAGCAACTATTGGAGGGTACTCTTTAATGGGTCTGATGGCTATGAAGTTTCATGTGGATCTGATACATATCTCGTTGACTTGGAGGGTATGAGCTGTTTGTGTGAGCAATGGGATGTATCTGGGATACCTTGCAAACATGCAATTTGTGCAATTAGGGACAAAGGTCATCCAATTGAGGATTACGTTTCCCAATGGTATAAGAAAGATATGTATCGCCATACATATGCTCACATGTTGACACCTATAGTCGGTCCTCTCTTTTGGCCTAAAACAAACTTGACAGTGTTGCCAGCAGAATTGAAAACTAAAGAACTAGGAAGGCCAAGAAAAAACAGAATTAAAGAAATAGGTGAGTATCCTAGGACTGGTAAGTTACCCAAGAGAGGCACAAGTATCACATGTCAGCTATGTTTTGCAAGAGGCCATAACAAAAAGGGTTGTCCATCAAAAGAGGTAATTTTAAATAGAACAACTTCATTTCCACATGATTTAGAAGGTAGTAGTTCAACACAAAGGAAGAGATCATGTGGACACTGCTCCCAAGAAGAACACACACAAAATAGGTGCCCTTTGAAGACCAACTATGATCAGGTACATCCAATTATAGTAATAAAATGAACTGTTTCATTTGTTGTTTCATAGTAACTGTTTGATGTGTATATATATGACTTGTAGGTAACTAACACTGAATATGGTACTCCTATTGAGTCAAGAAATGTTACTGAGAGTAGATTGAAGTCACATTTCAGTGAGAATCAACAAGTGGAGAGACCCAGTGATGGTGTATTTCAAAGTAGGGGAAACAACTCCATTGCTGCAGCTGGTTTGGAGGTATAACTTGTGAATTAAGATTGTCAATGTCTAATGAATACTAACATGGTACATTTTTTTTTGTAATAGAGACTAAGGGCTAGGAAAGGAAAGCAGATTCAAGCCAGTGCAAGAAAATCCAAAAAAATGCCCAGTGAGCAAATTGAAGTTACTGGAGATGCTGCAACTGCAAGGCAGAGATTTCATGAACTATATGACTCCATGGAAGCTCCACATGAAGACTAGTTTAGTTTATCATTGCAGTGACCTGTTAGAATGTTCTTCTGTTCTAGAAATGTAATTATGAAGGTTGTTTTGTTTAAGAATTTATGATGATGATGTACACGGGTTTTTGTCATGGATATACTGTCACCTTGTACAAGGGTGTTTTTGTGAAGGATTGACGTGCACTCGTCGTTAGGTGCACTCAAAATAAATAATCAATACGACACAAATACGTAGTATAGTATAGTAAGGTTCGTATCCACAGGGAAAGGAATACTTTTCTTTTATAATAGTAGTAACAAAAAGGGGGTTTAGATTTGTTTGTTTTAACAACACTAAGATAAATAACCTATATGAGTTTAATGCAATGAGATGGGGACTTGGTCTTGCTTTTATCCACTTAATGAAATGTTCGTCGATCCCGGTTATATCTTTAACTATCTTCCTCTCGAATACTCAATCGAGGAGTATATCCAGTTCATCGAGGGTAGTTATTAATAACGAGATGCGTTCATTAATAAAACTTACTATCGAGTCAATATAGAACAAGCGCCGTATATTAACTTGATAGTAGCAATAAACTTAAGATGAAAACGATTGAGATTGATAACCTCAACACAAGCGGTTTATTGGTTTAATCAATATAATTAATTCCCCTTGGCATATTAACCATGAGATGCATGCATTAATATTCCAAGTTTACTACCGTTGAAAGAACCAGATTAATAACAAGCGTATTAACCGATTGATTCTAGTAATAATTAATATGAGAAACAATACTAGTTGATACTTTAAGTAATGTTTAAGATATTAACATGAAATATGAATAGGAATTAATCAATACTCAAGGAAGAATATTAAAATATATGAATCCTACTATGATTAATATCAAGATGTTAACTAATTGTCATCTTAGCAACACTCCCCAATATAATCATAGAGGAAGAAATAGCTATTACTATGACCAATGTCAAGATGTTAACTAATTGTCATCTTAGTAACACTTCCCAACTTTGATATAGAGATAGTATTTTGAAAGAAAGAATTAATATTCAAGGAAGAAGATTAAAGAAAATAACTCACAACTTGCAAATTCA
The DNA here is from genome assembly GCA_945859875.1 of Cuscuta europaea. Classification (NCBI taxonomy): domain Eukaryota; kingdom Viridiplantae; phylum Streptophyta; class Magnoliopsida; order Solanales; family Convolvulaceae; genus Cuscuta; species Cuscuta europaea. The sequence goes on along the minus strand of CAMAPE010000046.1, from coordinate 6,636,823 downwards.
TTAAGCTTCAAAGTAGCAAAACCAAGATGGAAGAGTTTAGCTCCTCATTTGGAGACTAAACATGATGAAAAATATAAAGAAAGAGCTATTCTATACTGAGCTTAGATGTACAAGGGATTGGATATCTTTTTGTGAAGGAAAGGAGGTGTATTTATAGGTTTTTGGGATGGGATTCGGGTACTCGATCGGGTATATACATGGTACCCGATCGAGTATGTGTGTAACACCCGATCCGAGGCATACTCGACCGGTTTCAGGCTATTTTCTAAGTGTATACCCGATCGAGTATATATGAATACCCGGTCGAGTATGCTTAGAAAGTGGTATTCGGGCTATACTCGACCGGTTTCAGGCTAGTTTCTAAGTGTATACCCGATCGAGTATATATGAATACCCGGTCGAGTATGCTTAGAAAGTGGTATTCGGGCTATACTCGACCGATCTTCGTTTGCAATTTAAAGGCATACCCGATCGGGTATGTCGGTCTACCCGATCGGGTATAGACATAGAATCGTGGCCAAAATCTTCCCTGCATGTTCCTTTGTCTTCGGATTTGATCCGATTTGAAGTTCCAACCTAATACCCGATCGAGTATAGCTAATACTCGACCGAGTATAGACCAAAATTCAGGATCTTCTTTTGTCTTTGAACTTTTGCACCTTCTCTTCACTTTTTAGGTTCACCAACTGTACTTTGGGTGACCAAAACCTGCTTAAGCTCAGAATATGTCTAATCTAACCTATTTACAAGAATTTAACAATCTAATCTATTACACCAAAAGTGTGTAATTTCCAAAGTAAAAGTCAAGCAAAACTAATTAAAAACATAAACATAGAAATGGAAATTACGAACGTATCAAGGATATACTGTCACCTTGTACAAGGGTGTTTTGGTATAAAGTATTACTTCATCTGACTGATATATATGTGTGTTGGTGTTGATTATTTTGGACTGATATTGTTGTTAGTTGTTATAACTTCATCTGACTGATATATATGTAACCTAGTTTAGTTTGTTGAGCTTCATACAAGTCATAATCTTAAATTTTATACCTTGCTTTATACCTGTAATCATCTTTGATTTTTCATTTTGTCCTGTATGAAAAACTATATTGTGACCAGTAACTATATTGCTCACATCTTAAAAACTTTCATTTTACACAATCCAGAATCTTAGTATCAATAAGCTGCATTTTGCCCTGTATGAAAAAATGCCCAAAATCATGGTGCATTAATAACAAACATACATCAATACCAAACATACATCATTGTGACCAGTTTTTAAAATTTCAATATTTGAAATGATTGTCATTACAACATACTTCATACACCATACTAAACAACAACCAGTAGGATACCATTACAACAACATGGATTCAACTACACATACTAATAATACCATTACAACATAAAACCACACACAGTAGGTTATATTATCCTACATTCTCAGACAGATTTAGATCATTGGAGCCTCACAATAGTCCCAAGCTAACTTATTTTTGCTTCCAATGTCAAAACACACAATCCATGAACCTAGTAGCAACATTCCTCCCACAACACACCATAAGACAGTCCATTTTTTCTTCTTTTTGGGCATTGCATTTTTCTCCTCAAGTTCAACTTGCAGCTTATTGATTTTCCTCAGCAGACCTGGTATAATCATCTTCGACCTTGGACACATTTCTGGATCAACCCATTCAAACATTTTACATCCTCCATTACTCTATCATTAACAAACACATAAAGAAGAATATTATTACAAGAAATTACAACATATGACATATTATATGAGATCTCCATATTATATCAAGTTGTCTACATATGGCTCAAATGCAATATATATGTGTACATATATTCATTCAAACAAGTCAAAACGCAAAAACAGCCTGATTCACCCAAATAAAACTAAATAGGTTAAAGCAAACTTCAAAGTCATACCTTTAATGTTGAGCAGGTAAGGAATCGTCTCCCTGGATTGTCATCTGTCCATGAAGTCAGCATCTTTAAAGGGATTCCACATGCACAAATTCCATGAGCCATGTCCGTAGCTCTCAAAACAAAATTCTGAAAAAACAAACCAAAAAATTAACGGAGGAAGTGGAATGTAAATTCATCCCATAAGATGAACACTAAACAACAATCTAGGGTTCGTCATAAAAAATTAATCACCCTTCAAAGACAACACAAAGCAAGATAGTAGACATAGATGAACTTTGGGGATGAAATACGCAAGCATGAAGACGAAATTAGGGTTACATATATTACAGGGTTGGGTCATTGCTGAGTTGGAGTCCAGCATTTAAAAAACAAACGGCTCTATTAGCCACATCAGCATCTTTTAACGTCATGTGCAGGAGTATACTCATTTAACACCAAAATACCTATTTTGTGTACTTCCTGGTTTCAATTGTAACATGAGGTACTCTTTATGCTACACGCTACAACTTGATGTACTGAATTGACATTTTTCTCATAAAAAAATAACTTAACTATTGACAGATTCAATAAACTTAGTGATAAAATACATTAAGTGATAAAATACATTAAATGTTGCTTTCACAACTTCTAATACTTTGTCTCTCAATTAAACTATGCTAAGAATTTTGATACACTAATATAAGCCATCAATAAAAATGCAAAAACTATCATTGAGACAAATTCACAAACACCGAAACACATATTGCTTCATATGTACAAAATAAAGATATTTACCTTCCAATAAAGCTTCAAAAGGTGTGTCAATGTGTCATACAAATAGTGAAAGTATTTTATTTACAAAGCTATTAAATTGCATTACTATTAAGCACTACATATGCTTTCCATAGAATCAACCTACCCAACAATCACAAACACAAAAACTCAAAGCTAGACAAATACACAAACACCTTGTGTGATTCTTAATAGTAGAATATTTCTCCTCCAATTGGAGTTTACTGTCACTTGTAATACAAAAGAAACATGTTTCTAAATCAGTTTACATACAACATTGCAGTCACCCGTTCTTTTTTAGATCTATTATAGGAAGATAATAGGCTCGTTACTTGGTTTGGCCATCATAGTAGAAGCTGGGATGAAGCATTTAGTAACACTTGAGTTAAATTGATTAATACCAAAATCATCAAAGCTAATTCACTCTTAAATATGAGGAACCAACCTATTAAGGATAACTTCTTGAGTTATTGGTTTTGATGGCCTCTGTCGTTAGGTTTTGGTGAACCTCATATGTCATGTAGATGATATAATTTGGATGGCGTGAAGTCATTCGTAAACACCGGCTGTGGATCCTTTTCGCATAAAATAGATTAGAGAAAAAACGGTAAAATCCTATAAGCCAATGGTACAACTTCATAAAACTATCTATTACACCAACACATTTTTCACACCTAAACTACCCTTACCTCATCCACAATTATTACGTATACTAGTTTAGTAACGCGCGATGCGCGTTCGTGTAAATGCCCAATACCATTGTAGGCATATGAATTGATAGTTGAGTTAGGTTGAGTGAATACATGAGTATTATGAGTACACTATTTGTATGCTTTGTTGGAAATCGATAAAAAACCATAACCAATAAAATCATTGTAGCCCCGATTCTATGTGGGAAAATAAAACAACCAAAATTATTATAATAACCATAATAATAGGACAATATTCATTGAAGTTCATTGACTGTACTATTGCAAAAAAAAAGACAAATATCAAAAGTATTTCAAACAAAATTTCCTAATTTTTATTCTTTGAAGTTCATTAGGTTAAAGCATCCAAATATTTATATTGTTAATTCGATATTTGATTGAGCCACGTGTGGCCGGTGTGGGTACATCCGCTCTGTGGATTTGAGTATAATTTTATCTAATAAAACACTTGAGACACTATGATTAGGACATTCTTGACTCCATATTGTAATTGTTGTGGGCCTATATACTCTATTTGTTGTAACGCGCCATGTGCGATTATGATAGTGCCCTATGTGTTATATAAATGTTTTATATAAAATATAAATTTTAGTTATATGATTTCACCTCATCATATCGCCTCTCCTAAAACACGATAATACAAATTATTTCCTCTGTCCCGCTAAAATTGTCTTATTCCAAATTTGACCACCTTGAATCATGAAATTCCTGCACGAAATTGACGACACATGTTCTTCAATAACAAAGCAGAAAATACTGATTAATCCGGTTTATTTGGTGAGTATTTCAAATAAAAGAAAGGCAAAGGTACGGAATGCTTCTCACAAAGTGATGAAGTTCTCACACGTTCTTGGTGTTAAATCATAGTGCAACTCAATGTTCAAATCACCATGTGTTGCCTGTAGCCGAACATAACCTTTCTTTTGGGGTGGTTTCTCAACTTTGACATATTCGTGTTCATTCTCGTGACAGGATCATAACTTGTAGAAGTGAATGATCGTGAAGCTACACCCTTCGTGAAGCAACTCCTAACCTGAAATCATAAGAGAAAGTCATTATCAAATACAAAAAAAATGTCTCTTTTTTATTTTTTCCAATAGGCACACTAACCAGTATATCATTTACAGGTGCCCTTTCACCTGCCATGTGCAAAGCAATCCGTGCAGCAGCTTTGCCACTGGAAACAGACTTTGCAGCAGCAGCACTTCATCCATGAACTGATGCAGATGCCACGCCTACAATACTGAAAGCTTGTTTACCATTTTAACTTGATTTGGAGTCTTCTTTGATACGTGATCTGGCTTCTAAGATGGCAAAAAATGAAGTTGCCCTTTCATTATGTGCCTTGCTTCCTCCCTCGCCTGTCAACGCAATCTCCTTTGCTTTCACGGAGCCATGCTCTTTTAACATTTGTTTGATATCTCCAGTAACATTTATGTTGTAAGAAGGTTCAGACTGCATCTTCTTCAGTCCTGATAACTTGTAAGAAGAGAATGTAGATATAGAAATGTGTGTGCCAGATATAAAAAACAGAAAGGGTAACCACTCACCATCATCATCAACCTTCAAACTATTTTAACATGATCAAAATCCACAAACACCTTAGTATCCAGTGCATTGGTGTTCTATAAAACATCACTGTACATTTTTGGGGATGGGGTGGATGGGGGTGTGGGAGTCAGTAAAATTAAACACCGAAGAGTAGAGAAGACGGAGGCACAATCAAGTAGGCACAATCAAGTGAAAGGCTACCTGAATAGTAATCAGGTCTTCTTTAGTAAATGGTTCATCACTGAGAAGTTCCTTCCAGTTTTTTGTTTTGATGTTTAACTCCTTTATCGCCTAAAAAGAAAGATTATGGATATTATTTCTTTTATCAAATAAAAGCAGCCAGGATTTTGGATCACATAATCGAGGAAGAAACATATATACCTCATAGAAAAAGATGTTGCATGTATCCTTTATAGCAACTATGTGCGTGAATTCTGTAAAAAACTTGCTCAAGACCGAGCATTGGAATTCACCTGGAAAAAAATCCAGCCAATGATGGTTTTGTGAGAACAACACTCCACAACATAAACATTGATATAGGATTTATAACTTGGGATGCCTTTATATACATTGCATAGAGAACTTTCAAGATGTAAAGACGGAAAATATAAATAATGGGAGACCATTTAGAGAACTTTCATCGCATTCTATTTTCATTCACATTTTTAAGATGAACTCATGAACCAAAGAAAATAAATTAATTTCTTTTAACCATTTTTCCTTCCGAAACAGTTTTCTTTTGTACAAAAACAATCATAACAAAATAAGTTAAACATATGAAGTCTGTGAAGTGCAGTTTAGTGAAAATCAGATACTTATGAAAAAAGGGAACGCACAACTCCAGATTTCGGCATGAATAGATTTCAGCAGGAAAAGTGAAAGGCTACCTGAAACATCCAAAGCTAAAACACTACATGTCATAGATTTCGGCATTCATTATGGTATAATCATTTAAAGCCAATATACAATATGGTTATTTTCCATTGATAAGTGTATTGGGCACTTACTTGATCGTGCATCGTGCGTGTAGATGAAAAAAATAACATCCACCCACAAGCTAACAATAACAGTCTACTGTGATTAAAAAATCAGAAATCTGAATCATAATCTATCATCAATCTAATTGGAATTTTAGATTAACAAGGAAATACTGAAACCACCAAAGTGATGATGAAGGGATAAACAATAATCACTATTCAATATTTTCGATTGTCGATCTTAATCAAACAATATTCACACAGAGTTAACGGACAAACCTGATGCGCAGAAGAGCGGGGATTCTGGTTTCAGGTAGTAGTCAAGCAGAGGCGGCTGAACCATTGAAGCAAGAGCCAATGGACCAATTCTATGATTCAGGCGAAGAGCGGATCGACCATCTGGGAAGGGCAGAGGTAGAGATACTTCAGATTCGGGATTCCTTTGTTCTTCGAGTCTTCATTGTCACTCGGATTCTGATTTGGTAACTCCAGGACCGAGACGTCTGTGTTCTCAATGGCTAATAATCTGACAAAGAAACCAAATGAAGAATGGGTTAGTCGATTACCATTGTCATTTAATCATCCGAAGAAGAGGAAAGGCTGCGAGCCAGAGGGGATGTGCGACGGGATGCTTGGTCTGTGATTAGATCGAACGAAATGTCCTGTGCGGCCAAATGGAAGCGAGGTGGGTCTTCGAGAATATTAACGGAGACAAACGACCGTAGGAGACAACCCAGGTGAAGTTTGAAAGGGTACAAGCATCTAAACATCTTGTACATGTCAATTAAGGTTAGCATACCACCAACAAATTTTTTTATTCCATCAATACCCCTAACATTATTCATGCTTATAAGATGGTAGATATATATATATATATATATATATATATATATATATATATATATATATATATATATATATATATAAGATACCGGCGGAATCCTCCTTTATCGGCAAAGAAATTGGGTAATGTCTGGTTGTCTTCTATGCATATTCAATTCCAGGAGCTATAAACTAAAAAAAATTAGGGGTGGGTTCGGTTCTTTCGGTTCGGTTTTGACCTAAAACCAAATACGGAACCAAAGTAAAAGTTCGGTTCGGTTTCGATTCGGTTTTACACTCCAAAACTTCAAACCACGGTTTGTTTGGTTCGGTTTGTTTCGGTTCGGTTTCGATTTTTTCGGTTTTTTACTAAATATTTGTCTTTTAATTTAATTTAAAATTGATACTCGTATAAAAGTTGGAGGGATCAAACATATTACATAAAAATGCAAGCATACTTGAACAAATGAAGAAAATAATAATAAACAAATATGTCTTGAATTATATGAGTATGCTGTTGGAAAAATGTGTTAAAAATTGCATTAAATAGTCATTTTGGGGCAATTATTTGAGTGGGGTCCACTTCCGATTTGGATCGGATCAAAGTGGTTTCGGATTGTCCTTGTTAAGGGCTACAATTCGATATATGGTACACTCAAAACGGATAACGGGTGAATGAGAAATTGATTCTCGAAGTTCACTCTTGAAATGGAAAAACTGAGAAAATGATAGGTTTCTAGTGTGTTTTATCCCACACCGGAAAACTCAAGGGATTTTCACCCCCTTATAAAGGGAAGCCTCTTTTAAGGAGTTAAGATTCCTAAAGGTAAAGGCTCTCTCTTACGCGCAGGGGGGTGCCGATCAAATCCCGAAACGGAGAAGAAAAACCGTGACTCGTGTGCGCGGGCGACCTGCGGACACGAATGTCGTCCGAAAAATCTATCATTCAAAATCTATCATTCGCACCAGAAGGTCTTCTGGTCCGTTACAACAATAAATGGACAGTTTATGGACGATTCAATACCCAACGGATTGGTCATTGATGTCCAACATTCAGGTTCATTAAGACCCCATTTAACACACAACAAATCCTCCTATAAATAGCTGGCAGGTGGTTTGCAACAAACACACGTTCACAAGCAATCATACACGTATTTTAGCTCTCAAAAACACTTCCAGCTACTACGAAAATTCCCAAGTGTTTTGCTATTGTTCCAGTTCACCGTGACTTTCGTTTCTGTGCTCAAACGTTAGTTCGTTAGCCACCGTATCCTGGGAAACGGTCGTTGCAACCCTCCTACCACCGTGGGAGGCGACGAATACGTTTTAAGGACATCGTGCGTAGCACGAGCTCTGGCTAAACTCTGTTCCATCTTATTTCTGGTTTTCTTTAGCTATTTAAATTAATTAATTATTTTTATTAATTAATATTTCTTCGTTTTTCCGAGACACACCCAACATATGCGAAAGAGATAAAAGTGTGTATCTATTCTTAATTTACAATGTTTATGACTAGTTTGAAAAACGTTTATGAATACATACGTCCTGTGTGATTTAGCCGAAATGAATATTTATTTTTTTATCAATATAAAAAAAGTTATGTTACAAAAAAGAATTAAGTTACATAAAAATAAAAGTTAATTACTACTAATAACTAGTAAAAACATATAATCATGCAACAAATTGCAACATACATACATAAAAGACATAATAGATCAATATAGCTACATTATTATGGGCAATGAATGTGTAAATGCATTTATAAACTAAACTAAACATAGCATAAACATTATTTCTCTAGCACAAGAAATTCAAAGATTATTGATGATATTAAGATTAATGCTTACATTTAACAAATAAAATTTCATATTTTATTTATGTTCGGTTTGTTCGGTTCGGTTCGGTTTTGAAGGGTAAAAACCAAAACCGAACCAAACTACTACGGTTCGGTTTGGTTTTTTACATTCGGTTTCGGTTTTTAGCGGTTCGGTTTTATTTGGTCACGGTTCGGTTTAATTTGATTCGGTTTTCGGTTTTCGGTTTTTCGGACCCAGCCCTAAAAATGGGAGTCTTCTAATTTCGACCCAAAGAATATTTCTTCGACTGCAAAGAAATCGTCTTTTAGGATATAATTTATGTATGGGCATTTGTGTATTTTCATTACACAAATGCTAAAGGTACCCCAAAATGTACCCCATTTTTACCCCACCCCCTAATGTGTGACCATAAATGGGGCAATTCATATAAGTGGGGCACCATTTAAATGAATTACCCCATTTATGGCCATACATTAGGGTGTTGGGTAAAAATGGGGTACATTTTGGGGTACCTCTAGCAAAACTCTTTTCATTATGTCTCACATAAAAAAATCATTTTTCAGCAAACATTCCAACTTTGAGCTCGTTTGGTAGCACGAAAATCGGCTATTTTGGTTGATTCTGCTGAAATTTATGAAGTTCTGGCTGAAGTGGCTGCATTGGCTGATCCTGCTGATACAAGAAAAAAATATTTTAAAAATATATTTTATTAATAAAATAAAGAAAAAATTATATGTAAAAATAGCTAAAATGATCATCTACAGTAACTTCAGCCAATACAGCCAGAAAATTAACTCCAACCTTACTTTTTCGGCTTATTACACAATTCAGCGCGCGAAAGCAAAATTTACGTTTTTGGTAAAAAAGTTGGTGATAAGCCAGATAAGCCGAAAATGAGGGTTGCCAAACGGCCTCTTTAATTTTTTCGCTCTCAACTTTTAACCAAAAGCATTTCTTCATAAATCACTTAAAAATAACACTTTTTAAGTAAAAGCAATAGCAAACTATCCCTTAAAATCTAGATATCAATTAAAGGTTACAGATTAACCAGAAATTTACATATGTTTCTAATTTCACTCCGAACTTGTGTAAAATTTGATGCGATCATATCTTGCTCTATTTTATTCCGTTGAAAGCGTTTAATATCTCGTTGGGAAGATCTTATCGAGCTTTGAAACTTGTCTTTGGGCGCTGGTTTCAAAATATCAAGGAATGATTGCCTAATTATTAAAATAAACGATAATTATTTCAAATTCTAATACTCTTCCTTTTTTAGGACCCGCTCCTCCCTTTTGTGATTTCCAAACCCGTTTTTGGCACCAGTTCGTATATAGTGCATCCGGGTGTACGTACACCCGGCCCAAGTAAGAAAGACGGCCCAACCACTAATACAGGCCCAAAAAAATTCGGTGGCATATTTGTAATGTAAGTGAAAATTCAAAGCTTCCGCTAAATGAGCAATATTGTACGTTTAGTGAACATCCAACCTATTTTATTGAGTATTAAGAGACTAACAATGAGTAACACGATCTCAACTTCATATCTTCTAATTTTTGTTCTTTTTCTTATTTTTTCTTTTATAAAAACTTATTAAATTATATCTATAATACACTCTTATGAATTTCAATATGTGAATTTAGTGTAATATGGTACTTTTGAAATATGCATTGATATGACATTTTAAAATGAGCATAACATCAATACGAAATGAGCATACGTAACTTACAAAATGCTAATTGATATGAAAATCGTAAAGTTTGTTAGTTTGACATAACGACATTTTTCATTGAGCATCAAATCTTCTCTGTCGAGATAAAAATCACAGTTTCTGTTAAATGAGCATCAATGAACTTTTAATATGCATCAAACTTATTATGAGTATTAAAACACTTTCAATGAGCATCACACTTATTCAGTTGAGTATTAGGAACCATTTACAAAAGGAGTATCGAAAAATCCAAAATGTCATTTGAAATTGCTAATGTGCTCAAATCCTTATCTGTCTATACTCATTTCATTTAAACATTATGCTCATTTGGCACGTGAGAGCGATGTGGCAAGGGTTGGATTGATTTGTCAGGTCAATCTCAGCGGAATGTAGTCTATACAGAGCATTAACGTTGTCCTATAGAATCTCTGCAACACCAGAGATGGAGGAAACGCAACGAACTTCTCAGAGAAGATGACTGGTGCTCGTTTGGGTGATCTTTTCATGTGGGATTACTGCTGAAAGCGGAAGTGGGGGGCGGGTTGACGGCCGGAAGACTGGCCGCTTCCGGAACTCACTGGTGGTGGCCAGTACAGGTGGGCGAAAGAACTGGCTGGTGCAAAACGAGTAAGCGGCTGAAGAGAAAAGAAAAGAAAATGGAAGAAAGATCCAGAAGAAAAGATAAAAGAGAAAAATGGCGGAAGAGCAAGGAGGATGGAACGAAGATCCAACGAGAAGGAAGAGGGAGAGAGCAAAGGTTTAAAGTTTCTAATAATTACAAAATAACCGGGTGGATGTAGGATATAATTAAAGTTTTAAAGTTTTGGCACGCCCTAGGACAAAGTGCCAAAAACTCATTTTTGGTATTAACTTGGACCATCTGCACAGAAGTAATGAGCAAGAAAGACAGAGCGAGGGAGAGAAGGGAGAAGAGACGCCAAGAGATATGTCATCTTCGATCCATTCCCTATTCAGATCACGAAAGGTAAGAGAAAATTTCATAAAAGGTCAATCTTGACGCAATTCACTTTTTCAAGTCAATTCTCTTATGTGTCGATTCGGGGAACTAGTACGGAAAAGCGTTTTCTTAAAATTTCTGATTGTAATCGGCTAAAGTTTTGCTAAGCATGCTAACTGTGTGAACATTTCGATGTTCAGATTCAAGTGTTTAATGTAGGTGGAGCACACTGCACACAGATACATTTATCAATTTTAGAGTGATAATAGTAAAGATCCTTCCCTTTTTATGGAGCAGCAAGAGAAGCAAATGGTTTATATTTGAGGCTCTCAATTTCAAACTGGATTTTATGCAATACGGAGTACAAAACTTGAAAGCCTATTTTAGATCCAATTAGTATCCAACCACACAAAAATGATACGGACTACGAAGTATATAAATTACTCATAAAAAGTTCCAGAAACAGAAAGATTCTTTATCGTAACACTTTATTGTTAAACTTAGAAGTTTATTTAGCAAAGGAAGCTTATCTTTCAGTTTTTTCCACGGTTAGTGCCCGTTTGGTAGCCCAGTTTTTCAACTTATGAGACTTCTCGGCCAACATTTTCACCAAACATCTAACATTTTATTTTGCACGCTGAATTGCGTAATAATAAGAAAAAGTAAGATTGAAGCTACCTTTCTGACTGTATTGACTGAAGTTACTATAGAGAACCATTTTAACTATTTATACATATAATTTTTTCTTTATTTTATTAATAAAATATATTTTAAATATAATTTTTAATAAATCAACATAATCAGCCAATTCAACCACTTCAGCTAGAATTTAATAAATTTCAGCGTAATCAGTCGAAAAGTCGTAGAAACAAAAGTGTTACTCAGAGTCATGAATTACTTATAAAATACTTCAAGAAGCAAAAATATTTTTGTTTTCATCATTTTTTGCTCAAAAATAATACTCCCTCTGTCCAAATTAAGCTTTTCACTTGCCACTTTTGGATATTCCAATCTCAATCTCAAATATACTCCACAATTAGTTATCATCAATGGCCTCATTATATTATATATCCATCAAAACTATATCTCAAAATATACTCGAATGACCTTATTCAATTATTGTCTAAATAACCATGCCATATTTCAATGAGAATCTTAAGTTGGGACAGCGGTAGTAATAGTTTTGTTTCATCAAATGTTTTTAGGCATTGGTTTTTTCTACCTTTAATTCTTGGTCCAAAAGCTGGAATCTCCCACCCCAGGAGCTCCCCATACCCCGACCCGACAAGATTTTTGGGAGGATGTTAATCACGGTGACTCATTCGGTCCAATGATGGTAGGCCTTTTTCCCGTGCGCACCAGAGGCCCAGTCATATTTCAGGTTCTGTGACCTCCACACGGCCGCTGCGGGTTTTGAACCTTGGTCACTTGGTCCAAATTTCCCACCACTGAACCAACTAAGCTACCCGTGCGGGACATTTCTACCTTTAATTCTTTTACTACCATGCATGGACATTTCTAGTATCAAATTTTAAATTATTTCACTTTTAGTCCTCTTACCATGGCGGCACATGTATAGTGACACCTTTAGTACTTGTCTTTGAGTTTTGGCATAATAATTGAAAGACAAAAAACATTGTCACAATAATTGGAGGTAAGTATCATTGCGACAATAGTTAAAGTATCGGAAGTGAAAAATTCTAAGACGGATATCATAGGAGTCATTGTCACAATTGCCAAAGAACTTTAAGTGGAAAGAACTCTTAAACTTGGTTTGATTTGCCAAAATAGAGTCACAAACAAATGTTGACATGTAAGTCTTAAAATTTCAGAAGTGTCTGTTGATGATTTATGATCGGTGGTGTACCTTTTCTAAAATTACAAAGTTTCACCTTACTCAACCATTCAGGCATTCCTCTGGCTATGGAATGCATTAATAAATATTTTGCAACCTGTAATACAATTGGGCATTTGGTTGGTACCATCCATTGTTATCTAATCACCGAGTACTAGCCTTGTCAATTAGTACTCCAATTCGCACAGTTCCATTTTTCATGAAACTCGCCGAGTACCTAGCAATTTTCACTACTCGGTGACAAGGTTGACTCGCCAAGTTACTTTGCAGCCATTCGGGGATAAATCTGAAAAATTTAAACTAAATTGGGTTATTATGAAATTTATGAATAATTAGTAGATATTTTGAAAGTTGGGAAATTAAGAATACAAAGTCAGTCTAGGTATGGAGAAATGAAGGAAGAAGAAGAAGATGATGACGACCTAAAACCCAATAAAGATGAGTTTAGGTCTTTAGGACAAAAGATCTGAATCAAGTATTATTAGGTGATTGATTTTCTTGGAAGTTAGAATGTTTATGATTGTTGAGATTTTTCGCTACTTCATTATTAGGTAATTTATTATTATTTATTCATATTTAAGAATTATAAAACTAATACTTCCTCCGTTCCTTTTTAATTGCAACCGTCAACATTTCACGTTTCCCAACGCACAGGTTTGACCATTAATATCTTTCATTCCCTATTAGTAAAAAATTTAAAAAATCCATATTTTGAAAATTTAGGATGAGAAGAATTTAACAATAATTTTTAAAAATTTAATTTATAATACATTAATTAATAAAATATAGTCAAAGTAGAATATATGAATAGTGCAAAAAGTCCAATTGCAATTAAAAGAGAACGGAGGTAGTATATTACTAGAATTTTGGGGCATTTATGTTCTTAAGTTTATGTTTATGTCACATTCAAAAGATAAGTGTGGCAGAGATGCGCATGCTGCGTTGGATGTGTTGGCATACTAGGAAGGACCGCGTGAGGAATGAGACAATCAGACAAAGGGTGGGAGTAGCACTTATTGAAGACAAGATGCGGGAGTCGCGCCTACGGTGGTTTGGTCATGTGCGTAGAAGACCGAGTGATGCACCTGTCAGACGAGTTGAGATGTGTGGAGAAGAGGTAGGGAAGAGAGGGAGAGGAAGACCCAAACAGACGTGGGTTAGGGGAGTTCGAAGTGATATGCTTCTTCTGGGTTGGATGAGGGCATGATTTTGGAGAGAACTAAGTGGAGGGCGGGTATTCGCGTGAAGGAGTGATCTCGTATCATCTTTTTCCCTCATCTTTGTTTTTTCCTTGTTTTTTATCTTTATATATATATATATAAGCATTATTTGTAGCCTTTTTATTTTATCATTTTTTTGTATATTCATCTCTTTTTTAACTCCGCCATGATATCATTTTTTTGGTATCATGATAAAGGAGGAGGGTGTTGTGGTAGGCGTGTGACGGCCAACAGTATCACCTAGTCATATCACATGACATGAATCGAAATATGAATATCGCTAATGCTAGGTCGTCACCCGTAAGTGACGCGTCATTCCTCCGCCTGGGGGTGGTGTCAAATATGCAAGGGCGCGCTACACTTCATAGACCTGGGTGTGGTGATAAGAATGTTAAGTTTGCTAGGTCGCCGCCCGGAAGCGGCGCGTCATCCCATTGCCCGGGGATGATGTCAAATATGCAAGGGCATGGTGGGGTACGAGATGGGGCTAAGAACAGAAGGTGGAGTGCTAGATTGCGTTTTGGGACATGGAATGTTGGGTCTCTTACAGGCAAATCTTCCGAGGTAGTCGAGGTTATGAGGAGAAGGAATATCAGCATTATGCGTGTGCAAGAAACTAAATGAGTTGGAGAGAAAGCACGCGAGATTAATCCCGAAGGGTTTAAGTTGTGGTATTCGGGGAGAGATAAGACCAGGAATGGGGTAGACATTATTGTGGCACGTGACTATGTTGAGGATGTGGTAGAAGTCTTCAGGAAGAATGATCGCATCATGAACATTAAATTGGTGATAAGGGGTGAAATTGTGTCTGTGGTAAGTGCCTATGCACCACAAGTGGGATTGGATGCATCTACAACTCAACAATTCTGGGAAGATCTTGAAGACGTGGTGCGACGAGTGCCAAGGGGAGAGAAGTTGATCATAGGAGGTGACCTCAACGGGCATGTGGGCTCGAGTCGTTATGGCTTTTAGAGTGTTCATGACATACATGGTTTTGGCACTAGGAATGAGGCGGGAAAGAACATTTTGGATTTTGCCTTGACGTATGAGTTGGCTATAATGAACACTTGGTTTAAGAAAAGAGACTCTCACCTTGTTGTAACCTATAAAAGTGGAGCTAATAGTATCCAAATTGACTACTTCTTAGTACAGACCACTTGGAGAACTAGCTACACTGATTGTATGGTTATTCCAGGTGAGAGTGTTGTCACTCAGCATAGGATGCTTGTGCTTGACTTTCGAGGTAAAAACCATAGAAGACAAGTTAAACAATAAGTGGAGCCAAAGATAAAGTGGTGGAGGCTTGAGGGAGATCTTCAACAAAGCTTTACACACAAAATGGCTGGTGAAGATGTATGGCGTATTGATAATGAAACACATGTGGATGTTGTGTGGTTATCAATAGAGTTGACCATTAACAAAGTGGCAGAAGAGGTACTTGGAGAATCTAAAGGATGTCTGCCACCTAAAAAGGACACATCTTGGTGGAATGATGAGGTGAAACAAGCCATAAGGAACAAAAGATATTGCTACAAAAAGTTGGGGACAAATTGGAGTGATGAGAACATAGAAGCATACAAAGAGGCTAAAAGACAAGCAATGAAAGCCGTAAGGGAAGCACGAGGGAAAGTGAACAAGGAGTTGTATGAAAACTTGGACTCTAAGGAAGGAGAGAACTAGATATTTATAGACTTGCTCGTCTTCGTGATCGCAGGACTCAAGATATTGCAAAAGTTAAGTGTGTGAAGGATGTCGATAAGAGGATATTAATGGACGACGGAGAGATAAAAGAGAGGTGGAGGTCATACTTTGATACACTATTCAACGGGAACAAAACGCAAGATATCGGTGATTTGTCCATACCAGATTGTATGGTAAATTGTGATTTTGTGAGAAGGATCCAAACAACAAAAGTTAAAGAAGCTCTGAGGAAGATGGGACGGAAGAAAGCGATGGGGCCAGATGGCATACCGATCGAGGCTTGGAGAAGTTTGGGAGAGAAAGGTGTCGAGTGGTTAACAAGTTTCTTCAACATGATTTGGAGAAACAACAAGATGCCAACGAGTTGGAGGAAGAGTACTCTTATCCCCTTATTTAAGAATAAAGGTGATGTACAAGAATGTGTCAACTATCGAGGGATTAAGCTTATGAGTCACACCATGAAACTTTGGGAGTGAGTGATTGTTAGGAATCTGCCTATTTAGTATTTTTAATAGGGTATTTGAAAGGAGAAATAAAGGGGCTGGGGTCAGTTTAGTAATTACTTTAGCTATTTTAGTCCCTGCGTGGACTTGATGCTATAAATAGGAAAGGGGAGTAGCGTAATAGGGTAGACGATTATTTTAGAATTAGGTGTTGCCTTGTTGCCTAAGAAATCTCTGTCCCTGTCCCGGTTGCCTTGTTGTTACCTACGGATTATCCCCCATATCAATAAACTTCAGTTTATCTACATTTCTGCTTAGATGTGTGAGCTTGTTTATTGCTTTTGCTGGTTGAATTACCAGTGCCTAACAATGGTATCACAGCAATCGCTCCTGGGGATCACAAGTGAAGTGCGACGGCAGTAGCGTTTCTCGTTTCAGCAACGTTGTGAGGTAGCGACTGCAACCTAGTTTTTTCTGAAGTGGATGGTAAAAACGAGATCCAAAATGGAACAACGCATGGAAGCCTTTGAGCGGGAGATGAGAGCTACCATCGCGAATCTCACTGTTGCGATGAATGAGCAAATCCAGAACATCATCGCGACATCCATGGCAGCTTATCAGAACAGGAGGGACCCGTCCAGAGGGAGATCGCGATCACAGCATCACCGTTCCCCTCATCACCGTCGATCACGATCACCACATCACCACTGATCGCGATCACTACACAGCCCAGAGCACTCGAGAGGTAATTCTGTACACTCTCCCATCCCTACTCGCAGAGTGCATACTGGTCGGAAGGTGGATTTGCCATTGTTAGTAAGAATGGAGCGTTATTTTAGATTGAATAAAACAGAGGAGGAAGACAAGGTTGAGGTTTCAATGGTGGCTATGGATGATAGGGCCTTGAATTGGTTTCAGTGGTGGGAACAACAGGCCGAGGAAAATCTGAAGGATGCGGTTATCCGTAGGTTCCAACCCGACTTATTGCAGAATCCCTATGGAGCCATGTTGAGCCTGAAACAGACTGGAACTGTGGAGGACTATCGGGATGAGTTTGAGAAGGTAATAGCTACACAGAAGAACATAGACAGGGGTATGCTGAGAGGCATTTTTATCAATGGCCTCAAGGATGAAATCAAGGCTGAACTGAAACTCTTCAATGGCAAATCTCTAGCTGCTACCATGGACAGGGCCCAGGCGATTGAGAAGAAAAATGATGTTATTTACACTAAGGGTAAAACTACATAGAAACTAGAAGGAAGGGACAAGGGATCCATGAACTATAGACAACCTGTTTGGGGTGAGGGATACAAGCCAAAAGATGGAAGTTCAGGATCCCAGATTGGTGGTAGAAATAATTCAGGACAGCAGGGCACTCAACCTTGGTTTACTCCCGATGGGAAGAAGGAAACTGAAATAAATTCCCCAGACATAAGAAGAGTAGGGCCACAGCTGACACAAGAAGAATACCAAGATAGAAGCCGGAAGGGACTTTGCTTCAAATGTGGTGAAAGATGGGAAAGAGAGCACTCTTGCAAAATGAAGAATTACAAACTGATTTTAGTGGAGGACTCCGAGGGAGAAGAGGAAATAGTTAACCACTTAACCCAGAAGGGGTAATCCCTGAAGAAGAAAAGATCACCATGGAATTTAAGTCCATGCAATTGTCCTTCATGAACCAGGACGGAAAACCCTCTACGAGGGCTTTTAGGGTGCAGGGGATTCTGAAATGAGCTAAGGGAGAGAAGCTAGTGGATGTTCTAATTGATAGTGGGGCCTCACACAACTTCATATCCCAGAAAGTGGTAGAGCAGTTAACCCTCCCTTATCAGACCATTGCTGGCTACCAAGTGCAGCTTGGGAATGGTGATAGGGTCTTCAACAAGGGCAGGTGTGAAAAACTCATTTTGAGCTTGCAGGGAGCTGTCATTCAACAAGATTTCTACATGTTGGAGTTGGAGGGAGCTGACTTGGTTCTTGGCATGGATTGGTTGACTGGATTGGGGGATGTGGAGATTAACTTTCAGAAGCAGAGCATAAAGTGGCATCATCTGGGGATAAGTCAGACAGTTCAAGGGGATTCTAAGTCAAACTCTATGGAGGCATCTCTGAAGACCACGTCACAAACTGTACAGGAGTGGTGTGGGCTATCTTATCTACTGGGAAGGCAGAAAATGGGATGGAGAGGGAATTCAGCTGAAGGATTCCAATTTGGAAGGAATTGAGGGGAAGAGGAAAATTGATTACACAGTTGAAGTTGGTATGGGAGTTCTTATAAGGGTTCAAACTGGTTTGTTCCTGGATCCATTTAGAGCTGCAACGCCTCATAGCAGGACTGCCTTAGAACCCTTACATGAAGAGGTTGGTTACAAGGAGGAGGCTGCAAGTGTAATTCTAGGGAATTTTTATACCCAGTTTATGCCCCTGTTGGCTGTGGAAAATGTGATGATGAAAGTGAAAGAAATGAAGCTCCTAGAGCAGAAAACCAAGAGGTACTGGGAAGGGAGAGGTTCCAGGATGAAGAGGAAGTACAAGATCAAGGTTGTGTCTTATTACCCACCTTGAGGGCAAGGTGGTTATTTAGGGGGGGAGTAATGTTAGGAATCTGCCTATTTAGTATTTTTAATAGGGTATTTGAAAGGAGAAATAAAGGGGCTGGGGGTCAGTTTAGTAATTACTTTAGCTATTTTAGTCCCTGCGTGGACTTGATGCTATAAATAGGAAAGGGGAGTAGCGTAATAGGGTAGACGATTATTTTAGAATCAGGTGTTGCCTTGTTGCCTAAGAAGTCCCTGTCCCTGTCCCGGTTGCCTTGTTGTTACCTACGGATTATCCCCCATATCAATAAACTTCAGTTTATCTACATTTCTGCTTAGATCTGTGAGCTTGTTTACTGCTTTTGCTAGTTGAATTACTAGTGCCTAACAGTGATTGAGCAAAGACTTCGAAGAACTGTGAAGATTTCAGAGAATCAATTCGGTTTTATGCCTGGTCGCTCAACAACTGTGGCCATTCACCTTGTTCGGCAACTTATGGAGAAGTATAAAGACGCTCATAAGGATCTGCATTTGGTGTTCATTGACTTAGAAAAGGCATATGATAGGGTACCTCGAGAAGTTCTTTGGTGGGCCTTAACTAGGAAAGGCATATCACACAAGTATATCAGCATCATCATGGATATGTATGAGGATTGTACTACAAGTGTCCGTACTAGTGTAGGGAGGACTGAAGAGTTCCCTATTACTATCGGAGTGCACCAAGGATCGGCCTTGAGCCCTTTCTTATTTGTCATAGTCATGGATGAACTTACGAAGTCAATTCAAGACGATATACCGTGGTGCATGATGTTTGCCGACGATATTGTATTTATTGATGAGAGTATGAGACACAATCAGGTCTTAAAACAAAGTTGGAAGTATGGCGACAAACATTGGAGAATAAGGGTTTCAAACTAAGTCGGAGCAAGACAGAGTACATGGAGTGCAAGTTTGGTGGAGGTAGAAGCAGTGGTAATAGCGGAATTACTCTGGATGGTAAGGAAATACCAGTCAGCGATATGTTCCGTTACTTGGGCTCCATAATTCAGAAGGACGGTGAGTTAGATGGAGATGTATCCCATAGAATCAGAACATGGTGGATGAAGTGGAAGAGTGCGTCAGGATTTCTATGCGACCGAGGTATGCCGACTAGACTGAAGGGTAAATTTTATAGGACAACAATTAGGCCTGCATTACTGTATGGCGTAGAGTGTTGGGCGGTGAAACAATGTCACATTCAAAAGATGAGTGTGGCAGAGATGCGCATGCTGCGTTGGATGTGTGGGCATACTAGGAAGGACCGCGTGAGGAATGAGACAATCAGACAAAGGGTGGGAGTAACACCTATTGAAGACAAGATGCGGGAGTCGCGCCTACGGTGGTTTGGTATGTGCGTAAAAGACCGAGTGATGCACCTGTCAGACGAGTTGAGATGTGTGGAGAAGAGGCAGGGAAGAGAGGGAGAGGAAGACCCAAACAGACGTGGGTTAGGGGAGTTCAAAGTGATATGCTTCTTTTGGGGTTGGATGAGGGTATAACTTTGGAGAGAACTAAGTGGAGGGCGGGTATTCGTGTGAAGGAGTGATCTTGTATAATCTTTTTCCTTCATCTTTTTTCCTTGTTTTTTTATCCTTATATATATATAAGCATTATTTGTAGCCTTTTTATTTTATCATTTTTATGTATATTCATCTCTTTTTATATTATCTTTTTATAATAGCTTATCTTTTTATCCTTATTTTCTTTCTTTTCCTTTTGGTTGTGATATCATGTATCGATTCATGTTAGCCGACCCCAATATCTTTTGGGACTAAGGCTTGGATGTTGTTGTCGTTGTTGTTGTTGTTATGTTCTTAAGTTTAATTAATACAGGTCTGAGTAATCACCAAGTAATCTGTCCTACTAGTTTCTCAGGCCTTTGCCGAGTTGCCACCAAATAGTGATTTAACTATTTAGATTGTTAAAGATACTATTTTTCAAGTTTTAGGTTGCGATCTATTATTATGCAACAACTTTTACATATTTTCGCTTCCTTTTGTTCCTTGGGCAGATAAACATGATGACACTATCTCTCTATTTATCTACATATCATCAGGGCATTCTTGATATGGTGTGACTTTCTCTTATTTGATTTACTCTCTCCTATCATACTTTATGTATCTGCTGATTATTAACACATTTACCATTTTTGTTCAGATGGTGGAAGCCAGACACAATTGCAGTTGTGACAGGTGGAAATAGAGGAATTGGATTTGAGATCGCCCGTCAGCTAGGTACACATGGGTTGACAGTCATTCTTACTTCGAGGGACACAACATTCGGTGCAGAAGCAGCAAAAGCCTTGCAAGAAGTGGGCTTGAAAGTGGCATTCCGCCAACTAGATATTGTGGATCCTTCATCAATAGAGTCATTTTCTTCTTGGTTGAAACATCATTATGGCGGTTTAGATATACTGGTATGGTCGATTTTCTAGACTCTATGTTTACAAATAATAATATTAAGGCTTGTTTTCATGGTGTGATAGTAGTCCAATATTTAATATGTTTGTTTACCATGTTATATTTAGTTGATGTAAGATAAACTATTCAACAGCCCCTAATAATTAAAAAACGTCATCTGAACAGTAAAGGCGGGCACAAACCTTTATGGTCCAATGCATTGTGTGGACCGTGCAATTTTTCATAAGGGCACTTACCCTCACAGTTTGACTCCCTGTATAGACTGCATTTTTAATTTTTTTATAGTGCGGCCTGTATCGTGGCTGTCGGTCAGATTGACTCTCATTCCGTGAGGTAGTCAACCTCATATGAGGAGTAGTTGAAGGTAATGTGTGATAGTTTATTATTTCATATTTAGCTGACACGAACATACTCTTCAACAATTAGTGTTCCTTTCTAATGTTTTTTACTGTATTATTTTGATCCTTTGGCCAAGTATTTCACCAATGCCTAGAAAACATGTAGGTAAACAATGCTGGAGTCAATTTTAATGTTGGCTCAGAAAACTCCGTGGAACACGCTGAAACAGTTATCAAGACCAACTATTATGGAACCAAAAATATGATGAAAGCCTTAACTCCATTGCTCAGGCATTCAGCTTCTAGCGGCAGTCGGATTGTTAACGTGAGCTCACGGTTAGGAAGACTAAACGGAAGACGAAATGTAAGCCAAATTTTCTTCTTCTTTTTAATACACTCTTCCTCAATTTGGCCCCCAACATTCTTTTGGATTTAATTTGGTCCTTGCTTATGCCATTTAGCCTTATATCAATCCCTTGTCAATGTTTTTAGCTTATAAGAAGGCTGTTTTCCTACGACTATGATTATTGGATCCAGATAATATAGCTGAAGACAAAAGTGAGTTCTAAATTGAACAAGTGCAGGAAAGTATCCTTCACATTTAGGACTAGATATGTAAGATGACAAACTAATGTCCAAACCTCATTGTCAAAGACCTAATTCAGTCAGAAAGAAGTTGTGGTCTGTAAGATCCCACATCCGAATTAGACAGAAAATAATGGTAATTATACATTGAATTGAACTACCTAACAAATTAACCTGTAGTGCATCACATTTTCTAGTTGAGTGACTCGAACGCAATCCCGAAACCTATCAAGCACAAAAATGAGTAATATGGAGTAATATATAGTCAATGGGAGCAGTTGAATTTTCTTCCATTCATATAATGTTTCTTCCAAGAGTTGTGAAAATTCCTCAAAACCTGTTTTTCAGCCATCCTAGTAGAAGCTTTAAGAATGTTTATCCCCCCCCCCCCCCCCCTCTTATTTCAGCGAATTGGAAATGCTAACTTGAGACATAAACTGGAGGACATAGAAACGCTATCAGAGGAATTGATCGATCAGACTTTGAAAACATTTTTAGAACAAGTAAAAGACGGAACTTGGAAAGCTGGCGGATGGCCTCAGAATTATACCGACTACTCTTTGTCTAAACTTGGAGTTAATGCTTTTAGTAGGGTAATGGCCCGAGAAGTTGAAGGTTGTGCTGAGAAAAAGATATTTGTGAATTGCTATTGTCCGGGTTGGGTGAAGACCGGAATGACCGGTTGGGCGGGGAATATATCTCCGGAAGAAGCGGCTGATACTGCAGTATGGTTAGCATTGCACCATCCACACCTCTCTGCTAGCGGTAAGTTTTTTGCTGAGAGGAGAGAGATAAATTTCTGAGGATTTGAAAGGTTTGATCAAGACATGGCGGAGGGAGTGTCTTGTGATCTATGTATTTGTGGTTTTACTTTGACATGGATGCTTTGTGTAGGTTATTTTTATGGAATATATATGAATTCTCTTATATAGAATCTTGGCATCACTATCATCACTGCTTACTTTCACTGTGCGCCTCTATGAAAATGAAAATGGTTGTGTCAGCCTGTCATGAAAACACTTGCTGCGATTTCTTTTTGGCCTTGTAACTTAGGCAACATATTTATCAAAAATGCGCCGTGTACATGGTGTTTTACATGCCCGTGTACACCGCATAAAACCCCTCCCCTTTTATTTGAAATCAGCTCCACGTGCGCATACTTCTCTCCAAAAAAAAACCCGCCAGCCCCAAGCCGCTTCCCTTCTTACTTTTCCATGCGGGGTGTGAAAACCTATGACAATTATAACAATAAATGTGAAATGTTCGTGTACAAACATTTAGTATGTCAATATGGATTTACACATAGACATACCCTATCGAAGGAAGTCCAATTCTTTTTTAAGAAGCCGGTCTCCAACCCAGTCCACCTCATTTTCAATCTTTTTGCTCAAGAGTTTCCTACAAATATGGACTTGCACTTAAAAAGGAATGACAGTGACTTGTATAAATGCATAAACTTTTGTTCATATACCAGAAAATATAGACTCATTAATGTACATTCCCTCCTATGCTATTCTTAGTGAGCAAGTATATCATAACATCGACGTGCTACAAAAAATTATTAGAAGTTTTACACAGGCCACATAAGTCTACTAACAACTATGTGGATGATAGGGTTGTAGATATATACTTACATAACTCAACAACCATTTGTCAAACACAAGGAGGTCTCGAAAAAACTGCATTATCCACATCAGGTAAACCGGGAACATGAAGGTGTACATGTGTAGGCTTAGTCTCATCTGGTTGTTCAATTCAATCCTTCAATTTTGTCCACTCAACCACATCAATATCAAATGGAGTAGGATTGATCTTTTCAAAAGGTTTAGGCCACTTTGTTATCGGGTCGGTGAAGTGGCTACACTGATACTTAGAGGGGAATTTTTTTCTCTTCGTAATTGACTAATTGCTTGGCGGGTTAAATCCTCATGAGCAGGAATATCTATCAAAGGTTGCGGTTCCTCAACTACAACTTCCTCCCAGTTCATATTCTGAAATGAGTTTGGCCGTGCTAGTTCACAAAATGTCTCATTGGGAAACTACACACTCACACAAGCCTAGAGTTACGACACATTCTGTATAGCGACTCAAAAATTTGAACACTATGTCATTACACAAACAACACAAAGTTATGACACAATGTCTGTACACAGACAACATAAGTCATATGATATGTCTGTAGACATATCTACAGACATATAAAATTGGTCGAGCGGGTGGAAAAATTGGACGTAGACCAAGGTTCGAATCCCGCACGGGTAGCTCAGTTTTACCACCCGCACGAGTAGCTCAGTTGGTCGAGCGGTGGGAAAAATTGGACGTAGACCAAGGTTCGAATCCCGCAGCGGCCAAAAGGGAGTTTTCAGAACCTGAAATAAGGCTGGCCCTCTGGTGCGCACGGGTAAAGGCCTACTGCCGCTTTGCCGACTGAGTCACCGTGATTTACTCCCCCACCATCCTGTCGGGTCGGGGTGGGGGGGGGGGGCCCTTGGGGTTGGGGATTCAACCTTTTGGACGTAGATATGTCTGTAGACAGACATTATAAAATGACGACATAATGTGTGTACACCAACACCATATGTTCGAATACAATTGCGCACACACAATAGCCTTGAGGCTGTTAATTCACATGTAAAGAGAAGTAAAATGGCAACAAAATAAATGAAAGTTAGTGCACCTTTTTTGTGCAAAACAATAGTTCTCGCGCAATACGACATTCTTCAAAGAAACCAAGTTCTTCATTCGTCAACATCAACTTAAGACTTAAAGTAAACATTGTAAAACAAAATGTTTGATTTAAAACATAATACAACATATTCACTTTGTCATGACTCTTACTTCATGCATCACATTTGTGATGAGAAGCCATGGACTTAAACAAATCTGTTTGTAACATCACTCAAAAAAGAAAATATCAAAATAATGTTTAAACATCACTCAAAATATTGTTTGTGCCCATACAAAATGGACTGCCGGGTTACAAAATTACATTACTCTAGTCTGAGATTTATGGAGCTTCGACCTCTTCATTATCAACATGTTCACGTGCTTCATCATTACCATCGACTTCCATATCTTGTTCACCATTGTCCTGGCATGCATTCCCCTCATCTATGACCTCCTCAACAGCCTACAATATATTTGAAAAAATCCACATTACAATTTGTTTATGTCCAGACAAGTTAAAATAAAAGGATGGTTTACAAACTTTCGTTTTGCGTACATACAACAAGAAAGACAAGTACAAACAGTTACTATTTCAGTTTGCAGACTGGCTTGTTGGCCACCTCCATTTTTAACAAACTTGTGTACCAACTCTTTCATTTCAGCCAAGCACACTTCAGTATCCTTGAGCCTCCTTTCCGGTGCCGCAACACGCTCACGTAACGTAGTCACATCTTCATGTCCAACCTCCTCACGGTTTTGATCATCAGTTACCTCATCCTAGATGGATATACATAAACATAGTAATAAATTAAATGTCTGCACCACAGACAATTACATAACAAACAACAACTCATACCATTACCTCAACATTGTCTTCAAAGACCAACTTTTGAATCTTGGATGCATCGAAAAAAGCCATATGAAGTCCATTTTAGTAAGGGAATGTTTTTTTAGCCTCCTGATTGGTAAGTTCTTGTCCAAGGGTATACAATACCTTATATGCCCAAACATACAGATAGTTATTTGTGTCATAGATACAAATTGTTCATACAACAGACAGTGAAACTGATAACTAAACATATATACAGACAATAACATCAATACCTGTAAAGCATGTGGGAAACCAAACAAGATGAACTTCACATTCCGGTAGAGTGGATTTCTCTCCTTGCTTTCTTGAAATTTTTGGGACTGCCCTTGCATGGTGTTTTTCATGCTCTTCACTATCACCTTGTACGACCATTGGCAAGACTGAAAGATCCCAAAATCATTCACGCATCGTAAGTAATTAGGAAGGATCCTTGTTGGCAAATCCCTCACGAGCAAACAACAATGGACCATAAATAGATATGCCAACTTCACATCATCCATGAGATCTTTATTTTTGGTAGGTTTGACTTCTATAACTTTTTCCTTCAGCTTCCTATAGGTAACATCACCGCAGCCTTCAAAGTTCTTGTCCACCATGCCCTTGCATTCTTCATCACTATCGATTGTTGGCCACTGCATGGGATCACGATGACGAGTAATCTTTTGAAAGTTGGTGTATGTTAATGTCAACAACTTACCATCAATAGCGAATCACATTTCATCTTCTGGTTGGTCACGAACAAGGCGTAACAACCGAAAATGATCAGGCGGGCAAAGATTTGCAAGTGAGAGGCATCAAGCAAATGGTCCCAAGGCGTTTTCCGTAAGATCGTCATTTGTTTCAACGTCAAACATTCGCTTACCAGTTCCAATTCATCTTTGAAAGCAGAGTATTGGAACTGGTAAGCGAATGTATGACGTTGATTCAGATGACCATCTTACGGAAAACGCCTTACGACCATTTGCTTGATGGCCCACACTTGCAATTCTTCGCCCAACTGATCCATTTGCTGTTGTTACGCCTTGTTCGTGACCAACCAGAAGATGAAATGTGGTTCGTTCTTGATGGTAAGTTGTTGAAGTTCACATACATGGACTTTCAGAATATTAATGGTCTCCATGATCTCGTGTAGTGGCCAACATTCGATAGTGATGAAGAACGCAAGGGCGTGGTGGACAAGTATTTTGGGGGTTGCGATGATGTTACCTATAGGAAGTTGAAGGAAATAGTGATAGAAGTCAAACCTACCGAAAATGAAGATCCCATGGACGGTGCGAAGTTCGCATCTCTATCTGTTTATGGTCCATTGTTTGCTTGTGAGGGTTGCTAACAAGGATCCATCCCGATTACTTGCGATGGGTGGATGTGTTTGAGCTCTTTCAGTCTTTCCCATGGTCGTTAAAGTTGTACAAGGTGACGGTGAAGAGTCTGAAAAACACCATGCAAGGACAGCCCCAAAAGTTTCAAGAAAGCAAGGAGAGAAATTCATTCTACCGGAATGCAAAGATCACCTTGTTTGGTTGTCCACATGCTTTACAAGTATTGATGTAATTTTCTGTATATATGTTTACTTATCAATTTCACTGGATGTATGAATAATTTATCTGTATGACACACATTATTGTTTGTAGGTTTGGGCATATGAGGTGCTGCCAACCTTGGACAAGAATTTCCAAAACGGGTTGCTAAAAATGGCTTTTTGCATGTGTCTATGTTCTTCATATTTCACAAATATGATGCATGAAGTAAGTGTCGTGACAAAGTGAATATGTCATATTATGTGTTAAATCAAACATTTTGTTTTATAATGTTTACTTCAAATTTTAAGTTGATGCAAATGAAGAACTTGGTTTCCTTGAAAAACTCATACCCCACATTAACTGTTGTTGTGCACAAAAGAGGTGCACTTACTTTAAATTATTTTGTTACCATTTTACTTCTCTTTACATGTGAACTAAATGCCTTAAGACTTGTCTGTGTGCAATTGTATTCAAACATATGGTGTCAGTGTACACACATTATGTTGCCACTTTATAATGTGTGTTTATAGACATATCTTATGATTTATGTTGTCTGTGTACAGAGATTGTGCCATAAATTTATGTTTTCCGTGTACATACACAGTGTTTGACTTTTTGAGTCATTGTACAAATTGTGTTATAACTTTAGGCTTGGTTGAGTGTGTAGTTTTCCGCTGAGACATTTTGTGAATTAGCACGACCAAACCCATTTCAAAATGTGGACTGAGAGGAAGTTGTAGTTGAGGAATCGCCACCTGTGATAAATATTCTCGCTCATGAGGATTTAACCTGCTAAGCAATAACGAAGAGAGAAAAATTCTCCTCTAAGTTTCAACGTAATCCTTTCACCGACTTGATAACAAAGGAGTCTAAACCTTTTGAAAAAACCAATTCTACGCCATTGGATATTGATGTGGTTTAGTGGATAGAATTGAAGGATTGGATTGAACAACTAGATGAGGTTGAGCCTACACATGTACATCTTCATCTTCTTGGTTTACCTAATGTGTATAGGCGGTTTTCTCGAGACCTCCTTGTGTCCTTTTAAGGGAGCTCATCGGCTAAGAACTCCAAAGTTAAGCGTGCTTGCACGGGAGTAGTTTTGAGATGGGTGACCGAGTGGGAAGTCTCTGAGGGCGCGCACGAGTGAGGACAAAGTGCGTGGAAAAGGCTAGTGGTGGTTTGTGAGGACAGTACTAGAGGTCTGGAGGGTGTGTAGGAGTGACTACCTCGGGCCCTACAGGACGGGGTGTTACAGGTGGTATCAGAGCAACCTTGCAACAATGTGCTGATCTGTTGGATATCGGGCGGACACTTAGCGTGGGAGATTCAAGTGCTTGATTGAGATTGCGTTCCTAAGTGGGGGTGGTTGTAATACTTGATATTTAATTTAAACGGATTAATAGTACTACTCATACCAACAAGGAGTATCTCCTTTTAACGGAACTCATCGGCTAAGAACTCTGAAGGTTTGGAGGGTGTGTAGGAGTAACTATCGCGGGCCCTACGGGGCGGGAGGTTACAAGGTGTGAGTTTTCTAGACAGCTTGGGAAGATGAAAGACAACCCGCCTATTATGTAGAATGACGTACAATATTGGTTGTGCCATGTTGAATATTGTTACATCGTGTTTACCAAACTTGTTTTGACTGTGGCGAAGCTATAAAATTGTCTATGTATTTTGGGATATTGTCCGTGCACGTCGTTCAGTAAGCAATACATGTTGTGGATATTGTCTTTGGCGAAGCTATAATATCGTACTTGTATGTATCAGATGTTGTCTATATCGCTGCTATAATATTGTTGTATTTTTGGATGTTGTTTGTGTAACTAGTTTTGTAACCAATTGAATTTCCCAAACCAAATGTATGTGGTTATGGTATAATATTGTTTGTATTTTGGGATGTTGTCTGTATAATTAGTTTTGTAACAAATTGAATTTCCTAAAGCAAATGTTTGTGACGATGGTATAATATTGTCTGTATTTTGGGATGTTCTCTGCATTATTAGTTTTGTAACCAATTGAATTTCCCAAAGCAAAAGTCTATGGTGATAGTATAATATTGTCTATATTTTGGGATGTTGTCTCAATAATTAGTTTTATAACCAAGTGAATTTCCCAAAGCAAATGTCTATGGCGATGGTATCCTATATAATTAGTTTTGCAACCAATTGAATCTCCCGAAGAAAATGTTTGTGGCGATGGTATAATATTGTATGTATTTTGGGATGTTGTCTGTGTAACAAACTGTATAGAACAAATTTGGGTTGTACATTTTTGGACTAATTTGCTAGATGAAATTTATTTAACATAGAAGCATACAATGTGCGTTGACAACAACATTGAAACTTAGTACAATCGTGACAACTGAACTGTTTCAGAAGAGAGAAAGATTTAAATCTAAACCATCTTGGTATTGTAGTGCCATGCTATTGTTCACTACTCCAACACCATTCTGATCAGGCATACCCTTCCACAACAACATTGTCTTGTGTGCTTCCATTTTTCTTGGCACTTGGCCGCAAGAATAAATATCAATTCTGTGTGTGAATATATAAATTGTCTGCGCACATGTAAAAAATGTATGTGCTATTATAAACTTATCTGTGCAAATGTATAAAATGTTTGTGTAGTTATAAAATTTGTCTGCCAGAACACCTTTGATTTATTCTTTTCTTTTTCTAGTGGCTTCTTGAGACGGTTTTACCCGGGAGCACCCTTCCATTTGAAGCAATTGTATTTATAATTTGTTGTGATTGTTCCTGTGCCACACTCATTCCCGACTGCAGCAATGGTGTCATCACTCTACATATAGAGAAATGAGAAGCTTGTGTGTGATGTTGCTCTAATTGCCTTTCAAGCCACATCATTTCACTCTCAAACTTTTGTGACCGCAGCAATTGTGTTTGCGAGCGTCTCAAAAGTCTTGCATAACTAAACAAACTTTGTTGTTTCACCGTAGTGAACCACCCATCGTAGTTAATTTTCACTCGTGTGTGTACTCTTTTTATGTCTCTTCGTCATCTTGGTATTATGTAAAAATCAGGCAAATGTCTACATACAATGCCCCGAAACTCAAACAAGTGACAACTACACATTCCGTTTGAGATTAGGCCAGATCCAAATAACATAGATTGGTCATGATGATTGACTCCCACAAATGGTGCAAAAGGCATGTCATATCGATTAGTCAGATATGTTATGTCAAAGGTAATGACATCTTTAGAACTTTTGTATGCATATGTACATCAATTATATTATCGGCACAAATATCATATCTCTAGCGAGACTCATCATCTAAATCAACGGTAAAGAAAAAATCGGGGCATTGTGCTTGCATTTTTGAAAAACAAACATTGAATAACCATTGCATCACCACTAGAGATGTATATGAATCAAATAGTTTGTGTTCGATTCGCAATTCAATATCATATAAATAGATTTGCATTCAGTAAAATCAAATACAAATAAAAATGCTACTTTGATTCGATTAATTTTCAAATACAAATACAAATATTGTAATATCCGATTCAAGAACTAATCAAATATACTCGAATAACAACAACAACAACAACTAACACCAACAACAATAATGATAGTAGTAGTAGCAGTAGTAGCAGCAGTAGCAGCAGTAGCAGCAGGAGCAGCAGGAGCAGCAGGAGCAGCAGGAGGAGGAGCAGCAGCAGCAGCAGCAGCAGCAGCAGCAGCAGCAGCAGCTGCTGCGGCTGCGGCTGCGGCTGCGGCGGTGGCGGTGGCGGTGGCGGTGGCGGTGGCGGTGGCGGTGGCGGTGGCGGTGGCGGTGGCGGTGGCGGTGGCGGTGGTGGTGGTGGTGGTGGTGGTGGTGGTGGTGGTGGTGGTGGTGGTGGTGGTGGTGGTGGTGGTGGTGGTGGTGGTGGTGGTGGTGGTGGTGGTAGTGGTAGTGGTAGTCGTAGTGGTGGTGGTGGTGGTGGTGGTGGTGGTGGTGGTGGTGGTGGTGGTGGTGGTGGTGGTGGTGGTGGTGGTGGTGGTGGTGGTGGTGGTGGTGGTGGTGGTGGTGGTGGTGGTGGTGGTGGTGGTGGTGGTGGTGGTGGTTTAAAATTGATGCTCTGTCTTGGTGGAAATCTCATGAATTGAAGTTTAAAATTCTGTCCAAGCTAGCCTGTTTTAGTTATTCTGGTTAGAACGGGGGCCTCAAAGGCTACATTTAGTGTAGGCACCCGAGTCCTAGACCCTTATTATACTAGGTTGACACCCGATATGGAACAAGTTTTGATTTGTGGGGTTGATTGGGTTCGTCTACTTCATGGGATTAAGAAGCAATCATATATATGTAAGTTACTTTTTAAGTTAAGTTTTTTATTTATCCATTATCGTGACAACAACTGTATATCTTGTTTTTGTTGGATGAAGAACCTTTTGTTGAAGTCTTATTAAGAGTATGATGATTGAATGACAATGGATTTGGTACAGTACTGTTTTGATTTTGTAAAAATTGTTGCTTTTTTATGAATATGTCAATTGTGTTGTTATTCCTGTTTTGTGTCTTCTGTTTATGACAGGCCTTGTGCATCGTTTTTGTGATTCTAGTTACTGTTTATAAATTCTGGATTTGGATAAATTTGTGAAGTTATGCCATAGTTTTTGGGGCTGCGTACTACAAACTATATGTGTAGATTTTTTGAGGTTGCGTTCTGCAAACTTTATGTGCAATTTTTTTTGTTCCGTCTGAATAGGAGAGCTACTTTGATGCAGAAAGTTTGTTATGATTTTGTTATAGTTTTATCAGCTGAAAAATTCTCCTAGATTTTGGTTTAAAAAACAATTCTCTCAGATTTCGGTCAAAACAACAGTTCTTAGTTTTTTGAACTAAGAACTGTTTTTGGACTCCCTTTCCATTGTGTTTTTGGATTAGAAGAAATTATTGGATGTGGTGCGTAACTCTTGTTTAGACCATTTTTTGGCCCTCTATGGCAGCTTTGGCAGATTTGTTTGTTGTTGCACTGAGAGGTGAATAGAGGGGACTACCCCTTTAGTGCTACCTTTGTGCGGTAGTTAGAAGGGAATGCCATTTGTGATTATTTTGTATAGGGTGTTTGGTTACATTATATATTTACACCTTTGTATAGGTTTATATTATCCAAAAATAATAATACATGAAAATTTTCTATAATATTTCCTTTATAGAGGTTTGTTTAAAACACTATACTCCATCCCACGTCCAGCCCACACGAAGTTCTCATGTCCAACAGTATATTTCTTGCATGGAGTACTATTTTTTCAATTCTAAGTAAAATACAGTATACGTAAAAAATAAGTGAAAACAAGTGAAAATATTTTTGAATACGAATATTCGAATCAAATAGAATAATACTCCTCCGCTCCGAAAAGGTTGGCCAAATTTCCTTTTTTGGATGTCCCAAAAAGATTTGCCATTTCCATTTAAAGTAAGAAATATGTGATTAAAATTAAATTTCTCTGCTCTGCACAAATTTCAACCACACAATTTTTACTTTATTAATCCATGTGAAAGTCAACTTTGGCCAACCTTTTTGGGATGGAGGAAGTATTCATTTAAGTACACAAATCAAATTTAAATACTTTTATATATAGATACGAAATATAAAAAATACAAATATGAATCTTAGTTAAAAGTTAAAACCTTCGAATTCAAATCACTAAATAATTGACTCGACCCGCTTCGTATACAACCCTAATCACCACTTCCTAGTCTCAGTTGCCGAACTTTCTCCATGTAATTCTTATAATCCTTTTCAATGAAAGGTAGGGCATCATACCCCCCCCCCCCCCCCCCCCCGAACAATAGCGGAGTTAAAACTCTTATGAAATGCTATTCCTACAACTTCATTAATCTCAAGTTGTCTCATCACGTGGGGTGTGAACTTCCTATAACAACGAAATGTCCTAGCTTTCATCGGACTCATCGGGTGGTTATGTTCTAAATACACTTTTGAAATTTCCCACGACCCGACTGATGGAGTATATGACCCGGGAACCCCCGGTCCACAGACTCCTACTACTCCAGCGAAGGCCCAACAGGCCCAAATCACAGCGCCCAGAGTACCAAGCAGCCCGCACAACGCGCCCGGGGTGCCTTCGGCCCCCTGGCCGAAGGCTACAAATTCTCACAGAACGGGTTTCTCAAGCAAATTAAGAAACTGGGGAAAAACGGCGAAAACAGTAGCCCTCGGCACTATGAGCCCTCGGCACCAGGGTGCC
The DNA here is from genome assembly GCA_945859875.1 of Cuscuta europaea. NCBI lineage: Eukaryota > Viridiplantae > Streptophyta > Magnoliopsida > Solanales > Convolvulaceae > Cuscuta > Cuscuta europaea. The sequence goes on along the minus strand of CAMAPE010000046.1, from coordinate 6,603,160 downwards.
ATCGGGTGGAAGAGCCCTCGGCTACTGCTCTATAGCCGAAGGCATCTCACTCGACAAGATATCCGCCTCACATGCGTACAGATCACCGTACCCCGCACAGACGTCCCATCCAACAGCCGCATTTAATGCGGCCACATGCGGCTGCCAGCGCCAACCAGTTGAGGTGACCCCTCGGCCAATGAGCGCTTGACACGTGTCCCTGCCCGGCATTTATTGCTACTATAAATAGCACCCCATTTCCTCATTTGTAACCACGCTGAATTCACGCTGAAAACGACATTCATACTGAATACACTCTCTCTCTACTTTTACATACTTGCTCTGACTTCTCTCTAGATTATTCCCCGTAACAACCCTTCGGATATATACCCCCGGGTAGACTATCCATCATTTGGTGCTCTCGTTGAGAGGTCGAACAATCGAGTAAGAAACCCTCCCCCTCGACCAAACACAAAACACTAGCCCTCTATCAAAATGGTGAGGACAACACGTGCCAACTCAAAGAACGTAGAAGACAAGAACCTGGCCCTCGGCGACGTCAACGCCCCCGAAGACTCTCACAGGGCTCCCGAGGGCGGTGTCATCGCTGGGCTGGAACAGGCGGCTGTCGACCTACGCCTTCAGATCCAACAAAATGCCCCCGATGCCCGCCTCGGCATCGAGGCCAAGCAGAAAAACCGGAGCGATGACCAAGTCAGCCCTCCGGTTCTCACCATCGACGTGCAATCGGCGCTCTCCGCCTTCATCCAGACGCTCACCCAGAACCCAGGTGCCTTCGGCACCCTGGCTCCAGCTCACCCTCAGATCGGGGAAAATATCATACTTCCCCCTCTACCACACCCCTTCGGAAATCCCACCCCTCGGGTGAGAAACGACAGAAACGACGAAGGGGTGGTGGCCCAAGATACGTCCTCCCAGGAAGTTCAGTCCCGGGACCGCCATAATGACAACAGGGAAAGGCCCCGTACTTCCGCCCTCAACCGGCTCGGGGGAGGGCCAGACCGCCGAGGGGTCCAAGACCGCCTCGGGGGGGAAGCACTCCAAAGGCCCCAGGAAAGCGGGGGATCTGTTTCGAGGGCAGACGAGGAGCGTCCCCCTCGGGACAAAGGCAAGGCACCCCTTCATGCCGATGATGCCCGGCACCAAATCAACCAGGCCCACTCGGCCCGGGTTCGTTCGCAGGGGGCGGAGACCCTCCCGAAGGATCCCCGGGACGAGATTATTGCGGCCCTCCAACGCTGGCTTGACGAGATGGAGTCCAACAAAGCTCACACCACCACCTCCACCCCTCATTCAGATCTCAAATACGAGGCCATGATGGCCAAGATGGAGGAGTTACAAAAGAAGGTGGCCGAGGGCTCCGGGGAACCCGTTATCCAGCTCCGAACTCGGACGCCATTTACCCCAAGGGTATTGGCGGCCCGGATCCCGGAAAAATACCGAGGGCAACACATACAGCCCTACAACGGGAAAACGGACCCCCAGGAACACTACAGCAAATACCAGAACAGCATGATGATGGTGGGGGCATCAGACGAATATTTGTGTCGGTGGTTCCTCTCCACCTTAGAGGGACCAGCATACGAATGGTTCAACAGGCTGCCCGAGGGCTGCATTGATTCGTGGCAAGAACTCGCCCAACGATTCTTGACACAATTCGCCGGGAGGCGTCGCACAAGGAAGCACTTCTCCCACCTCCTAACAATACGCCAGAAGAAGGATGAGACCCTTCGGGATTTCCTGGAGCGCTGGAGGACGGACGCCGACAAAGTCGACGGTGCTGATGACGGGACCCTCCTGGCCCTCCTACAAACCGTCCTCCGCACCGGCAACTTTTCAAGGAGCCTCATCATTGAACCCCCCCCCCCCCCCCCCCGCGACTACATAAGGGCCTTGCAGCGGGGGGACCGATATGCTGAGGCCGAGGAGGTGGAGAAGTATCACCAGCATCCGGACCAGCAGCCCCCGAGGGCTGACAACAAGCATAACCGAGGGCAGGGGGCTCCTCCAAATCACCCCAAGACTTCGGGACCCTCTGATGACCGCCCTCGGCAAGGCCAAGCCAAGCCCGGGGGAGGTTATAAGAGCAACCCTAAGACTTGGGCCCAGCCCATTCTCCTGGACCGCCCTCGGACGCCATTAACGCACCCCGTCAGCATCATCCTCGATTTTGCCGAGGAGAGGGGCCTCGTTGAGCGCGACTCTCGCGCACCCCCGGAGGTACACGCTATCAACCCTCAGTTCCCCTACTGTCGCTTCCATCGGCACCAGGGGCACAGGACCGATGTCTTCCATCAGCTGAAGACGGCCATCGAGAGATTAATACAGGCGGGGCACCTGTCCCAGTTTGTCCAGAGCCCTCGGCAGGAGGGACCTTCTCATCAGGGACCTCCCTGAGGGCACCACACGAAGGTGAACGCTTGGGTGAACCCGAACACCATCCCCCTCGGCAAGAAGAGGGAGATCGGAAACTTGGAAGAAGAGGAGGAGGAGTACCCCCACTACCAGGAGAAGAAACGCCACATCCTCATGATCACCGGTGGCAATACAGGGGGCGATTCCACCAGCCAACGAAAGAAGTGGGCTCAATCGCTTTACGTGGGGGAAGTCACTCATATGCCCCCGGTAAAGCGACTGAGGGAGGAACCCATCACCTTCACCAACGCGGATCTCCCTCCTACTTCTTCTCCTCACAGGGATGCCTTGGTGATTCGGACGGAGATAAGCGACACTATTATTCACCGAACTTACATTGACACGGGCAGCTCCGTCAATGTAATGTACCTCAGCACCTTCAGAGAGATGCATCTGGAGAGGGGGTCCCTTCGGCCCATTAAGACCCCTCTTGCCGGCTTCACCGGTGACACTATTGATTCCGAGGGGGTAATAACCCTCCCGGTGATCTTCGGCGACGGGCTCCATAGAGCCCAGCTCGAGGTGGAGTTCGTCGTCGTCAACATTGACTGCGCCCACAACATCATCCTCGGCCGGCCAGCCCTCGAGGACCTCGAAGCCATCATCTCCATGAGGCACCTCTGCCTCAAGTTTCCCGCCGCGGGGGGCATTGGCTACTCCCGGGGGAACCAAAAAATTGCCCGCGCCTGCTACCTTCAGGTCACTAAGAAGGTAAGCAAGACGGAATTCCGTGTTGACACCATCACCGGAGCCGTCGACCAAGAGGAAAGGGCTGAACCGGCTGAGGACGTAGAAGACTTTGCGCTCGATCCGGCCCAGCCGGAGAGAGTCGTGAAGATTGGAGCCCAGCTCCCTGAAGATTTGAAGACCGGTATCACCGACGCCCTCCGCGCCTACTCCACTGTCTTTGCATGGGGGCCGGAGGACATGCCGGGAATCAGCCGAAGGGTCATCACCCACCGCCTCTCGGTGGACCCCTCGGCAAAAGCAGTACAACAACGAAGGAGACCCCTCTCCGCCGAGAGGAGGGAATTCGTGAAGAAGGAGGTCGCCATGCTCCTCTCAATTAAACACATCAAGGAGGTGAAATACCCCTCATGGCTAGCAAATGTAGTTGTCGCACAGAAGCCCCCTACCTTCCGCATGTGCGTGGACTACACCGATCTCAACAAAGCATGCCCCATGGATCCATTCCCTCTACCAAACATTGATCAATTGGTGGATGAGACCGCGGGGTGTGAAATCATGTCCTTCCTCGATGCCTTCCGAGGGTACCATCAAATATTCATGCACGAGGAGGACGCCGAAAAACTGCCTTTATGACTCCCGAGGGCATCTTCTGCTACCTAGTCATGGCCTTCGGCCTAAAGAACTCAGGGGCCACCTACACCCGGATGGTGGCCCGGGTCTTTCAAGCCGTCCTAGGGCGCACCATGGAGGCCTATGTTGACGACATGATCGTCAAAAGCAAACAATCTTCCAGCCATGCTGACGACCTCCGGGAAATCTTCGCCATCATGCAAAAATTCAACCTTCGGCTAAACCCGAAGAAGTGCACCTTTGGCGTCCAAGGGGGCAAATTCTTGGGCTACATGGTGAGCCGAAGGGGTATTGAGGCCAACCCCGAGAAGATCCAGGCCATCATCAACATGGAACCCCCACGCAACGTGAAGGAAGTTCAACGGTTGACGGGCCGCCTGGCAGCCCTCAACCGCTTTCTATCTAAATCGGCGGAGAAGTCTCTACCCTTCTTCCAGATCATGAGGAAGACGGCTGGCTTTCTATGGACCCCAGAATGCCAGGGGGCTTTCGACGAGCTCAAACGATATCTATCTTCACCTCCTGTGCTCTCCAAACCCAAGGTAGGGGAGACCCTCTACCTCTACCTTGGGGTTAGCCCGGCGGCCATCAGCTCTGTGCTCATCCAGGAGGAAGACGGCATCCAACATGCCATCTTCTACGTTAGCAAGACCCTAAGGGAGGCCGAGCTCAGGTACTCCCCTGTGGAAAAAACGGTTTTGGCCATCGTTTGGACTGTCAAGAAGTTGGGCCACTACTTTCAGGCTCACCCAGTCCAGGTCCTCACACATCAACCCCTCGGCGCCCTCATGAGGAGCCCCACCAGCTCCTCCCGCATGGTGAAATGGGCTATCTTCTTGAGCCAGTACAACATTGACATCCGTCCAAGGCCGGCCATCAAGGGCCAAGCCCTGGCGGACTTTGTGACGGAATGTACCGCAAGGGCAGCCACGGACGGGGAGCCCTCGGCCACCCCGGACGACTGGTGGACCCTCTACACCGACGGCTCCTCCGCGGCCAAAGCATGCGGGGGAGGGGTAGTCCTCATTACTCCCGAGGGCTTCAGGGCCTACTATGCAATCCGCTTCTCCTTCAAGGTCTCCAACAATGAGGCCGAATATGAGGCCCTCCTATGTGGCCTTCGGCTGGCTGCCAACATGAGGGCTCGGCAGATCCACATCAAATGCGACTCCAAGTTGGTCGTTGGCCAAATCTCCGAAGAATATGAGGCCAAGGAGGGGAGAATGAAACAGTACAAGGAAGCGGCCAAGGAGTTGCTTAAGGTATTTGAGGCACACTATCTCACTCAAATACCGAGGGCTCAGAACTCCGAGGCCGACATATTATCTAAGCTCTCGGCAGACTCCCCCGAGCACATCTCCAAAATTGCCAAAATCGAGGAACTCAGCCTCTCAAGCATCCATGCGAGCCCCGTTATGAACATACAACAACGTCAGGAGGATTGGATCTCAGATATCACCGCCTTCATCTCCACAGGGCAGCTACCCGAGAATGAGGGCTCCCAGCTACACCATCGAAGATGGAAGGCTCTACAAACGATCTTACAATGGCACGCTACTTCGGTGCCTTCATCCAGATGAAGCCGAGGTCGCAATGGAGGAAGTGCACAGTGGCACTTGCTCAGCTCACCAAGGACCCTTCTCCATGTCCCGAAGGCTCATTCTCCAGGGCTACTTCTGGCCAACCATGGCCAGGGATTGTGCTGACCTTGCCCGGAGGTGCACCGCATGTCAACATTTCCAGAAAGCCCCCGGCAGGCCAGCGGTCAACTATGCCCCCATCAGCACATCTGTCCCTTTTTCTCGATGGGGAATAGACCTTGTGGGCCCTCTGCCGAGGGGTACCTCCAACAACAGGTACATCATTGTGGCCGTCGACTACTTTACCAAGTGGGTGGAGGCAGAGCCCCTCGCCAGCATCACAGAGGCAAAGTGCCGTCACTTCGTCCTCAAGAACATCCTCACAAGGTTTGGTGTTCCCCAGCAGATCATCTCCGACAATGGGACACAATTTGAGGCAGCCCCCTTCTGTGCCCTTCTAGAGGCATGGGGCATCAAACACACCTTCTCCTCCGTTGCCTACCCTCAAGGCAACGGGCAAGTAGAGAATGCCAACCGGACCTTGCTCGAGGGCCTCAAAAAGAAGCTGGAGGCCGAGGGCGGTGGCTGGGTAGAAGAACTCCACAACATCCTTTGGGCCTACCGCACCACCCCTCGGCGAGCAACAGGTGAAACACCCTTCTCCCTCTGCTACGGTTTTGAAGCCAAAGCTCCTACGGAAGTCACCCTTCCCACCCGAAGGGTGATCCAATATGACCCCGAAGTCAACGACAGCAACATGGCCCTCGACCTCCACCTCATTTCAGAACGCCGGGAGTAGGCCTTCATCCGGGCAGAAAACTACCGAAGGCAAGTTAAAAGCTACATCGACGCCAAAGTTCGCACCCGAGAATTTCAAGTGGGGGACTATGTCCTCCGGAGGAGGGAAGCCAGCCAACCAACCGAGGGAGGAAAAATGGCACCAAAATTCGAAGGCCCCTACATCATAGCAGCCATCATCAAACCTGGGACCTAAAAGCTCAAACGCCCCAACGGAAAAGAAGTCCCTAGGCACTGGAATGTACACCACTTAGTTAAATTTTATCAATAATGTAAGAGCGGCCAAGCCCTCATAACTAGTGAATGTACTATCCTATGGCCCGAGGCCTTCAATTTCGGAGAATGAAGATACATTCAAGACATCAAGCCCTCATACTGACTACAGGCCCCCGGCCTCACCAACAGTGAAAACCCCACGTGATTTCAGTCAAGACCCCTCGGTACCAAGTACCGAGGGAGGGAACTCCTATCACCAACAACAAGGAACGCCATGTGTTTCATCTCCCTTCGGCACCCAGTGCCGAGGGTACGTTCCCACCTTCAACATCAAAAAAGAAAAAGATAAGAACACCCAGTGTTCCTACAGAAGACCCTTCGGCACCCAGTGCCGAGGGTGCACCTCCATCATCAAACACCGAAACGAAGAAAAAACACCAAATGTTTCAAAGAAGACCCCTCGGCACCCAGTGCCAGGGAAATGCTCTCCTATCAACTTCCAAACATCTGTTGGGAAACACCAAGTGTTTCAAACGAGACCCCTCGGTACCAAGTATCGAAGGTAGGGACTCCCATCACCCGCAGCAGGAAACACCAAGCGTTCCTACAGAAGACCCTTCGGCACCCAGTGCCAGGGGTACACATCTCCACCATCAAACATCGAAACGAAGAAAAAACACCAAAGTGTTTCAAAGAAGACCCCTCGGCACCCAGTGCCAGGGATATGCTCTCCTATCAACTTCCAAACATCTGTCGGGAAACACCAAGTGTTTCATTTAAAGACCCTTCGGTACCAAGTACCGAGGGTAGACACCTCCACCGACTGCAGCAAAAGAGAACACCAAGTGTTCCTACAGAAGACCCCTCGGTACCAAGTACCGGGGGCTACACATGGAAACTAACACCAAGTGTTGTTTCTAAAAGTCGTACCCCACGAGGACGCATATACCGAAGGCGCCACCATCGGTGCCGGCTGCACGTAGTGCCCCCGGCCATTTGCAACTAGTGTGCAAATGAAAACCCTTCCTTGAAACGCTTTCCACGTCACTACCCCCAGGGTATGACAGGCATGAGAAATGCCCAGGATTCGACTTTCAAAAACGGAACGCTATCCGCGTCACTACCCCCAGGGTATGACAGGCATGAGAAATGCCCAGGATTCGACTTCCAAACCGAAACGCTCCCCGCGCCACCACCCCAAGGGTGTGGCAGGCCACGGACTATGTCTAGCGCCGAGGGGACGACTTTCAAAAATGAGGCGCTTTCCGCGCCATCCCCCAAGGGGAGGCAGGTTACGGACCACCATATCTTGTGCCCAGGAAACGTCCCTCGATCCCCTCGGAACTCGGAAGGTTAACCCGAGGGAGGAGAGCCATTGGTGTATTCTGATGGTCTCCTAATAGGCCCAGCCTTACCAAGAAACCAAGTTTCTTGATGCCTTCCCTTCACCACCAACCAAAACGGAAAAAGAAAAAAAAAAAAAAAGAGGGGGTGAAGGGGAGTAGACTCAGCGAGAAATCAAAGAGTACACTCCAACAGATCACAACAAGCCGAGGGCTCCCCACGGGAACACCTCCGGTAACTGAAGGCTCCTATTTCCCGAAGGACACTACTCGAACAAATAGCAGCAAGGAACGGCTAAGTCCACTGCCTGGTCACCTCCGGTCACACAAACACCGAGGGCTTCAACAATACAAAGGGACTGGACTATCCAAAGTACACTAAGACGGTACCTTCAAATATGTACCGAAGGCCCCTACCCCATTACAAGGGACACAACTGGCTGAGTCAAACTCTACAACTCCTCAGAGTGTATGCCGAGGACACACACTCCTCATTGGCTTCCTTCACAACAACAGGATTCAACATCAACTTACGCAAAGTAATGTAGAGTCAGAGGGCACCTATCACCCGAAGGCTACACAAGGAAACAACACTTGAAAAATTCTAAGTCCTAAAGATTGGGCCCCCGGCCCAATCAGCATTACAGCCAAGGGAATATGGTAGCCGAAGGTTATGCAATACAACAACACTTGAAAAAATATATTCTGTCCTAAATGAGCAGCCCCCGGGCATCTGGCAAAGTGATGTGGAGTCAGAGGGCACCTATCACCCGAAGGCTCCAAAGGGAAAATCTACACTTAGAATATTTTCTAAGTCCTGCATATTTTCCCCCCCGGTCAACTACTCTTACATCAAGGAGGGATGCCATCTCCCGAAGGCTCCCAAGGGAAAATCTACACTTAGAATATTTTCTAAGTCCTGCATATTTCCCCCCGGTCAACTACTCTTACATCATGGAGGGATGCCACCTCCCGAAGGCTCCCAAGGGAAACTCTACACTTAGAAGATTTTCTAAGTCCTACATATTTCACCCTCATCTCAAGGGACTTAATTGCCGAAGGCTACCTATCAATCGAGGGCTACAGCACACAAGGAATCAACACTCAAGAAAATTTCCTAAGTCCTAAAGAATTAGCCCCCGGCCTATTCAATATTTCAGTTGGGGCTCCACAGTAGCCGAAGGCTACATGACATACTACACTTGCAAAAAATCTCTGAGTCCTGAACATTGGGCCCTCGGTCCAAGATTCACACATCAGGAAGGGATCCCATTTCCCGAAGGCTCACAAGAGAAGATCTACACTTAGAAATTTTTCTAAATCCTATGGATTGGGTTACTACAGACACCCGAAGGCTCACAGGGGAAAACCTACACTCAGAAAGTTTTCTAAGTCCTAGGATTTGGGTTACTACAAACGCCCGAAGGCCTCATGCTGTGCTACATTTATAAAAAAATTCTAAGTCCTAATTGCTGCTGAACCCTCGGTTGCATATCCATCGGAGGGTGCCCAGCTACCGAAGGCTACCGGGGGCAAGCCACAATCAGAAAACATTCTAAGTCCTAAAACATACATTCAAAGGAGAAAGCATACATTCAAAACATAAGGCGCATTCAAATATGAAGAGCCCGGAGGCACCATGCATTCATCAAAAACAAGAGTGAGTGTGAAATTACAAACAGGCCGAAGCCGAAGGATCAAAGTTATTCATTACAAAATGTGTTCAGAGATTTCTAAGCGCATATTACACGTTAACAACATCATTCCCGGGGGCACCCTCCCCCGATGGCTTCGAGGTAACCTCCGTCCCGGTGGCGTCCTCGGCATCATCATCGACGCCCATCATCATGGAATCATGAATCACTGGGCGCTCTTCTCCCTCGGGGAGGGGGACCCGCACATCTGGCTGCAACGGGGGGAGGCCGTACACCGAGGGGTTGAACTCATCCAGGGAGGTGCCAAAATGCCGGGCGAGCCTACGGTAAACCAGGTGCTGGGTGAAGAACTCGCCAGCTTGATAGTAGGTGTCACCCCTCTCATTCATCCAGTCGAGCCCGGGGCCCCTCACCCACTCCTCGATCGAGGCCTTCACCACAGAGGCCACCCACTCGCTCTGGCCCTCGGCCTTCCAGCCCTCGGAGGTGAACCCAGCAATGGCCTCTTCTCGGGCTTTGGCAGCAGCTTCAGCTTTGGCCTTCTCGGCGTCCTCGGCAGCTTGTTTTTTCTCCTCGGCCGCAACCCTCTCGGCCTCAGCCCTGCCCTCGGCCTTCCCGTCTTCTCTGGCCTCCTTCAGCCGCAGCTCCGCTTGCCGAAGGGCATCCTCCAACTTGCACACCTCCCGGAGGGCAGCGTCCTTGTCGCGAATCAGCTCCTTCACGGACCTCTCTAGCTCGGCCTTATGATGGCACCACTCCTCTCGCCTTCGGGCCTGCTCACCGAAGGTTATGCACGCCTGTTGAATAACGGACAGAGGGTTCAGACGGACATTGGGATTATGCTAAGTATTGAAATCAAGTCAAAGTAAAAACACTTACAGTCAGAGCTGATCGAAGGGCCCTGGCTTCGAGGGCGTCATCATTATAGGTGGAGAGGGCTTCTTTGTCCATCATCGAGGTAATCCCCCTCAGGAAAGACATCGGCTCGGCTGAACCGTGCAATACGGATGCCCCCGGAGCGAGGGAGAGCCGAATGATCTCCCGAGGCAGGTTTCCCGGGGGAAGGTCTGTTTGAGCCATCGGAGTATCAATTGCCGGGGGGTCAGCGGAGGGCTGATCATCGAGTACTATGAGGGGGGCCGCCTTCTCAACGGCGCCCCCTACAACCTTCTGCTTCTTGATCGGGGGCTCCACCCCCTTGCCCCCCTTTTTCTTCTTGGCTGCCGCATCAGCCTTCGGCCCCCCGGCCACAGTAGCAGGAGCAGCAGCAACTGAAGGCTCTGCGGTCTCCTTCGGGAAAACCTCATCAATGGGCTTTTGACCCGAGGGCTCCGTCTTCTCCTTCTTATGGGCCTACGCCCTCTCCTTCTTCTTTTTCATTGCGAAGAGAGCCTCCATACCTGCAAAACAAAGCAAAGAGAATGTTAACCCGAAGGGTTCATACCACAAACAACTATCGGGATGCAAAATGAAAGTGCCTAAGTAGGAGACTAAGGGCCCTCGTAGCCTACCTCCTGCTCCCCCGAAGGCCTCAGTGAAGACAGGGTACTTCTCATCTATTTCCCCGATGAACCGGTACCGTTGGAACCCGAGGGCATGCAAGTCTTCCTCAAAAGTGCATTCTTTGATCGTCACGACCTTCGTCTTGCCCTCCGGAATCTTGGCGAGTTTCAGGCCATCCTTCTCTAGGGCAGCACTCCCCACCCTCTCGTGGCGCCGAAAGCGGTCCCGTAGCTCCCTCGGGAAGGGACTCTCGGCCAGCCGGACGTAGCACCATCTGTCTTTCCAGCCCTTATTGGACGAGGGCGCCTCGGTAAACAGCTTGAACTTGGCTACCTGCTGTAAATTGGCGAAGCCCTCGGCATTCGCGTGCCCCCCTCGGCACAAGTTGAAGCTTTGGAAGAAGAGGTCCAAGCTTGGGGTAACATCCCTCGTCCGGCACAGGTGCAGGAAGCCAGCAACGTATGAATGGCTGTTGGGGGTAAGTTGGCAGGGGATGAGTCTAACAAACCTGAGGTACTCCCGGAGAAATGGGTGCAGGGGGAACCGGAGGCCCATTGACACCGAAGGAATGTGGACGGCAATGCATCCCTCGGGTGGCCTGGACAGCAGATCGTCGACGCCTGGCTCCACCACTACGGCCGAGGGCCCAACGTGCAGCTGCGTGACGTACAAGTCAGCCCTGTCCGCCTTCGACTTGATATCGAGGGCTTCGGTGTTTAGCCAGGTATACCCCTCTGGCATTTCAACAGGCCCCCCAGCACCGGCAGCAACACCCTTCTTCTTGGGGGCAGCCCTCTGCGACTTCATCTTCTTTTTGCCGGGGGCTATTCTCAGAGGCGTCGGGTCCAATGGCCTGGAGGTACTAGGCTCACCACAGTCAGTCCGAGGGGGTGGCACAGCAACAGTGACCGTCATCGCCTCCTTTTGGGCTTCGTCCTCCACCACCTGACACGCGAGGGCTAGTTCTTCATCCTCGCACTCCTGTTCGAAGCCCTCGGCTTCCACCTCAGCAGCAAGGGCCTTCTGCAACTCCAAGGCCACGGCTTCGTCATCGGCAACCGAGGGCGCACTGCTGCTTGACTCAACATCGGAAGCAACCTCATCCTCAACCGAGGGCTCCCTCGATATATTTTGGGAATCGCTCTCGGACGACATTCTTTGCCACAAAATGCGCCTAAGGTTTCGAAGGATTTCTACGGAACCCTAACCCTAAACTAAGGCCAGGGGGTGGAACTTGCAAAAAGTGTTGAGGAGCGAAGGGAGAACTAACCTCAGAAAGTGCTGTGACCGAGGGCTTGAGTTTCTCTCTCTAGAATTTTTGGCAGAGCTTCGCTAAGGATTTTTGGACGCGTAAGAAATGGCTCTGGCTCCGGGGTATTTATAGACCCCAGAGTCCGGGCTTGGGCCCGAAAATTGGGCCTCCGGATGGACGCCATCATTACACACCGCGTCTTCGCCCAACCGGTGACGCCGCCCACGGACTGCCAGCCATCACGCGACACGTGTACCCCCCCCAATGGCTATGAACCTGACGTTACATATTCCAACGGCTATATTCCCAACGGCTATATTCTGGAAGCCCCCGGGTTTTCTACTTCACTCCACCTCATCAAGGATAGCCTCCGGGTACACTTACCCAGAAGTGCCCCCGGGTTGTGCCCCACACAGCACATAACAGACGCCTTCGGGATCACTCCTTCAGAAACCCAAGGCTTCATATCAGGGCACCCCTCGGGAATTCCCCCTCAGCACTGCAAAACCGGGTAGCCCCCGGGGAGTTGCCTTCATTGACGGATAACCCGTCGCACAGAGGCAATGGGAGCCCTCGGGTATCTTCATCGCCAACTAATCAACAAACAGTGGACCCCCCGGTAACAACTCCATTGTCGCCCTCATCCAGCAGGCCCTCGATCCCTGAATTGAGGGGCTCCCCTTCGGCGCCACCAGGACATCAACGGCAAGCCTTCGGCTAATCAACACAAGAGCCCTCAGAAGAGAGAGCCTTCGGCATTCCCGTCATTCTCCATTTTTACCAAGGTTTGACATTTTCGATTCATCATTGGGGGAATTCGGTGCACTCTTTTTCCCTCATTAGGATTTTTTCCCAAAGGGTTTTTCCTAATGAGGTTTTTAACGAGGCATCCCCCCAAAATGAAACGAAAAGCGTCAGCCTTCGGCCCAAAACAGCAACGTAACTACTTTACTCCTTTTCACCACTTTACAAGTGCCTCAAGGAGTGGGGGACTGGAGGACCCCCTCGGGAAAATCATTAAATTACAAAATTTGTGAAATTCCAACAAACAACAAAGTAAGCCCTCAAGTCCCGACATGTGGGTAACTGAGGGACTGCCTTCGGCAGGGACATAAAAGCAACAACTCCTCACCAACTTCAGAGATCACGACGGGACAACATTAAAGGGCAAGCACAAATTACTCCTTTTCCCTCAAGTACCTTTCGGCAAAAGGAGTGAGGGACTCCTGATGGAGTATATGACCCGGGAACCCCCGGTCCACAGACTCCTACTACTCCAGCGAAGGCCCAACAGGCCCAAATCACAGCGCCCAGAGTACCAAGCAGCCCGCACAACGCGCCCGGGGTGCCTTCGGCCCCCTGGCCGAAGGCTACAAATTCTCACAGAACGGGTTTCTCAAGCAAATTAAGAAACTGGGAAAAAACGGCGAAAACAGTAGCCCTCGGCACTATGAGCCCTCGGCACCAGGGTGCCATCGGGTGGAAGAGCCCTCGGCTACTGCTCTATAGCCGAAGGCATCTCACTCGACAAGATATCCGCCTCACATGCGTATAGATCACCGTACCCCGCACAGACGTCCCATCCAACAGCCGCATTTAATGCGGCCACATGCGGCTGCCAGCGCCAACCAGTTGAGGTGACCCCTCGACCAATGAGCGCTTGACACGTGTCCCTGCCCGGCATTTATTGCTACTATAAATAGCACCCCATTTCCTCATTTGTAACCACGCTGAAAACGGCATTCATACTGAATACACACTCTCTCTACTTTTACATACTTGCTCTGACTTCTCTCTAGATTATTCCCCGTAACAACCCTTCGGATATATACCCCCGGGTAGACTATCCATCACCGACATAAGTAGTACATGCTCTAATTCTAGCTGAACAAGATGTCTGCATTAAAGCTTGATGCTATATTGCTATAAACAATTTTGTGCATTGCTACTTCTATTTCCCGCAAGTGAACACTCTATTACAATTGCCACTACGTTTCCTCCATTTTTGTCCTTGGTTGTAGTTCTTTTTCTTACCGGAAATCCTAAACTTCTAGCATATGTTTTGTAAAGCTCATATAATGTTTCTGTGTTATCGAACTTCATACCGATTTCCGGAACTTTAACATTAACAACTTCTTGCCCCTTCTTATGTCCTTATGCATCTGTTATTTAACAACATGTATATACAAACACTATTATACACTGGGAGACAATATTATTTACATACAGACAATATAATTTGTACACGGATAATATTATCATCAAATGGTCAAACTACTCTATAAACTAATTAAAATGATCACATGAGGTGTGACCACTTACGAGCACATGAGGTGTGACCACTTACGAGAATGAAGGCATAAAGTATTATTCATATGGAGACAATATTATTTCAACACAAACTGTATTATAATCACATTCTCAAAGTATTATTCATAGAATGTGAACAAGAGGTGTGAAAACTTACAACAACGAAGGAATACACAATTATGGAAACATATTTCAAATTGTATGTACTTATGTGTACGATCAAACACTAAGGGCATGTTTACTAACAGAGATATTTTCCTGTTTTCTACTTATGTTTTTCGTTCTCCAATTTTCTGTTTTTATTTTTCAGTTTTTCTATCTCCAGTTTTCTATTTCAATTTTCTAGTTTTCCATTTTAAAATCTGAAAACATGTTCATCAATTTTTTCACCCAGTTCTGTGATCATCTAGAAGACTGACACGTTTATTTCACGGGTTACTAAATGGTCTTATTAAGACCCGCGTTAATAAGCGACGCATAAAATAAGCAATGTTATAAGATCATGTTTACTTCAAAAGGTTTAAAACACCGTTTAACATTAAATTATTCAAAATAACCCTATACATATATAGACACACAAACATTCATGAACACAAATATATAATATAATATGTGGGGTCGATCACCTTGTGAGTGTAACCATACTCCTAACCCCTACCTTGCCCCTATACCTCATACCCCCACCCTACACCCTACAACCAATTCCACACCCGTGACCCTTACCCCTACCCTTACCACGATCTTACACTCTACCCATACTCCCCTAAAACCCTTCATACCCACCCATGCCTACTCGTAGGGGTCGAGGTAGGGAAGGAAGGTATGGGCTGGGGGTGGGGTAAGGGGTATGGTCAGGGTGGGGTGGTAAGGTCTAGGGGTACGAGGTTGGGTGGGGTAATGGGTGGGTTAGGGTTGTGGTTAGGGGTAAGGGTGGGGGTAGTGAGTAGGGTTGGGGTTGGGGTAAGGTAGGGGTAAGGTAGGGAGTTGGGATAGGATGGCGGTAGGGTGGGGCCGGGATCAGGGTGGGGTCGGGATCAGGGTGGGGCCGAAGTAACCGGTCTTATTCGGGAGAATTGATATTCTAGTTGAAATTTCTCGGCACAAATAAATGTCTTCTGTGTGACGGCTCTTCAATGTGCCCTCTCCAACGAGTTATTAGTCAGTGGAAGATCTTGTAATTGTAACAGTTAGCGATTGTATAGGTTATAGTGCTTATTTTTACTTGTAATTTATTAATTCTTTCGTTTTGGGTATAGTATGCCCCTATGACTCATGTATGTTTGACCACATTTTTGTGACAATTTAATATATTAATAAAAGATTGATATTTTAGTTATCTATTGGCTTTTAATTTAATAATGTTTGTGAGTGATCATATAAAAACTCTTAAAAGTTTGAATTCAATGGTATCACAAAAATTCTTGCTATGTATATATCACTAAAAAACATGATGCATTGGTATCACAAAAATCCTTGTTACGTATATATCACAGTTTTCTATGATGTTTATATGTCATAATTTTGTGACAGAAAAGTGACTTGTTAACGGTGACACTAAATTTAGCGTCAGTAGCCCCATTTTTCTGTGACACTTTCAGAGTGTCACTAAATCGTTTAGTGACATTAATTTAATGTCACTATAAGCCATTTTTTTACTAGTGTGGTCACCTGTTAAAGCGGAAGAGGATCAACGATTTGGAGAGAGAAGGACTCCGTCAAATGAAAAAACGGGGCAGACAAATTGGGGTTGCATGTGTGGGTCATTTCGGTTGAAAAGGAGGGGTTTTATGCGGTGTACACGGACGTTTAAAACACGGTAGAAACATTTATTTGGTTTTGCAATTTGAATCCTTCTCCTAGTAATTGAATCCAGACTCCTAATCTAACTAGTCATGTACAAAAATACTCAGTTTGCCGGTATGTGAATCTGGCGCTTTCCCTTGGCAGTTGGACCCTTTAGCGCAATACTGTTCAATAATTTATTTAACTAATTTTTCGATTGAATTGTGAGGTGAAATTTGATGGACATAATTTGCACCTAATGAAACATATTCTCATAAAATTTTATCAAAAAAATTCCTAAACCATTCATGTTCAATCCTTTCATATTCACTCTCTGCTAGAAAGTTCAACTATACTTCCCTCCTTCAAAACCAATGTCTTCTTTCAATTTCTCTTCTATCTGTGTTTAATATTCAGATAATTTGGGCTTTTGGGCTAGTTTCTAAATTTTCCAGGTTTTGAACTTACTTAGAGTTTCAGGTGAGGGCTCCGTCATCAAACTAAGTCCAATGGGGAAAAGCGACGTCATCAATTAGGAAACGATTGGTTTACGACACCATTTAATAAATCTATTTATATATAAAAAAGGAGATAGCTCATATAAATACCATTTTACCCTCAAAACCTCACACGTGTCTATCTTTCCAAATTTCACTCCATTGCTATGCTCCTGTCACGTGGATCTATCTCATTCAATTCAATTCAATTCATTCACATAAAATACAAATCATTATGCGGAGCAAAAATAGGGAAGTAGTTTAGTAGTTCGCATGTACCAAGTATTTAGTTTTGTTTAAGTTTACTATTTTTTCCTAATAATTTTGAAGAATCAAATCAATCATATTCCATATATTACTACTTCACGAGTCTGCAATTTTGTTTTCCTTATTCTAAAAAATTCAGCTGCCACAATTTAGAACCTATTTGAGAACACAAAAATTGACTTAATTAATTTTCTGAAATCTATGAAGTTCAGAGTTAAGTGGTTGGATTGATTGATTCTGCTGAATTATGAAAATAATTATGTCTATAATATATTTATTAGAAGAATAAAGAAAAATTAGTGAAAAATAGCTGGGATTATTATTTTCAATTTTCCCTATATTTTATTAGAAGAATAAAGAAAAAAATGAATGAAAAATAGCTAAAAAGATCTTCTAGGTAAATTCAGCCAAATCAATCATAAAAGTATTTCTAAGCTTACTTTTTATTATTTTTACCTAATTCAACGCACGAGATCAAAATTTATACCACGTATCATATTATATGACGTCTTGGTATATAATATTGTTAGCTATCAATCGTTTCATTTCAGATAGAGAGAATCACACTTTCAGTCTCTCAAATAGTGACCATATTGAAATGTAGTTCCCGTATTTTCAAGTGTGTATCTGTCACCCGTAAATGTGGTCCTTGCCCACATTATAAATGTCACTCTCAATTCTTCAAAGTACCACATTTACAACAATTTAGACAATTGAGGGATAACATTTGCAAACTTGAAAATACGGGAACTGCAAAATTTAGAATGCTAAATTCTATATTTTTATGCTATTAAATTATTTTTATATTCTACATATTTTTAAAAATTATTTCCCTTTGTCTATTTCTGTTTTCTCAGTCTACAAAACTCAGCAACCATAATTTAATTGTTAGAGTTTTTTAGTTTTGTTTTCTATTACTCAATACAAATTCACAATCCCCTTACCAAAAAAGGGATATCCTTGAAATAAGATTAAAAAAATTTGGAATTCTAAAATAGGATTCTCATGTTTTTATTTCTAAAAGGGAAAATCGTAATATTCAAAAAAAGGGAAAATCTTGCTTTTGGTTCTTCAATTAGTCACCATATTAAAATGTCAGACCCGTGATTCTGATATTGTAAATGTCACTCCCGAATTGATAGATGTATTGTAAATGTCATCCCCGCCGTTTATAATCAATCTCAGATTCTAAACTACCAATAAATTCACTGGTGATGACATTTACAATCTTAGAAATACGAGTCTGACATTTCAATATGAGTAACTAATTGAGGGACCAAAAGTGTGATTTTCCGTTTCTAAAATATGAGTAATTATGTCAAACTTGAAAAGTACTACCATGTTTATAGTCTGTTACTGCTAAAACATGACAGTAATTACTACTCCGTAATATTTGGATAATAAAAATATGAAAGCCCTAATTTTGAATACGCACACATTTTTACTCCTATTTACGGCAATTTCCCTCAAAAAGTAAAAGCGACTGTCCATATATTTTCTCGGTCATCAAAATTCATAATTTTTTGTGATCTTCCATTCGTCTCAATTTGATAGTCCTGTTGCGGTTTATGATATTTGACCGAAGATAAAGCAAATGAATTTTTGTTCGCGCTCCGATTAATTGTAGCAAATAAAATTTACATATTCGGAAACTACATTAAAAATTTTACAAAGTCACAATAATCCGAATCAAATTTCATAAAAAATTGATATAAAAAGTAAATGATTAAAAATTTGACCATCAAATTGGAATAGAGGTAGTATATATTTATATATAAGAAAGTATTAGGCTATTAAAAATATGGTTTTACCCTCAATTATTATGTAACATGTCTACCTACAAGTGATAGAGAGCATTGCTCTACTTACGTCATGTGGCTTCATCTTTTGCATTTTTGTTATTTGCTTTACAAAAAGCGAATTACGGAGATAGAAAATATAAAAACATGGCCTACTAATATACGTCATCTATCTTAACGAAACCCCAGCCTTTAATATAGTCTTACTTCTAATAAAAATATAACAATATACTCCCATTATTAAAGTGTTATAAACCTTATTCCTTCCTTATTATAATGTCATTCAAAATTCAAAAATTAGCAAATGAAAATGATAACCACATCGGGTGCTAAACTGCTAATAAATAAAACTTCTAAATTTAATTCAATTTAATAGTATGATATTCTTTCTTTTTAAGAGACGGGACAAATATGAAAAAATTGTAAACATTTTTGGTTTGTTTTAAACTGATCTGATCTATTTCTGTTTAGCTTCATTTAAGTTTTTTATGTTTGAATTGACTGAAGTTACTGTAGGTAATCATTTTAAACTACTTTTCATATAATTATTTTCTTTATTTCATTAATACAATATATTTTAAATTAAATTTATCCATAAATCAATATTTTAAATTAAATTTATCCATAAATCAATATATTAAATTTATTTTCATTACAGGCCCACCTACCCGCTGGAACCCTAGCTTTGGAAATCACGCCGCAGATTAGAAAGTCCAGCTGCCACACCGCTGATTTGGAAGTCATATCCGCCACACAGAACCACAATTTGTTGAGAAGAAGCTCAATCGTCGTCCGTCATCCCACGGAGAAGAAAGACAAGAAACAAAGGAGAAGTGCAGGATGACGGGGGCAGCGGCGTCGATGGCAGGGTGATAGAGCGACAAAGGGCTTGAGGCGCGGTGAGCAGCAAACACGAGTTACAAAGGCAAAAAGTGACAGCGGACGGCGTAGGCATTTCGGCGACGATGGCGATGCTAATTCCATGGGGAGATGATGCTGCTCGCGGATGATGATGATGATGATGATGATGATGATGCACAGGTCGCAGATAAGGCATGTTGAGGACGCTGCGGCTCAAACGTACGGCGAAGCATTTTACTCCGTATCACATTTTTGTCAATTTTAAATTTAGTCATATTTTTGTCAATGCAAAGTTGAGGAGTAATATTGAGGCCATTCTTTCTTAATTGTGTCCATCTTTTCACAATTCCTCTTTTGCTTTGAAAATGACATGTGACCACTTTTTACTTCAAAGCTACCGAATAAGGAAATAGAGTTGGTGGGCCCAAGTTATAAAAAACCTAAATTTATCTAAAGTGTTATAACTTTTTCATTTTTGCTCCAATGTTTCTAAAAAATATACCAAAATTCATAATTTTGTGGTCTTTCATATGAGATCAATATTGAATATATAAAATTATAATTTATTAACAGCCTCAATAATTATGCTTAAAATTATTTATATACTCCCTTCGTTCCATAAAATTTGGCCAAAATTGACTTGCACGTAGAATAATAAAATAAAAATTGTATAGTTGATATTTAACGGGCCATGAAAGAAGCATTGTAGAAGATTACCAACAATAATAATAAGCCAAATCGAACTGAATTTAGCAAAATGAAAATAAACTTGCGAATAAAAGTTCACACTATTCATAATTATAAGCTTCCCCTTGATCTTTGGAGTGTTAGTGTGGCTAAAATTCATTTACCTTTTTCTTACTCAACCACAACCTCACTTTTTCACTTTCTTCTCATTTTCTTAGAGCCCGTTTGGTAATATCAAAATCGACTGAATCGGCTGATTCTGCTGAAATTAATGAAGTTCTGGCAGAAATGGCTGGAGTGGCTGATTTTGCTGATTTATGAAAATGAAGAAAAACTTATATAAAATAGCTAAAATGATTCTCTATGGTAACTTCAGCCAATACAGTCAGAAAAGTAACTCCAGTCTTACTTTTTCTTATTATTATTACACAATTCAGATCGTGAAATCAAAAAATACGTGTTTAATGAAAAAATGGTAGATAAGCGTGATAAAGCAAAAAACATGATTACTAAACGGGCTCTAAACTCCGATCCAAGTCAAAGTGGGAATAATTTTATGCGACAAGAGAGTATTACTATTACTATTAGTATTATAATTATTATTATTGTCGGTGAATCAAATCACCTTTACAAGTAAAAAGAATGAGAATATTAAAAAATCACATTTCATTAAAAATATAAATATACTTGAATTTCAATTTGATCATTATTGTGGACTTTCAATTTTGTACATGCAGGTTAGATAGACTTACGAAAGGGTATCAAATTATTCCCAATCTAGCATCCGGAAGAATATTTGAACAAAAAAATGCACATCTCTTACTATGTAATGGCCCTTGAAAGAAACACTATAGTAGATTACCAACTAGAATAAGAAGCCAAACCAAACCTGAAGAAACATCAAAATAAACTTGCGGAAACAATACTCACACTATTCATCATAATAATGAGTGGGATAATTTCTCTGTCTCATATGTAGTTATTTAAAGTATGAAATAAGTCAACTAACAATTGAGCGGGAGAATTTCTCTCTCTCATATATATAGTACATTTAGGTATAAGGTAAGCCGGCTAACAATTGAACGGGAGAACTTTCTCTCTCATATGAAAGGGTTTTAGGTATAAAAAGATATACTTGCTAATAATTGAGCGGGAGAATTTTCTCTCTCATATGTAGTGTCTTTAGCTATTATAAGATAAGTTTGCTAACAGTTAAGCAGGGAGATCGAGAGTGAGAATTTGTTCTCATATGTAGTGCTTTTAAGTATTAGAATATAATCTTACTAACAGTTGAGTGGGATAACTTTCTCTCTAATATTTAGTTCTTTGAAGTATAAGATAAGTCGGCTAACAATTGAGCGGAATAATTTTATCTATCGTTTGTATTGCTTTTAGGTATAAGAAGCTAAGAATATAAGCTTGCTAACAATTGATGAGCATGTGAATTTTCTCTCTCATATGTAGTGTTTTTGTACAAGGTAAGATAAGTCAGCTAACAATTGAGCGAAAGAACTTTCTCTATCATATATAGTTCATTTAAGTATAAGATAAGCCGACCACAATTTGGCAGAACAATTTCTCCCTATCATATGTAGTGTTACACTTGAAATTAATTTTGTGGTGGTTTGTGAGGACAGTACTAGAGGTTTGGAGTAAGCACCTCGGGTTCTACGGGGCGGGGAGTTACAGGTGATGCTTTTGGGTATAAGGTAAGTCAGTTAATAATTGAGCTGAAGAACTTTCTCTCTTATATGTAGGAGTTTTAGGTACAAGATGATGATAATGCTAATAATTGAGCGGAAGAGTTTTCTTTTTCATATGTACTGCTTTTAGATATTAGAAAATAAGTTGCTAACGGTTGAGCGAGGGAATGAAGAATGATAATTTTCTCTCTCATATGTAGTGTTTTTAGATATAAGCTAATCCGACTAACAATTGATTGAGTGGGACAATGTTCTGTTATATATAGTTCTTTTAGGCGTAACAGAAACTGGTTGAGTATTTAGCAGAATAGTTTTCTCTCTCTCATATCTTAGTTCTAATTTAACTAATGAGTAACAACTTCTTTTTCAACTAATACTATTCATTAATTGTAATAATTATTCTACTCACTTAAACTTCATGTCACTCACCTATTGTTCTCACTTTTTCAGAATAGTATTTAATTTTAAATTTAATTTAATCATGAAAATTTATAAGTAGTAAATTCTAATGAATGGTGTCAATTGATTTTTCCTGATATACTCTTCATTGAATATGTATTTGATGAACTTATACTTTATGGTATTAGCTTATTGTACTCTTATTTTTCAAAAATGATGAATTCTACAAAGTACTTTTATTTTAATATTTAATTAAATCGTGTGTAAAAATATCTGCACCAAATGCGTTTTCCCGTGCGTATGCACGGGTACTATACTAGTTTTTAATTTAGAAACAAATATACTCCGTATATACTCTCCACATAATAAAAAGAAGGGGAAAATGTCAAATTGACCCTTGAAGTACACAATAAAAACAATTAGCCACTCCAACTAAAACAACACCCAATTAAGTCCGTGAATAATACAAAAACAACCACATTTCTAATCTACCCGGTTGATTCCAAGTCAACCGGACACTGAGTCCCTATATACTACATCTGGGTGTAGGTACATCCACCCCAACTAAGGAAGACAACCCATTAGCTAATACAATCCAATTTTTTCGATGGCATTTGTGTAATTTAAGCGAAAAATCATGGCTTCCGCTAAATGAGCATTAATGTACTTTTAATGAGCATCTGACCTATTTTATTGGGTATTAGGAGCTCAACAATACATCATCATCTCTGTTTCATATTTTCTATTTAACTTTTTTTATATAACTTATTAAATTTTATGTATAAACAATTCCTATGAATTTCAATATGTGAATTTAATGTGAAATGATACTTTTGAAATATGCATTGATATGACATTTACAAATGAGCATAACATCAGTACCAAATGAGCATATGTAACTTACAAAATATGCATTAATATGAAAATCCTAAAATTTGTTAATTGAACGTCACGACATTTTCATTGAGCATCAGACCTCTTCTATTGAGATGAAAATCACAGTTTCGGTCAGATAAGCATTCATGAACTTTCACTGAGCATTACACTTATTCTGTTGAGTATTAACACTTATTCAATATCACTGGAGCCTAGTCTATACGGAGCATTAACGTTGTCATCTAGAATCTCTGCAATACCGGAGATGGAGGAACGACAACGAACCAGAGACGCCTGAATTCTAACGGACCGGAGCGCCGGCAATTGGGCAACCCAGGTGAGACTCGAACAAATCAGGTTGCAGCAAGATGGAATTCGCTCTTGGTCAAATTGTATCAATGGAAGAACTCTGCTCGCCGGTTGATGGTGATGGTGAAGCTCGGAGCAATGGCGGTGAAATATGCATGAATATGACATTTTAAAATAAATATTACACCAATATCAAATGAGCATACATAGGTTATGAAATGACCATCAAAAAATTCAAAAAGTTCATTTGAAATCTCTAATTTTCTCAAATATTCATTTGGGCATATTCATTTCTCTTAGGTATTATACTCATTTGAGTTTAACATAAAACTCTTTTTTATAATATGTGCATATAATCTACTGTAATTATTATTACCAATTTAGTCTATTCCTCATCTTGAATCATGCTGCAAGCTTGAAGGACGACAATGGCGGTGAGAGATTAATTATTGGAGGTGGCTTTGAAGAGGATGAAATCATCAAATTGGGTTGGATCTTTTGAATTTGGAGGAAGGGAACCAAGACACAAAAGCTCCATGGATCTGTTGATCTTTTTCTACAATTTTCCTTTCTCTTTTCATTTGAACAACCAATCTTCCATTTAATGAGCATATCCACAAGTTGCACCAATCGTTTTATATTTTATGGCGATTTAATATCTCCAAGTTTGATTTGCACGTAGTAGCAAAAGCTTCAGCAATTGTCCAAGCGATGATTTCGAATCTGGTTTGATCGAAGTAATTAGCGAGGAGCGATTTCTGTACGGTCAATGAGATGAGTTGTGTGCTTGAGGGGTGATGTCGATAGCGAAGGTTCAATGTGCAACAAATATGAAGTGGGAGAAGATGGCTCAGAGTTTGAAAAAAATTACAAAAATATCGGGTGTATAGTGTGAAATAATGGAACAGGATACTCTCTAGGAGTTCTAGAAAATATATTTATAATAAAGAAGAGTTTAATGTAAAGTACAATATTGATCCTATAATAATTCTATTACACCCCCTCAAGCTGTGCGGGAGATACAATGCGCAGGTTGTCTTTTAAAAAATGAAAACGCTGACTAGGAAGACTTTTTGTAAATATAACTGTCAACTGTAAATGAGTAGGAACATGTTGGACAATCAAATCTCCATAAGCAACACGTTCACGAACAAAGTGGTAGTCAATCTGTATGTGTTTACTCCGGGCATGCTGAATAGGATTAGCAGTCAAATAGGAAGCTGAGACGTTATCACAAAATAGATGAACAGGTTCGGTTATGGGAAAACCGAGCTCAAATAAAACTGATCGAATGTGTAACGTATCCTGAACGGTATAGGCAATGGCTCGATACTCTGCTTCTGTACAAGACTTGGACACAGTGGGTTGCTTCTTCGATTTCGAGGATATGAGATTAGGACCCATAAATACAGCAAAACATGTGGTTGATCGGGAGGAATCCATACATCCTGCCCAATCCGCATCTGAATAAGCTAGAACACATGTGGGTTTTGCAGAATGCTGAAGCCATAAACCATGGTCTCGGGTGCCCTGCAAGTACCTGAAAATTCTCTTGACTGCAAAAAGATGAGTAGTACGGGGAGCATGCATAAACTGAGACACCAAGTGTACTGCATAAGTAATATCCGGTTGTGTCAAAGTTAAATATTGTAGCGCACCTACCATGCTTCGATATTCAGTGGAATCTGAAAGCAACTCACCATCAGACAAGGATAACGTGGTGCGAGACACTAAAGGAGTGTGAACGGGTTTAACAGTACGGAGATGAAAGCGATTAAGAAGATCAGAAACATATTTAGACTGAGAAAGAAACAGACCATTACCAGACAGATGGGACTCCATGCCCAAGAAATAATGTAAATCACATAGATCCTTCATGGCAAAATGATTAGAAATCATAGAGATAAACTTGGTAATGGCTGATGGAGAATTACCAGTAATAATAATATCATCTACATATAATAATAAATAAATGATAGAATTATTATGGCGATAAATGAATAACGAATTATCAGATTTACTACAGCAAAAAACCTGCTGAAGAAGAAAACTATTAAATCTATGAAACCATGCATGTGGTGCTTGCTTAAGACCATAAATGGTCTTTCGCAAACGACAAATGTGATTAGGAAATTGCGGATGTATAAAACCACGGGGTTGACGCATATAGACTTCTTCAGTAAGATAGCAATGTAAGAAAGCATTTTTAACATCAAGTTGGCGAATTACCCAGCCAAAAGAAACAGCAAGAGTGAGAACAATGCGAACTGTGGTGGGTTTAATGACAGGACTAAAAGTTTCAGAGAAATCAATCCCAGTCTGTTGATTAAAACTTTTAGCAACTAATCTAGCTTTATGGCGCTCAATGGACCCATCAGAATGATATTTAGTTTTATAAATCCACTTACAACCAACTATATTCTTAGAATTGTCAAAGGGAACCAGATCCCAAGTATTATTATTGATGAGAGCATTAAATTCATCAGCCATAGCCACACGCCATTTGGTCTGTTTATCAGCCTCAGTAAAGCACGTAGGGTCTGCTGAATTAACAACTGTACTTAAATTAAAAATGGTTTTGGGTTTAAAAATTTCCGTCTTAGCACGGGTTTGCATGGGATGCATGTTGACCACCGGGGGCGGATTAGAGACGTTGACTTCAGAGTTATGAGAGGCAGTAGAGTGACTGCCGGGGGAGGTGGGAGTGCTCGGCTGGGTTGGTTCCGAATTGACCGGGGATGTTGGACGACTAGGGACAGAGGACGATTGTGATACCGAGGGAGAAGATGAGACCGGACTTGCCGGGGCTAACGGAAGAGGACGGGTAGGGGAAGGTGAGGAAGTA
This sequence comes from Cuscuta europaea, assembly GCA_945859875.1. NCBI lineage: Eukaryota > Viridiplantae > Streptophyta > Magnoliopsida > Solanales > Convolvulaceae > Cuscuta > Cuscuta europaea. The sequence goes on along the minus strand of CAMAPE010000046.1, from coordinate 6,576,743 downwards.
ATGGAGAAGTTATCTGGGATTCTGGATGCCGAAGGAGAGTAGGATGGGCTGGAGACTAAGGAGATAGGGCGTGGGTCAGTAACGGGTATGGAGCTAGGCAGGGTAGGAGACCGGGTCATGGAGATGGTTTTAAATGGGTAAATATCCTCATGGAACCTAACATGACAGCTGACATAAACACGACCAGAGAGAAGATCAAGACAACAGTAGCCCTTATAACCAGATGCATAGCCAATAAAAACACACTGGACAGATCGAGGAGATAATTTGTTGGCTGAGGTGGCGGAAAAATTCGGGTAACAGGCCGAACCAAAGACTCTCATGAATGAATAATCGGGAATCCGATGAAATAATATTTGGTAGGGTGAGTGGCCATTTAAAATAGGAGAGGGCAATCTGTTAAAAATATATGCAGCAGTAAAAATTGCATGAACCCAGAATGTACTCGGTACTGAAGCTTCAAGAAGCATGGTTCGAGTTAATTCAAGGAGATGACGATGCTTTCGTTCAGCAACCCCATTTTGTTGAGGCGTGTCAGGACAAGATTTTTGAAAATAAATACCATTGGAGGAAAACAATTGCTGCATATTATGATTAACAAATTCACCACCTCCATCACTTTGAAAAATTTTAATTTTCTAATTAAAAAGATTTTCAACCAAAACTTTAAAATTTTTAAAATGCGTAAAAACTTCACTTTTGTGATGCATGGGATAGATCCAGGTAAAGTGAGAATAGTCATCAATGAACAAAACATAATATTTGAAGCCTAAATTAGAATCAACTAGAGATTGCCATACATCAGAATGAATAATTTGTAATGGAAGAAAAGAATTATGACTAGCAATCATAAAGGGCAAACGTTGTGATTTTCCTAGTCTATAAGCAACACACTCATGAGTAAAAGGAGAATGACTACATAAAAATTGTTTTCGTTTAAGAAACTGCAAAACACTGTCACCACAATGACCTAATCTACGATGCCACACAGGGCCAGAAGCTAAAACAGAAGCAAGGACTAATGAGGATGATGACGACAGACGAAGAGGATATAGTGGGCCTTGACTATTAGCACGCAGAAGCACCGCCCTGAGGCTTTGTCCTTAATCAAAAATGAATTTTTATAAAAAATTACAATACAATTGTTATCAGCACATAATCTTTGAATAGAAATTAAATTATACTTTAATTGAGGCACATGATAAACAGAGTTTAATGTAAAGTACAATTAAACTCATACTCAGGGCCAAGTCCCATAATAGTGGTTTTGAGCAGGTCACGTGGAGAGACGGGGCAATTAATAGTAGCAAGGTCATCAGCCAAAGTTTTGATTTTGAGGAGATAAACATCCATGGATTGTTCAGGTTTCTTTTTAATTTGTGAGAATAAACGCTGTAATTCCATCGATCGAGCCAAACTGGCAGACATGAATCGAGATTCTAAACGCTGCCAAATTTCAAAAGAATGTTTGAGATCACGAACATCAATAAGAATATCCCGAGAAAGGGTTGCAAATAACCAAGACCTGATGGTTTGATCAATTCGCAACCAGTCAGAGTATTCGGAATTGGGAGACTGACGGTTTAGAATATCAATGGAATAAGCGGAAGGTACCTGAAGAGAGCCATCGACCATGCCCAGAAGTCCTTGGGAGACAAGAAAAGACTCAAACTGAGTCCGACACGTGGTATAATCTTCCACAGCCAGGAGTTTTGTAGTAAAAATATTTGTGACATTAGTAGCCACATGAGAGATAGTCTGAGCGAGGTCAAATAGATGTGAGGCACGCGTAGGTGGTGCTGCTGACCGAAGAGGTTGAGCAATGGTAGAGACTCATGGCGAACCAACAAGTGTAGGGCCGGAGAAGGAGGTTGTTGAGAAGGGAGGTGGTTCCAAGGGGACGGTCTGCACTGTCGAGGGAGGCTGCCAAGGGAAAGACGGTGGCATATGCTGGAAGAGTGAGTATGGTATACTGCGACTTGGTGAGATGTAGTGGGAGGGGAAGGTGACGCCGGACTCGGGTGGAGTGTGAGCCGGCAGTACAGCAGCAGGGGAAGACGAGGTCTGAACGCCAGTCATGGTGGAAGAAACCACCGAAGAAGATACGGCGGCGGCGGTGGGAGCCGAAGAACTCATGGCGGCAGTTTAGGGTAGCCGAGAGAGAGAAGAGAGAGAGAAAAAATAGGGTTTATTCTGTCCTCTTGATACCATGTGAAATAATGGAACAAGATACTCTCTAGGAGTCCTGGCAGATATATTTATAATAAAGAAGAGTTTAATGTGAAGTACAATAATGATCCTATAATAAATCTATTATATAGGTATACGCGGGTGTACCTTATAATTTCCGCCGGACACTCCACTGACGTGGCAGCACACATGTCAATTTTTACCTTTTCCTTTTTTTCTTTCATTTTCCCTCTCTTTCCCTCTTCTTTCTTCCGGCCAACTCTTCCTTTCTTCTTTACTCTTTGGCCCCCACCTCCATTTCTTCCCTTCCATTTCTTTCTCGCTTGATCCAAAAAGGTGGAATCTCCCACCCTCGGAGCCCCCCACACCCGACCCGATAGGACACATGGGAGGATGTAAATCACGGTGACTTAATCAGCGAAGTGACAGTATGCCCATATACCCGTGCACGCCAGAGCTCCAACCCATTTCAAAGGATGTAACCTCCACACGGTCACTGCGGGATTCGAACCTTGATCCCTTGATCCAGGGCCGACTATATGGGGAGGCACCTAGGCATATGCCTAAGGCACCAAAATAATGTGGGGCATCAACTTTTTAAAATAAAGTTACTATATTTACATAATTTGTATTTGGTACTCTTTTTTCGGAACCGAAAGAAATACTCCACTGCGCAGAAGAAGAAAAGCAAAACTTGTAAAAGGTATATCGGTGTCACGTGGCCATTATAAATACTTCCTCCGTTCCATAAAAGTTGCAACATTGGAATTTCTACACTATTCACACACTTTACTTTGACTACGATTTTCTAATAATATATATATAATAAAAATATTATGTATAAAATATTAATAAATTTGTATTAATGTAAATTTCCAATATATTAACTTTTTTTAATGTTTACTAATACGTAAATAAATATAATTACAGTCAAAGTTGCGCGTTGGCAAGCGTGAAAGCCAAACTGTTGCAATTTTTATGGAACGTAAGCAATTTAATATTCCAGAAATTACAAAACTTCTAACTACTTAAGAGTTAAGACACTACGGAGTACGGAGTATGATAAAGTTTTACTTATTAGTAAATTCTATTATACTCCGTATAATTTAGTACAATATTTTTTTTGAAGCAAATTTAGTACCGAGTTCAATATTAGTAATGAGTACTCGTATGTTTGGCTATATGAAGTACTCCCTCCGGTCCTTAATGAAGTTTACACTTTGACTTCACACATATTAAGGAAATAAATTTGACTTTACTGTAGAGTACACTGTTTGACACTGTTTGGCACTGTTTGGCACTGTTTTGTACTGTTTGGTATAGATTTGTTTGCCAAATAAGGTAAATAAGGAAGTGTAAAGTTTAATATGGGACGACCTAAAATGGAAAGTGTAAAGTTAATTAAGGACCGGAGGGAGTATTATATAGTCAATATAATTTAAAAATGACTAAGGAAAAGAAAACAGTGTTTTTAATTTAACTATACCCTATGAAATATTCAGAATTTTGTAACACACTGATTGTGTACTTCAAAGATAATGTTTTAAAAATATTACCTTTGATCCCAAATAAATTTCACACTTTCCTTTAAGAGAAAATCGAAAATAAAGTTTACACTTCTACTTTTGTCAAGTTTTTAATATAAAATTACTTTTATACTCTTACTTTTATCACGTACACTACACTCACTTACTCTCTTCCACTACATTTAATATACTTTTTGTAGGGGTATGTTGAGAAAGTCAAAAGCAAAAATTTCACTTTTTTACAAATCGTAAAGTCAAAGTGTGAACTTTATTTAATGATCAGAGGGAATATAATTTGATACTTTTAATCAACTACTATATATAGAGTACATAATTTAGGTGTAAAATATTAATGACTAATACCGTATGAGAATGTGATTTTAGTTTTTATCTAGGGCACCAAACCACCTCCGGTCCTTAATGAAGTTTACACTTTGACTTCACACATATTAAGGAAATAAATTTGACTTTACTATAGAGTACACTGTTTGACAGTGTTTGGCACTGTTTGACATTGTTTGACACTGTTTGACACTGTTTTGTACTGTTTGGTATAGATTTGTTTGCCAAATAAGGTAAATAAGGAAGTGTAAAGTTAAATATGGGACGACCTAAAATGGAAAGTGTAAAGTTAATTAAGGATCGGAGGGAGTATTATTATTATTATTATTATTATTATTATTATTATTATTATTATGATTATTATTATTATTAGGGGTGTGCACCGGTTCAAAATCGGACCGGACCGGACCGAACCGAACCGAACCGGATATCATTCCGGTTCGATCCGGTTCCGGTTTTTCCAGTCCGATTCGGTCTGGTTTTCCAATTTAAACCGGATAATGCATGCCCCTAATTATTATTATTATTACTATTATTACTATTATTATTGTTATTATTATTATTATTGTTATTATTATTATTGTTATTATTATCATTATAGTTATTGTTATTATTATTATTCCGGTTCGATATGGTCTGTTCTGTTTTGATCTGGACTGGTCTGATCTGATCTGCTTCGGTCTGGGATTGAAATCAGACCAAGTAAAACGATAACAATTTTCGATAATTTGGAAGGAATATTATTATTTGTAATTATAAATGAATAAAATATACTTACTTATGGATTATAAAATGTATATAAAAAATAAAATCTTTATGCAAAAAATATAAAAAATAAAATTTCTGACTAGACCAGACCAGACCAGACCAGATCAAATAGACCAGACCAGACCAGACCAAAACAGACCAGACCAGACCAGATCAGACCAGACCAGACCAGCAAATTATAGTCCAAGTAAAAACATCCTTACACCCATTATTGGAAATGAGCTTGTATTTATTTGCCTTCCCTAGATGCTCAATTGTGATTGTTATTTGTTTGTTTATATGATGGCTTGGATTTTTTATTTGAAAGAAATTGATTGTGTTTGTTAGAAATTACAAGTTATTCAACATAAGTAAAAATTGTACAATATTGTCATTAAAATAAAATAGGCGTTTGACACTCCCAAATTTTGCTCACGAATACGCGTTTTACCAAAAATTGACTCATTCAATTAAATAAGCACACGGTTTACAAAATGGACCCATTTTTAAAGCACGCGTTTAAAAATAAGTGACCCATTAAGTCATATGAATTCTAAATTAAACAAAGTTCTTAACATATTAAAGGTACATTTAACACATATGTCTAATAAAAGTGTTACAACATTAAAACAAACTACAAAGAAAAGAAATATTACACTATAAGAGAGTACAAATACGAATCAATCATGTTGTGCTCTGCGTCTTGAACGCATATCCATCTCATTTGGAAATATTGTTTCTTGATGGCGTCCAACTCGAGAAGTTCTGGAAGAATATTTAGGCGGCAGAAGCATGAACTCATTTTGTGGCCACTCATTCATATTCGGCAATGGCATGATATCACTCGAATGTGCTAAGAACTCAGTTTGTATACCTCTAGATAAGATGATCAATTGGGCGAAGAGTTGGACTAGTTTGTCAAAAGTTGCTCGTACAAGGACACTGATTGGCAATGTCCTACATCCTTTGAGAGCATTGTTGAAACTTTCTGAAAGATTTGTTGTCAAAATACCATAACGACAACCACCATCAAAACATTCAATGTCTGACGGGGGTAATTATTGAGGTAGTTGGGAGTAATGATGTTAGTTGCGGAGTTGGTGAGCATCTATTCAGAGATATTTTATCTGATCGGGAATATTTTTATCAGATAAAGTATATTACTATGATAGACATTATTTGAACCACAATTAAATATTGAATGTCAACCACAATAACATATATAATAGATTTAATATATTGCTACAATGATATAATTTATTACAATTGACAACTACTCATATTCGTCTGAATCTGTCTCACGACTGCGAGGCTCCCATCTCGGCCTAACCTCAACAATAGGTTGGGTGCTCGGTCCTGCGGTCTCGGAGCCAAATAAGTCGATCATCCAATCCACTGGTGAATGGAAAAAGCTAGGTCTTGCATCGGATATAGGAATGTTTGGACTAGTGGGTGTGGAGTACACATGTGGCTGACGCACCGCATATGGATGGTATGAACTGGCATAAGAGGTTTGAGAATGCAGATGTGCATCATCATGGGTGCGAGCATCAACATAGGCACACGACGAATAGTGATGTCACCTTAGTTTGTCGTCTTAAAATGCTGATTCGTGCCACACATGATCGACACGATGCTCACCGGGTATCATAACTAAAACAGAACGATCTCGAGGGCCAGGTTGTGCAACTCGTTCAGCCATTACAACCTACAATTAATACGTAAACAAATACTAATTTTTTTTATCTTGTTTTTAATTCAGTGTTAATAAATGTGTTCAATAATATTATGCAGTTTAACAATAAAACTAATGTTATATTTTTATGTGTCCACTATTAAATTGTACTTATTAACAAGCAACCCTTGAGAATTAGGTAATTAAATACAGATACCAATTTCTACAATTACATAATTTATTTTTTGGCAAAAACAAGAATAAATAACAATCCATTGTGATAAATATTCACAAATACTAGGTGTACAACTACTACAAAGTCATAACTATAATTAATAAATATGAAGTAAGTAAATATGAAAAAGTTCTACAATTATTACTACTAAAGGAATAATAAAAACAGATAATACTATCGTATTAAACTTCTTTTTCTAACAATAACAACAACAACAACAATAGTAATAATAATAGTAATAATAATAGTAATAATAATAGTAGTAATAATAATAATAATAATAATAATAATAATAATAATAATAATAATAATAATAATAATAAACTCTAACCTTTGAACATGAAGCCTTGTTTGTTCGGTTGGTTGGTGTGAAAGTGTGGGAGGAGGATAGGAGATGTTGGCCTTGTTTGTTCGGTTGGTTGGTGTGAAAGTGTGGGAGGACGCCGTTGTTAGGAGCATTATTTATTCATATGTAGTACTCTTATGTATAATAAAGTAAGCAGACTAACAATTGAGCGGGGGAATTAGGTAATTAAATACAGATACCAATTTCTACAATTACATAATTTATTTTTTGGCAAAAACAAGAATAAATAACAATCCATTGTGATAAATATTCACAAATACTAGGTGTACAACTACTACAAAGTCATAACTATAATTAATAAATATGAAGTAAGTAAATATGAAAAAGTTCTACAATTATTACTACTAATGGAATAATAAAAACAGATAATACGAAGTATTAAACTTCTTTTTCTAACAATAATAATAATAATAATAATAATAATAATAATAATAATAATAATACTAATAATAATAATACTAATAATAATAATAATAATAATAATAGTAATAATAATAATAATAATTATAATAATAATAATAATAATAATCATAATAATCATAATAATAATAATGATAATAATGATAATAATAATGATAATAATAATGATAATAATAATGATAATAATAATGATAATAATAATAATAATAATAATAACAACAACAACAACAACAATAATAATAATAATAAACTCTAACCTTTGAACAAGAAGCCTTGTTTGTTCGGTTGGTTGGTGTGAAAGTGTGGGAGGAGGATAGGAGATGTTGGCCTTGTTTGTTCGGTTGGTTGGTGTGAAAGTGTGGGAGGACGCCGTTGTTAGGAGCATTATTTATTCATATATAGTACTCTTATGTATAATAAAGTAAACAGACTAACAATTGAGCGGGGGAATTCTCTCTCTCATACGTAGTCTTCTTAGATACAAGATAAGCGGACAAATAATTGAGCGGGAGAATTTTCGCTCTCACGTGTAGTGCTTTTTAGTATAAGATAAGCGTACTAATAATTGAGCAAAAAATAAATCTCTCTCATATGAACTGTTTTTACGTATAATATAAGCAGATTAATAATTGAACGGGAAACTTTTCTCTCTTATGTGTATTACTTTTAAGCATAAGGTAAGCAGTCTAATAATTGAACTCGAGAATTCTCTCTCATATGTAAAACTTTTAGGAGTAATAATAATTAAGCTGAAAAATTTTCTCTCTCACCTGTAGTGCTTTTTATATAAGATAAGATAAGCACACTGATGATTGGCCTGAATATTTTCTCTCTCATATGTAACGCTTTTATGTATAAGAAGATAAACGGATTAATAGTTGAGTGGAAAAATCTTGTCTCTCATATGTAGTGTTTTTAGGTATAAGAAGATAAGATAAGCAGGTTAATAATTGATGTGGAAAATTTCATCCTCATATGTAGTGCTTTTAAATATAAGATTAGCAGACTAATAATTGAGTGGGAGAATTTTTTTTTTCATACGTAGTGTTTTTAGGTATAAGAAAATAAGCATGCTAATAATTGAGAATAAGAATTTTGCCTCTCAATCTTATGTGTAGTGCTTTTAAGTACACTACTAAATATACTACCTCCGTCCCTAAATGTTCTTCCAAAATAAAGTGGCACGCTGATTAAGAAAGTGAGAATTGTGTGGTGGAGAGTTGTGCAGAGGAGAGAGAAATGAGAGAGAAATGGTGTGAACACAAATTCTTTGCCAAAAAGGGAAAGTGAAGTTCTTTTTGGGACGGACGAAAAGGGAAAATTGGAAGTATTTTTAGGGACGGAAGGAGTATCATTTTTACCACGGTCGTAATCAGTCGTAAAAGACTAAAGAAACTGTGGTGAATATTATTTATGACAATTTTGCGACAATTTTATGTATGTGGGCACAACAACTGTGGTCAAAACATAAGTCGCAGTTAAAAATTGTCGTATACGATAGGATAAGCAAGATAATTTTTCACTCCTATGTAGTGTTTTTAGGTATAAGATAAGGAAATAATAACTGATCGGGAGAATTTCCTCTCCCATATTTCCTATCTCAAGACCCTTTAAACTTATGAGAAGATATTTTTCTATAATTGTCACATATGTGACGATAATCGATAAATTTTTAGCTCTATCACTAGAAAAAGAAGAAACTTTAGATATTTTAGTCATGCAATGCTTTATATATATGGCGTTATCGAGGGTCAAAATATGGATTGATAATTTTAATACATTATAAGAAAAAAAAAGCATTAGACGTTACCACTAAAAGTTCTCTTTAAAGTAGTTTTTCAAAACTCTAACAATTAAGTTCAATATTTTATTATTTGTTGCCAACAGTACTAATTATACTAATGGATAGTGTTGATTTTTTTACTTTAATTTTCTTTTACTTTGAATATTTGTTGTATGGATTTATACTTTTTGATATTAACTTATTGTACTTTATTTTTGAAATGCTATAGAATTGTAAAAAAACATTTTTATACTACGTATTTAATTAGATCATCAACAAAAATATATAAGGATCAACTGTTTTTTCCTGTGCGTATGCACGTGTGCTGTGCTAGTTTATGTAAAAATTTTATCAGGCTAAAATCCGACGGGCCAATAAAAAGCCTCGGAAATCCTTATCTTCTGCATTCGGAGTTGTCAGTTCTGAAATGGTAAAGCGGTTGACATCATCTGACGCCAATTACTTTCAGAGTTGTCAGCTCCGAAAATGTTTAAAGCTGCTGATGACCACTTCAAATTCGGAGTACTCAACTCCGTTTTACTCTTTTTCGTAAAAACAAATACATCAACACGATTCGGAAACACCTGTTCAATTTCAACTCTGTTTCGTCATTTACTCAGTGGGGATGGCTGAAGAGGAAGAAGGGAGTGGGTAGTGGCGTGTCCAGAAACCATTTTATGTTAGAATAGACAATAAATAATGAGTTTTTATTCAACAAAAAATCATTACGTGACTTTTAATTTCGTCCAAAAATTAGATTCACATTTTTGAGAATTTGATATGATAAAACTTCAATTTATAACATTGCATATTTGCATGTACTTAAGTGAAATTATATTAATAAAAAAATTAATTGAACAAAAACAAGTAATGCATGTCATTAAAATAATTTAAATTGAAAATGTACAAGAATGTCTTTTTATGTAGCGCAATCAACAATCATAATATCAAGAGAAAATTTTATACTACATATTACTACAAGAATGTAGTATATTATACGTAGCTAAATTTATAACATATTGCAAAAATTATATAAATTGTTTGTCAAAGTGAAGATTGAGATTAAAATGTTAAGATATGGCTTAAATGAAACAAATATCCAAATGCTTATACAACAATTATATCAATTGTTTGTCAAAGTGAAGATCCCACAACCTCACGGTCCACACAAGATGTTAGACCTAAGGCCCTCTCCAACTCATCTGACGCAACTTGTGTTTCATATGTGCCTTTTAAACCCCGTTTGACAGCACCAAAATCGGCTGTTTTGGCTGATTCTGCTGAAATTTATGAAGTTTTGGCTGAAGTGGTTGCATTGGTTGATTGTGCTGATACAAGAAAAAAATATTTTTAAAATATATGTTATTAATAAAAGAAAGAAAAAATTATATGTAAAAATAGCTAAAATGATCATCTACAGTAACTTCAGCCAATACAGCCAGAAAAGTAACTTCAACCTTACTTTTTCAGCTTATTACACAATTAAGCGTGCGAAAGCAAAGTTTATGTGTTTGGTAAAAAGTTGGCTGATAGGCCGAAAATGAGGGTTGTCAAACGGCCTCTTATAGTGTACTTAGACCATTTGTAGTTGTGGGGAGGCAAAAAATGACAAAATGGACTCCGTCCACATGAAAACAATGTTTAGATTCTTATTTTCATGCATTCCAGCACAATCAATAAAATACATTCAATATATTCTTTTACATATCAGTTTAGAAAAACATTAATTAAATTATTATAAGTAATGTTTTTCTTTTTCTGTTTTCCCTGGATAATTGTGAAATAAAAAATATACATTTCGATGTAAAAATAAATAAATTTCATTAATTTTTTTACATTTTTCGGGTAACAAAAAATGTACTTAGTTCAAGTAAAGTTTTATTATGGAATATTCAGTTATTTGTAGAGGTTACATGAATTAAAAATTTGTGTTTTGTGTTTTTTCATGCTCAAGAAAACTCCAATAGTTACAAATTTAGATTTTTTTCATTTTATATATTACATATTGCTGTCATATGAAAGATAATAAAAATTCATGAATTGTGATATATTTTTTGAAAAAATTGAAAAACAAATAAAAAATTGTAATAGTATCCCATGGTGGTTGGGGGGGCTGATGTGGCCGGCTGTGGGCGACATGATCCCAACTACCAAATCTCCCGCATTTAATGCGCTTCCCGCCAAGATCTTGGTTTCCCGCCATAGCGTGGGGGACGTCCGTCCCCCTAAACCAGACTCAGCCCTCTGGTGGAAACCTGGGCCCTTAGGCGTAGTCCACAAGATGCTCGTCCCCTGGCCCTTGGGCCCTGAGGCTTTGTCCTCCGGAGGCTACGTACGTCCTTTGGCCCTTGGGCCCTGATGCTTGGTCCTCCGGTGGGTACGTATGTCCTCTGGGCCTTGGGCCTTGAGGTCTGGCTACGCTGGGACGTACGTCCCCTGGCACTTGGGTCTTGAGGCCTGGCCATACTGGGCTACGTACGTCCTCTGGGCCTTGGGCCTTGGGCCTTGAGGTCTGGTTACGCTAGGACGTACGTCCCCTGGCACCTGAGTCTTGAGGCCTGGCCATGCTGGGCTACGTACGTCCTCTGGCCCTTGGATCCTGAGGCCTGACCATGCTGGGCTACATTCGTCCCCTGGTTCTTGGGCCCTAGGGGTTGATGGGCCGGTCCCGATAGGCCATTAACCCAACAGTATATAAATTATATTTTATATACATATATAGGGGTTGGGTGAGGGTTAAGAGGGGGCGGCTGTCCCCATAGTACATACGCCTCTGGGGGTGGGATGCGCTTGGCTGAAACGGTGAAGAAAGAAAGGGGGGGGGGGGATGGGGTTGCGAGGAAAATGCAGAAAAAATTAAAAGAAAAATGTTGTCCACGTGGTTGTCGAAGAACGGAGCATGAAAAAAAAGAAGAAAAAACAATCAAATGTGCCAAATGTCACTCGCTAACTTAGAATCAACCGATTAAATTAGAAATTTGATACTCCCTCTGTTCCTATTTTATCTTCCAAATTGGGTTGGCACACAATTTAAGATAGTGGGTATTATGTGGTGAAGAGTTGTGCAGATGAGAGAGAAATGTGTAAGAAATGTTGTGAACCACAAATTCTCTACTAAAAAGGGAAAGTGGAAGTTTTAATTGGAACGGACGAAAAAGGAAAGTTGAAAGTTTTAATAGGAACGGAGGGAGTAGTTTTTATTTGGTTTGTGGTCTTAATTGGGTGATTATTTAGCCGGGGGTCTGACTGACTTTTTTAGTATACTTCGAGTTCTAATTTGACAGATTTCCCTGAAAAGAATTATTGATCACCTAGCGGAAGTAACTTACCAGAGGTCCGGATTGGGTAATTTCACCTTTTGTCGATTTCAGGCACTTATCAAAGTTTTCTTTAATTTAAGGGGTTATTTAATAATAGTTTCAGAGTTAATTTGATACTTTTCCAATACTACTATTAGGATTTTTTCCTTTGGAGCGTTTTCAATCTCAGATGAGACCAAATTTAAACGGATCAGACCAGACTAGACCAAACTACAATTATAAAATAAGTTACTCCGTATAAAATACTTCCTCCGTCCCATAATTAACTTCGGTTTTGATTGGGCACGGGGATTAAGATAGTGGGATTTGTGTGGTGGAGAGTTATGCAGAGGAAAGAGAAATGTGTAAGAATGGTTGTGAACCACATATTCTTTACCAAAAGGGAAAAAAGAGATAAATTTGGGACGAAACTAAAAGGAAAGAAGGATAATTTCCTGGAGTACTACTTACTTTATAAAAGGGAAAGAAGGATAATTTCCTGGAGTACCCCTATTAGTGGGGGAACACATATACCCTTATATTAATTTTTAGAACAAAAAGCTGCTAAAGTTGAAATTGAGGTACAAATGCACCCTTCCTAACGTTTCAAGACTTTCCTGCTAACCTAACGTTAACCTATCATCTTTAATCAGTTGTTTGGGCCTTCTCTGGGCTTTCTCTATCTCTATCGCTTAATTTCTTCTCTCCTTTGTCTTCATAGCACGACGACGGATGTGTTCATAGCATAGGCGGCTCAACCCTCTTCAGATGAAGATGAAAGAGTAGTATGAGTTTATCTGATTTTTCATCAACAAGTCAAAGGTATGTGCGGTACTATCTCATCCCTATCCATCGCTCCTCTGTACAGAAACAAGGCTTACAGCTTGTTTAAGACCGAGCTACTCACTCAATGAACTCATCGAATCACTAAAGTCACCAAGTATTCACCTGAGTAATGTGATATCTTGAATTAGACAAAGTAGCTAGAAAACTTAACAAAGTATAATGACGAATACTGAATTTGAAAGTTAAATCCCCCAATTTCTCTCCACATACTTCCTGGCTCTATCACTTTGTGTGTATACAATAACTTTTTCTATGGAGGAGCTAAATTTCATGTTGATTTATGTGAATTGATTTCTTGTCAAGTTGTCATATTTTTGTTTTTTATGATAGAGTAAAAATCTATTGTAACCATGGATTGTGAATTGATGGCGAAGGAGGGGACCCTATTTCCATAAGAGTGGGAAGAGATTGATAACCTTCTAGACTTAGGTGCTAGAGAAGTAGACGATGTCAATACTAGATCAAGAGGTTATGTCACTGAGGATGAAGAAGAGAGTGAAGAGTTGATAACCGTAGAAACGTCGCCCAGGATTGTTCGGAGTCTCTGATTTAAATCTTGGAGCTGTTTGTCCACAAAAGCATTTTTAGAGTTGTCCTTCATAGTCAACCTCAAAATTCAAATGCTTTACGGACCTTGTGGATGGAGTCGAGATAGAAGAATAAGACATTACAAAAATTGATAAGAGTGGGAAGAAGAATTAGGGAATTTGGGCATCTGTTGTTTCTGAGAGGAGCTGGGAAAGAAAGAACGAACAAGAAAGGAAGGTGGAAAGAGTTTTATTGGTGAGAGTGATGTTAGATAAGGACAGTGTATGACGGAAGAAGTGTTAAAACGTTAGGAAGGGTGCATTTGTACCTCAATTTCAAATTTATCAGCATTTTGTTCTAAAAATTAGTATAAGGGTATATGTGTTCCCGTAAGGGTATATATGGCCCTTTTCCCTTTATAAAATACACACAGAATAGCTCATTTAGATGTGCGGATAAATAAAGGCCACGCACCAAGGACTCGGACTACAAAAATCTCAGCTTCCCTGACCTTCAAACGGCACCTTCGATCTCCCTGAGGAAGGAAACAAAAAAGAATGGCGGGCATCAGAAAGTCTACTCTTTTCTTATCCCTTCCTCGATTTATCTCTAATGCCAGAAACTGTCCATCCTTCCGGACCAATCCGATCTCCTCCCACAGTCTTTCCAGGTACCCAATCCAATTTTCTTCTCAACAGGATTGAGAGCTTCTCCCGATTTCAGCTTTATAATCATTCGCTTCTTTTATTCTTTCCATTTTTATCAGGCCGTATTTGAGTTCTACATCGCGCTTATACTCTTCCAACGTTGATATCGACCTCTCTGACGAAGAGGCCAAAAGGCGCTTGTTCAACAGGTGTCTTACCTTGGAGAATTTTTTTATCTTAAATTTTACTCCGTATTTTTTAATATTACTATATCATTGGTTTTTAATTCTCGTGTTTATAGGCTTGTATATAGGAGCAAACAGAGAGGGTACCTAGAGCTGGACCTCATTCTGGGTAATTGGGTGGAGAATCATATACATTCTATGGATGCAAATGGAATCAAGGCACTTGTTCACGTTCTTGATGCGGTAAATTTTGTTTCTTTCCTTCTGTTTCGTTCATATTTTTCCTATGATATATTCTGCAATCTGCATAAAGATTTATCATTCAGCCCATTGTAGCAGATATGGTATCTCTATTTCATGATTCATTCTTGCTTATTACTTGATATTCAGTACAATGAACAGCTAACAGCCTAACCGTATCACTAAATGTGATTCATATTAGTGATCAACTGATCACATTCAACTACCAATTTTGGAATCAACATTTACACTAAGATTTCAATGAAAAGACAAATAGGTAAAGAGGCAAAGGAAGACAATTTTTTGGTGGGTGGAACCTTAAAGGCTCGTTTGGTTTGGGGATTTCGGATGGGAGGGGAGGAAACAATTGATTTATGTGAAGCATTTACTAATTTATCTCTATTTGTTATTGTTAGACTAGAAATAACTACATGATCAGTTAGACCGTGTATTTGTATATGGTTTTTATATTCACTTTATTTATAATATTCCAAATGTAGGTATAATTAAAACAATATCACCCTCCCCTTCCGTCTCCCCCGAAACACCCAACTAAACTAGCCCTAAAGGTCTGTACTAAGAAATTCTGAACTAACAACTTCATGGTTATAATGGATACAAATAGGAGTAAAGAACTATAGAACTTTTTAATAACTCGGTACGAATAAACTATTGTAAACGAGTTTTCACATAATTTAAATCATACAGATTTCTTTCGGAAATCACAAGTCAAATAGCTAACTAGACTTATAGGTAAACATAAGTATGCTCATTATCCACTACTTAAGATAGTGAATGAAACTCTTCACACTCACCATTCTATTATTACAACTAAGGATATTATTCTGTGACTTTGGATTAAACAATGATCAATAATGGAAGAACAATAGATGATTTAAAATAAAAGTTTATTAAAATATTATTAAAAACAATATAAATTAAGCAACCATTCATCATCATCATCGTCATTACCCTAGTGCCACAAAGTTTCCTACCTATGGTGGGGTAAGGGGGTCGGATGTACGTAGCCTTATCCTTGTACTATATCACAAAGAGACTGTTTCCGGATGAACCATGGTAAAAATCACGTTGAAAATTGCATGAACTGACTGTTGTTTCACAACAAAGAAGCGCAGACAATGTCTAATAGAGATCAGCACAAATCTGAGTGTCTACGAAAAAATAATTAACTCTCCTCTAAAAGTTACCAGACTAACCAACCTATCAATACATATAAAGATCAGCACAAATCTGAGTTTGTCTTTTGGACAAGGTCTAATAGATGTGGTTGTGTTGAGAGGCCCTATTTAACCATTGTCACATCTGTATTTTTGGTTACATTTTTATAGAAGTAAAAATTGTGTAGTTGAGTTTATGCAAAACAAATAGTAATACTATAAACCACATTATAAAAGGAAAATGATGAAGTGTTAGTGGGACATGAGAGCATGTTTTATGATGGATGTGAATAACACAATCACACACTTGAGCGTGTCAGAATAGGAGGGATTTTATGAGCTTTCTATGCATAAGTTTGAGGGCTATTCCCGTTTTGTTCTTATCATTTGATGATTGAATGAAATGGGCTTAAATAGTCTTTCTTCTTCACTGACAAAAGAAGTAATTTTTTTGAGTTTATTTATTCTCTTTCTTGCAGGAGAATCCAGATCTGTGGAAGTGGTTGACAGGTCAGGAGCAAGCTCCAGATGCAATAAGAACCAATCCTGTAAGAAAGCAGATCCCAAATTCAGATTTGTCTTTGCACTAACGGTTCCTAACTGAATAAATGTTGGCTCTAGGTGTTCACTGCTGTACATGAAAAGGTCCTAAACAACCTCGACAAACACGCGTCCCCTGAGACTCGCGCCACTCCCGGACAGGAATGGGTGAGAGGGTGGGATGATTTCAAAAGAGGTCGGGATGGGCCTATAGCTGGGAATCAGTAGCACTTTTTCGTAGTTGCTTGCTTGAGATCAAGTGTGTATGAATAAAAAATGTTGTGTGATAATGTGATATATATATAAAAGAATAACATATACTCCGTAGTACGTATGTCATTCCTATTGAATTTTCTGTAAGATTTTA
This sequence comes from Cuscuta europaea, assembly GCA_945859875.1. Lineage (NCBI taxonomy): Eukaryota > Viridiplantae > Streptophyta > Magnoliopsida > Solanales > Convolvulaceae > Cuscuta > Cuscuta europaea. The sequence continues at coordinate 6,559,628 of CAMAPE010000046.1, read as the reverse complement.
AGTGACATATAAAAGACTATACTTGATGGGGTTATGGGACTAGGCTCAGAGCCTAATCAGCCCAGGCCCCGAACTTGGACCAGCGGGCCCAAGCCCAGCAACCCAGAGCTCGAGTCAGCCCGACCAACCAGGGCAATCAAGGAGCGGAAGCCCAAGAGAGCCTGTCGACCAGCCCAGCGGGGAGCCTGCGGTCCAGCCTACCCGGGAGCCTGCCTTCCAGCCTAGCCAGGAGCCTGTCGACCACCAGCCCAGTTGGGAGCCTGCGGTCCAGCCCAACTAGGAGCCTACGGTCCAGCCTACCCGGGAGCGTTCCTTCCAGCCTACCCGGGAGCCTGCGGTCCAGCCCAACTGGGAGCCTGCGGTCCAGCCCAGTGGGGAGCCTGCCTTCCAGCCTAGCCGACCACCAGCCCGTTGGGAGCCTGTGATCCAGCCCAACTGGGAGCCCGCGGTCCAGCCCAGGTGGGAGCCTGCCTCCAGCCCATCGGGGAGCCTGCCTTCCAGCCTACCCGGGAGCCTGCCTTCCAGCCTACCCGAGAGCCTGCCTCCAGCCCGGTGAGAAGCCTTCCTCCAGCCTAGCGGGAAGCCCACCGTCCAGTCCAGCAGGAGGGAGCTCAAGCGTCCAGCCTGCCAGCCAGGCTGACCTGCCAGCCAGGAAGAGTAATGGCCAACAATCAATGCGCTACTTAATTATGTGTTTAATTCTGTATTAATGTTGTAATTAATTTAGTCATTATTATGTTCGGCAGTTACCATTTGTAATCGCCTATAAAAGGGAATTCGAATTTCAAATACAGATATGCTATTTCTGGCTAACTTTCCATATTCGTACTTTCCTAATTCTTGCTTGAGTGTCGTACGTAGCTTTCCTAAAAGCCTACGAGCGTCCTATTTTGGACCAACATTGGTGCTTTCATTGAGAGCCTCTATTGTCTCTCACATAACTTGAGCAGGAATCACACAGGAAGATGGCTGGAATCTCGTCTCGACGTGACCATGTCTCAGTCCACACCGAGGAGTCCGCCCGGTCTGGCCGCCAGCGTGCCCTCGACAACCATGCACAGGGCAGGAGGGCGGCGCGCCAAGGCGACCTTCGGAACCAATTATCAGGCCACGGCGACCTAAGGGCGACGCTCAACCACACTCAAGGTGAGCGCTCGGTCCGCAGCCGGCGGGGGGGAGGCCGACGTCATGCTCCGCGCATGGACCCGGCTCGACTCAATGCCGGGGTGGAAGCTCTGCAGGAGGCAACTCGGGTTCTGGGGACCTTGGCTCAAAATTTCCAACAGATGGTGTCTGGCGGAAATGTGGATGAGCCTGCCCGTCAACAGACGCCAGCGGATGTGGAGGTGTCCTCCAGGAGGCGTGATGAGCGACGCTCTGGATCCAACCAAAACAGGGGGGAAGAAGTCTCCCATCGGCGGGGGGAAGAAGTCTCTCAGCAGCCTAGCCGACCCCATCGGCAGACGGGGAGGGGCGCCCAGCAGGGACGCCCAACGCAGATGGAAGGAGGCGAGCCCTCTCGCCACTCTCACCGGGCGAGCAGTCGGACTGGCTCCACGGAGAGGCAAAATGTGGGGCCCCGACCTCACGTGCACGGACGACTTGGAGGTGCCGCCGGACATGCTCAGCCCCGCGCTGGAGCTGTCCGGGGGAACCCACCGCCGGCCGAGGTGGAAGATCTACGACAGCGCCTTGACGAGTTGAGAAGGAGGGTCGTCGGGGGGGAGCCCTACACGGCCGACCTCCGGATACCTGAACCCTTCACCCGGGCGGTCATGGATGCGCCGTTGCCGAGGGGCTACAAGCCATGCGCCATTGAAGCATACAAGGGCGCTTCTGACCCCCAACATCATGTATCTCGGTACCTTTCCTACATGGTCATGATGGGGTACGAGGACGCAATCCGATGCCGCGGTTTCTCCGCCACTTTGGATGGCCCGGCTCGTGAATGGTATGACTCTCTACCCGACGGGAGTATCACGAATTTCCGTGAGTTGGCTCAGCGCTTTCTCTTGAGGTTCGCGAGCTCCCGAGACGTCAAGAAAAACTTCAGCCACCTGTTCGGCCTAAAACAGGGGAAGAAAGAATCATTGTCGACCTTCCTAGCGAGGTGGAGGGCCGAGTCAGTCAAGGTTCAGGGCCTTGATGACAGGACCGGGGTGGCCATGCTCACAAACTCTATCCGATCGGGTGAGCTTTACAAAGATTTCGTCAGAAGTCCCCTTACCTCGTACGAGGAGGTGCTCGTCCGTGCCGACCGGCAAGCCGAGGCGGAGGACGCCTTGCAGAGGAAAAGAGATGAGGAAGAAGGTGCGAAAGAAGAAAAGAAGAAGGAAGCCGGTTCGGGTGCTGAGAAAGCTGACGGCAAAGCTAACAACAAAAACAACAAATACAAAGGTAACAAAAGTAGGGGCAAGGGCAAGGCGGACGTCCCGAGCGGACCGCTACAGCCCGTCAAGCAATTGACTCCACTTGCTCAGCCGGTCGGGGCCATCCTCGACTACGCGGAGGAGCAAGGTTTAGTCGACTTTCCTGAGGAGTGTGATGTGGTGACTGCCAAGCGCAACCACGACCAATATTGTCGATTCCATCGGAGAGCAGGGCATGATACAGATGATTGCGTCATTCTCCGGCGGCAAATTGAAGAACTCATCCAGAAAGGGTACCTGGGCCAATTCGTTGGCAAACAAGGAGGCATCCCGCAGAAGAGGAGCCTGACGTGGCAGCGGTCCGACCAAGCTACCACGTCAAAGGAGACACCCCCTACCAAGAAGCGGGAGCTCGGCGCCTTCTCCGAGGAAGACGATGCCGACCTAGGGAACGGCCCCCGGAAGTACCATCGATGTTCGTTCATGTTCGGGGGACCCCAGGGAGGCGACACCTCTGGAGAGCGGAAGCAGTGGGCCCGAGCCCTATACGTCAGGGAGATAACCAGGGCTCCCGCCGACAAGAGGGTGAAGAGGGACCCCATCTTCTTCACCGACGCAGATTTGCCACCGATGCCTCCGCCGCACAGGGATGCCTTGGTCATCAAGGTCGAAATCAACAACACGATCGTCCACCGAGTCCTGGTGGACAATGGGAGCTCCGTTAACATCATGTACTATGACACCTTCCAAGGTCTCGGGCTGGACCGAAAAGACTTGATCCCGGTGAGAACCCCACTCTCAGGCTTCACCGGGGACTCCATTGAGTCGGAGGGCAGCATAGTCCTCCCTGTGATGGTGGGCTCCGAGCCCTGCGTATCCAAGTTAGACATCGAGTTTATCGTCGTACGCCTAACTTGTGCGCATAAGATCATCATGGGAAGGCCGGCCCTGGAAGACCTCAGATGTGTGATATCCCAGGAGCACCTATGCATGAAGTTTCCCACTCCGAATGGCGTCGGAGTCGCCAGGGGAGATCAGCGAATGACGAGGAGCTGCTATCTGAAAGCTTGCAAACAAATCGGTCAAAAAGACTTGAGGATCCACACTATCAACAGCAAAGCCATGAAGTATGAGGAGGGTCAGCTCCGCGCTGAACCCACCTCAGACGTGGAGGAGATCCAGATTGACCCTGAGAGGCCGGAGCGGAAGGTCAAGATCGGGACCGGGCTCCCGATCGGCTTGAGGGAGAAGATTATCCAGGTACTTGTCCTTTTTAGCGTTGTCTTCGCGTGGGGACCGGAGGACATGCCTGGACTTGACCGAAGCATCACTGTCCATCGGCTGGCGGTCAATCCAACGGCGAAGCCCATCCAGCAGAAAAGAAGACACCTCTCAACCGAGAGGAGGGAATTCGTGAAGAAGGAGGTCAACATGCTCCTGAGTATCAAGCATATCCGGGAGGTCTTGTACCCGGTTTGGCTGGCAAACGTGGTCCTGGCCCCGAAGCCGCCAACCTGGAGGATGTGTGTTGATTACACCGATCTCAACAAGGCATGTCCGATGGATCCATTCCCATTGCCTAACATCGACCAACTAGTCGATGGGACGGCCGGATGTGAGCTCCTTAGCTTCATGGACGCTTTTCGAGGATACCATCAGATTTTCATGCATGAAGAAGATGCGGAGAAGACCTCATTCGTCACCCCAGAGGGGATTTTTTGTTATCTTGTCATGGCCTTCGGGCTGAAGAACTCTGGGGCGACGTACACGAGGATGGTGGCCAAGGTATTCCGGAAGGTGCTCGGAAGGAACATGGAGGCGTATGTTGACGACATGATCGTCAAGAGCACCCGGGCATCCGATCATGCAGATGATTTGGCAGAGATCTTCGGGATCATGAAGGCCGTCCGTCTGCGCCTGAACCCGAAGAAATGTACCTTTGCCGTCCAAGGAGGCAAGTTCCTGGGGTACATGGTCACACGGAGGGGGATTGAGCCAAATCCTGAGAAGGTAAGGGCAATACTTGACATGGAACCCCCGAGGTCGGTGAAAGAAGTCCAGATTCTCACCGGCCGGCTAGCAGCCCTTGGACGTTTCATGTCCAAGTCCGCCGAAAGGTCCCTACCCTTCTTCCAGGTCCTAAAGAAACAAAATGGTTTCGTTTGGAATGATGAGTGTCAACGAGCCTTCGACGACCTGAAGAAGTACCTCCTCTCTGAGCCTTTACTCAGCAAGCCGGAGAGGGGGGAGACGTTAATCCTTTATCTTGGGGTTTCCCAAGGCGCAATCAGTTCCGTGCTGGTTCGCGAGGAGGAAGGCGTTCAACGTCCCGTCTACTATGTGAGCAAGGCCCTCCAGAATGCTGAGCTCCGGTACACCCCGCTCGAGAAGACAATATATGCCGCCTACATCACCGCCAAGAAGTTGACACACTACTTCCAAGCGCACCCGATCAGAATCCTGTCGGACCAACCCCTAGGTGCCGCTCTGAGGGCGCCCGGCACAACCCGGGTAGTGAAGTGGTCGATGCTCCTCAACCAATATGAGGTTGACTTCCAGCCTCGGACGTCCATCAAAGGCCAGGCTCTGGCCGATTTCATTGTGGAATGCACGGCCCGAGAAGTGGCAGATAGGCAACAAGAGAGCAATGAACAATGGTGGACTCTAGCGACTGATGGGTCGGCAGAAGCCAAGGGATGCGGGGGCGGAATCGTCCTCATCTCACCCGAGGGATTCCGAGCCTACTATGCCTACCGCTATCTTTTCAAAGTCTCCAACAATGAGGTGGAGTACGAGGCCCTACTGTCTGGGCTACGATTGGCAGCCGCCATGGGAGCAGAGTGGATAACGGTGAAATGTGACTCCCGCCTGGTGGTTTCCCAGGTCAAAGGTGAGTTCGAGGCGAAGGAAGAAAGAATGATGAAGTATCGAGATGTTGTTCGGGAGTTGCTCGGGTTGTTCAAGCAAGCAGAGTTGATCTGCATCCCGAGAAATCAAAACTCCGATGCAGACCTCCTCTCAAAGCTATCCCAAGGGTTACCTGAACATATATCGAGAATCGCACGCATTGAGGAGATGACGACCTCAAGCATATCAGCCTCACCGTCCATTGACGTCCTTCCCCTGCAACCAGTCGCCTGGTGTTGGGTGGATGACCTCCTGCGCTACATAGCCGACGGGACGCTCCCCGATAAAGAGGAGGAGGCAAGGTTAGTCCGGCGACGAGCTCCGGGCTACGTCGTCTTGGATGGGAAGCTGTACAAGAGGTCCTACAATGGGACCTTGCTAAAGTGTTTACGCCCACATGAGGCGGAAATGATCGTCTCTGAACTCCATGGGGGCGTATGCTCCGCCCATCAGGGGGCAGGCACGTTAGCTAGGAAGGTCGTCCTCCATGGGTACTTTTGGCCAACAATAATGAAGGATTGCGCTGACTATGCAAGGAAATGCGAGACATGCCAGAAGTTCCAGAAGAGCCCCGGCCGACCAGCAACGATGTACACACCGATCAGCACCGCCCTTCCATTCACAAGATGGGGTGTCGACCTGGTCGGTCCCTTACCAACCGGGTCGGGAAACCGGAAGTTTGTCATCGTCGCAGTGGACTACTTTACGAAGTGGGTTGAGGCCGAGCCGCTTGCCAGCATCACACATCTCCAATGTAGGAAGTTCATATGGAAGAATATTTTCTGCCGGTTTGGGGTTCCCCTCCAAATAATCTCCGACAACGGAAGGCAGTTTGACTGCGAAGCCTTCCGGCAATTCTGTGCAGAGTGGGGAGTAGAATCCAGCCGAGTTGCGGTCTGCTACCCCCAGGCAAATGGACAGGTGGAGAACACCAACCGGACGATCGTCGATGGACTTCAAAAGAAGTTGGAGGCCCTCGGGACTGCCTGGGTGGAGGAGTTGAACAATATACTCTGGACCTTCAGGACAACCCCAAGGAAGGCAACAGGAGAGACCCCCTTTGCCTTGTGTTATGGCTTTGAGGCGAGGGCACCATTCGAGGCCGTGGTTCCCAGCCGGCGAGTAGAAGAGTTCGAACCAGCCAGCAATGAGGAGAGGCTCCGAGCCGAGCTCCACCTCATTGAGGAAAGAAGAGACCGTGCCTTCATCAAAGCGGAAAACTATCGACGACAAGTCAAGGCGTACCAAGATAGCCGAGCCCGACCCCGGAGTTTCGACGTCGGTGATTATGTCCTAAGACGTAGGAAGGCCAGCAGGCCGACAGAGGGAGGAAAGCTCTCCGTCAAGTGGGAAGGCCCTTACGTGGTTGACGCAGTGATCGGCCCTGAGACATACAAGTTGAAGACAACAACAGGCCGGTTGGTAGACCGCGTCTGGAATGCCGAGCACCTGATGAAGTTTTACCAGTAGAAAATCGAAGTTTCACTTTTCTTTGTAAACTCCTGTGCTCCGAGCACGGGATTACAATTTGTAATTCTTCATGTGGTCCGCCCACATAATGTATTCAATATACTTTGCTAGCGATATTTTGTCATCAAAAGAGGTCCGACCTCACTTAGCAATAAAGGGCGGCGGCAAAAAAAAAAAAAAAAAAAAAAAAAAAAAAAGGTACTATGCCCCCCCTCGGTGTTTGGCCGACCTCGGCTAGGCTCTTTAACCGAAAATAGCCAAGCGATTTTCAAGAATCTAGGCAATTTTCTAAAGTAAAGAGCTAGCCGCGACAGTCGAGGCGACGGTAGGACCGGCCTCCGGGTCGAGGGTACTCAGGATGCTGACCTCCGGGTCCTTTCGAGTGCTCGCCGCCTAACATCGCTGGCCAAGCAGCTCGCACTCTCGTCATCCCTGAGTTGGCGGTGCGGGTTCGTTCTGGTGGATCATGCAGGGTCCGCCCCTGTTGTTTGGCTATCCATGCGGGAGTAACCAGATTATTTCCCAAGTCCGGGCAAACCGGACGGGTTAAAGTGACAGTAGGACTGACCCCCGGGTCATGAACATTCAGGATACCGACCTAAGGGTCTTCCTCGTCGGTTCAATGTCCGACCTTGCTGGCCAAACAAGTCGCTTACTTGTTGATTCCATATCAATAGCGAACAGATCACTTCTACCCAACTAGGAGGGGCACGGATAGGCTCGGCCACGCCAGCCTAACCGCCCCCGGGAGGTTAGAGAAGCCAGATCCCCGAATAAATTGCTAAGTATTCGTAATGCAAAGTATAGAAAAGGAGGCGTACGAAATAAAAATCAAACATCCATTCGAAACACAAAGTATTCAAGTGGGAAACAAAGGAAATACAAAATACAAGATCATGACTTGGTGAACTCATCCTTATCAAGTACAATGGTCTAGTGAGGGGAGTTGCTAAGAATCTCAAGTATCTCTCTCCAAATCTGGACTCCAGCGCGGCCCATGCTATGGTCATCCCCCTTTCGACGGGTGGTCGAAGGTGACTACTATCCGCCACACTCCAATTAGTGACAGGCCTGCCGCTAGCCACCTTTGCTCCAATCTGAGTTGCGGGCGCCAACCTCCGAATGCTTGCCGCTCAACATGGGAGGACATGAAACCACTTATCCCTCATATGCGCCCGGCCTGAGCCTCATGCTGATGCCCGCTTGTTGGTATTCCTACCTGCAAAAAAAAAAGTCGTTGTTAGAAGGGCACCCATCTGGAGGATCGCCCACCTGTGAAGAATAAGAACGTGACCCTCAACCGCCAGTCCTATAGCACGAACGCCTGGTAGGAGGGGCACCAAGCAGTAGGGATTCATTCTAATACGTCCTAAAGGTTGAGGTGTCAAGACGTTTGGGACTCATACAGAACAAGGAGACCATCGTCGTCGTGGCCGCTGCACCCTTCGCGGCCTCCATCCTAGAAGCTGTCGCTGAGTGATGGAGGTCAGCAGTCCAACCCGCGGCTGGGCATCACCGTCAACTCACAGAATACCGGCCAACCAAAGGCATGGGACCTGCGCCACAGGCTGCCAGCAGTTGACCAAGTTGAAAGGCGCCAAAGTTCCCTATGTCCACAAGATTAACATTTAACAGTGAACGAACATGGGATTGCTATGCCTGCAGGGTTTTTAGGCGGACTAGTGGGGCATCTATTCACACATGTTTCCGTCTCTCTCAAGGTAAAAGGAAGAAGATGGCAGCAGCCACCTTGCCGCTAGAGAGAAGAACCGCGTCGGGGCAACCGCCGGCCAACGCGGACGCCCGACGGACTGAGACGCCGCCGCATCCGCCGCACGATGGAGGGCAGCCAAGTTTAGACCCACCGCAAAGGAATCCATCGCCGTCTTGGATCCACTGCCGCCGACTCCGTCCGGAGTTATCACCGCCTGGAGCCGCCGCCTAAATCCTGGAAGCAACAGCGCCGTCCGAGCGAGTGACGTCCGACCTGGGGCACTGGGCAATTTTCCGCTCGAGTTCGTCCGCCGTCGTGAAGGTCCGTCCGGTGAAGCCCTGCTGCGGCCGAAGATTCAACCCGGCGACACCTTGCCGCTGAACGACCGTCAGCCTGGAGATTCACCCGGCGACGCCCTGCTGCTGAAGAATCGGTCTGCGATTTGGGGGTTGAGGCATGCTGGATTTCCGACTGCTGTGCTGCGCAGGGGAGCTGGATTTCCGACTGCTGTGTTGCGCAGGGGCTACGCGAGGAAGACGCACGCACGCGGTTCCAGGAGAGAGAGGAAAAAGAAAAGAAAGGAAAGAAAAAGAAAAGGAAAGAAAAGAAAAGAAAGGAAGAAAAGAAAAGAAAGGAAGAAAAGAAAAGAAAGGAAAAGAAAAAAAAAGAAAGAAAAGAAAAGGAAAGAAAAGAAAAGGAAGGAATTTATTTGGAGCCTTTTTTGGGAGCCTGATTTAATTTGGGAATTTCCATAAACTCTAGGATTCCCATAATCCACAATTATGGCTCCCTGATATGTTAATATTTTTAAATCGGCAGCTGACTTAAACTACTCCCTCTTAGCCGAGTCTACTACTCGACTAAGGGAGTGAGGGACTCGTGATGGGGTTATGGGACTAGGCCCAGAGCCTAATCAGCCCAGGCCCCGAACTTGGACCAGCGGGCCCAAGCCCAGCAACCCAGAGCTCGAGTCAGCCCGACCAACCAGGGCAATCAAGGAGCGGAAGCCCAAGAGAGCCTGTCGACCAGCCCAACGGGGAGCCTGCGGTCCAGCCTACCCGGGAGCCTGCCTTCCAGCCTAGCCAGGAGCCTGTCGACCACCAGCCCAGCTGGGAGCCTGCGGTCCAGCCCAACTGGGAGCCTACGGTCCAGCCTACCCGGGAGCGTTCCTTCCAGCCTACCCGGGAGCCTGCGGTCCAGCCCAACTGGGAGCCTGCGGTCCAGCCCAGTGGGGAGCCTGCCTTCCAGCCCAGTGGGGAGCCTGCCTTCCAGCCTAGCCGACCACCAGCCCGCTGGGAGCCTGCGATCCAGCCCAACTGGGAGCCCGCGGTCCAGCCCAGGTGGGAGCCTGCCTCCAGCCCATCGGGGAGCCTACCTTCCAGCCTACCCGGGAGCCTGCCTTCCAGCCTACCCGAGAGCCTGCCTCCAGCCCGGTGAGAAGCCTTCCTCCAGCCTAGCGGGAAGCCCACCGTCCAGTCCAGCAGGAGGGAGCTCAAGCGTCTAGCCTGCCAGCCAGGCTGACCTGCCAGTCAGGAAGAGTAACGGCCAACAATCAATGCGCTACTTAATTATGTGTTTAATTTCGTATTAATGTTGTAATTAATTTAGTCATTATTATGTTCGGCAGTTACCATTCGTAATCGCCTATAAAAGGCAATTCGAATTTCAAATACAGATATGCTATTTCTGGCTAACTTTCCATATTCGTACTTTCCTGATTCTTGCTTGAGTGTCGTACGTAGCTTTCCTAAAAGCCTACGAGCGTCCTATTTTGGACCAACAATACTAACATCCTTTTAGCTCTGAGCAATTGAATCTCAATCTAGTAGGGGTGACATTGATCGTGTCTGATCATGCAAAGGTAGAAATCTTAATGGTAACAGACTAACAGTCATACTAGTCATATACCGGTTTGAGTAATTGAGTTTAACTGATGCTTTTGGATATGAACCCGCATTGGTTTCTACTATGTTACAATCTGATTTTTTAACAGCAGCATCGGAATTGGTTGACTTCAGTCTGTTTTGGTGAAATCAAAGTTGGACCTAAATATATCTGATACTGTTTTGTAGATTCTAGAACCGGAACTGAGGATGGCTTTGTTGTGCATAAAAATCATAGGGATCTTGTTTACGCATGCAGCCTTTCCACTGGCTTATCTAGTTATCTTATGCTAAAAAAAATCTTAGTGTTACTTGATGACTAAAAGTGGTTATGTGGATTTTTTTTGAAATGCTTTGTAAAAAACAGTTCTTTAATATTGTGATATGCAAACCCTTCATTTGAAACTGTCCAAAAAGCTTGATATTGTTTGTTATGGAGCTATTGTGAGGAATTAAAAGAGAGTCAAGTATCAACTCAGCACTTCATATACTTGAAAGTGCAAGTGTCTATATAATAATAGGCTTATAGCTCATTCCCTCATGCAGATCCATCAACCTTTCTTTTTATGTATTCAAAATTTCAAAGCAATACCTGTGCATTTTGATAAATAACTTCACATTTCTTCATTAGCAACGGTAACAATAATTTTGTATTTTTGTGATCTCATCATCATCATATTCATGAATCATATCTCGTTTAGATTTGATCTATTTTGTTTTATTAAGGGATTAGGGTCAGATAGGGTCTCAAACTTGAAAAAAATGTCAAATAAGGCCATATTTAGGATGCTCTGTCCAGTTGACGCCATTTGGGGCTGTTCCCGATGGAATTTTTTGATGAATTTTTTTGAGAATCTTATTCATTAAGTCTAGTTTACTCATATCAAATTTGAACTAAAACTTCAATCGTGAAGGCATACAAATGAATTCTTGAAGATAATTGCGCAGTTAAAAGAGCAGTTATCTTCAAGAATTCATTTGAATGCCTTCCCGATTGAAGTTTTAGTTCAAATTTGATATGAGTAAACTAGACTTAATGAATAAGATTCTCAAAAAAATCATCAAAAAGTTCCCCCGGGAACCGCCCCAAATGGCGTCGGCCGGACATAGCATCCTAAATATGACCTTATTTGACATTTTTTCTAAGTTCGAGCCTCTATTTGACCCTTATCCCTTTTATTAAGCAGGGGCGGATGCAGTAAGGGAATAGGGGGGGCAGCTGCCCCCAATAGATTTCCACTAAACCCATATATCTTATTACAAATTATTAAAAGACTAATTTTTTGCCCCCAATTAAAAAATATGACTGCCCCCAATAGTCTTCCTTCCCCAACGGAAATGGCTAAATCTCAAAATGAGATTTTGGACTCACCCGCTACCCCATTCTTCCGTATGTTGATTAATGCTTTACATTAATTCTTACTTCTATATTAATATTAATCATGTTGTTTTAAATATTAATTTATTATAGTGAGACTCAATGTAGTATTAACCCTTATATATCCATTATTCAGTATGTAATATATTCTTGGAAGGCTAGTGATTACTAAAAATGGTAATTTAGTAAATGTACATCAGTACATACTAGCAATTGTAAGGGTTAATAATATTTCTGTTAGATTAAATTCAAATGGATGACTAGCAAATGTCAGTTAGATACATTTTTTTAAAGAAGTCATTTAAATACATAGAAATTCAAAATGTAAATAGTACTTCATCCGTCTCTTAAAATTTTGTCAACTTTGTCACTTTCTCTTTTAAGTAAAGAATTTGAGTTTCCCGTTAATCATCTCTCATTTGCGCAAATCTCAACCACACAATTTTTTCTTTATTAATTTTTGTGCCAGTCAAATTTGACCAAATTTTAAGGGACGGATAGAGTATGTTATTATTCTAGATAGTTAAATAAAGCAATAATGATATATGTACGAAATATATGACTAAAATAAAGATGATGAGAAAATGTGACCTTGTATGATAAAACTGAAATAGTACTCCGTAATTTTTAGTTAAGTAGGATTATTTTTGTATTCAATTTTACACGTGATTATGAAGCAATGTACACACACAGTAACTCTAGACGTTTTTTATCCATTAATTACATTTCAGTAATATTCTAAGAAAAATGTTAAGTAAAACTGTAACGAATCACTTCAAATAAAAAAATGAAAACTCGGCAAGAACAATTGTAATGTCTTTTGTTATACATTTACTATTGTAATAATAATATGATGATAATTTACTATTTTATATTCTTCATAAGTATTTTTAATACCCGATCTGCCCCCAATAAATTCATTTCCTGGATCCGCCACTGTTATTAAGTACTCCGTATCTAAATTTCCATTTTCAATAAAGTCACTATTTTTCTATGCATGTATGTTAAGCAGTCTCAACCGATTCTAGTACCTAAAAATAGCACTTCATCAATCCCATTTAACTAGATACACAGTACAGTTTTTTGGGTTCTTTTTCTAAGAATATGAACTTAACTAGTTTGTATGTTTTCTCTAAAATCTAGCAGATCATTTTTACTTTTCATGGACTTATGCCATCTTTTCTTCATTTTCAAGTCACAATTGTAACATAACAACTATTTGGAGGTTATAACTTATAACGTTAAAACAGGATCATTTTTTTACGGGATAAGGGTCAGATAGGTTCTCGAACTTAAAAAAAATGTCAAATAAGGTCATATATAGGATGCTCTGTACGTCCGACACCATTTGGGGTGGTTACCGGTTAAATTTTTCGATGAAAATTTTTAAGCATCTTATTCATTAAGTCTAGTTTACTAATATCAAATTTGAACTAAAAATTCAATCGGGAAGGCATTCAAATGAATTCTTGAAAATAACTGCGCAGTTAAAAGCGCAGTTATCTTCAAGAATTTATTTGAATGCCTTCTCGATTTTATTTTTAGTTCAAATTTGGTATGACTAAACTAGATTTAATGAATAAGATTCTCAACACAAATTATCAAAAAATTCCATCGGGAACCGCCCCAAATGGCGTCGGCCAGACAGAGCATCTTATATAAGACTTTATTTGATATTTTTTGTAAGCTTGTGACCCTATCTGACCCTTATCCCTTTTTTTACCAAAGGCAAATATTTTTTAGGTAAAACTAGGTACATATTTGGGTGCCTTATTTCACTACATTCCTTGTGACATCAAATTATTAGATTATTATAAGTAAATAAATGGGAAAAATTATTATTAACCCCCTGAGGTCATATCATAAATATTAATGCAACCTTACATTTTCAAAAATCAATTCATTACCCCTAAGTTTTGATCATTCTCACTATATAGAAAGGAGTAAATTGATAACTTTTCAGAACATAATGAGTTGGTGTCACATGGAAATGTACTAAAAATGTTTTCCACCAACTTTATTTGTATTTACCTTTAAAAGAGTGAGAGTAAAATATTGCTTTACTTTTTAAACAGGTTATGTTTGTATAGTGGGCTGAGTCAAATACTGCTGCCTAGTTATCGGACAGGCTTGCCCATTAACATTAAATTAGTATTGGTTTAATAATTGGGCCAAGTCCAATTAGCATTTAATGAGTGGATCACATTTTGTAAATGCTTATAAAATAGGGGTTTTTTCACAACCTGCCTAAAGTCTAAAAGTAATTTCATTTTTTTTTCATTTTTAAAAGCTTTTTCAAATATAGACAAGTTAAAGTTTTCCTTTCAATAACAGACCCTACGCGTAAACACTCTGCTCCAGGCACTTACTCTGTAACTCTCAGGTCACGCATGTTAATTCAAACACTCAAAACGTTGGACCCCACTGCCTGATTAATATTGAGCTCACGTACTTCCATTTTTTAATCTTAATGAAAACTAACAATTAAAAGCAATAATAATAATAATAATAATAAATATCATAATAATAATAATTACGGAGTATTATTATTATTATAAAAAAACTAAAACTGAAAAACATTATAAACTCTGAAATAATGTATTAAACAGAAACATGACAAATGATCGAAAAAATATATCTATGTTGAAAATAATATATATTTAATTTATGTACAAAATTAACATATACTTTAAAACATGGAAATCAAAAATTTGTATGAACACTAAAAAATGTGATATATATATAAAGAGTAAATTTTTTAAAACTGGAATATATATACATATACTTCCTCTGTCCCGGTCATTTCTTCCGGTTTTGACCGGTATCACAAATTTAGGCAGTGGGAATAAATTGAAAATGTATGGTTGTAGTTGTGTAAGAAAAAGGTGAATGAATGTGAATCACAAAATTTTTCCAAAAGTGAAAGTTGGAAGAATTAATTGGGACGGCCCAAAAAGGAAAGTTGGAAGGAATGACCGGGACGGAGGGAGTTTATATATATATAGGGAAGAGATCAAATAAAAAGAGGTTCTCCCGTGCAAAGTGCGAACAATTGCACTTTTTCTTCATTGCGTTGCACTTTTGCGTGTTTCTGTTGCACTTTTTCGCGATGCCAAAAAACTTCGTTTTAATTACGAAATTGCCACCGCGTTTTTTATCAAATTTAGTTCACTTTTGGCTCATTTTGAGTCATTAGATATCAAAATGAACGCACGAGATTAATTCTCACTTTGCATGGGAAGACCTCTTTGTATTTGAACCCTCCCATATATATATATATATATATATATATATATATATATATATATATAAAGTAAAATTTATAAATTAAATACATAAATTCGAAAACACGAGAATTTTCAAACAATATTTTATAAATTAAACTAAAAACTGAAAATATAAAGTTTGTTTCTTGTTGTCAATATCCACAAAACCACATTTATTACTAAAGGTGTTTTCATATACATATCTATATATAGATTTTGTATTTCAAATAAGTATGTAGCACATTTAAATAGAAACCTAATTGGACAAAAAATTAGAATTAATTGTAAATGACAATAAATAACATGATACCACAAAATGAAACATGATGTAACAAAAAGAAACACATATGATGCAACAAAAAGAAACATGATGCAAAAAAAGAAACACGATGCAACAAAAAGAAATACATACGATGCAACAAAAAGAAACAAAAACAACATATGAAAGTATCACTAAGAAACAAAAATAACATATGAAAGTATCACTATAAATAAATAATTCGATCTATTATTTCAATGTATTACATTCATCTATTATGGAGTATATTATTTGGCTTTGGATCTTATCATTCATTCTTCTTTTTATAAATCTTGATACAATTCTTCATACTTCATTCTCTTATCTTCGTACAATTCTTTTTTGTGCCTGCAATGAGATCACAATAACTATGACCCAAAGATGACAATAAAGTAGGCAAAAACTTTAGCTTATACAACAAAGTATATCTACAACAATATGACAACAAATAGGTTTATAGTCACTATAAACATAGTTTGAAGTACCTTTACACCTACAAGCTAGTTGCAATATAATTTCTACATGAAAAAGAGAAAAGTAATACGAAGTATTATTCAAATACCACCCTCTATATAGACATAGTAAGACAAGATTACCACCTCAAAATTTAGCACAATCAATGATTAAATAAACACAATTTTATAATAAAAAACTTCATATCTAAAAGGTAACAGACCTCATCAATTACTTTTGATTTTACATGAAAAAGAGTCGGAGCTAAATTAATGACCCAAGTCACTAGATGTGATAATTTTTTCCAGAAAATAAAACATAACCAAAATGTATAAAGTGCACATCCCATAGTAAATCATTAAGACACATTAAAATAAACTCAAACAACCACCTAGTGCTAAGCTATCTTCTGCTCCAAAACTAGGAGATTTATATTTTATTACAGAAGATAGTATCCACTGCTCCAGAATTGTGTTACACGTTAAATTAAAATAAGTTTAACGAGACAGAGGATAGCCACTATTTCAGAAGTTCAACAACAGGGATTCATCTTCCCTGTTGCAATTTTCAGAAAAATGAAAATCCTCACCAGTAAAGGAAAAGGTTGCACCAGGCCTTCCATCCTCATGCTTCCCTAAATTCATCCAAAGACAACCATTTTTCACTCATAGTGTTCAGTTATCTATTAAATCTAGTAGGAAATCAGAAGCCCTGACCTCCTTTTTCTTCAACTCAACGACATAAATCTTTTCGTTTAAACTAAGTTTATATCAAAGTTAAACCAACAGTCATCAAAATCGAGCTCTTTTTTCCATAAAAACCAAAAAAAAATAGCACAAACAAAAGAAGAAATTACACAACGATTACAAGAAAAGAACCTTAGGGGCGATATTGAGGTGGTAAAGGAGCCAATTTTCTCGATCAATTCTTTTCCGGCATCAGAGGCGAGGTGACGCTTCATCTGCTTCATAAGAGCGTCGGATTTGAGCTGACTGGAGTCGGCCATGGCTGCTGCCGCCGGTGATTTCTAGAATGCCCTAACTGCCGATGGAGCAAATCAGAGTGGAGTAGTGTAGCCAAATCGATCTCTAGGACTCGGATCTGCCAGAGTGGATTATGATGGCGTTGATGTGCGTCGCGAGAAGGGGAGAATTCACTTTGCTTTGTCTTCAAACGGCGAGATATAAGAATCACCTTCGAGAGATGATCTATTTTTGAAATACAAAGGTTCTAGTGAAAAGATAAAAGTTATAATTGAAAAGAAAAGATTGTGGTGACATAAATGAAATATGTTCGACAAAAGCTGTTCATTCGGGTAATTTACACTATAAAATACGGAGTATAAACTAGCCATCAAATCGATCTCATGTAATCCTTACATTGAGTTTACTATTACTATACTCAATTGTTGGTGCTTTATCTCTATCTTATTTCCTACCAACATGATAAGTTTTGATTGGGCATTTGAAAATCGAAATAAATTGAACTATAAAATACAAAAATCAGGCCAAATGTTAGTTGTCCAGTTTTGGCTAGATTTTTTATTTTCTAGTATTACAAAATTCGTGTTTGGTGCTATATCTATTACTAATTTCTCTTTTAAGATATTGAGTTGTTGGATTTCTTATTGAACCTAACATTTGAAATCCAAAGAGGGAGAGATATGGAGGCCACCTTGATGAGGCGCACCTCTCAGTATTTTCCTTTTATTTTTCCGGACACTTTGGAAAATTAGAATTATTGTTCACCCTCTTTCTCCAGCTATTTATAACGGCGTCAAGCGCCAGACCCCTCCAGTGATAACGGAGCTAAAGAACATGACCTACTTTGTTAAGAGATGAAACATAGACCCCTAAATGAAAACAAGCTCAACCACACGTACTTTTTCCGTACTTTTTCGTATGATCTATTTTATAAAATCAAATGGTTTCTATGAATATATAGTGTCCCCCTAAAATGTTTCCTATTGTGGCGGGCCTTCCAACATAAGGATAGGCTATGAAATAAAAGAGAAATGGCTACATAAAAGGAGACAAAGGTGAGGATCGATAAAAAATTTGACCGATATTTCAACAGTAGTTTGTTTTCCGTTTGGATGAAAGATGATGGTATTTTGTGGAGATTTTCGTTAGACACTGTCTGTCATTCTTAAATGAAGTCGGCAAGATGTCATTAATGCTACAATTAAATCTCCATATGTGGTTAGATTATACAGTATTTAGACTAACAACAAACACGCGTTTGCGTGATATGACATATTCAGAAGACTCATATTGACTTGATTCCCCCTAGATTGGATAGAAATCCTAGGAGATGCTGTCGCTTATGATGCAAATGATAGTTATGTTTCCAATAATATTACTGATGATATTCTTATTCACACTACTTGAGATTCAATAGTTGTGATTGTTGAAAGTATGGATCCAGAATTCTAAACAACAATTCAAAATTTGAGCTTCTTATGAGATTGTGCGAATCTTGTGCCAAATCTGAACGTGGTGGACTTCATACATGAATATACGATAAATCCGAATGAAGCTGAAGTTGCAGGAATGTATCTTAGTTAAAATAGTGTTTTAGGGCAAATCGCACTATGGATTTGCACACAACAGGACTCTTAACCCACATAAGACTCTCCCGTATTCCAAACGGGAAATGGATTCTGATTGTGAGAATTATCTTTGGGTTCAGTTAATTAAACCGTATGGTAAATTTTGTTCAAACTAAATGGTTTGGTTTGGTATTAAACAGAAAAACTGTAAACTGAACCGAACAACTGTAATATTTATAAATATTCTCTTTATTTTCCTTCACTCTTATATGTAGGATATAAACAAATAATTTAGATATGAAAATTACATGTTTAGCATATATCATTTTAAATTTTACACATTTTATAGTATCATACATTCATTACGACAAAGCCAACTAATAAGACATGCTTGTAATTGTTATAATTTGTACAATAACAATATACATTTGCCGATGATAAACGGTAATAACACATTACATTTATATTATTTTTAGTTAAGCTAGAATACACTACACATTTTACATGATTCATTTGAATGAAATTATGAATTTTAGAATATTTTCACCGTTAACTCATTTATTTTTCATTCAATATTTTATGTAATACTTTGTAGTATAAATGTTAATCAACTATATATAAACTTATTTTTTGTGAGGTGAATATTTTTTCCGATGGTTGAAAAAGTGCTAGACATTTTCATGTCATCAGTCTTAGAAAGATAAGTTATGTGTTAATTTATACATAGTGATATTTTATTATATCTTTTTCAAGTTTTTATGTTCCTTCACATTTTATTTAAATAATAAATACAAGAAAATGAGATGAACTATTTCATTTTCTACTTCTAAATTATAGAATTTGAGTAAATAAAATAATATACATATAAAATAAAATCAAATTGAATTAAGTTGAACGTAATAATTTTCAATTTGATAAACCGAGTTGTCCACCCTTATAAAAACAGTTATTTTGGAATCCCAAAACTATTCTCATTTTGGATGCTCACCAAAAAAACCATTCATCCTTGAAAATACCATAGGTACCTCATTTTGGGAAACCAATCATATTTTTTAAATTTTTTATGGAGTAGTTTTTTATATTATATATATTTAATTGATTTTTTTATTATTTTTCTACGTTTTTTTTAAAATTTTTCAAATTTATAATGAATTAAACATTTAATTATGACTTTTGACTACCTTTTACTTATATTTAAAGGAAGGTTAAAAATGTTATAAAAAATAGATATATTTTAGATAAGAGTAATATACTAATATAGTTCTATTTTGAAATAAAAACATACTAGCAGGATTTGGTAGTATTTGGAATAATTTCAGAAGAGTTAAACTTGCTAGGCAGATAGGGTTTTTAGTTCTTCGGCCAGATCCAAGGAAAACCCATTTCTCAGTCAAAACACGATCGTTCTTCTCCTCTGCTTCTTCGCATATTAGCATAGAGATCCAATTCTTCCCTTACGACTGGACTAGGACTAGGTGAACTGGTAAAGATTCTTTTCCTCTCTCCATATCTCTCAGCCAGTACTGATAAGGATTCTCCTCGTATCTTCGCTCTTCCCTCTTCTAGGATCTTGAGTTTAACAACCATATGTTAGATACAATTCTGGGCTCGTTACGGGATAATTTGAATGTTACACCGCATGATTTCAAAAGTTTAGAAGCTGAAATAGACACATCGTATAACGGTTTTAACAAAACATGATTTTTTGTTTTATAATTTGGTAATCTTTTTGTATTATGATTTCCTTAATGTACATGAAACTAATGGGTGGATCCTTTTTCAGTTTTAGAGGACAACTGATTTAGCTGGCACGGAAAAACATAAAATATGGTAAGCTGGATTTGTATTGTAGATAACCGATTTCAATAGATAGCAGTACGGAAGTTTATAAACGGTAAGAAGGAATTGAAATATAGTTGCTTTATTCGTTCAGTCTTATTAGATGCTGATACCTCGATTTGTTTTGGATTTTCAGTCTGCACTTTTCAATTTCCATTCTTTTCTCACGGTAGTGCTGTTAGGAATCTGTGCATGCACATATCTTAAGATGCAGTTTCCAGCAATTCTTGAGCAAAAAACTGGGTAAGTCTTATTGAAATTAGGTGATTAATAATGAGTGTCTATACTGCTATGCCGAGATGTTCCTATTATATCATTATTATGCGGAGTATCTATATTACTCTGTGTTTCTTAGATATATGTACTGATGTGAAGAAAATATATCAGGTTTCGTGGATTCTTCTGGAAGGCAGCTAGGATAGGTAAAATTGTTGTTGCTGCTTTTCAAAGCTTTACCAACATTTTTTTAATAACAACAATATGTGCAACCATCAGGTTATAAAAGCTTACTTCTTTAGTCCTACAATTGTTACTTATTCTCACTTTTGGTTGTTTATCAGCTTTCATCTCTTACACTTATGGTGCACATCTATTGATTCTTTTCCCCCTTTATTTGTTCCACTCATTCATCAGACCAATTTACTTATAATATGTGATTTGCTTAAAAGGGATCACAAAGGACCAAAGTGAGAGGAAATCCATCATCAGCACTCTTGCACCAGTAGCTGAAAAATGATAGATTTGGACCAAAAGCTAGAATGACCAAATAGTTTTGGGACAGAAGGGAGAAAATTTTCAGTCAGGTTCAATATGATTGCTAACTTGCTTTTCATATGGAAAAGACATGAACCAAACTTTGTTATGACACTGAAGTGATGGAACAACATATTTATTTGTGTTGTTTAATTTGATTTCCGATCCCCTTTATTGTGATAAGGAAAGGAACCAAACTTGGTTGGTGGGTGTAGTTCAATGGATGACCATCCACCTCCAAGTCTCTCCATTGTGGGAGGTCTTGAGTTCAATTCCCACTAAGGGGAGACGAGGGAGGTCTTGCTCCCAATGATTCTTCCTACCTTCATGGAGTTGCTCCTTTGGAGCCATTACTGACAAGGCTGACTGTGATCAGATCCGGATTTAACTGTCTAGGGGCTTTGGAGGGTAGTTCATAGACTTCAGGATTATGGGAGCATAAGCCCCGACACCTGTATTATAAAAAAAAAAGGAAAGGAACCAAACTTAGGGTTGATGGTTAAGGGTCCCTAGTGATGAACAACTTTAACCAGACTGATGTAATCATAGGGCGTCAAGCATCACCGTAAAAGAAAGAAAGATAAAAATCAGCAAATCACACAGATAAGTCAGACTGATTTGGAAGACATAAATCAAACGAATCTGGGAGACAAATAGAGCAGACAAATCTAATAGACATGTCACAGTCAGGGATTTGAGATCCTCGGAGATTTGAGATATTATTTTCTGATTGCAATATGAATTAGATTTGTCCAACGGATCTCAATTAGAAATCAGAAAATAATATCTCAGATCTCGGAGGATCTCAAATCCGTGACTGTGACATGTCTAAAAGTGTTTTGTGATCTCAATTTTCTGAGATCCTCGTAGTAAGAATTATTGTGTTCTTTTTAATTGTTTTCTTTATTTTATTTTAAGGCCAGTTTAATGGAGGGAAAAGGCATGCAAGTTTTCAGCAAGAAAAGTCTAAGGGAGCTTGTGAAATTCTCAATAAAAAATCCCAACTTGTGATAAAAGTTTGCATAATTATATTCTTCCTAGTTTTCTGCCAAACAGTAAACATAGTCAACCTTTCCAAAGCTCAGTCTCCCTCCCACTCACCCGAAGGCCTGTGATGAGATCTTGCACACAAGCTGTTCGTAACACACACATCCACACCTTAAAGCAGGGGCATATCCAGGGTGGGTATTGGGGGGTGGGGTGGGGGCTTGCCCCTTTGTTTATCTAAAATTTTACAATAAAGTGCTTATTGGTGAGTTTAGGAGAGGATAGCTCAACAGAAGCCCCCAAAAAAGAGAGTTGATTTAACAATTAAAATGACTAAAAGTGAATAAAATATAACAATTAATAATGAATTGAGCAAGAACAGTGCGGTGAATACCTGATTAGTATTCTTGAAAATGAGACAATTTATCCTTGCATATGTAGGGGTTACTTAACAGTCACACCCTTCATTACATCACTAATTAAAATAATTAATGCTACATATCACAGAATATTTAGTAAAATTCATGGGAACATTTCTCTAATTTCTAAATTGCATCTTCTCAACTGAACACTAACCTTAAGTCTTCTTCTGCCCAATTGACCGAATTCTTCCCTTTGATCTGCCCGTTTCATTTAATGGTAGTATTAGACAACCAAGTCAATCATCATTTTCATTTACCCCTACGGTGGGGTAAGGGGGGTCGGATGTACGCAGTCTTACCCTTGTACAAAAGCACAGAGAGACTGTTTCCGGATGACCCATAGTGAAAATCTCGTCCAAAATTGCATGGACTGACTGCTGTTTCATAACAAAGAAGCGCAGATAGTTTAGTGAGTCATTTTGCTTTATTCCATCATAATCTCAAGCCAAAAAATAATGAATCTTTGGCTCCATTGCAAATGATGGAAAAAATTGGCTCAACAGCACATAGAGACATGATATAAGCTCTTCTTTATATTTACTTGTGAAGTTTACACTGATGTAACTATTTGCAATGACTAGTGCTGGTGAATATTTCATGCAATATAATGAAACACATAAGACTTTATTTCAAAGTTATTTGAGTTATGATATCATTGATATGTTGAATTAGTATTTTTAAGTGCTTTAAATTATGAATATGCATGAGTCTCAAATGATTGTTCTTATAAAAAATAATGATTGAAATCTTGAATTTCTAAATGTCTATCAGTCTATGTATACTTGTGGCATGATTTATACACATTTTTATGTATAGGTTTTGCCGTCCTATTGTAAATGTTCTGGTTACACCACTTCTTAAAAGCGTATATCATTGATAGCTGAAATGCCCTTACACCTTATCATTCCATATCTGTATGGTAACTCATTTTCTAAGAAGCTTCAACAATTCCTTACTAGTTAGTAGTTACTATCAGGCTATCATCTTATTCATTAGTCTTGCTAAGAGACATTAGGTATGAGGGGAAATTTCTATTTACTTTATCATGCTAAACATAGTGTAACATTTGTGGGCCAGTGCAATCTTGAATCTGCCAATGAACATTGGTTCACCAAATAGATACTGTACATTCGTGCATATACTTTCGCATCACCAACAGTATCAGCTGAGGACATGTTAGTAGTACCTGCAATTTCTACTCTTCTCAATACTCTCTAGTTATGGTTCAGTGTAGCATAGTTCGAAGGAAAAGCTTAAATTCTGCTTTATTAGCCTCTTAGAATCCGCATGAACTCTGAATGGAGGGATCTATAGATAACGTGTGATCTAAAACATTTCAATCATCTATCACTTTAGAAACATTTTATTTATTAAGATATAGATTAGGCCTCTTAAAGCAGGTGCGTTTGGCTTAGATTTAAGATTTATGCTTTCAGAACCGATCGACGTGACCTAAACCTACTAAAACATGCCAAATCGGACACAAACTGACCCAAAATAACCGAAACCAAATCAACCAAAATCAAGTCGACTAAACTGAACCCAATAACACTCCTATTGCTGTAGAGACATATAGTGTACACTTGTATAGGACTTGTATCTTGGGAATCTTAGAAATGGAGTCTGGTTTTACATCATCAACTTGGTCCCAGACAGATAAAGTCTCTGAGGTTAGTGAAGTTTCCACGCTTCTCTGCAGATTCACTCTCAAGTATTGTAGGGAAAGATTAAAAGACCTTGAGCTTGCATAGGTGTACGTCCGGTTACATATATACCTATCATACTTAGCTACTTGGCTATTCATGGACAGAACATTTTGTGATGCCAAATTTAAAAAAAAGTCACTTTATATTCGATAGACAAATTTGGCTGGGTGATAAGCTAAAAGAATAACAGGGTAAAGGTGGGCCTTCGCTAAAGTCGGTCTCAAATCAGGTAGTACGGATGTGTAGCAAGCACTGAAGTTTGAAGTATAACATACTGCATTTCTTTCTTCACTGTACTGCTACAAAACAAACTTCTTTTATCTGGATTTTAAGACTGCAAAATTGAAATATTTCTTGCTGCATTTCTTTCTTCATTCTCACGTTGATTGGGGCCTCTTCTTGACGGAGCAGGTGAACGGTTGAGCCCTTGGGTGGCAGTGGGATGCTTGACCATGGGTGTGTCCGTAATCTTCTTCTGAGAAACAATCTAACCCCTGACCTGTATATGATGGGGTGCTGCTGTGTTATCAAATATGTATGCTTTCATGATACCTCAATTGAGTCTGAAGATGATTCGCTTGTAATTGTTTTTAGATCAATTTTGTCCTCATATATTGTGTGTTGTTAATAGTTCTTTCCCTCTCTCATGTTGGATTTCAGCTTAAGCAGTAAGTAATTCAGAGAGCATTATTATGATGTTTTATACTACTCGTACTTTTTATAATAATACAGAATACAAAAAGTATGTATTGAATGAAAATTACTTATTACAATACTACAAACATCCATATGGATGTTTGGCTTGTGGGAAAAAATGATTGAAATCGAAAAGAAATTGTGGCCACGTGATGAATAAAGAGGAACTTCAAAATTTATACTACGTAGTTTTAGGGAGTGTTCTCAATTGCTTTTAATTTTAAAAAGTGATTTTTTTAAGTGATTTTGAAAAAAATGCTTAATAGTAAAAGTTAGTAGTGTTTGAGAAAAAAGTGTTTTTGAAAAAGTAAAAGTGGTTAGTATGGCGTATTTGATAAATTAAGTGATTTTTGTATAATAGAAAAAGTGAAAAATAGTTTAAAGCATCTTTCTATCAGGTTTCAACTTTTAGCTTTAAAGTGCTTTTTTTAAAGTAGTAGGCATTAGCAAACAATTTTTCAACTTATTTTAAGTTAAAAGCTGAGAAGTGCTTATTTTAAGCAATTGCAAACATTCCTTTAGTAGGTAGGAATTAGGCATGGACCGGGCTCGGGTTGGGCTCTGGGCTGGGCTTTAGCGGGTCTTTTTTGCAAATAGTTGGGCCCGGAACTGGCCTAGGTATAAACCGGGTCTGTGCTGGGCCTAGGCCTGCCCGGGTCGGTCCCGGTTCTATTTTTTTTTTTGCTTTCTAATTAATCCCTGACCCCCCTCCCTTCACCCCCAACCCCCCAAAACACCCAACCCTAACCAAGAAAAACAAAAAACAAATTGAAAACCCCCAAAAAAGCCCGACCTGACCCGCCGGTTCAAGAAAAAACATGGCCCGAACCCGGCTCACCCAACCCGTCCCAACCGGGTAAAAGCCTGGGCCCGGTTAGCGGGCCAGACCGAACCGGTTGGGTCCATCCCTAGTAGGAATGGGTCTTTAGTAGGCAAGGAGATAATGGTAACTAGAGAATGGTTCAAAATATTTTCCCCCATATGTGACTTCTAGTGTATTGTATATGAATTGTGGTGAATTTCTTTAAAAAAAATCTTCCATAGTATACTTTCCGAAGTATACTACTACTAAATACTTCGTACGAAGTACTTATTATTTCTATTATTGTATTACACATTTTTCAATTATGTATATACAACATTCTAAATGTAAATGAAAAGTCCTTTTATAAAGCAAATCATGTCAAAATTATTTTATAAATGTGCAAAATAAATATAAAAAAATGTTGATTTAAATACGTTTAAAGCTATATTTTATAATATTATGAAGTTGTGAATATATTTAAATATTAAATACTCACAAAGGCTTACTAGGTATCAAAATATGAATACAATGACATTTTAATTGTTTTATTATAGTGAAGACTAATTACTTTTTATTTTAAAATCATATATGATTGTATGTTTAGTGTTTACTACTATAATAACTGTTGACCGGGTTTGATCGGGTTGATCCCCTCGTACGTATTTTCTCCTAGTGGATATTCTGATCACTCTATATCTTAAGGGGTGTCCCCAATATGAATTGTGTGGAATTTAGGATTTTAACGGAGTTTAGAATTCCGTCAGAATTTAGGTGTTAAGAGCTTAGAAGCTTTTAACGGCCAACTAGCCTTATCGCTTCCGCCCACTGAAATGTCTTGAC
Organism: Cuscuta europaea; assembly: GCA_945859875.1. NCBI lineage: Eukaryota > Viridiplantae > Streptophyta > Magnoliopsida > Solanales > Convolvulaceae > Cuscuta > Cuscuta europaea. The sequence continues at coordinate 6,533,291 of CAMAPE010000046.1, read as the reverse complement.
CAAAACCAAAAAAATAAATAAGAAACCTACCCCTAGAGTTCAAGATGAAAACGAAAAAAACATTGTCAACCGAATCTATAAAAGCATAAAAATAAATAAAAACTTGTTGGCCTCCTGCCTTATTTGTTCCAACCTTTCATAAGAATGTAGCTGCCAGATCTGTATCCGGCGAGCTACAAAATTGTAGCTCACCTCCTCCTCGTTTTTTCCCCTCGCATGAACAAGTTCCATCTCCTCCTCAGTCTAGTAATCTTCTGGGTCCTCCACCTGCCTGCGCTTCTGCTCGAGGTTCTCTCTCTCCTTTGATGAAGACCCACTTTCCAGGCCGCTTGGTCACATACCCTCTTCGCTATTTCTGAGCAGCACATTTTTTGAACCTGCACTTATGCCTCACCATCAACCAACCAGCCCCTTCCCTTCATCAACATCCTGCTTCTTCTCCCAAGCCTATCAGATTTCATATCTGTGTTCAGAAACTGACGTTGTCCTCTGCTGCCCCCCTTCGAAATCTTCACGTTGCCATCCTTGACTTCAAATAGCCATGCCCATAGCTCCCAGGAACCTACAATTCCTCCTGGATCGCCTATCGCTGACGCAGGCAGAGCCACCAGCACAGACAGAGCCGTCGACAAACCACCTGCCGACACCACCAAGGCCAATATAGCCAGTGCCAACCTCAGAAAATCAGCCATCCCTCATCTGTCAACCCAAATCCAAGGCGTCGACATCCGCATGGAAATCTACACAGAAAATCGCTCGGTCTCTTTACCAATCAAGCCACAAAACCTGACGTACCGCTTTCTTGGGATACGGCGGCGCTGATCCCCCAAACTTGCCCTAGCCGAAAGTTGCTATGCCCGTCCGCTTAAATTGAATATATACGTACAAGTAATTTGAAAACAGGTGATGGAGTATATGGCCCAGGAACCCCCCGGCCCACATACTTCCGCTATTACGTTCAGGCCCAACAGGCCCAAAACGGGCCAAGCCCGGCATAGTGAAGCTCTAGGCAACCCACGAGGCATGAGGGGGGTGCCATCGGCCCCATGGCCAAAGGCCAGGCCACCAGTGACAAAATAGGATTCAGAAGCATCGCAGGAGAACAAGGCTTAAAAACCAAGCCTTCGGCACTAGGAGCCCTCAGCAAAATGAGCCCCCCGGTACGCAGAGCCTTCGGACTGTTATCTACGGCCGAAGGCATCCTCCTCGACAGGATCTCCCATCCACATGCGCTGGATCAATGTACCAAGTACAAACGTCGCATCCAACCACCGCATTTAATGCGGCCACATGCGAATGCCAGTGCCACCCCGGTTGAGGTGACCCCTCGACCACCAGATTGTTGACATGTGTCCCTATCTAGCATTTATTGCTGCTATAAATAGCACCCCTTTTCCCATTTGTAAACCACGCTCAATACAACTAAAGTTCACATAAGCGAATACTTTCTCTCTCTTGCTTATTTTCTCTGACTTCTCTCTAGTTACTCCCCGCAGTAACCCCTCGGATAAGCTACCCCCGGGTACACTATCCATCATTTGGTGCTCTCGTTGAGAGGTCGAACAATCAAGTAAGAAACCCTCCCCTTCAGCTCGAGACACCTACCAAAATGGGAAGAACCACATGTGCTCAGTCCAAGAACCTTGAGGACAACAACCTGGCCCTCAGTGAAGTCAACGCCCCCGGAGCCTCTAACAAGGCTCCCGAGGGCAGGGTCATCACTGAGTTGGAACAGGCTGCTGTTGACCTGCGCCTATAGCTCCAGCAAAACGCTCTCGATGCCCGCCTTGGCATCGAAACCCGAAGGAGGGACTGGAGCAAAAATCAAGTGAGCCCTCCGGTTCTCAGTATCGATGTACAGTCGGCATTCTCCGCCTTCATCCATACACTTACTCAAAACCCAGGTGCCTTCGGCACTCTGGTGCCCCTTCAACCACAAAACGGGGAGAACGCTATACTCCTCCCACGTCCACCCCCCTTCGTGAACCCTACCCCTCGGGTGGGGAACGGCGAAGGGGTCGTAGCTCAAGACACTGCCTCCCAGGAAGTCCAATCCCGGGACCAACGCGGTGCGAACAAAGAAAGGCCTTGTCCCTCGGCCTACGAGAGGCTCGGAGGAGCGCAAGACCGCCGAGGGGTCAAAGACCGCCTCGGTGGAAAGGGGTCCCAAAGACCCCAAGAGAGCGGGGGATCCGTCTCAAGGGCAGACGAGAGGCGTACCCATCAGGACAAAGGGAAGGCACCACTCCATGCCGATGACGCAAGACATCAAATCAACCAGGCCCACTCGGCCCGTGTTCGTTCGCAGGGGGCGGAGGCCCTCCCGAAGGATCACAGGGACGAGATTATTGTGGCCCTCCAGCACCGGCTTGATGAAATGGAGGCCCATCGAGCACATACCGTCGTCGCCACCCCTCATGCAGATCCCAAATATGAGGCCATGATGGCCAAAATGGAGGAGATGCAAAAGAGAATAGCCGAGGGCTCCGGGGAACCCGTCATCCAACTCCGGACAAGGACGCCATTTACCCCAAGGGTATTGGTGGCCCGAATTCCGGAAAAATACCGGGGCAACCCATCAGGCCCTATGAAGGAAAGACAGATCCCCAGGAGCATTACAGAAGATATCAGAACAATATGATGATGGTGGGGGCACCAGACGAATATTTGTGCCGTTGGTTCCTCTACACCGTAGAGGGGCCAACATACGAATGGTTCAACCGACTGCCTGAAGGCTGCATCGATTCATGGCAGGAACTCGCCCAACGTTTCTTAACACAGCTTGCAGGGAGGCGCCGGTCAAGAAAACATTTCTCCCACTTGCTGACGGTGAGACAAAGAAAGGAGGAGACCCTTCGGGACTTCTTCGAACGCTGGAGGACAGAGGCGGATAAAGTTGACGGCGCTGACGATGGGACCCTCCTGGCCCTCCTTCAAACAGTCCTCCGCCCCGGGAACTTTTCAAGGAGCCACATCATCGAACCTCCCCGCGATTACACAAGGGCCCTACAGCAGGGGGACCGGTACACCGAGGCTGAGGAAGTGGAAAAATGTCATCACAATCCCGATCAGCAACGCCCTTGGCCAGATGACAAGGGCAATCAAGGGCCGGGGGCTCCCCCAAATCTATCCAAAAGCTCGGCGCCCCCAGTGATCGCCCCCGGCATGGCCAAGCCAAGCCCGGGGGAGGTTACAAGGGCAACCCGAAGGCTTGGGCCTAGCCCATTCTCTTGGAGCACCCTCGGACGCCCTTGACACACCCCGTTAGTGTCATCCTAGACTTCGCCGAGGAGAGGGGCCTAGTGGATTATCCTTACTGTCGGTTCCATCGCAACCAAGGGCACAGGACCGACGACTGCCATCAGCTGAAGACGGCCATTGAGAGGTTGATACAGGTAGGCCACCTATCTCAATTCATCAGAGGCCCTCCTCCCCAGGGAGCCCCTCACTGCCAGGGCCCCCCTAAGAAAGCAAACGCTTGGGTCAACCCAAACACCATCCCCCTCGGCGACCCGAAGGGTAAGAAAAGGGAGATTAGGAACCTCGATGAGGAGGAAGAGTACAGCCAGTACCAGGAGAAGAAGCGCCACATCCACATGATCACTGGCGGCAACACCAGAGGCGACTCCACGAGCTAAAGGAAGAAGTGGGCTCAATCCCTCTACGTTGAGGAAGTCAACCATATATGTAATACCCGAGATTAATATAAGAGGATTAATAGTACTACTCATACCAACAGAGGTGCATCTCCTTTTAAGGGAGCTCATCACCCAAGAACTCCAAAGTTAAGCGTGCTTGCACGGGAGTAGTCTTGGGATGGGTGACCCCCTGGGAAGTTTCTCAGGGCGCGCATGAGTGAGGACAAAGTGCGCGGTAAAGGCTCGTGGTGGTTTGTGGGGACAGTACTAGAGGTCTGGAGTAACTACCTCGGGGCCTGCGAGACCGGGGTGTTACAGGTGGTATCAGAGCAACCCTGCGACAGTGTACTGACCCGTTAGATATCGGGCGGGCATTTAGCGGGGCAAGATTCTGGGGTTTGATTGAGATTGTTAAGGGCGCAACGAGGACGTTGCGATCCTAAGTGGGGGTGATTGTAATACCCGAGATTAATATAAGAGGATTAATAGTACTACTCATACCAACAGAGGTGCATCTCCTTTTAAGGGAGCTCATCACCCAAGAACTCCAAAGTTAAGCGTGCTTGCACGGGAGTAGTCTTGGGATGGGTGACCCCCTGGGAAGTTTCTCAGGGCGCGCATGAGTGAGGACAAAGTGTGCGGTAAAGTCTCGTGGTGGTTTGTGGGGACAGTACTAGAGGTCTGGAGTAACTACCTCGGGGCCTGCGAGACCGGGGTGTTACAATATACCCCCAACCAAGAGGTCGAGGGTGGATCCCATCTATTTCACAGATGCGGATCTGCCCCTGGGTACCCTTCCTCACATGGATGCCCTCGTCATCCGAACGGAGATCAATGACACCATCATCCTTCGGAGCTATGTTGATACCGGAAGTTCCGTCAACGTGATGTATCTCAGCACCTTCCGAGAGCTTCAACTTGATATGGGAGCCCTTCGGCATATCAAGACCCCACTCTCCGGTTTCACTGGGGACAGCATCGACGTCGAAGGCATCATCACCCTTATGGTTGAGTTCGGCGATGGGTCCCATAGAGCCAAGCTTGAAGTGGAATTCGTCGTCGTCAACCTCGATTGCGCACATAATATCATCCTCGGCCGGCCTGCCCTAGAGGAATTGGAAGCAATCATCTCTATGAGGCACCTATGCCTCAAATTCCCCACACCTACTGCATCAGCTACTCCAGGGGGAATCAGAAGCTTTCCCGGGCTTGCTACCTTCAACTCACCAAGAAGGTAAGTAAAACTGAACTTCGCGTTGACATCACCGCCACCTTGGACGAGGAGTAAGGCAGGCCGAGGGCTGAGCCTGCCGAAGACACTGAAGACTTTGTACTCGACCCGGCCAAGCCGGAGAGAGCCTTGAAGATAGGAGCCAAGCTCCCCGAAAACCTGAAGACCGGCATAACTGAAGCCCTCCGTGCCTACTTCGTTGTTTTTGCATGGGGGCCAGAGGATATGCCGGGGATCCACCGGAGGGTCATCACTCAGCGCCTGGCAGTAGACCCTTCGGCCAAACTAGTACAACAGAGAAGAAGGTCCCTCTCGGCCGAGAGAAGGGACTTTGTCAAGAAGGAGGTCACCATGCTCCTCTCCATCAAACACATCAAGGAGGTGAAATATCCTTTGTGGTTGGCTAATGTGGTACTAGCACAGAAGCCACCCACCTTCCGCATGTGTGTGGACTACACGGACTTGAATAAGGCGTGCCCGATGGACCCCTTCCCTCTACCAAATATTGATCAGCTGGTAGATGAGACCGCGGGATGCAAAATCATGTCATTCCTCGACACCTTATGCGGGTACCATCAAATCTATATGCATGAAGAGGATGCCGAAAAATAGCCTTTATGACACCCGAAGGCATCTTTTGCTATCTTGTGATGGCCTTCGGCCTCAAGAATTCACGCGCCACCTATACCCGTATGGTGGCCAGAGTCTTTCAAGCCGTCTTGGGACGCACCATGGAGGCCTATGTTGACGATATGATCGTCAAGAGCAAGAAATCAAACACCCACGCCGAGGACCTCCGGGAGATATTCTCCATCATGCAGAAATTCAACGTTCGGTTGAATCCAAAGAAGTGTACCTTCGGCGTACAAGGAGGGAAATTTCTTAGCAACATGGTTAGCCGAAGGGGTATTGAGGCCAACCCTGAAAAGGTTCAAGCCATCATCAACATGGAGCCCCCACGCAACGTGAAGGAGGTTCAGAGATTGACAGGTCGCATGGCGGCCCTCAACCGTTTTCTCTCCAAATCAGCAGAAGGCACCTCCCTTTCTTCCAAATCATGAGGAAGACAGCAGGCTTCCAATGGACAACTGAGTGTCAAGGGGCCTTCGACGAGCTCAAAAAATACCTCTCTTCTCGTCTTGTGCTCTCCAAGCCCAAGGTAGGAGAGACCTTATATCTATACCTTGGCATCAACCCCGCAACCATCAGCTCAGTACTCATCCGGGAGGAAGATGGCGTCCAACATGCCATCTTCTATGTTAGCAAGACCCTCAGGGAGGCAGAACTCAGGTACTCCCCCGTGGAAAAAACGGTACTAGCCATTGTTTAGACTGTCAAGAAGCTAGGCCACTACTTTCAAGCTCATCCGGTCCAGGTGCTCACATATCAACCTCTCGGCGCCCTTATGAGGAGCCCCACTAGCTCCTCCGGAATGGTAAAATGGCCCATCTTCCTCAGCCAGTACAACATAGACATCCGTTCGAGGCCTGCCATCAAGGGCCAAGCCCTGGCAGACTTCGTCACAGAATGCACCGCAAGATGAGCGGTGAATGAGGAGCCCTCGGCCCCTCTAGACGAATGGTGGACCCTCTATACCGACGGCTCCTCGGCCACCAAAGCATGCGTAGGGGGAGTAGTCCTCATAACTCCCGAGGGCTTCCGCGCCTATTATGGCATCCGTTTCTCCTTCAAAGTGTCCAACAACGAAGCCGAATATGAGGCCCTCCTCTGTGGCCTTCGACTGGTAGCAAATATGAAGGCCAGAATGATCCACGTCAAGTGTGACACCAATCTTGTCGTGGGCAAAATCTCCGGAGAATATGAGGCCAAGGAAGGAAGGATGAAACAATACAAGGAGGCGACTAAAGAATTGCTTAAGGTATTTGAGGCACACTCTCTCACCCAAATACCGAGGGCTCAAAATTCTGAGGCCGATATTTTGTCAAAGCTTTCGGCTGAGTCCCCAGAGCACCTCTCCAAGATTGCAAGAATCGAAGAGCTCAGCCTCTCGAGCATACATGCGAGCCCCATTATGGATATACATCTGAGGCCGGAGGACTGGATCTCTGACATCGCCACCTTCATTACCACAGGGCAATTGCCCGAGGATGAGGCCCGCACAAAACTAGAAAAACTGAGGGCTCCCAGATACACCCTCGAGAATGGAAGGCTTTACGAAAGATCTTACAATGGTACCCTCCTTCGGTGCCTTCATCAGGATGAAGCCGAAGTTGCAATGGAGGAAGTGCACAGTGGCACTTGCTCAGCTCATCAGGGACCCTTCTCCATGTCCCGAAGGCTTATAGTCCAGGGTTACTTCTGGCCCACCATGGCCCGTGATTGCGCAAATCTTGCCCGAAGGTGCACCGCTTGTCATCACTTTCAGAAGGCCCCTGGCAGGCCAGCAGTCAACTATGCCCCCATCAGCACTGCTATACCCTTCTCCAGATGGGGGATTGACCTGGTAGGCCCTCTGCCGAGGGGTACCTCCAACAACAGATACATCATCGTTACCATTGATTACTTCACCAAGTGGGTGGAGGCTGAACCCCTCGCCAGCATCACCGGAGCTAGATGCCGCCACTTTGTCTTCAAGAACATCCTCACAAGGTTTGGCGTCTCTTAACAAATCATCTCTTACAACGGGACTCAATTTGAGGCAGCCCCTTCTGTGCCCTCCTAGAGGCATGGGGCATCAAATACACATTCTCTTCGGTTGCCTACCCTCAAGGCAACGGACAGGTGGAGAACGCCAACCGAACTTTGCTTGAAGGCCTAAAAAAGAAGCTTGAAGCCGAAGGGGGAGGCTGGGTAGAAGAACTCCACAACATTCTATGAGCCTACCGAACTACCCCTAGGCGGGCAATAGGCGAAACACCCTTCTCCCTCTGTTACGGATTCAAGGCAAAGGCCCCTACGGAGGTAACTCTACCTACCCGAAGGGTAGATCAATATGATCCCGAGATCAACGACGCCAACATGGCCCTCAACCTTCACCTCATCTCCGAACGCCGAGAGCAGGCCTTCCTTAAGGCGGAAAACTACCGAAGGCAGGTCAAAGGTTACATCGATGCCAAGGTTCGTTCCCGAGAATTTCAGGTGGGGGACTACGTTCTCCGAAGAAGGGAAGCTAGCCAACCAACCGAGGGCGGTAAAGTGGCACCCAAATTTGAGGGTCCATACATCATTGCAGCCGTCATCAAACCGGGAACTTACAAGCTCAAACGCCCCAACGGGACCGAGGTCCCCCGACATTGGAATGTACACCATCTAGTTAAATTTTATCAGTAATATTGGAGCGGCCAAGCCCTCATAACTAATGAATGTATTATCCTACGGCCCAAGGCCCCCCAATTGTTGAAGAATGAAGACATGTTGAAGACATCAAGCACAAAGAACAGGACACATGAGCGGCCAAGCCCTCATGCAAGCTCCTATCACAAGACCCCCCATCACTTGGTGCCGAGGGTGGACCCTCACACCATCTCCAAAAAAAAAACAAATGTTTTTAAGGAAGACCCCTCGGTACCAAGTGTTGGGGGGTACTCTGTGCAGAAAGAAAACACCAAGTGTTATTTTTGAAGCCGTACCCCTCGAGGACGCATTTATGCCGAAGGCCCCACCAATCGGCGCTAGAGGTACCAAGTACCCCGGCCTTTTTTGCAACTAATATGAAAATAAAACCCTTCCTGAAACGCTTTCCGCACCATTACCCCAAGGGAATGGCAGACAACTAATATGCCTCAGGATTCGACTTTCAAAAACGAAACGCTCCCCGCGCAATTACCCCAAGGGAATGGCAGGCAACAAACTATGTCTTGTGCTGAGGGGACGACTTTCAAAACTGAGGCGCTCTCTGTGCCGTCCCCCAAGGGGAGGCAGGCAATAGACTATGTCTCATGCCGAGGAAACGACCCTTGATCCCCTCAGAACACGGAAGGTTAACCCGAGGGGGGAGCTAATGGTGTATACTGTTGCCTCCCGATAGGCCAAGCCTTACCAATAAACCAAGTTTCTTGAAGCCTTCCCTTCACTACCAAAAAAAAAGAAATGGAGTGGAGGGGAGTAGACTCAACGAGCAATAAATGAGTACAATCCCCAACAAAACACCTTTTGGCAGTTCCTCACAACGCATTCCAATCTCATAACGAAGGCTTCCTTGGGGAACACCTCCGGTACCTGAAGGCTCTTAGTCAGGAAGTCACCTTTGACGGTGGCTCTTACTCCGAAGGCTACTGTATGACAGACGTTGTCAAAAATAGGCCAAGTCCACTTTCTGGCTGCCTCCGGCGTCACCAACACCGAAGGCTCTAATCCTACAAAAGGGATAAAATTGGCTAAGTCCACTCAAAAACAATTCAAGGAATACTGAAGACATCCGCTTTCCGTCCGCCCTTACTTCAACATGAATGTCCTACAAAATTTTCCTAAGTCCACACTTTGGAACCCACTATGGCCGAGGGCGCATGCTACACACTACCGAAGGCGATTACTCACAAACATGCTCTTGAATTTCCTAAAGTCCAAATTCCAACAACCTCCAGCACTACGATCAACACCGGAGGCTAGAACTCACGGGGTCCATTTACCGAAGGCCAAGGGACAAGTGACACTTAGAAAATTTTTGTAGCCCTAAATGTTTGGCCCTCGATCAAATCTTCACGCAGCCAGAGGGGTCACACAACCGAAGGCTCAGTGGTAAAACTATACTTGGAAAAATTTCCAAGTCCTAACCGTTCGCCCCTCAGTCAAATCATCATGAAAGCCGGGGGCCTAATAACCGAAGGCCACATAATGCACATCACTTAGAAAATTCTCTAAGTCCTAAATGGTTTGCCCTCGGTCAACTCATGCCGGTCACACAAGATCAAAAGGAAACATCGACCGAAGGCCACGTACTGAACAACACTTAGAAAAAAATTTCTAAGTCCTAAATGGTTAGCCCTCAGCCGATTCACCAGGAAAACATACATTCATACGAAGGAAAATAAAGCAGACAGGGGAAGAAAGGAACGCATTCATTCATCAGAAGGATGGAAAGGAATAAAGTCAAACGGCATACAATTACAAAAGAGAAAAATATATGAGGTGTTTGTTTACAATCATGGCAGAAGCCGGAAGCATACGAATGTTTGTCACAAAATATTTATAAGTACAAATCAAGGGTTATTTGCTCCAGAGGCATCCGCTTCTATTGGCTTCGAGGTGAAATCATCCTCGGCCTCTTCCTCTTCATCGTTGCACTCTGCCATCAAGACGGTGTCCTCGAGATCTGGCCTCTTAGCACCCTCGGGAAGGGGAATTCTGGTGTCTGGCTGGAGAGGGGGAAGCCCATAAGCCACCGGATCAAATGCCGTCGGGTCCATTCCCAAGTGCCTGGCTAGCCTTCGATAGATGAGGGCCTGAGTAAAGTACTCGCCCCCATCGTAGTACTCCTTCCCCTTTCGGGCCAGCCACATCGCCCCGGGGCCTCTCACCCATTCGTCTACCGAGGTCTCAACTATCGAAGCCACCCACTCCTTCTGGGTCTCGGCTTTCCACCCCTCGGTAACAAAGGCGGCCACCGCTTCACTCTCGGCATGACTCACCGCCTCCCTCTTGGCGGCCTCAGCATCTTCAGCGGTCTTCTTAGCGGCCTCAGCAGCTACCTTCTCAGCCTCTGCTCTCCCCTCGGCCCTGGCCACTGTCTTGGAGTTATCAAGAATTTTGTTGAGGGCCGCCCTATCGACTTCGAAAGCTTCCTCAGCCTCCCGAAGCCTCCTTCGGACCACAGCCAGGGCTTCATCATCCTTCTGCTTCTGAAGGGCATAGCGCTCCATCCTTTGGATGAGCTCACCAAGGCCAAGGCTTGCCTACAAGGGGGATCAGGAAACATCGAAGGTTAAAGTCATTACGCACAAATATGTTGAGTCTGAATTGACTAAAGGGAAGAAGGGAGAAGGGATATTACAATAACCGAGGCCTGAAGGACCTTGGAGCAGAGGGCGTCATCAGCATGCAGGGAGAGCACAGACTTATCGGTCGGAGGCGTGGCTCCCCTCAGGAATTCCCTCGGGTTCAGGGTGTCGTGCATGATGGCGGTCCCCTTGGTGATAGAGAATTGCATGTTATCCTGAGACCAGGTCAGATCAGTAGTCTGCCTTGGGAGCTTGGGAGGGGAGTGTTCATCAACAATCACAACGGGGGCCTCCTTCGACTCTGAAGCCCCCCTTTTCTGCTTCTTCTCCTCCAGGGGCACCACGCCCTTCCCGGCTCTTTTCCTCTTGAGCTCCACAGCCGGGGAGCCTCTGGCATCAGAGCCATCACCAGCAGCAACCTTCATCACAGGCCCTGCATCCTCGGCCCCATCGGCATCTCCCACCTTAGGGAATATTTCGTCCACCGCCCTCTACTGAGTCGGGGCCTCTTTCTTATTATTCTCCTTGGCCAGCTGCTTCTTCAGCTTGGACAGGTTCCTAACATCCATATCTGGTCCTGAGAAACGAAGGAAACACACAAGGTTAGAACAAATATTACAACGAAGCAAAAAAAAGGAGCAAAAAAACCCTAAGTATAAGCATGAGAGCCCTCAGCAAGGCAACAACCTCCGGCGCTCTGGTAGACCCTGTCGATTGGGGAATATCTCTCGTCTTGCTCCCCATCAGCTGATACCGACGGAAGCCCAGCTTGTATAGTTCATCAGGAAGGGTTGCATCCTTGATCTTCACACGCTTATCGGACCCCTCCAGTTTCTTGGAAAGCTTTCGCCCATTTTTCTCGAGGGCAGCCCCCTCCGCTTTTAGGTGCCTCCAGAATCTATCACCTAGTGGGCCGGTGAAGGGGATCTCCGCCAAATGGATGTAGCAAAATTTGTCCTTCCACCCCTTGTGGGACGAAGGCGCCTCGTCGAAGAGCCTGAACTTCGGAAGTTGCTGCAAGTTACCGAAGCCTCCTGCATTTGAATGCCCCCCGGCGTAAATTGAAGGACAGGAAGAATTGCTCTAGAGTAGGCGGGACCCCCCGGCTATGGCACAAAGACAGGAACCCTGCCAAGTATGAGTGACTGTTCGGCGTCAGCTGGCAGTGAGCGAGCTTGACGAAGCGATGATATTCAATCACGAAGGGGTGGAGGGGAAATCAGAGGCCCAACTCCACCGAAAGCATATGTACAGCAAAGCAGCCGGAGGGGGCGTGCAATAGTACGTCAGCTGGCCCTGGCTCCACCACCTGCACCGAAGGCCCGGCCAAAAACTGCGTCGCCATGTACTCCCCACGTGTGGCTCTGGTTTTCACTTCTAAGGAAGCCGTGTTCAGGTAGGAGTAGCGTTCGGGGATCCCGACGGGTTGACCCGCGTCGACGGCAGCCTGCTTCTTCTTCGGTGCCGCCCTCATCTTCTTCTTCTTTTTACCCGGCGCCACGCTGATAGGTGTCGGGTTCAGGGGCCTTGAGCTCCCGGCTTCAGCTTCATTGCGAGGGGGTGGGACAGCGATGGTGACCTTCATCATCTCCTTCTGCGCCTCATCCTCAGCCACTTGAAAGGCGAGAGCTAACTCCTCGTCTTCGCATTCTTGTTCAAAATCTTCGGCCTCCATTTCAAGCTAAAGGCTCTTCTGCACCTCCTCAGCTACCGCAAGGTCATTATTGACCGAGAGATGTGCGCTCGAGGATTCCACCTCGGATATGGTCTCTTCGGCTACTGGAGGCTCCTTTGAGAGGTCTTGAGAATCGCTTTGCGAGGACATTACTAATCGCTAAAACCGAAGGGTTCGAGATAAAAAGTCCCCTAAGGAACTAAGGTCACAAAACAAGGTGTACTATTGAAGCGAAGAATAGGTGGGGGACTGACCTCTGAAAGCTCGATTTGATCGAAGGCAGGAGTTTATCTCTCTAGAAAATCCGCCAGAGCTTCGCTACGATAAAGAATGCGTAAGAAATATGAACCAGGCAAAGGGTATTTATAGCCTCCAATATCCGGGCTTGGGCCGAAATCCGGGCCCCCAGTCCCCGGAATCATCATTACAAACCGTCGGTTTGGCCAACCAGTGACGCCCGCCCGATGAGAGCCAACGAGCACGCGCCACGTGGACACCACCTCCAACGGCTATATCCCAACGGTCATATTCCAGCTGTCATGCCCTAACGGCTCTCTTTCATAGACTAAGTTCCCTCCTCCAGACTCCTTCATCAAAAGAGCCCCCAGTTTAACAACGGGTAAACCCCTCAAGGCCCCTCAGCCCTCAGCATGTTGAAAGCCAGGGAACCCCTCATCTGTGGTTAGCCTCCGGCACACAGGGACAATCACCGACATTCATCAATAGAGATCATGCCTTCAGCCTCATTGGCTGGGGGACTACCCTCGGCAGTCCCCGGGATGCTCACTCATGCTTATCAACTATAGACAACTTCGAGGAATGCTGCCAGCAGTCACTCCCCTCAGCATCATCTGGACACCAACGAAGAGCCTTCGGCAAAATCAGCGATCAAACCCTCATATCACGGATAGCTCTCGGCGGCAACATTGCTCTTCGTCTCAAACCAAGGACTCATCTTTTTTATTCATCATTGGGGGAACTCGGTGCACTCTTTTTCCCCCATTAAGATTTTTTCCCAAAGGGTTTTTTCTAATGAGGTTTTTAACGAGACATCCCCCCAAAATGAAAGGAAAAGCACAAGCCTTCGCCCTCGTGAGGAAAGCAGGCTCGCCTCTACTCCTCTTCACCACATTACATGTGCCTCAAGGAGTGGGGGACTAGAGAACCCCTTCGAGAAATTCACAAAAATACAAAATTTTCCTTCGGCCCCAAAAAGTGGGGAACTGAGGGACTGCCCTCGGCAAACACACAGGCGCAAAACTCCTCACCACTTTTACAAACTACAGCAAGGCAGCATCAAAGGACAAACACAATTACTCCTTTTCCCTCAAGTACCTTTCGGCAAAAGGAGTGAGGGACTCCTGATGGAGTATAAGGCCAAGGAACCCCCCAGCCGACATACTTCCGCTATTACGTTCAGGCCCAACAGGCCCAAAACGGGCCAAGCCCAACATAGTGAAGCTCTAGGCAGCCCACGAGGCATGAGGGGGGTACCATCGGCCCCATGGCCGAAGTCCACCAGTGACAGAATAGGATTCATAAGCATCACAGGAGAATGAGGCTTAAAACCCAAGCCTTCGACACTAGGAGCCCTCGGCAAAATGAGGCCCCCGGTACGCAGAGCCTTCGGGCTGTTATCTACGGCCGAAGGCATCCTCCTCGACAGGATCTCCCATCCACATGCGCTGGATCAACGTACCAAGTACAAACGAAGAGCCCTCTCTCTTGTTTATTTGCTCTGACTTCTCTCTAGTTACTCCCCGCAGTAACCCCTCGGATAAGCTACCCCCTGGTACACTATCCATCAACAAGAAAATTGACCTTTTCGTGATCTTATATAAAAACGTAGAAATATAGTGTTGAAAAATAATATCTCCCGTACTGTATTAGTTGCAACATTGAAATTTACACTATTCATCTACTACTTTGACTACATTTTACTCCTTATGTCCCTTCTAACTATGCTAAGTTTGACCGGAACAAGGATTAATATAGTACAAAATGTGTTGTTGAGGTTTGTGCAAAGGAGAGAGAATTAACGGGAAGCACAAATTTTTTACTTAAAAGGCAAAGTGACAAAGTTAATGAGATATCCAGAAAAGGAAAGTTGACAAAGTTTTAAGGAACAAAAGAAGTATTTATTAATATATGTGAATTATTATTTTTTAAAAATATTGTTGATTTTGTCACATTACAAAGTTTCATATTCTGATTTTTATTTTTTTTAGTAAAAAAATACTCCCTCCGTCCCGCAATTAAGATACCACTTTCCTTTTTGGGCAGTCCCTAAATTAAGTTCATACTTCCTTACTTTCTTTATTTGGCTAATTATCTACATTAAAACAGTGTCAAACAGTGTCATACAGTGTTTGAACAGTGCAAAACAATGCCAAACAGTGTTTGAACAGTGCACTCCACAGTAAAGTCAAATTTATTTTCTTAATCTGTGTGAAGTCAAACAGGTAACTTGTTTCGGGGACGGAGGGAGTATTAAATATAAAGGATTTTTTCCCTAAATACTATTAAATAAATATTTCTGAAAGTAGTGTTGGGTTAAAAGTATATCCCAAAATACTGTTGGGATAACCACAGTTAAAGAACTACCACTTGAAGTGGCGGCTTATATGCCTAAAAAACCTACGCACGTACTCCGTACAAAGCAAGAGGGAGAAGAACTTGATTCATGGGTCCCAAATAAAATACGTAGTATCATGTTTTTTTAAAGTGGTATAACTTTTTTATTTGTACTCCGATTGCTATAAATCATATATCAAAAGGCATAACATTTATTATCTTTCATATGACATCAATATTGAATATATAAAAATAAAAAAAATAATTTGACACTTTAAAAATATCTATTTTTTAAAGTGCTGTCTTTTTTTATTTGTACTCCGATTATTATAAAAAAATATATCAACATTCTTAGATCTTTATTATCTTCCAAATGATATCAATGTTGTATATACTATCGTATAAAAATAAAAATGTATTCTACTATTGTTTGCTGTTTAGGATCCTTTATTATCAACAAAATAATTTTTGTAGTTTATATATGCAACATTGATATCATATGAAAGATAATAAAAAAGATGTCAATTTTGATATATAATTTGTAATTATAGAAGTACAAATTAAAAGATATACTCCCTCCATCACTTAAAACTTTGTCAACTTACTTTTTTTGGATGTCCCATATCATTAACTTTCCCATTTTCCCTTTTTTAGTAAATAATTTATGAATCCAGTTAATTCTCTCTCCTCTGTACAAATCTCAATCACACAGTTTTTTATTTATTAATCTTCATACCGGTCAAACTTGACAAAGTTTTAAGAGACGGAGGGAGTAACACTTTAAAAAAGTAGATATTTTTAAAGTGTCAAATTATTTATTAATTTTTATATATCCAATATTGTTGTCATATGAAAGATAATAAAAAATTATTAATTTTGATATACTTCGTATTATTTTATAAAACTGGAGTACAAATAAAAAAGTTATATCATTTAAAAAAACATGATACGAGTATTTTATTTGATATATGGTGGGACCCATAAGTCAACTCCTCATTCCTCCTAGCTTTTTACGTGCTTTAGTTTTTTTAAGCATATAAGCGGCCACTTCAAGCGGCGGTTCTTTAACTGTGGTTATTCTAACGGTATTTTGGGATCACTAAAAAAGATGTAAGCGACCACTTCAGCTAAGCATATAATCGGCCACTTCAGCTAAAAAAAGAGATATGTGATCACTAAGAGCTTCTCCAACAGACCACCAAATCACACACCAAAATGGTGTATTTGTCAAAAACTTGCTCCAATAGCTACACCATTCTTCACACCATCTCACCAAAATGGGGGAGGGAGTTTGGGTTGACGCCATATATGGCGCACACCATCCACTACGCCATTTTTTTTTTAATTTTTTTATTTCAAATGTGACCGCAACTTTTGGTTGTTATACTTTTGACCCATTTTTAGAACAACAAATTAGGATGTTTTTACTTTGACTGTAATTTGCTGGTCTGATCTGGTCCGGTATGATTTGGTCTGGTCTGGTCTGAACTGATGTGGTCAGGTCTGATTTCTTTATATTTTTATAACTACTCAAGTTTAGTCAAATCCGGTCTGATCTGATCTGGGACAAATCGTAATCCAAGTAAAAACCTCCGTATAGAACAAGTAATTAAAATTATTAATTTTATAGAAAATAAAAATATAATAAAATTTAAATCACACAATATTGTAAATAGAGTTTCAAATCCAAACAACATAATAATAGAATACAAATGATACTTAAGAAAAGTACATAAAAATAGTGTATTTTAGTTTGTATGTGTGAAATAATGTGTGAAATGTCAAAATAATAAATGAGCGGTTACTGTATAAATATATGATAATTACATACTTAAATAGAATAATGGTAAAAAGTTAGTAAAAAGAATAAAAAAGGAATATTCCTTTTTGCTGTTGAAAATGGTGTAAACTGTTAGAGATAAAGTAATGTATGATGTGATGTTTACACCATTTTAGTGTAAAAAATGGTGTAGACAGTTGGAGATAGCCTAACCCAACCTAGCTAGCTATATATACTCCTTCCGTCCCTTAAAACTTTGTCATCTTTTCATTTTTTGGACGTCCCAAAAAACTTTGTCACTTTCCCTTTTAATCAATTTTTTTGTGGTTTCTGTTATTTCTCTCTCCTCTGCACAAACCTCAACCACACTGTTTTTACTTTATTATTCTCCGTGCCGGTCAATTTTGTCAAAGTTTTAAGGGACCGAGGAAGTATTTAATTCCACCCACACCACCTCTATCATTCAATTCGGCCTGGCCTTTAGCGTGATTAATGGAAACCGGAAAGTACACAAATTGAACAACAACTCTGATTAGTCAATTCTATGTATCGACTTTATAATTAATACTATACCCACGATAGTACTCCGTATGTATAGAATATAGTTTAACAACATACATTTATAATTATAAGTTTAATTTCGTAGCTAATATAGCTCCCGGCCGGCCGGCCTCAAGAATGACGTACGTACTAGCTAGCTAGCTTTCACCAACCATTAAATTCGTCTCTCCATCTCTCGCTAGCTACCTATCTACTAGCTTTAAATCTCTAGCTGTATAGTACAGTATTTCATTTCTAATAATAAGCTTTAGTCTCTCTTAGCTTTCGCTAGCTAGTGATTTGATGGAGGGGATAATTGTTAATAATAATAATAATAAGGTAGACGAAGAAGCACAAGATTTCAGTGTGCAAGAGAAGCACAAGATTGAGCTCCTCAGAGCTCTTCTTCACAAACGAGCTGACCCTTCTTTTCAGGTTTGTTACCTAATTCCATCATTACCTTTCTCATCCTAATTTATTTTATCTTCACATTTGATTGATTATACGCAATTTTTATTCCATGTCTCAACACAATGGAAGCTGGGATATACTCCCTTCGTGCTATTGGACTTTGCTAATTTTCATTCCAAAAAATCGTTACTTTCCCGTTAAAGCAACTAATGTGTGGTTCTGCACGTTTCTCTCCTCTGCACAAATCAGAACCACACAGTTTTTACTTTTCTTATTTCTCACTTACTTTCTACTTTGCAAAGTTCAACTAAGCGGAGGTAGTATAGTTTATGGACCAATGATGTTTGAAGGAAGCAAAAGAAACTGTTGAGTTACATTTCTGTGTTCTTTTATTTGGGTCGGTGGTGGAGGGATATTCGATCTTTCACCATGCTAGATCACATACTCCCTCCCGTTCTCAAACAATTTCCCACTTTCCTTTTCGGGAAGTCTCGAAATTAACTTCACATTTCTTCTTATTTCCTTATTTGGTAAATTATCTACACCAAAACAATGCAAAACAATGTCAAACAATGCACTCTATAGTAAAGTCAAATTTATTTTCTTAATCTATGTGAAGTCAAACTGTGAACCTCTTTGAGAATCGGAGGGACTATATTGCTAGAATATACTCCCTCCGTCCTTTAAAACTTTGCCAAGTTTGACCGGCACGGAGATTAATAAAGTAAAAACTGTGTGGTAGAGGTTTGTGCAGAGGAGAGAGAATTAACTGGAACCACAAATTCTTTACTTAAAAAAGAAAGTGGCAAAGTTAGTGGGACATCTAAAAAAGGAAAGATCGGCAAAGTTTTAAGGGATGGAGGGAGTACATATTTATAAAGGGATTATTCTCCAAATAGGAGTAAAAAGGTTTTTCCCAAAATAGGATTGTAATATTTTTATTCTTAAATAAGAAAAATTTCTTCAAATATATAAAAAAGGAATATTATATTAGCTCGATCGCTCGCTCTAGGCCGGCATTGAGATGAATTGACCCATGACCCAGTCCAGTTTTGATCGCCGCCGTGTAATAGTAGATATTGAAAATGCATGCATGCATTATTTTTGTCTTGGCAAGATAATGATCGCCGTGTAATAAAATTTTGTCCTAATAGCTAGTAATTAATTAAGTTTGAATTTTGTTTTGTACGGGCCGGGCGGGCTGTGTGCAGGCGGTTGATGATTACACATTGAGAAGGTTTCTTGGAGCGCGTGAGCTGGATGTTGAGAAAGCTGCAGCGATGGTGATAAAATACCTGAAATGGAGAAGTGCATTTATGCACATTTCGGCGTCGGAGGTTCCCAACGAGATAGCACAGAACAAGATGTTCATGCAAGGAGTGGATAAACAAGGCCGCCCCATTGCCGTTGTTTTTGGTGCTAGGCACATCCAAAATAATAATAAAGGCGGCCTCCATGAATTTAAACGTATGTATCTATCTATATATATACATATAGTAAGCAAGCCCGGCCCCTTCTATTTTCATCCTCCCACCTCCCATATCATACATACATACATGCATCCTCAACACCGGTACAAAAAAGTTTTAAAGATAATATTTTACATTATAAATATAAGCAATTTTAAAATTTGGGCTTGCTCAGAGCCCGGTAGACCACCCCTCCAACTCCGCCCATGTGCATGCTGTAAAAGTAAGAAATACAAATTTATCAAGATCACACCAAAATAGACAAAACAAATTCAATCCAATTAAAAACATTTTTAATATATTAATAATGTGAAAATATTTACTCCCTTTGTCTCAAGTCCATCACAAGTCTACACCAACAAATATTTACCTATTTCCAATGAAAGAATAAGTATATGACGACTAATATTCAATTCATGTGTGGCCGGCCGCACCAAAGCGGCCGTCCGGCCGACGGCGTTTGACCGTCTTCCCGGTATAATTTTTTATTAAAATTTTTATGACATGCTTTTCATGAAGTCTAGTTTATCGAAAAAAATCAGCTAAAAACTCAATCCGGAAGGTCATCAAATGATTTTTTGAAGTTGACTGCGTTTTGTGTGTGTGTAATTTTGCACAGTTAACTTCAAAAAATCATTTGAATACCTTTGGGATTGAGTTTTTAGCTGAATTTTTTGGTGAATAAACCAGATTTCATGAAGAACATGTCATAAAAATTTCATCAAAAAATTCCACCGGAAAGACGGCCAAACGCCGTCGGCCGGATGGCCTCTCTGGTGCGGCCGGACGCACCAGAAAACTACTAGGTATATGACTAGAATAAAAGTAATGGACCAAATTATATATGATTTAGTGATTATCAATGTAACTTTCATGATCATGGTAACTTTTGTGATTATCCATAGTAAATTTCTAGCAATAGTAATATTTTCATTCATTAATTATATTTGAGTAATATTTCCAATCCTAAAACGATATTTTGAATTGGCATGGTGCAACGGTGGCCGTGCATAACGCGATACATGTGTCAAGTTTGAGATCAACCATAAGTACGTAGTCAGTCAGTCATTTAAGGGATGGTACCTTCTCATTAAAGGCAAAAGAGCCCTACCTATCAACCAAAAATCCCATTGGCATTGAATATATACCAAAATTAGCAACTGATCGTGGGTATATATACATTCACCGGCATAAAAATAATCCTTAATTGAATCCAAGATCTTAAGTAATAAAGTATTAAAAACAAGTATGCAACAATTGTCATTAATAGTCTATAAATAGGAAATCCCAATAATAATACTCCATAGTATTGTCTCCGTCTCATTTATAGATTTTCATCTACTATTCTCCGATCAACGTAAAATCTTATTAACCTTTTATTTTATACATAATATATCAAACTTTTATTAAATTTGAGTTTTTCTTTTGCGACTTTATAACACATTTAACATACTTTCTGTTGAATATGTAAATTTATTTACTAAAAAAATCTAATTACAGACATGAGTCATTAATTTTATGATCATTCAAACATCAAAAATCACGTGGAAACCGACTATGTCTTATTGAAAATCACTTATAATGATATCACAATAATCATGAATTGCACATCAGACTCAAACCTAACATATATTACCTGGCCTATGTTTTAACTAGAAGTTAACTAATAAAAACTATTTGATGAAGAAGGAATCGTGCAAGCTTGAATCGACAATGATCCAATTAGGAATATAATAATGATTAATTGATAAGAAGTGGAATAATAATAATAATTAATTGATAAGAAGTGGAATAATAACAATAATTACTTGATAAGAAGTGGAATAATAATGTATGAGTAATAGTGATTGATCCTGAGTGATTGTGTGTTACATGGGTCATGGGTGGCTCACTATGTATTTAATATCTATTTTTCTTATTCCCCGAGCACTAGCTACAACTCCTCACCTAAATAGGTGGCACTACCAACGAAATAGGCCTTCCTTTGTTATTATCCAATCTTCAATCTCTATCTCTAATTTGACTTGTTCATCTAATGATCAAACTGCACACACTGTCTCTACCATCAATGGGGTGGACGCTTAGTTGCTGAAATTCTCTAGCCCATATGAAATAATTATTTCACGGGCCCAACATTTGCCGCCTTTCGAGAAGTTGAGGCGTATGGACGCACATGCCAACCCATTAAGCATCAACTTTGTGAAATCTTGAAAACATCTATACATGTCATCCTTGAATATTGCCCACATAAACTCGTCATCTGTCCCATGAGTCATGCTGTCAACCTGCCTAGACGCTTTTGTTAACTCGTCACTTTTTTGATGAAATGTTTCCTTCAACCTGTCACTCGTCTGTTGAAACGACTTCGTTAATTTCCGTGCAAGTAGTTTTTGATCTAATTCGTCTCTTTGACTAAAGCGATGATGAACGAAAGCTGGTCTCCTATCATCTTCCTCCTAATTTGTGCTCATGATCATGACTAGGCAATGCTGACGAGTTAAAACTTCGTCCAGGGTGATATCGACACTTCTGTTGGCCAAGGGAACTTCGTCCGTTGCTAGAGATGACTAGTCGGGTTTCATGAGCGTAATCCAAATCCTGCAAAAACTTTGACTACTATTTTGTTTATGATCTTAGTAATATCGTCGACATGAATATTTATGATTTATGTCAATGTCGTTCGTATTGTCTCCTTGTGTTTTGGAGCTTGTGTCGTCATGCTCGTGGAGCACATGCGTCTGTTGTGTATTTCTGTAGTTTTGGCCAAAACATTGTGGAGAATCAGTGGTGTTTATACTCATGTTTAGCGTACATGAAAACCCCACTTCTTCCCCTAGAATTCTGTAAACCCTCGTCAATTGTGTTTTGACGTTTTTGTAAGGCTTTGTTTGATGTATGTTAGGATTCTGTCATCGTTAGTTGTTGATTGTTCATGCGTAAAAAGAATTTGCTAAGGAAAGTAATAAATTAAGAACACGTATATGAAACTAGATAAATATCTATCGTCAAAACATGTCTGTAGTCAGACGATTTAAATCATGTCGTCAGGTTTATCATCAGACGACATGCCCCCCTGTCTGACGATTTCAGTCATGTCGTCTGGTTTATCTCGTCACAGGAGTGACAACAATATATAAAAGAATATATTAAACTAAAAATGAAACAACTCTAAGGGTACCGTATTGCAGCTCTTCAGAACCTGTCTGTCATCGAACGACATGCCCCCTGTTCGACGACTTCGATCATGTCGTCTGATCTATCTCATCACAGAAGTGACTACTCGTTCTTCAGGTCTCGAATATGGTTTTCCATGCTTGTAATCATGCCTCCTAGGAGATTCTGATTTCCCATGCCCCCCTTCGTGCGCAATTTGTCTTCGATAGGATCGTAAGTCTTCTTCTAAATGGATGAAAGCCAATGTCTTTGCTTGGACATCTTCGAAGGACCGACAAAGGTATTTCGTCAGTTTGTGGTACAACTCTGAATTTTCATACAAACCTCTTCTGAATGCCTCGACGGCTGTTGGTATGTCACATCTAGAAATTGACACCTTCTCTTTGTTGAATCGGTGTAGATAGTTCCTCAAAGACTCGCTCCACTTTTGGACTACCGATAGAGGTCACTAATCTGTTTTTCTAGAATCCAACTACTTGTAAATTGTTGACTAACTCCGCAAATGAGTTGACGCCTTCATTCGGCAGATTGACGAACCACGTCAACGTTGGTTCTGTCAATGTTGTCCCAAATGCCCTGCACATACAAGTCTGCCGCTGCTCTGGTCTGACCAAGATGGCAAGAATCTGCTGCTTGTACTGAGCGACATGTTCCAGGGGGTTGGTAGTTCTATCGAATAATCTCATCGAGGGGGAAGCAAACTGTCTCGGAACCTCGACATCAGTGATATGCCGTTTGAACGGAGAATCTGTGTAACATGCATGGGAAGCAATTTCCATCGGAGGTGGTATTCCGGGTATGCCACTGATCCTTTCCCGCATCTCTCTCAGCTCCTCCATGATGATGACCATAGGGTCTTCTGGACCTGTCTGCATTTGTCTCGCCGCCGGGACTGGTGGCGTCATCACTCGGGTCACATCATGCCTGGTTGGTGAGGGTATGACGATGACTTCAGACTCTTGTTGTCTCTGGTTGTTGATGTCGACATATAGAGGGATGTCGACATATCGAGGGATGTCGACACGGTCTGGAACTCGTCATCTCTGAGGTTCCGGACATAGACTGTGAAACATGTTCCTTCTGGGATTCTAGAGAGGAACAGATCGGTTTGAAGGCCCCGGATCTCCAGGTGCGCTGGCTCCTGAATGAGGGATAAAAGGCTCTGTAGGGGCTGAAGCGACAGTCGAAGTCGGCATTTGTTGGTTGATTGAATGCAAACCCGACTTCCCACCTAAATAGGTGGCACTACCAACGAAATAGGCCTTCCTTTGTTATTATCCAATCTTCAATCTTTATCTCTAATTTGACTAGTTCATCTAATGATTAAACTGCACACATGCTCTCTACAATCAATGGGCCGGACGCCTAGTTGCTGAAATTCTCCAGCCCTTTATGAAATAATTATTTCACGGGCCAAACAGTCTCCTCGATCCAAGATTCAAGATAATTGGAATATCCGGCCTAATCAGATATAGATGTTGCAAAAATTTATTAGCATGCGAGAACTTTAAAATTTGATTCAGGCCTATAAACCTCGACACACCTAATCATAATCAAACTGAGCATCAAGAGATTGACACAAAACCACACACTCCATGAAAATTCTGGCCCAATCAAATAGCCACATGTCCCGTTTGACAGAACACCAACAATATTAACCCATATCATGTGAGTTTGATGAAAGTCAAGAACAAGCTTCCAACCCATGCAACTCATCCACTCAGTGGCAGTGGCTCGGGATGGCCTGGGGACATATCATCGGTACCATCATAAATGAGCAAGACAATATGATGTTTTTTATATATAAATACTGCATGATTTTCTCACAAAGCCACTCAAGCATGATGTCTTTGCAAAGATACGGAGTCTACTTGGTGTTTCTAAGTCAAGTTTAAGAGGAGATGTTAGAAATTAAACTTGGCTTAGCCCAATAATTGGGTCCATTGGAAGAGAACTTATTGGGCTAGTAGTCGTATGAGAAATAATAAATTGGTTAGCCCATAAGTTAGACTTAGTAGAGAAAGGTCTAGAGTACTCTTTAGTTAATGTATCTAAATATAACTAGAATATTCCTAAGCTAGAATCCTATAGAATATTGTAGAATGTTAAAGATATAAGAGTGCTTATAAGGATCTTATGAGACTTATAAATAGAGCATTCCTCACTCATTTGCAAGACAAGCCAAAAGCTCCAAATCAATAAAAGTTCCAAGTTCTCCGAAAATCATCTCTCTCTAAAATTCTCTCTTCCACACACAACCACCCGAATATAGTACTCATGAACTACTTTCTTCCAACATATTCTTGTCATCTTATTAATCGGTTGTTGTTTTCAGGTTATGTGGCTTTCGGGTTGGACAAATTATGTGCAAGGTTCATATAGCAAGACTAATTACCCACTTCATTTTTGTGACAAGAATTATAATAATATATTGCAATTAATTTGGGATCGGACATTTATTTTATTTGTGGTAATATTTAGGACGTCTCCGGGCGCGGAAAAGTTTGTGGTGATAGGTGATCTTCGCGACTTTGGGTATGCCAACAGTGATATTAAGGGATACATTGCTGCTTTATCGATCCTACAGGTTAAGTGTTTATCTTTTCCGACAGAATGTTTTTATTTGGACTTTTTTCGGTCCCATATCAAATCAGACTAGAGACTTAAACAAATCAGATCAGATGAAACAAATTAGATTTCTATAGTTATAAAATACACAATAACCATTCATGCATTTATAACAATTGTCGGTATAAACATTTGCCTATATGGTTTTAGTTTTAAAATGCGATAAATGACAGGACTTCTATCCAGAAAGACTTGGAAAAATGTTTATTGTTCATGTGCCATACCTGTTCTGGACATTGTACAAGGTTGTGCACCCTTTCATCGATGTTAATACCAAGAAGAAGGTTAGGCTCTTTACTAGATGCTTTACAATTTCAATTTTATTCTTTATTCAGTCTACATGATGTTTAAAACGAACTCATGAAGTCATGATTCCTTAATGACTCAACTCTCATTTCTAATTAAAGAGTACAGAACATAATTCTGAATAAACGAATTACTAATTCTTTTATGTGAAAAAATTCAGTGTGATGTACATACAATTTGAACGTCGTGGCCTATATGAAAGTATTTCGAACATTATGTTCCCACTTGAAATATGAGTAAATCGGATCATCAGAGTTTTTGAATATATGTTTACTGAAAACCATCTTACAACTTATCATGAGCCTCTTGCTGATAGAGTTCATAATGGTGAATGTGACACTCTACCAATAAGTGAGGGTGCAATGTCTACAAAATGCACCTTGTTTTGTTATTATTTCATCATTTATTTATATGCAACTATGTAGTGCGTACTCACATAAGGCATACCTTGTTTAACATGGTATATTTTTGTTGAAATAAGTGAATAATATATTGATTTTTGTTGTCTAGCAATATAAGAGGTGAGACTAGAAACCAAGAAAATGTCATTTATAAAAACATCGGAAAAAATAGTTTATGAATTAGAAATTTTGGTACTAACCAATGAGCACAACAAATTAAATGCTTAATGAAACGGTTAGTAACACAAGAGGGGGTGAATTGTGTGTGTGGAACTGTGACAGTTTTGTTGGAAAAATGTGTTAAAATTGCATTAAATGGTCATTTTGGGGCAATTATTTAAGTGGGGTACACTTCCGATTTGGGTCGGGTCAAACTAGTTTCGGATTTTTTTTGTTAAGGGCTACAATTCGATATATGGTATGCTCAAAACGGATAACGAGTGAATGAGAAATTGATTCTCGAAGTTCACTCGTTGAAATGGAAAAACTGGGAAAATGATGGGTTTCTAGTGTGTTTTATCCCACACCGGAAAACTCAAGGTATTTTCACCCCCTTATAAAGGGAAGCCTCTTTTAAAGAGTTGAGATTCTTAAAGGTAAATGCTCTCTCTTATGCGCAGAGGGGGTGCCGATCAAATCCCGAAACGGAGAAGAAAAACTGTGACTCGTGTGCGCGGGCGACCTGCGGACACGAATGTCATCCGAAAACCTATCATTCAAAGATACGGTCTAATTTTTTCTTCTTCCCGTTACGGTCTCAGTTTTCTGGAGCAGAAGACGTGAGCGTCTCTGGTGGCTTCCGAACAGAGAACCAGAGACCACCTCTGGTGGGGTGTTCTGGTGTCTTCCCAACAAAAGGCCAGAGATGACCACCTCTAGTGAGGTGTTCTGGTCGCGCAAAGTGCATCTCTGTTGAGGTATTCTGGTCGCGCATCAGAACTCCTCCAAACCGTTACGCAAGTAAATGTCCAACGTTCTTATCTTTTAATGCTGCGTTAAATGGACAGTTTATGGACGATTCAATGCCCAACGGACTGGTCATTGATGTCCAACGTTCAGGTCCATTAACACCTCATTTAACACACAACAAATCCTCCTATAAATAGCTGACAAGTGCTTTGCAACAAGACACAACACACAATACATTCCTCACGTTTTCTTGAGCTAAAAACACTTCTAGCTACTCCGAAAATTCCCAAGTGTTCTGCTATTGTTCCAGTTCGCCGGGACTTTCGTTTGTTTGCTCAAACGATCGTTTGTTATCCACCGTATCCTGGGAACGGTCGTTGCAACCCTCCTAGCACCGTGGGAGGCGACGAATACGTTTAAAGGACATCGTGCGTAGCACGAGCTCTGGCTAAAATCTGCTCCATCTCATTTCTATTTTTCGTTAGCTATTTTATTTATTAATTAATTATTTTTATTAATTAATAGTTCTTCGTTTCCGAAACACACCCAACAATCTTAAAACGTATTCGGTGATTGTTCTACTCCGGTAAACAATCCTAAAACGTATTTTCCTTGGTTGTTGTACTGCGGTAAACAATCTAAAAACGTAGTTTGTCACTTCGGTGAACGAACTTATTTTTTGTGTTTTCGGAAAACGTTGAAAACGTTAAAATGGCTTCACAAGAAATTGGAAATGTTGGTGGGCAGAACGTGCCAAACAATAATCACTCTGAAAGTGCAGCACCGGTGAACAATGGTTCACAACGCGGTGTATCTACTTGGGGCAACCAAGGGGCAATTCCTATGGTTACCGTGCCAAGCAACTCTGTGGAGAAACCCTAAAAATTTAACGGGTTAAACTTCAAGAGGTGGCATCAAAAGATGCTATTCTATCTCACTACTCTCGGTCTTGCAAGGTTCTTGACCAAAGATGCACCGATAGCAACCGGGGGTGAGGTGGATGCGCAATCTTTCAACGCGGTTGAAGCTTGGAAGCATTCTGACTTCCTTTGCCGAAACTACGTGTTGACCGGGCTGCATGATGCTTTGTACGACGTGTATAGCAAATTAGCTATGGCTAAGGAGCTATGGAATGCTTTGGACCACAAATATAAAAGCGAGGATGCCGGTGCAAAGAAATTTGTTGTCGTCGATTCCTTGATTTTAAAATGGTGGATTCGAAGACGGTCTTGAGTCAAGTTGAGGAAATGCAAATGATCTTAAACGAAATTCG
Organism: Cuscuta europaea; assembly: GCA_945859875.1. Classification (NCBI taxonomy): domain Eukaryota; kingdom Viridiplantae; phylum Streptophyta; class Magnoliopsida; order Solanales; family Convolvulaceae; genus Cuscuta; species Cuscuta europaea. Next base: position 6,505,385 of record CAMAPE010000046.1, on the reverse strand, counting down.
AGATGAAGGAATGACAGTTAGTGAGTCTTTCCAAGTGGCGTCAATTATCCATTTATTGCCGCCGGCTTGGAAGGATTTCAAGAACTACCTTAAGCATAAACGAAAGGAAATGAACTTGGAGCAATTGATCCTCCGTCTGCGGATTGAAGAGGATAACCGGAAGAACGATGGGAAGCTCCCAATCGTTAACGGCGCTAAGGCCAACGTGGTGGAGCATGCAAAAGGCTCCAAAAATAAAAATAATGGGAAGAGCAAGCTCGGTCCCAAGGGAGACGTTTCCAAGACGAAGTTCAATGGAAAATGCATCAATTGCAACAAGAACGGACACAAGTCCGCGGATTGCAAGGCACCAAAGAGGAAGAAAGATTCTCACGTGAACTTGGTGCAAGGTGGGCAAAAGGATGAAGACGTCATCTTGGCGGCCGTGGTGACCGAGGTCAACCTCGTTGGATCCAATTCCAAGGAGTGGTTTGTGGAAACCGGTGCAACCCGGCATATTTGCTCAAACCGGGAGTTATTCACTACTTTTGAGCCATCAAATGGTGAGAAAGTGTGGATGGGAAACTCAGCTCATTCCACGGTTGAAGGCGTGGGCAAAGTGGTCCTGAAGATGACTTCGGGCAAGGAGTTGACTCTAAACCAAGTGTTGTTCGTTCCGGAGATACGCAAAAACCTGATATCCGGCTCGTTGTTGAACAAACATGGCTTTCGCATGGTGTTTGAGTTGGACAAACTAGTTTTATCTAAATCGGGAATGTATGTGGACAAGGGATATGCAGTTGATGGGCTGTTTAAGCTCAATGTAATGACTATTATTAATAATAATAATAAATACCTTCTGCTTACTTGCTTGAGTCTTCCAATGTGTGGCATGGTAGACTAGGACATGTTAATTTTAATTCTATACATAGATTAATTAACATGGAACACATTTCTAAATTCACAATTGATGTGAAGCACAAATGTGAAGTTTGTGTAGAGGCAAAACTAACGAAAACGTCTTTCAAATCGGTTGAAAGAAAAACGGAACCACTTGAATTAATTCATAGTGACGTTTGTGATTTTAAATCAATACAAACACGTGGCGGTAATAAATATTTTATTACCTTTATCGATGATAGCACTCACTATAGCTATGTTTATTTATTAAAAAATAAACACGAATCAATCGATAAATTCATTCTTTATAAGAATGAAGTGGAAAACCAACTTAATCGACGGATTAAAGCGGTTAGAAGTGATCGAGGTGGTGAGTATGAAGCACCAATTGGTGACTTTTGCGCGAGCGTGGGTATAGTAAATGAACGTACTGCACCCTATTCACCTCAATCAAACGGTGTTTCCGAACGAAAGAATCGCACATTGAAAGATATGATGAATGTGATGCTAGTAAGTTCGGGCCTGCCACAAAATATGTGGGGCGAAGCAGTCTTGTCAAGCAATTACCTTTTAAATAAGGTTCCCCAGAAAAAATATGATAAAACTCCCTACGAGTTGTGGAAAGGCAGACGGCCTTCCTATCAATGTTTAAAAGTGTGGGGGTGTCTTGCAAAGGTGCTTGTACCAACACCTAAGAAAATAAAAATAGGTCCAAAAACGGTGGATTGTATTTTTATTGGATATGCATAAAATAGTAGTGCTTATCGGTTTTTAGTGTACGATTCCAATAATCCGGATGTACATAAAAACACTATTATTGAATCAAGGAATGCTTCATTCTTTGAAGACGTATTTCCATGCAAGTCCAACGAAGGACCAAGCACGTCAAAACGAACATTTGACGTAGCTATGGAAAATACTAGTGAGGGCTCCGGAGAAGAACCCGAACCCAGACGTAGCAAACGTGCTAGAGTTGAAAAATCCTTCGGACCGGATTTTCTCACATACTTGGTAGAATTTGACTCGGATATTCTAACATGTATGGTAGAAAATGAACCGGATTTTCCAACATGTTTGGTATAAAATGAGCCACGGACTTATACGGAAGCCGTGACGTCTACCAAAGGTCCTATGTGGAAAGAAGACATCAAAAGTGAGGTGGATTCTATCCTTAAAAATCACACATGGGAATTGGTTGATCTTCCTCCGGGAAATAAACCTTAGGGATCCAAGTGGATTTTTAAACGGAAAATGAAACTTGACGGTTCTATCGATAAGTACAAGGCCAGACTTGTAATCAAAGGATACAAGATAAGCAACATGAGGGCCATGATTACTTTGACACGTATTCTCCTGTGACGAGAATAAATTCCATTAGGATGATACTAGCAATTGCCGCATTGCGGAAATTGGAAGTTCATCAAATGGACATAAAAACCGCTTTTCTAAATGGCGATATAGACGAAGAAATCTATATGGAACAGCCCGAGGGCTTTCGTGTTCCTAGACAAGAAAGGAAAGTGTGTAAATTAAATAAATCATTGTACGGATTGAAACAAGCCCCTAAACAGTGGCACAAAAAGTTCGATCATGCATTGTTAATTAATGGGTTTAAAATAAACGCAAGTGACAAATGCGTCTATGTGAAGAGCACGGTAGATGGCTATGTCATTTTATGTTTATACGTGGATGATATACTCATCGTGGGTAGCAATAATCTAATGATTAATTCTACCAAAAACATGTTAAATTCTAAATTTGACATGAAGGATATGGGACTGGCCGATTTAATCCTTGGGATTAAAATAATTAGGGGACGAGACGGTCTTACGCTAAGCCAATCCCATTACATTGATAAAATCCTTACGAAATTTAATAAGGATGATTATCAAGAGGCAAAGACTCCATTAGATAAAAACGTACAACTTACCAAAAATCGCGGAGAGTGTATTTCTCAACTAGAATACGCTAGGATTATTGGAAGCTTGATGTATCTCATGAGTTGTACCAGGTCTGATATTACCTTTGTGGTTAGTAAGCTAAGTAGATATACTAGCAACCCCGGTGAGGAACACTGGAAGGCAATAGTAAGGGTTTTGAGGTATTTACGTAAAACCCAAAACCTTGGACTGCACTATGGAAGATATCCAGCTATACTTGAAGGGTATAGCGACGTTAGTTGGATATCCGATATTAAGGACTCAAAGTCCACAAGTGGATATGTTTTCACTTTGGGAGGTGCAGCCGTGTCATGGAAATACTCAAAACAAACATTAATAGCTAGATCCACGATGGAGTCTGAGCTAATAGCCTTGGATAAGTGCACTGAAGAGGCTGAATGGCTACGCCATTTTCTCGAGGATATTCCAAGTTGGGAAAAGCCTGTCCCTCCAATATGCATACATTGCAATTGTCAAGCGGCAATCGGAAGGGTACAGAGCAATATGTACAATGGTAAGTCTAGACACGTTCGTCGTAGACATAACACCATTAAACAACACCTCACAACGAGTGTTATCACTGTTGACTACGTGAAGTCAAAGGATAACATAGCGGATCCGCTAACCAAGGCATTGGATAGAGAATTGTTGGAGAAGTTGTCACGAGGAATGGGACTAAAGCCCGTAAATTGAAAAGTTCTATAGGGGATACCCAACCTAGTTGGTCCTAGGTTCAAAAGGGACAACTAAATTATAGAGCGAAGGATGGTCACTGTGGGGGTCCCGGACTCCTACCCAATCCTCGTTTAAAATAGTGACTCCCGCACGAGGTTAGCAAAAACGTTTGCTTTAATGATTCTAAAATGTTGATCTACTCGATAACATTGGAAGAGTATGCGGGATACTCGTGAAAGAATCACCTATGTGAGAGAGAAGAGGGCCGCTTCAAAGGAGAACTGTAAAGGCTCAGTTCTTTAGAAACTCTTGCAGAATGAGGACGGTGACCCATGGCCAAAACGGGCACACCCATGAGAACAGAACAAAGTTGGAAGGTTCTTGTGTAAAGATAAGTCAATGTTTACATGACGGCAGTATAGTTCAATGACATCGAGTCTACTAGACAGCCAGTAAATAAACGTGTCTTTACCGAGGAAGGTTCAAAGGATAAAACCTACCTCTCCGTATGCAAGGATCATCCGGTGAACACAACGTGTCCTCCTATCTTCGTGTCTTTTTAAGTCTCGAAAATCAATTTTCATTCATGTGGGGGATTGTTGGAAAAATGTGTTAAAATTGCATTAAATGGTCATTTTGGGGCAATTATTTGAGTGGGGTTGTAACACTTGAGATTTAATTTAAACGGATTAATAGTACTACTCATACCAACAAGATGCATCTCCTTTTAAGGGAGCTCATTAGTCAAGAACTCCAAAGTTAAGCGTGCTTGGACGGGAGTAGTCTTGGGATGGGTGACCCCTCGGGAAGTTTCTCAGGGCGCGCACGAGTGAGGACAAAGTGCGCGGAAAAGGCTAGTGGCGGTTTGTGAGGACAGTACTAGAGGTCCAGAGTAACTACCTCGGGGCCTACGGGGCCGGGGTGTTACAAATGGTATCAGAGCAACCCTGCGACAGTGTGCTGATTCGTTGGATATCGGGCGGGCACTTAGCAGGGGAAAAGATTCTGGGATTTGATTGAGATTTGAGATTGGTTGATGGGCGCAACGAGGACGTTGCGTTCCTAAGTGGGGGTGATTGTAACACTTGAGATTTAATTTAAACGGATTAATAGTACTACTCATACCAACAAGATGCATCTCCTTTTAAGGGAGCTCATTAGTCAAGAACTCCAAAGTTAAGCGTGCTTGGACGGGAGTAGTCTTGGGATGGGTGACCCCTCGGGAAGTTTCTCAGGGCGCGCACGAGTGAGGACAAAGTGCGCGGAAAAGGCTAGTGGCGGTTTGTGAGGACAGTACTAGAGGTCCAGAGTAACTACCTCGGGGCCTACGGGGCCGGGGTGTTACAGGGGTACATTTCCGATTTGGGTCGGGTCAAAGTGGTTGCGGATTGTCCTTGTTAAGAGCTACAATTCGATATATGGTACGCTCAAAACGGATAACGGGTGAATGAGAAATTGATTCTCGAAGTTCACTCGTTGAAATGGAAAAACTGAGAAAATGATGGGTTTCTAGTGTTTTATCCCACACCGGAAAACTCAAGGGATTTTCAATCCCTTATAAAGGGAAGCCTCTTTTAAGGAGTTAAGATTCCTAAAGGTAAAGGTTCTCTCTTACGCGCAGGGGGGGGTGCCGATCAAATCTCGAAACAGAGAAGGAAAACCGCGACTCGTGTGCGCGCGTGACCTGCGGGCACGAATGTCGTCTGAAAACCTATCATTCAAAGATACGGTCTAATTTTTTCTTCTTCCCGTTACGGTCTCAGTTTTCCAGACCAAAAAACGTGAGCGTCTCTGGTGGCTTCCGAACAGAGAACCAGAGACCACCTCTGGTGGGGTGTTCTGGTGTCTTCCCAACAGAAGGCCAGAGATGACCACCTCTGGTGAGGTATTCTGGTCGCACGTCAGAACTCCTCCAAACCGTTACGCAAGTAAATGTCCAACGTTCTTATCTTTTAATGTTGCGTTAAATGGACAGTTTATGGACGATTCAATGTCCAATGGACTGGTCATTGATGTACAACGTTCAGGTTCATTAACACCTCATTTAACACACAACAAATCCTCCAATAAATAGCTGGCAGGTGCTTTGCAACAAGACACAACACATAATACATTCCTCACGTTTTCTTGAGCTAAAAACACTTCCAGCTACTCCGAAAATTCCCAAGTGTTCTGCTATTGTTCCGGTTCGTCGGGACTTTCGTTTGTGTGCTCAAACGATCGTTCATTAGCCACCGTATCCTGGAAAACGGACGTTGCAACGCTCCTAGCATCGTGGGAGGCGACGAATACGTTTTAAGGACATCGTGCGTAGCACGAGCTCTGGCTAAAACCTGCTCCATCTCATTTCTATTTTTCGTTAGCTATTTTATTAATTAATTAATTATTTTTATTAATTAATAGTTCTTCGTTTCCGAAACACACCCAACAAGTTTTTCGCCAAGTTCTAGTGTGGGATATAGGGTGAACAAATCGACATCCCTCGAAGGAATTTTAACAACTTCACTATAAAGCCTTTTGTGGTTACAAGATAAACTCTTCTAGTCTACCCTTGAGCCACCCCAACTCTATCCTCTCTAGGAAGAGTTATGCTTCTCTACCTTTCACGAAGAGAGTCTCTCAGCTTTACAACAAAGCTCTCACAACACACTAACCAACCTGAGCATGCTACACTTAGCTAATCCTCAAACCCCGATTACAATATGAAGAAAGGAAAAAGAAACTATATCTAGAACTCTTATGAGCAGGTTCAGGTGTCTTGGACTTTTTAGTTCTTTCATGAATATCTCTCGATGATAGCTCGATCAAGCACACCCTTCTTCATTTTTATCTTCAATATATATAGAGCTTGCCTTGGTACTCGACGTTGAGACTTTCTTTGTATGGTCATGCTCTAGACTTCGAGACTTTCCTTGATATAATTTAAAAAGGCTTTCCCTTTATTCAAAGATTTTCTAGCAGCTCAATTATGGTAATTCTCGGTCAACCATAACCAAAAAGGCATGTAATCAAATGACAGTTCTCAAGAATAGATTCAAGGAAAATAATTTATTCTCACAATATGTGGCGGATTATATATATGGATAATAAACCAAACAAAGATTGCTCTTTAATCTGTATAGTAATTAAAGGGATATATTACTCTTAATAAATATGAGAATGTGACGGTCAACTTTCAAATGTACTCTTGTATTAGCAAGTAGAGATTCTTTCCATAAAGTATTTAGCTATATATAAGCCAGCTCCTTAAGTGAGTGTCTAATCATGCATAGAAAGAGACTTAAATTGTACCACGTATATTAAGAGTATGTATGATATTATAACATTGATAGTACGTAGTTCTATCCGTTGATCCACCTGCACCTTAGTCATTAATAAAACACTAACATCCGTTTAGACCTTAGGATAGAACTGTCATTTGTTCCTGCAGGGTTAGTCATCAACAAAACCTGATGCTCATCAACAATGTTGTCACATACACTTTATTATTAATTATCATATAACCAAAGCGTCCATTGTTAAGTTTATTGGTAAGACCTGCCTGCATTTTAAAATGATGAGCATAACTTTGAAATAATAAAATGTGGTGGCATGCAGATCGTTTTTGTTGAAAATAAACGCCTGACATCAACACTGCTGGAAGACATTGAAGAGAGCCAGCTCCCAGAGATCTATGGAGGCAAACAGTCCTTGGTCCCCATACACGAAGCCTAGCTCGATCATCTTATTGTTCACCTTAATTAAAAGCATGTCACAACAAAAGAATAATAAATAAGCATGTCACAAAATGAAGGTAAAAAAATGTGACAAGCTCGATATTTCTGTCACCCCAAAATTCGTGACAATAATATAGTGTAGTGTATGTGTTTCAATGGTGATGCAAAGCAGGGAGAAAACTAAAACTAGTGAAGTTGGGGTTGTGGACATCTGATTAGTTGTAGGAAATATATGTATAAGATATATCCAAATCTTGTGTATTTTCGTACTACAATTCTAGCTATTAATAATAATATTAGAAATTGTCCAAAATAGGAGTAAAAACGCATTGAAATTCCAAAATATGAGTATCATGTTTTTTATTCCTTGAATAGGAGTAATCTGTCAAGTTTGAAAAAAAATGTCATGTTTAAAAGCCTAGTGATGCCAAACTTGGCAGAAATTTACTCATATTTAGGGAATAAAAAACATGATAATTCTATTTTAAAATTTCAAAACTTTTTTACTCCTATTTAGAGAATTAATAATATTGGTCACGAATAATTGATTTATTAATTAATTATTTTATTACGAGAGAAGTGGGTGGTGACCCTAGCTATTCAATTCATGGCATGGTAAACCGCGGCCGTCTCCCTTGAATAAGGGTTCCAGTTTTTGTCGTCTTGTGTGCGGCGTTTAGATTTAGTCGTCCTCTAGAGCGACGATTAGGTTAGCAGAGAAGAAATTGTTCGCATGAATATCGCTAGGTGTGCTGTGGCAGCCGATGGAGAAGGAGTTGCGAGAGTCAAGGGAAGGAGAAAGGGAGGTGTCCAGAGGGGCTGAAATTGCAGGGCAGACGGAGGTTGTGCGCCAGGGAATCAATCGAGCGATAAGCGGGAGTTGTGCCTTGTTTGTGTCAACAATCATAGCGATGATCCGGCCTCCTCCTGAACCACTGCCAAGGATGAACGAAGTGCTAGTGTTCAAGATATTTGTTTTGTTTATTTAGTTTTTTCTTGTTTTGTCCTCCTCATATTAGTTTTTATTATTTTATCATTTGGTTTCTTGTTACCGTCTACGTTGTTAGGTTTGTCGATTTGTTTGGTAATTCGGCCTCCTTTTATGTCATTGGGTATGTTTGGATCTATGGGAACAAAGATGTTGTGTCAAGCCCTCTGCATGATTATCGATTCGTGTTGCTCTTTCAGTGGTGACCGTCTCTAAGTCTGATCATAGGATTTACAGTTTTAGTTGTTGAAGTTTAGTTGGTGTCAGAATTGTTTTTTCTTTGATTGATGTAATGATCCTGAAACGATATGAATAGAGGCAAGTTTCCGTTCAAAAAAATAATAATATTGGTCACGCACTTCAAGCTGCTGTTTCACTTGCGTACTAATTAAAGCCAGAGTCCGTGTAATCAAATTAGTGAAATCGATTACTAGTATATTCATAGCTCGATCATATGGATTCATTTACTCGTATAACGCGTATTATTATCACGATCTTGCTTTCAATTGCATTTTTTGAAAATAAATTCTATTTGTTTGGTAAATAAAAGTTTAATTACATTCCAACATTACACAAAAGGCCTCGCTTATATATCCATCTAGCTCACGTTATTTGGAAAGTGACAGATTGGAAACTACCAACAGCCATCAAGAGGTTGTAAAAGCATTTAATGTAAGCAACAGATTGGCTTACAGAAACAAGTCATTTTAATCAAATAGCTTCTTTGAAAACTTCCGCGGAAACACATATTCTAATTACTCTAAGGTAACTACTTCGGTTCCTTTCTAAAAAATTGGATACCGTACCTATCATTTATTTGATTGGATCACACCACTTTATCATTTTTAATTTAGATTTAAATAATTCAATTTCTACATTTGATGCACACTAATTAGTAGTGCATAATTATATGTTTTTATTTTTGATTTATGTTGATTGTTTGACGTTTTATTTAGTTTGTAAACATTTATGTGATTTCAGCTGTAATTGTATTTTAATCTTTTTTTATAAGTTGTAAAGTATAGTTAGGATTTGTGGTGTTGGAAAGGAGGACTTTGAAGAAAAGAAAACAAGAAATTTGACTGCCCAGGAGTAAAACCCGACCGGGTAGAAACCCCCACCCGATCGGGTATGATTTAACAGACGAAATTGCCAAGAAAGTCACTGGAGCCGGCCGGGTCCCCTACTTGAGGTATTTTCTTAAACTTCTTCCCTTGAATATTAATTATTAGTTCTTTCCTTAATACTATCTCTATATTAATGTTAGGGAGTGTTGCTAAGATGACAATTAGCTAACATCTTGACATTAGTTATAGTAGTATTTTCTTCCTCTATATTAATGTTGGGGAGTGTTGCTAAGATGACAATTAGTTAACATCTTGATATTAATTATAGTAGGATTCATCTTCTTTAATAATATTCTTCCTTGAATATTAATTAATTCCTATTCATATTTCATATTAATATTTTGAACATTACTTAAAGGATCAACTAGTTTTGTTTCATATATTAATTATTACTAGAAACGATCAACAACCGATGGTTAATCGTTGATGGTTTCACAAGTAAGTAACTTCGGTTTATTAATGCACGGTCGTGGTTAATAAACTTAAGAGGGATTAATTTTGTTGTTTAAACCGAAACCGTTGTGTTGAGGTTATCAATCTCAATTGATTTCATCAAGGAGTTAGAAAGATTAAATGTTACTATTAAATCGGTATAAGGCGTTGTTCTATATTTGATTAATAGTAAGGGTTATTAATGAACGGTCGTTGTTAATAACTACCCTCGATGAAGTGGATATACTCCCCGGTTGAGTATTCGAGAGGGAATAAATTATAGATATAACAATGATCGACTAAAATATATCAACTAGTGGAAAGTAGCAATGCCAAGTCCTTTTTATCTTTGAATTAAACACATATAGGTTGTTCATCTTAGTTTCTTAATTAAATTAAATCATTCAAAACCAAAAACCCCCTTTTTAATTACTAGTTTCATAAAAAGAGAATCATTTCTTTCCCTGTGGATACGAACTCTACTACGCTATACTACGTATAAGTGTTTAGTATTGAATTTATTTTGACGCACCGTGACAAAGTGCACGTCAAATTTGGCGCCGTTGCCTGGGAAAGGCAATTACTTTTCTTTTTATTTTATCTCATAAAAATCAAAAACAAAAAAATATATATATAAAAAAATCTCGCTCTTCTATTTTATGAGCTTACATGAGCTATGAGTATATGGATACCAACACTTCATCCTTAGAGAGTCAAATTTCCTTCTTGACTTCTCTAATAAAGGAATTTATCTTAAGCTCAAAAGCTCAAGATGCCAAGACATGCAACATTTGCATGTCTTACAGGCATCTTACGAATTTCTGCCCAAAACTCCAAGATGAATACCTTGAACAAATTGATGATGTTGGTTACGAAAGGGATGTACCTCACATGAGGTATGATCCGTTCTCCAACTCTAACATATCTACGGAGGATATGGTCCGAGCTATTGCTACCAACATGACCACCATGCAAAACAACATGGTACAATTCCAAAATGAGACCAAGTCTAGCATTTTAAACTTGGAAACTCAAATGAGTCAAATAGCCGGAGCCGTGAGTAGGCTTGAAGAAAGGGATACGGAAAAACTTCCTTCTCAAATAGAATGTGATCCTAAATAGCAAACTTTTGCAATCACATTGACAAATGAAAAGGAAATGCAAAAGGAGATCCAGAATCCAGAAGAAGTGGAAGGAGAAAAAGATACGGAGCTCCAGCTGGTCAAAGAAGATGATGAACCGAGTTTCAAATACATATCCTTATCATTCTTTGAGGTACCCCCATCAGTTCTAAAAACTTTGAGGGCAACTCATAAATTTGAAAAGGAGAGTGACATTTTTGAAATTCTCAGCACAATTGAGGGATATCCAAACATTTTCCATTGACCATGTTAAACGATAATTTCTTTCCCTCACTCCCACCACATGAATCAATGAAAATCTGGATATTTGATCCTGGAGGGATTTTCAAAGTGAAGGGTCTGAAAATCAAGCATTCCTATGGAAGCCCTAGAAGTGAAAATGTGGCGAAGCTAAACTATCACGATCCAAGTTTAAATGATTGAACACAATGATGGCGTTGTGTCGCGACGTTAAATAAGGCGCTTCTTGGGAGGCAACCCATGCAAGGTACGTTTACTTGTTTTATTTTATTTTTACACATTTCCAAAAAAAGACTTGGGATTGAACCCGATCGGTATAAAACCCTACCCGGTCGGGTTACCTCTTAAAACACAGCACCCGGCCAACCGCCTAGGCGAGGCAGATGAAGAACAAAGAATAAATCAATCGCCCGACCGGGTAGACCCCTATACCCGACCGGGCAACCCAGCAAAAATCCCTCTGCCTCGGGTGAACAGCTTACGCCCGACCGGGTTAGTCACTATACCCGGCCGGGCAGTCGGGCACAAGCCCGATAAGGGTGCGGGCGGGCAGCTTTTCTTCCCCATTTTCTTTTCTTCCCATTCGAACCACACCCCAAATTTCCTCCATTTCCAAAAGTCAAAAGCTTCATATCTCCTACATCCATCCACCAACTAAACTCATTTCATTCATCACCTCTTCACCCTTTTCATCTCCACACCCACGAATCACCAATAAAACCCTCCAAAAAGTAACCAAAAAGAAAAAAACATTCATCTCAGACACAAGCACTAGGGACAGTGCTTTGATTAGCTTGGGGGGAGAGTTTTATGGAATACTCACATTCATACTCTTTATTCTTGTAAAAAAAAGAAAAAAAATATAAAAGCTTGTTAAGTTGAAAACCCGAAAGGGCAACTTAAGCAAAAATAAAGCAAAAATAAGAGTGAGTTGTGAGGATTAAAACAGAAAAATGTGGGAAGCTGGGATAAAAACCCGAAAGGGCACCTAGGCAAAATGAGAGAACGAGAGAAATATTTTCTTTTATTTCTGCAGGATCCTAAGGGTAACGAAAAAAAAAGGTTGAGGAAGAAATATGGAGTTGAAGACCCTCTTTACTGTTATATTTTTGGGGATATACTTTATGTGTTTCTAAAAACACTCGTGGATGTGTGTGTTGATATTCTTGTCATTTTAAGGACTTCTTGGATTGGATTTGATTTACTCGAGACGAGTAAAGGTTTAAGTGTGGGGGTATTTGATATGCACTAATTAGTAGTGCATAAATGTATATTTTTATGATTGATTTGTGTGTATAGCATTTTTTATATTTATATAGCATGTTTAGTCTCCAAATGAGGAGCTAAACTTCCATTTATTGGTGTTGCTCTTGAAGCTTGTTGATTATTAAAGTTGTGCGTTATTTTCTTAAACTTCTTCCCTTGAATATTAATTATTAGTTCTTTCCTTAATAGTATCTCTATATTAATGTTAGGGAGTGTTGCTAAGATGACAATTAGCTAACATCTTGACATTAGTTATAGTAGTAGTTTCTTCCTCTATATTAATGTTGGGGAGTGTTGCTAAGATGATAATTAGTTAACATCTTGATATTAATTATAGTAGGATTCATCTTCTTTAATAATATTCTTCCTTGAATATTAATTAATTCCTATTCATATTTCATATTAATATTTTGAACATTACTTAAAGGATCAACTAGTTTTGTTTCATATATTAATTAATACTAGAAACGATCAACGAACCGATGGTTAATCGTTGATGGTTTCACAAGTAAGTAACTTCGGTTTATTAATGCACGGTCATGGTTAATAAACTTAAGAGGGATTAATTTTGTTGTTTAAAGCGAAACCGTTGTGTTGAGGTTATCAATCTCAATTGATTTCATCAAGGAGTTAGAAAGATTAAATACTACTATTAAATCGGTATAAGGCGTTGTTCTATATTTGATTAATAGTAAGGGTTATTAATGAACGGTCGTTGTTAATAACTACCCTCGATGAAGTGGATATACTCCCCGATTGAGTATTCGAGAGGGAATAAGTTATAGATATAACAATGATCGACTAAAATATATCAACAAGTGGAAAGTAGCAATGTCAAGTCCTTTTTATCTTTGAATTAAACACATATAGGTTGTTCATCTTAGTTTCTTAATTAAATGAAATCATTCAAAACAAAAAAAACCCTTTTTAATTACTAGTTTCATAAAAAGAGAATCATTTCTTTCCATGTGGATACGAACTCTACTACGCTATACTACGTATAAGTGTTTAGTATTGAATTTATTTTGACGCACCGTGACAAAGTGCACGTCAACATTCTCATTGGTCCATTTGGACAAAGGTATGATACCTTATGAGTATCATAGAATCTACCTTACTCTAATGTGGACAAAGTAACAATAGACTGAAATTCAATCTCCCGGCTATATATCAGCTCCAGAGAAAGTATACATACACATGCACATGAAGTAGTAGACTTTCTAATCCCTATCATTTGGATAGTTAGAAAATTTCAAAATAGGAATGTCATGTTTTTATTCCCAAAATATGAGTAATTACCGCCAAGTTTGGAAAATATCGTCATGTTAAAAGTCTGGTACTGCCAAAACATGGCAGTAATTAGTTATATTTTGGGAATAAAAACATGATAATCCTATTTTGAGAAAAGAAAGATATTTTACTTGAGAAAACAACTTGATAAAAATGGAATCTAGTTTTACACATACTAGGGGTACACTCGTGTGATACATAGTGATTATTCCTAAAACAAAATAGTCATGAAAATAATTATAGATGTCGTGGAGTTATGGGACTAGGCTCAGAGCCTAATTAGCCCAAGCCCCAGACTTGGACCCGTGGTTCCATTTCCACAACCTGAAGCCTGCCTGTCCAGCGGGTAGCCTATCAGTCCGGCCGACATTCCAGCCCGGAAAAGTAACGGTAAAGAAATTAATTCACTATTAATTATGTACTTAATTCCGTATTAATGTTGTAATTAATTAGTCATTATTATCGGTAGCGGTTACGATTTTTATACGCCTATAAAAGGCGGGTTGTAATTTCAGATTAGAGAAGGCAATTTCTATAAGCTATTCTTGGCAACTAAATCACTTAGCAACTTTCCATATTCGTATTACTTTCCTGATTTCCTGCTTGAGTGTTGTACGTAGTTTTCCTAAAAGCCTATGAGCGTCCAATTTTGGACCAACGTTGATGCTTTCATTGAGAGTCTCTTTGTGATCACTTTAACAGGAATCAAATTAGAATTCTGGAAAATATTCAAAAAATCATGTATTACAATTTCTGAAAAATCAAGAAATGGTAGAAAATGGAGTTTGAAGCCGATCACTCCCGGATCTGAACTTCCCGATCAGAAGTATCAATCAACTGGAGCAGCGCACAATCAAATGGAGTAAACTGGTAGGAACTTTACTGATCGGAGGAAGCGGCCAGATCCGAGCCAGTTCGGCGACCAACGGCGTCGCTACGACGACCTTGCTGCTCGCTCCGCTAACGACTGTCGGGTGCAACATTTCAATGCCCTGCCATCCGTGGGAACCTGAAGGTTGGCCTCCCTCCAGGGGTCCAAGATCCATCGGACGGCTACGCTGGCCAAGATCTTCCACGGCAGAAGGTCACAGCTCCTCGACCAGGGGTACCAAAATCTCGCCAAGGTCCAAGCACTTTACGGTTTGACCCCCGTATCCGAGGGTCACTTCTCTCAAGACAAGCCTTGGATCGTGAAGAACCGAACCTTACCTGCTCCTTCTTCCTTGATAGAATAGCAAGGAACCCAGTGGGTGGCTTATTACTTCAACGAGTAATAACCCATCACAGCGTCGCCCGCCGTCGAGGTTTGACGGGCTTGCACGCTGGGCGAGATGCTCAGAGCCGGCAATAGGAACTCAAGGCTGCCCCTACTTCACCGGTGACGATGAGATCATCCTCCCTGTCTGGCGTCATAAGGATAGAGGTATCTTCCCTTCCTCCGCGGAACTGCAGACCCGCACTCATTCTCCAGACCTAGCGGGAGTGGTGGAGAAGAGGATGGGCCACGCCCATTCAACAAGTGTGCCATCTTTTACAAATTAACTTGGGCCCAAGGGAATCAACATGCTCCTATTTATTGCAATCAAGCTCACCAAATTATTTCGGCCCAATGAAGAGCTAAGTGCTTCAAAACACACTCTATAAAATTAATATATGTGGAAATATATGATTTTAAAAAATCATAAATTGAAACATTTGAAAAAATATTTTAAGTGATATGATCGCTTTTACTCTTATTAAGTGTGTATTTTTAACATTGAACAACGGACTTATAAAATCTAATCACTCAAGTACGCCAGATGAGCACACACTCGTACACTGGCCGAGCACACACACTCGTGCCACCGGGTCACATTATATGGGTGTGACGATTAATAAGCTCTAATATAAATGTTAATACCGCACACACTTGACTTCATATGAGTTCTCGCGTGCTCTTACCCCTTCATAGTGCATCACACTCCGACCTAAGGGGGACGAGTCACCCGTTCAAAAGTTTTTACTTGCAGGTTTGAACTACTAACCTCGGACGGCGAGTTAAACTCTTGTTAGGGGCCTAGAGCCAAGCTTTTCCGAGCAATTTTGTCACTTAATTGACATTCACATTTCTCGAAAAGGTTGATATACTTTAGTTCTTTGGGGTTAGATTATCCGTTCGAGTGAGGAGTCTGACTCACTGACTCGCGGATTCAATCTTTCTTTTGGAGACTGGGTTGAGGCCTAACTTGGAAACTTGATGTCACTCTTTTCAAGTAGTGAGTCCGACTCACTTGCACACTGAGCCCTGATTCGACACCAGGCCAGATGCTTTATTCTACTCTAGTTTCTTTTATGTGTAGGTACAACTGAATAAAGTGGGGGACTGAGGGTCTTACCGTTTTCAAGGAAGCAAATGACGAGTCTGAGCCCAACGAGAAGAACAATTCTAGCCACATCTTATTCGCAGATGACGACCATTGCAATAAAGGATGAGGATATCACCTCTTGCTTCATCTTGGGGGCGTCAGATGTACTCTTTTTCCCTTCATTAGGATTTTTTCCCATTGGGTTTTTCTAGTGAAGGTTTTTATTGAGGTAGTTACCCTAGACCTTTAGTACTGTCCTCACAAACCGTCACTAGCCTTTTCCACGCACTTTATGCTCACTCGTGCGCGCCCTGAGAAACTTCCTAGGGGGTCACCCATCCCAAGACTACTCACGTGCAAGCACGCTTAACTTTGGAGTTCTTGGGTGATGAGCTCCCTTAAAAGGAGATGCATCTTGTTGGTATGAGTAGTACTATTAATCCGTTTAAATTAAATCTCAAGTGTTACACTCGTGATTGAGTTATGGGACTAGGCCCAGAGCCTAATCAGCCCAAGCCCCGAACTTGGACCCGTGGTTCCAAGTCCACAACCTAGAGCCTACCAACCCAGCGGGGAGCCTGTCAGTCCGGCCGACATCACAGCCCGGAAGAGTAACGGTCAAGCAATTAATGCGCTATTAATTATGTACTTAATTCTGTATTAATGTTGTAATTAATTAGTCATTATTATCGGTAGCGGTTAGAATTTGCATACACCTATAAAAGGCGGGTTGTAATTCAGATTAGAGGAGACAATTTCTATAAGCTATTCTTGGCAACTAAATCACTTAGCAACTTTCCATATTCGTATTACTTTCCCGATTTCCTGCTTGATTGTCGTACGTAGCTTTCCTAAAAGCCTACGAGCGTCCAATTTTGGATCAACAATAGACATACACTTCATCCTTTTTTATAGTTACAACATTGAAATTTTTCCACTATTCACTCACCTTACTTTGCTCATGATATTCTACTAATATATACTACTATAATCAAATTATTATGTACTAGTATAAAATATTATTAAATTGTTACTGATGTGAAATTTCAAAATACTAGTCTTTCACCCGTGCGTTGCACGGGATTAGGAATTATGAAATAGTTTAGAAATCACTTGAATTTTCCCAGTCAATAAATTAAATTAAAATTCACATTGTTGACTATATGCAAGTGTACGCAGTATCAAGTAATTTGTAGGTTATATTTTAATATGTATCAATATAGTAGTCCTATAAAAAAACTAACATGTATAAAAATTGAGTTTACAAATACGACTCTTCCAACTTATCCTCACGCATATATGGACTTAATAAATACATCAATAAGAACTTAATAAAGATGTTAAAACTAAAACAATCAAAAGAGATTTTTGTAATATAGCAACAATTTATATCAAACATAAATATATTTCATTAAGGTGAGATTTGTACAAAATTGATCTCATAACTCCTGAAAAAGTTTATGATTATAGTGATAAATCAAATGCTCTCTCGAAGCTGCAATAAGTGTAAAGGAAAAGAAAAATATGACATATGTTAGTTGAATAAAGTAAAGAGCTATATCAAATTCATAATCATCTCATAGAAGTACAACTAAAAGAATACAAAAACAATGCTGATAAAGAATACAAAGTATGTGAAATGAAATACCAGTGTGTTTCAATAAAGATTCTTGATAATAATTCGAAAAAATGAAACTGTTAATTGCTTGGTTTCTTAAGAGTGAACACTAATTACTTGTAAGATTTGACAAAGTAACATTGATGAATAGTATCTATCAAGTAAGATTATTGGGAAATAATATACCTACTTAAATTGGTATCACCAAGCCTTGAAGTACCTATTAATTAATAACCTTTATTAGGTAATTTAATGAAAGAAGAGTTACACTGAAATGAAAATTAATATTACGAATAACATTAGTCGAGAAATTAATTTATAGACTAAAGTCAACGAAACATACCTTATTATTAGAAGCATGAATGATTTAGTCCAAATTTCTAAAAACCTCCTTATAAACAACATTGGTTGTTGAGTTTGTAGAACGACCATCTTTATCACATATTAAGATCTTCAAACCTTCACGCTTTGTAACTCTAGAGACTCCAACATATAATTATGTGTAAAAACCGGGTTTTGCAAGAAAAATCCAACTCTAGAAAGCGATTGTCCTTGACTTTTATTAATAGTCATCGCATATGAAACAAAAAGTGGGAACTGCCTTCTCTTGAAGTTAAATGGTAGACTCAAATCGGATGGGGTTAATGTCATTCTTGGAATCAAGAATTTTTTCCCTTGATTAAAGTCATTCAAAATCGATGCTTCTATAACATGATCATCAAGTCTTGTGACCATTAATCTTGTAACATTGCAAAGACCGGATGAGTGATCAATATTTCTCATCAGCATAACAGGAACACCAACTTTTAGCTTCAATTCATGATTGGGAACTCCTGAGCACTTAAGTCCATTTAAAAATTCTGGAGTATGTAGCTCACTAAGCAATTGATCATCAGAATCTGACTGACAAATTCCATCAGAACTAAGATAAGTGCGCACATTAGATTGATCTTTCGAAACCATGTAATCATTAATCATGTCAACCATAGAAAGTGTAGGTGCCAGTATTGCCCTTCCATCTAAGTATGCTGCATCTCCAAAATGTGAAGTAAAATCGGGATATATAGTATCTACTATAGATGCAACAAGGTCGGTGGAGCTGTTTATTAGAAGATCTTCAGGAATTTCAACAATTACACGTCCTTCATTATCTTCACCAAGTATGTCATCCCCAAGACTTAAGATCCACTCAGCAAAAGTTTGCAATTCAATGCACGAACGGTCACCAGATTGATCTTGTAATCTCATGTTCTTTGTCAATTTCAAGACCTTAAAAAAGATTAGAAGTCATTAGAAGATGAAAATTGAGTTGAAACTTTGAAAACTCACAAATAACATAATAATTTTAGAGATACACCTAACTGGTCTATAAGGGAGTGTCCACCAAATTTAAACTGAAAATTCAATCAGAAAGTCTGTTAAATAAATTATTGAAAAGAACTGTGCTTTATATATATATAAATAACGCATTATTTTTCAATAATTTATTTAATTAACTTCATCCTTTTTTATAGTTACAACATTGAAATTGTTCCACTATTCACCCCACCTTACTTTGCTCATGATATTCTACTAATATATACTACTATAATCAAATTATTATGCACTAGTATAAAATATTATTAAATTGTTACTAATGTGAATTTTCAAAATATTACTTTTATAATTAATGTTTACTACTCCGTAATATGTAAGTTAAGGTAATAGAATTAACTACCATTTATTATTCTACACCCAAAGCACTCCAATCTTTGCTCTTTAAAACTAATACTCCCTCCGTCCATAAAATAGTTCCCACTAGAATTTGGATCGAAATTTAAGAAAGTGAGAATAAAGTGAAAATGTATGGTTGTAGTTGAGTAAGAAAAAAGTAAATGAATGGTAGCCACATAAAACGTTCCAAAAAGGAAAATGTGAACTAATTTTTGGGACGGTCCAAAAAGGAAACTGGAAATTATTTTGCGGGACAAAGGGAGTAAAAACAAGTAAGTGGATAAAAATAGTAAAAATATTAACATTATTAATATCAAATAATCTATATTTACAAAAATACTCCGTATTACTAGTAGTTTATTTTTTCTTAAACCGGTTAAACCGCTTCAGTTTCGGTTAAAAACCTTAACATATCTGATCCAGTTTAGGGTTTCTATTTTTTGGAGGGGATTTTTCACAAGTAGACTGATGGATTGTGTACCCGGGGGTAGCTTATCCGAGGGGTTGTTATGGGGAATTAACAAGAGAGAAGTCAGAGCAAATAAGTATAGAGAGAGAAAGTATATTGCAAAGTGTGGAGCGTTTTCAGCGTGGTTACAAATGGGGAAATGGGGTGCTATTTATAGTAGCAATAAGTGCTGGACAGGGATACATGTCAAGCGTCCATTGGCCGAGAGGTCACCTCAACTGGTTGGCGCTGGCAACCGCATGTGGCCGCATTTAATGCGGTTGTTGGATGGGACGTTGTACTTGGTACGTTGACCCAGATGCGCGTGGAGGGAAGATCCTGTCGAGTAAGGTGCCTTCGGGCACACTAGTGCCGAAGGCTCTCTGTTGCCGAGGGCACACCAGTGCCGAGGGCTGCTGTTTTTTGCCGTTTTCTCCCAGTTTCTTAGTTTGCTTGAAAAACCCGTTCTGTGAGCGGTTTGAGCCTTCGGCTTGGGGCCGAAGGCACCCCAGTGTGCGCTGTGGGCTGCTAAGTGCTTGGGGCGCCGTAATTTGGGCCTGCTGTGCTTCCTGGGCCGGTTGGGCCTTTATTGGTGTAGTAGGAGTCTGTGGGCCGGGGGTTCCCGGGCCATATACTCCATCAGGAGTCCCTCACTCCTTTTGCCGAAAGGTACTTGAGGGAAAAGGAGTAATTTGTGCTTGCCCTTTGATGTTGTCCCGTTGTAATCTCTGAAGTTGGTGAGGAGTTGTTGCTTGCATGTCCCTGCCGAAGGCAGTCCCTCAGTTACCCACATGTCGGGACTTGAGGGATTGCTTTGCCGTTTGTTGGAATTTTTCACCATTTAGTAATTTAATGATTTTCCCGAAGGGGTTCTCCAGTCCCCCACTCCTTGAGGCACTTGCAAAGTGGTGAAAAAGAGTAGAGTTTAGTCCGTTGTAGCATGGGGCCGAAGGTTAACGCTTTTCGTTTCATTTTGGGGGGATGCCTCGTTAAAAACCTCGTTAGGAAAAACCCTGTGGGAAAAAATCCTAATGAGGGAAAAAGAGTGCACCGAATTCCCCCAATGATGAATCGAAAAGGTTAAACCCTGGTCTAAAGTGAAGTGTAATGTTGATGCCGAAGGTTCACATGATTTGAGGGCGCCTTTGTTATATTGCTGAAGACACGTCGTTGATATTCTGGGAGGCGTCGAAGTAGAGTCCCTCAATCCATGGGACTGAGGGCGTGATAAACGTAAATAGTAGCTATGAAGATCCCGAAGGCTTCACGTCTTTTGTTATTTAGTTGATGAAGTGATATTCCCCGGGGGCTGCCTGGCCCTTACAGTGCTGAGGGGGGATCTCCGAGGGGTGTCCTGATATGAAGCCTTGGGCTTCTGAAGGAGTGGTCCCGAAGGCGTCTGTTATGTACTGTGTGGGGCACAACTTGGGAGCGTCTCTGGGTAAGTGTACCCGGAGGCTTTCCCTGATGAAGTGGAGTGAAGTAAAAAACCTGGGGGCTCCCAGAATATAGCCGTTGGAAATATAGCCGTTGGAATATGTAACGTCAGGATATAGCCGTTGGGGGGGAGTACACATGGCGCGTGATGGTTGGCTGCCCGTGGGCGGCGTCACCGGTTGGGCGAAGACACGGCGTGTAATAATGACCTTTTGACCGGAGGCCCGGTTTTTGGGCCCAAGCCCGGATCTGGGTGCCTATAAATACCCCAAGGCCAGGGCCACTCTCCGCTGTGCGATTTCAGTGTAGCGAAGCTCTGCCAAAATTTCTAGAGAGAGAAACTCCAGCCTTCGGTCAAACCAAGTTTCAGACTTTAGTTCTCCTTCCGTCCTTAGCCCTATTTGAGTACTTAGCTTTCCGGCCTTAGGTTTAGGCTTTAGGACTGTTCAGGAACCCTTCTGTGTGCGAATTTTTCGACCCCTCGCCTTCTAGAAGTAATGTCGTCAGCTAGTGATTCCCAAGACATCTCGGGGGAGGCTTCAGTGAACATCGAAGTGGCGTCTGACGTGGAATCCTCAAGCGAGCAGCTCTCGGTCATCGACGACAGGGCCGTAGCCGAGGCGATACAGGGTGACCTTCGGCTTGAACTCGAGGCTGAAGACTTCGAGCAGGTGAATGCGGATGAAGAGCTTGCCATCGCCTATCAGGTGGCCGAGGACGAGGCCCAGAAGGAGGGTCTGAAGGTGACTGTAGCTGTCCCTCCTCCTCGGCGTGACACCGAAGCTGGGAGCTCTCGGCCTCTTGACGCCGTACCCCTCAGTGTGGCCCCAGGAAAGAAGAGAAAGAAGACGAGGACGGCTCCGAAGAAGAAGCAAGCTGCCGTCGACGCTGGCTAGCCAGTGGGACTGCCTGAGGGCTACTCTTTTCTGAATACGGCCGCCTTGGAGGTCAAAAACAAAGCTACCCGAGGGGAGATGATGGCGGCACAATTTTTGGTTGGACCTTCGGCGCAGGTGGTAGAGCCAAATCCGGATGATGTGCTCCTCTGTGCCCCCGAGGGCTGTTTTGTCGTACATCTGCTTTCGGTGGAACTGGGTCTCAGATTTCCCCTTCATCCCTTCGTGTTGGAATACCTTCGCTTTGTCAAGCTAGCCCCCTGCCAGTTGACCCCGAACAGTCACTCATATCTGACAGGGTTCCTGTCGTAGTACCTCAGCCGAAAGGTCCCCCCTACTCTGGAGAAATTCTTTCTGTCGTTCAACTTGTGTCGGGGGTCATTCGAATGCCGGGGGCTATGGTAATTTGCAGCAGCTCCCGAAGTTCAGGATTTTCGATGAGGCGCCTTCGTCTCACAAGGGGTCGAAAGATAAGTTTTGCTACATCCGTCTGGCCGAGAACCCTTTCTCCGCTCCGCTTGGTGATAGGTTCCGGAGGCACCTGAAGGCAGAAGGGTATGCCCTCGAGAAAAATGGGCGGGAGTTGTCCAAGAAACCGGAGGGGTCTGATAAGCACGTGTCCATCAAAGACGCAACGCTTTCTAGTGAGTTGTACAAGCTTGGCTTCCGTCGGTATCGGCTGATGGGGGAGAAAGAAGAAGGCTACCCCACGATTGATCGTGTATATGAGAGCGCCGAAGGTTGTTGCAATGCCGAGGGCTCTAAGTTTCATACTTAGAATTTTTCCCTTGCTTTGTTGTAGTAGTAAACTAACTCTTGTGTGCCTTCTTTTGTTTCAGGACCAGACATGGACGCCCGGAACCTTGTCAAGCTGAAGAGGCAACTCGCCAAGGAAGACCAGAAGAAGGAGGCCCCCGCACAGCAGAGGGCGGTTGACGAGATATTCCCGAAGGCGGGAGCAGCCGACGAGTCCAAGGAGGTAGGGCCCGTCGTGGAGACCGCCGTCGGAGGCTCCCCCGGTTTGGAGCTGAAGAGGAATAGACTGGGGAAGGACCCGGCACAGTCGGAGGGGAAGAAGAAGAAGAAGGGGGCCCGGAGTTGAAGGAAGCCCCCGTTGTGATTGTAGATGAATCTTCTTCCCCCAAGCCTTCGGGTCAAGCTGTTGGTCTGACATGGCCCCAGGACAAAGTCCAATTCTCCATCACGAAGGGAACCGCTATCATGCACGGGATCCTGAACCCGAAGGAGTTTTTGAGGGGTGCCACCCCTCCGACCGATAAGTCTGTGCTCTCCCGTCATGCCGATGATGTCCTCTGCTCCAAGGTTCTGATGGCCTCGGTTACGGTAAGGTTCCTTCCTTCTCTTTTTCAGATAATTTAATTCTTTATGTGTGTAGTGACTTAACCTTCGATAATTTATACTTGCTTCCAGGCAAGCCTTGGCCTCGGCGAACTGGTCCAGAGGATGGAGCAGTATGATTCCGAGAAGAAGAAGGCCGATGAAGCATTGGCTGAGGCCCGAAAGCAGCTCAAAGAGGCCGAGGAAGCTCTCAAGGCTGAGCAAGAGGCTTTTAATAAAATCCTCGAGAGCTCCAAGACGGCGGCCAGGGCCGAAGGCAAGGCAGAGGCGGAGATGGCTGCGGTCGAGGCTGCCGAGGAGGCCCAGAACAAAGTCGTCGCCCAAGCCCGGGAGGATGCTGTTGCCGCTTTTGCTGAGGAGGGATGGAGAGCCGAAGACCGGAAGGAATGGGTGGCTTCGGTAGTGGAGGCTTCGGTGAACGAATGGGTGAAAGGCCCAGGCGCGATGTGGCTGGCCCGAAAGGGCAAAGAGTATTATGACGGGGGTGAGTACTTTACTCAGGCCCTTGTATATCGAAGGCTGTCCTGGCATCATGGGGTGGACCCGAAGTCCTTCGACCCGGCATCCTATGGTCTCCCTTCCCTTCAGCCAGACCCCAGGGTTCCCCTCCCAGAAGGTGTTGAGAGGCCTGATTTGGAAGACTCCTTGCTGATGGCCGAGGGCAGCGACGAAGAGGAAGAACCCGGGGATGATGCCACGTCTAAGCCTGTAGTAGAGGACGCCTCTGGGAATGATGTTTTTTGACGTGTAATCTGTACTTAGCAAATATTTGGAACACACTTTGTAATGGTCACATTTGTATGCTTTCGGCCCTGGCCATCATTGTAACAATTACATTTACTTCTGCTTTTGATGATTGATGGATGAATGTTAGCCCTCGGGCCTTTCTTCTCTTGTGTATGAATGTGTGGTAGCTTAGTGATGGCCGAAAGCCATGTTATTAGGACTTAGAAAATTTTTCTAAGTGTAGCACACCATAGGGCCTTCGGGTGTTTGTAGTTCAATTGCTGTGAGATGATTAGGTTGAGAACCCAATCCTTAGGACTTAGAAAAATTTCTAAGTGTAGTTTCCCATTGGAAGCCCTCGGCTGGTAGCCTCCTTTCCTGATGTGTGAATATTTGACCGAGGGCCAAATATGTAGGACTTAGAAAATTTTCTAAGTGCTGTTGCATCACGTAGCCTTCGGCTATCATGGTCCCTCAGTTGAAATATTGATCAGGTCGGGGGCTCAATCTTCAGGACTTAGAAAATTTTCTAAGTGTTGCTTTCTTGTGTAGCCTTCGGTTAGTAGTGTTTTCCAATTAAGATTTCCCGAGGGCGACATTATTTTGGAATAAGCCCCCTTGGTTGGCCTTTGATGATTTGTAACAGATGCCTTCGGTTGTTGGGTGATATGTGAGCCTCCGGCTGTTGTCATTTTCCAAAAGTGTGGACTTAGGAAAATTTGTAGGACATTGATGTTGTAGTGAATGCTGGTGGGATATAGGTGCCCTCGGCATTCACTTTAAGGGTTGTTGAGCTGTCTTAGTTAGTTGCATCCCCTTTTACAGGATAGGACCCCTCGGTAGCAATGGATGACCGATGGTAGGTGCCCTCGACACTTATTTGAAGTGAACTTAGCCGTTTAGTGTACTTGAGACAGTCCAATCCCTTTGTATTGTTGAGTAGTAACCTTCGGGAAATAGGAGCCTTCAGTTACCGAGGGTGTTCCCGTAGGGAGCCCTCGGTATGTTGTGATTTATTGGAGTGTTGTACTCATTGATTTCTCGATGAGTCTACTCCCCTTCACCCCCTCTGTTTTTTTTTGTTGGTGGTGAAGGGAAGGCATCAAGAAACTTGGTTTCTTGGTAAGGCTGGGCCTATCAGGAGACCATCAGAATACACCAATGGCTCTCCTCCCTCGGGTTAACCTTCCGAATTACGAGGGGATCGAGGGACGTTTCCTGGGCATAAGACGTAGTCTGTAGCCTGCTTCCCCTTGGGAGATAGCACGGAAAGCGCCTCATTTTTGAAAGTCGTCCCCTCGGCGTCAGACAAAGTCCGCGGCCTGCCACACCTTGGGGGTAATGGCGCGGGGAGCGTTTCGGTTTGGAAGTCGAATCATCGGCGTCAAGCAAAGCCCGCAGCCTGCCACACCCTGGGGGTAATGGCGCGGAAAGCGTTCCGTTTTTGAAAGTCGAATCCTGGGCATATAACTTGCATGTCCTACCTTGGGGGTAGTGACGCGGAAAGCGTTTCAAGGAAGGGTTTTCATTTGCACACTAGTTGCAAATGGCCAGGGGCACTACGTGCCGCCGGCACCGATGGTGGCGCCTTCGGTATATGCATCCTCGTGGGGTACGGCTTTAGAAACAACACTTGGTGTTAGTCTCGACATATAGCCCCCGGTACTTGGTACCGAGGGGTCTTCTGTAGGAACACTTGGTGTTCTTCTTTTTCTTGATGTTGATGGTGGAGATGTGTACCCCCGGCACTGGGTGCCGAAGGGTCTTGAAATGAAACACTTGGTGTTTCTTGTTGCCGGTGATGGGAGTTCCCACCTTCGGTACTTGGTACCAAGGGGTCTTGTTCGAAAACACTTGGTGTTTTCACTGTTTGTTGGAGGTGTTGGTGGTGTCCGCCCTCGGCACTTGGTGTCGGAGGGGGTTCTTCTAGTGGTGAGGCCTTGGGCCTGTAGTTGGTATGAGGGCTTGGCCGCTCATAAGTGTCTTGTGGTTGTCCTTGGTGTCTTGAATGGGTCTTCATTCTTCAAAATTGGAGGCCTTGGGTCATAGGATAGTACATTCACTAGTTATGAGGGCTTGGCCACTCTTACATTATTGATAAAATTTAACTAAGTGGTGTACATTCCAGTGCCTAGGGACCTCTTTCCCGTTGGGGCGTTTGAGCTTGTAAGTCCCAGGTTTGATGATGGCTGCTATGATGTAGGGGCCTTCGAACTTTGGTGCCATTTTGCCTCCCTCGGTCGGTTGGCTGGCTTCCCTCCTCCGGAGGACATAGTCCCCCACTTGGAATTCTCGGGTGCGAACCTTGGCGTCGATGTAGCCTTTGACTTGCCTTCGGTAGTTTTCTGCCCGGATGAAGGCTTACTCCCGGCGTTCTGAAAGGAGGTGGAGGTCGAGGGCCATGTTGTTGTCGTTGACCTCGGGGCCATATTGGATCACCCTCCGGGTAGGAAGGGTGACTTCCGTAGGAGCTTTGGCTTCAAACCCGTAGCAGAGGGAGAAGGGTGTTTCACCTGTTGCTCGCTGAGGAGTGGTGCGGTAGGCCCAAAGGATGTTGTGGAGTTCTTCTACCCAGCCACCGCCCTCGGCCTCCAGCTTCTTTTTGAGGCCCTCGAGCAAGATCCGGTTGGCGTTCTCTACTTGCCCGTTACCTTGAGGGTAGGCAACGGAGGAGAAGGTGTGTTTGATGCCCCATGCCTCCAAGAGGGCACAGAAAGGGGCTGCCTCAAATTGTGTTCCGTTATCGGAGATGATCTGCTGGGGGACGCCAAACCTTGTGAGGATGTTCTTGAGGACGAAGTGACGGCACTTCGCCTCTGTGATGCTGGCGAGGGGCTCAGCCTCCACCCACTTGGTAAAGTAGTCGATGGCCACAATGATGTACCTGTTGTTGGAGGTACCCCTCGGAAGAGGGCCCACAAGGTCTATCCCCCATCGAGAGAAGGGGACGGATGTGCTGATGGGGGCATAGTTGACCGCTGGCCTGCCGGGGGCTTTCTGGAAATGTTGGCATGCGGTGCACCTTCGGGCAAGGTCAGCACAATCCCTGACCATGGTTGGCCAGAAGTAGCCCTAGAGAATGAGCCTTCGGGACATGGAGAAGGGTCCCTGGTGAGCTGAGCAAGTGCCACTGTGCACTTCCTCCATTGCGACCTCGACTTCATCTTGATGAAGGCACCGAAGTAGTGTGCCGTTGTAAGACCGTTTGTAGAGCCTTCCGTCTTCGATGGTGTAGCTAGGAGCCCTCAGCTTTGCTAGTTTAGCGCGGGTCTCATTCTCGGGTAGCTGCCCTGTGGAGATGAAGGTGATGATATCTGAGATCCAGTCCTCTTGGCGTTGTTGTATGTTCATGACGGGGCTCGCATGGATACTTGAGAGACTGAGTTCCTCAATTTTGGCAATCTTAGAGATGTGCTCGGGGGATTCGGCCGAGAGCTTAGATAGTATGTCGGCCTCGGAGTTCTGAGCCCTCGGTATTTGAGTGAGAGAGTGTGCCTCAAATACCTTAAGCAACTCCTTGGCCGCCTCCTTGTACTGTTTCATTCTTCCCTCCTTGGCCTCATTCTCCTCGGAGATTTGGCCGACGACTAACTTGGAGTCGCATTTAATATGGATCTGTCGAGCCTTCATGTTGGCAGACAGCCGAAGGCCACATAGGAGGGCCACATACTCGGCCTCGTTGTTGGAGACTTTGAAGGAGAAGCGGATTGCATAGTAGGCCTTGAAGCCCTCGGGAGTAACGAGGACTACCCCTCCCCCGCATGCTTTGGTTGCGGAGGAGCCGTCGGTGTAGAGGGTCCACCAGTCGTCCGAGGTAGCCGAGGGCTCCCCGTCCGTGGCTGCCCTTGCGGTACACTCCGTCACAAAGTCCGCCAGGGCTTGGCCTTTGATGGCAGGCCTCGGACGGATGTCAATGTTGTATTGGCTCAAGAAGATAGCCCATTTCACCATGCGGGAGGAGCTGGTGGGGCTCCTCATGAGGGCGCCGAGGGGTTGATGAGTGAGGACCTGAACGGGGTGTGCCTGAAAGTAGTGGCCCAACTTCTTGACGGTCCAAACGATGGCTAACACCGTTTTTTCCAAAGGGGAGTACCTGAGCTCGGTCTCCCTTAGGGTCTTGCTTACATAGAAGATGGCATGTTGGATGCCGTCTTCCTCCCGAATGAGCACAGAGCTGATGGCCTCCGGGCTGACCCCAAGGTAGAGGTAGAGGGTCTCCCCTACCTTTGGCTTGGAGAGCATAGGGGGTGAAGATAGGTATCGTTTGAGTTCGTCAAAAGCCTCCTGGCATTCTGAAGTCCATTGAAAGTCAGTCGTCTTCTTCATGATCTGGAAGAAGGGTAAAGACTTCTCCACTGATTTAGATAGAAAGCGGTTGAGGGCTGCCAGGCGGCCCATCAACCGTTGAACTTCCTTCACATTGCGTGGGGGCTCCATGTTGATGATGGCCTGGATCTTCTCGGGATTGGCCTCAATACCCCTTCGGCTCACCATGTAGCCTAAGAATTTGCCCCCTTGGACGCCGAAGGTGCACTTCTTCGGGTTTAGCCGAAGGTTGAACTTTTGCATGATGACGAAGATTTCCAGGAGGTCGTCGGCATGGCTGGAAGATTTTTTGCTTTTGACGATCATGTCGTCAACATAGGCCTCCATGGTGCGCCGTAGGACGACTTGAAAGACTCGGGCCACCATCCGGGTGTAAGTGGCCCCTGAGTTCTTTAGGCCGAAGGCCATCACTAGGTAGCAGAAGATGCCCTCGGGAGTCATGAAGGTTGTTTTTTCGGCGTCTTCCTCATGCATGAAGATCTGATGATACCCGCGGAATGCGTCGAGGAATGACATGATTTCACACCCCGCGGTCTCATCTACAAGTTGATCGATATTGGGCAAAGGAAAAGGGTCCATAGGACACGCCTTGTTGAGATCCGTGTAGTCCACGCACATGCGGAAGGTAGGAGGCTTCTGTGCGAGGACTACGTTCGCCAGCCATGAGGGGTATTTTACCTCCTTGATGTGCTTAATAGAAAGGAGCATGGCGACTTCCTTCTTCACAAATTCCCTCCTTTCGGCGGAGAGGGGTCTTCTTCGTTGTTGTATTGCTTTTGCCGAGGGGTCCACCGAGAGGCGGTGGGTGATGACCCTTCGGCTTATTCCCGGCATGTCCTCCGGCCCCCATGCAAAGACAATGGAGTAGGCGCGGAGGGCGCTGATGATGCCGGTCTTCAAGTCTTCGGGGAGCTTGGCTCCAATCTTCACGACTCTCTCCGGCTTGGCCGGATCGAGCGCGAAGTCTTCTACCTCCTCGGCTGGTTCAGCCCTCGACCTTCTTTCTTCCGCTTCCACAGTTCCGGTGATGGTGTCAACGCGGAACTCCGTCTTGCTAACCTTCTTTGTAACTTGAAGGTAGCAAGCGCGGGCAAGCTTTTGGTTCCCCCTTGAGTAACCGATTCCCCCCTCGGCTGGGAACTTGAGGCAGAGGTGCCTCATGGAGATGACGGCCTCAAGATCTTCGAGGGCTGGCCAGCCGAGGATGATGTTGTGGGCGCAGTCGATGTTGACGACGACGAACTCCACTTCGAGCTTGGCTCTATGGAGGTCGTCGCCGAAGATGACCGGGAGGGTTATGACCCCCTCGGAATCAATGGTGTCGTCGGTAAAACCGGCAAGAGGGGTCTTGATGGGCCGAAGGGATCCCCTCTCCAGATGCAGCTCTCTAAAGGTGCTGAGGTACATTACATTGACGGAGCTGCCCGTGTCAATGTAAGTTCGGTGAATGATGGTGTTGTTTACTTCAGTCCGAATCACCAAGGCATCTCTGTGAGGAGAAGAATTAGGAGGGAGATCTGCGTTGGTGAAGGTGATGGGTTCCTCTCTCAGCCGCTTTACCGGGGGCATATGAGTGACTTCCCCCACGTAAAGCGATTGAGCCCACTTTTTCCGCTGGCTGTTGGAATCGCCCCCTGTATTGCCACCGGTGATCATGAAGATGTGGCATTTTTTCTCCTGGTGGTGGGGGTACTCCTCCTCTTCCTCCTCCAAGTTTCCGATCTCCCTCTTCTTGCCGAGGGGGATGGTGTTCGGGTTCACCCAAGCGTTCCCCTTCGTGTGGTGCCCTCGGGGAGGTCCCTGATGAGAAGGTCCCTCCTGCCGAGGGCTCTGGATAAATTGGGACAGATGGCCCGCTTGTATCAATCTCTCAATGGCCGTCTTTAGCTGATGGCAGTCATCGGTTCTGTGCCCCTGATGTCGATGGAAACGACAGTAGGGGAACTGAGGGTTGATAGCATGTACCTCCGGGGGTGCGCGAGAATCGCGCTCAACGAGGCCCCTCTCCTCGGCAAAATCAAGGATGACGCTGCCGGGGTGCGTCAATGGTGTCCGGGGACGGTCCAGGAGAATGGGTTGTGCCCAAGTCTTAGGGTTGTTCTTATAACCTCCACCGGGATTGGCTTGGCCTTGCCGAGGGCGGTCATCAGAGGGTCCTGAAGCCTTGGGTTGGTTTGGAGGAGCCCCCGGTTGTTCTTGTGGTCAGCCTTCGGGGGTTGCTGATCTGGATGCTGGTGGTATTTCTCCACCTCCTCGGCCTCGGCATATCGGTCCCCCCGCTGCAGGGCCCTTATGTAGTCGCGGGGGGGTTCAATGATGAGGCTCCTTGAAAAGTTGTCGATGCGGAGGACGGTTTGTAGGAGGGCCAGGAGGGTCCCGTCGTCAGCACCGTCGACTTTGTCGGCTTCCGTTCTCCAGCGCTCCAGGAAGTCCTGAAGGGTCTCATCCTTCTTCTGGCGTATGGTTAGGAGGTGGGAGAAGTGCTTCCTCGTGCGACGCCTCCCGGGGATCCTTCGGGAGGGCCTCTGCCCCCTGTGAACGAACCCGGTCCGAGTGGGCCTGGTTGATTTGGTGGCGAGCATCGTCGGCATGAAGGGGTGCCTTGCCTTTGTCCCGAGGGGGACGCTCCTCGTCTGCCCTCGAGACAGACTCTCCGCTTTCATGGGGCCTTTGGAGTGCCTTTCCTCCGAGGCGGTCTTGGACCCCTCGGCGGTCTTGCCCCCCTCCGAGCCGGTTGAGGGAGGAAGTGCGGGGCCTTTCTCTGTTGTCATTGTGGCGGTCCCGGGACTGAACTTCCTGGGAGGCCGTATCTTGGGCCACTACCCCTTCGTCATTCCCAATCCGAGGGATGGGGTTTCCGAAGGGGTGTGGCAGAGGGGGAAGCGTGATGTTCTCCCCAACCTGGGGTTGAGCCGGAGCCAGGGCGTCGAAGGCACCCGGGTTCTGAGTGAGCGTCTGGATGAAGGCGGAGAGCGCCGAATGAACGTCGATGGTGAGGACCGGGGGGCTGACTTGGTCATCGCTCCGGTTCTTCTTCTTGGCCTCGATGCCGAGGCGGGCATCGGGGGCATTCTGCTGGATCTGAAGGCGTAGGTCGACAGCCGCCTGTTCCAGCTCAGCGATGACACCGCCCTCGGGAGCCCTGTGAGAGGCTTCGGGGGCGTTGACGTCGCCGAGGGCCAGGTTCTTGTCTTCTACGTTTTTGGAGTTGGCACGTGTTGTTCTCACCATTTTGGTAGAGGGCTAGTGTTTGGCGGAGGGGGAGGGTTTCTTACTTGATTGTTCGGCTCTCAACGAGAGCACCAAATGATGGATTGTGTACCCGGGGGGTAGCTTATCCGAGGGGTTGTTATGGGGAATTAACAAGAGAGAAGTCAGAGCAAATAAGTATAGAGAGAGAAAGTATATTGCAAAGTGTGGAGCGTTTTCAGCGTGGTTACAAATGGGGAAATGGGGTGCTATTTATAGTAACAATAAGTGCTGGACAGGGACACGTGTCAAGCGTCCATTGGCCGAAAGGTCACCTCAACTGGTTGGCGCTGGCAACCGCATGTGGCCGCATTTAATGCGGTTGTTGGATGGGACGCTGTACTTGGTACGGTGACCCAGATGCGCGTGGAGGGAAGATCCTGTCGAGTAAGGTGCCTTCGGGCACACTAGTGCCGAAGGCTCTCTGTTGCCGAGGGCACACCAGTGCCGAGGGCTCTAGGTGCCGAGGGCTGCTGTTTTTTGCTGTTTTCTCCCAGTTTCTTAGTTTGCTTGAAAAACCCGTTCTGTGAGCGGTTTGAGCCTTCGGCTTGGGGCCGAAGGCACCCCAGTGTGCGCTGTGGGCTGCTAAGTGCTTGGGGCGCCGTAATTTGGGCCTGTTGTGCTTCCTGGGCCGGTTGGGCCTTTATTGGTGTAGTAGGAGTCTGTGGGCCGGGGGTTCCCGGGCCATATACTCCATCATAGACTAAAAGTGAAAGTAATATCACTTTTTTTCACTTGTGAAAATTTCTTTCAAAAATAGACTACTCCATACTTTGTTTTTAAAAATAGACTATATGGAGTATTAACACGGAGGCAATTTGGTTGATCTCTGCTAGTCCGTACTATTTTTTGCTAATGCAAGTACACTCAGGACTAATGAGATGCTATCTCTTAGGGATAAATGATTGCAAATTCACCAATCACTCAACATTAGCTCTAGATAGAAAAAATGTAAAATTCATTAAAAAAACTCAAGAGATCATAATAATTGAAAAAATAATAAAAGTTTTAAAAAGTAAATATTTGCTTAAAAATTAGACAAGCATTATAAAAGTTGAAACCTTGTAAATTAGATTTTAAAAACTCTAAAAATAAACCAGGAAAATGTAAAACAAGCTAGTAAATTTGAAATACAAATCTCGAAAGTAAAAATGAATACGTTTAAAATAGTTTAAAATGTAGGAAAGTTGTAAAGAAAACTTAATATAAATTTTAATAATTATAAAATATCAAAACTAGTTAGAAACTTTTGTGAGGGTATTTTTTAACACCAGAATATATACAATCTAAGAAAGAATCCAAAAATATCAAATAAATATATAAAATTTGAAAACATCCAAAGAGTTCAAATTATACTTTACCAATAAAAAGAAATAGAAAATAAGATATTTAAATTTTATAAAATGAGGGGGGAATATAATTAAAACCGTTTAAAATATAAAAAACTGGAATGAAATTTAAAATAATAAAATGTTAAAACTAAGTAAAAAATGGAAAAAATAAATATGTAAATTTTTTAATTTAATATTTTCCTTTTTAAATAGCTACGGAACTCAATTATCGGTATTATAATTTCATTGTTACTTTTTGTTTCATATTGTTTCTTTGTGTTTATTGTTGTTGATTACTTTAAATCTTTTGTTTCTCATTGTTTATTCTTGTTTCTTATTGTTATTGATTTTCATAAATAAAATTTAATATATTCAAGGTGCTTGTGGCATCTACAAACACACATATTTATAGAGTTATGGTAGACCA
The DNA here is from genome assembly GCA_945859875.1 of Cuscuta europaea. Taxonomy (NCBI): domain Eukaryota; kingdom Viridiplantae; phylum Streptophyta; class Magnoliopsida; order Solanales; family Convolvulaceae; genus Cuscuta; species Cuscuta europaea. Next base: position 6,471,815 of record CAMAPE010000046.1, on the reverse strand, counting down.
AAAACAAAACTAAAAATTGAAATATACGTAAACATGAAAAAACAAAAACAAAAACTAAAAGTTCAAAATATTAAACAAAAAGCAACATGATATTACAAAAAGCAACACATGAGATGCAACAAAAAGCTACACGATGAAACAAAAAGAAACAAAAATAAAAATAAAAGTAACATATTATGGTATCCGATGAATAAATATTTAGATTTACTCCCTACATTAATACAAGAACTTCAATTATAAATTTATAATATAACAATGTTAAAAAAGATATAAATAAACTTGTTTTTGGTACATTTACAAATGAACTGAAAAAGGAAGCAAGTAATAGCAATGCGGCTGTTTAATCTTTCTGTACTCAAACTGCTTTAATATTAGTCGAACTTCACTTCCCGAAACCTGCACAACATCACATAAGCGCACATCATATTACTAGCAATGAACAATCAATAAATCAAACAAAACATAAGGTAGTGATTAAGATTATATGAATGATACATGTGACTAAAATGTGTATTTGCGTCTTAATAATTTCCAATTTCAATTTGAAGGCTTCATTTTGCAGATTGCAAGATAGTGTAAATATTTTTCTCAACAACCTAAGAAGAATCATAAGACATAAAGTAGATAAACTTACAAGCTTGATCTAGTGCAAGGGTGGAATACTGAAATCTGCAATTCTACAAAACATTCATCCTCCTCCCTCTGCAGATTTGCAATCCCTTGCCATGATAAAAACATCCCTATCTATATATAAAAGTCAACTAAAATTCGTGAAAAATTTAAAAAGGTTTAATGAAGGTTCCTATTATGTCTAACTTTCACGTACTTTCCAAAAATTTAAACATTAATGGTAAAACTTCCTGTTATGATCTTCAATTTAAAATGGAAAAAGTTAGTCAGTTCCTCAAATATAATGATCTGGATGCTTTTAATCATGTTGAAAGCAAAAAAACATGAGAAAAGCAGCATCACAAAGTACTTATAAGGAATAGCATTGGGCTAGAATCACAAATGAAACATACCATTGCACATAACTTGTCAACTTGAAATGGCTTTACAAATGAATAGTGAATACCATTGCGCTCAAAGCCCGTGACAGATTTGCTCTGACCCGCAAGTTGATGAAACACCAAATATTAGCTGCTTCCCCAAATTAAATTTCACATACTAGAAAGAAAGGATACATACCATTGCACATAATCCTTAGAATGCCTCCTCCTCAATATTGAAACTTATTATTCTGATTCATGCTAATCTTAATATGAAATTAATATTACATTACTTTAGTTCAACAAAAAAAATCTAAAAGAAAAATAAGAAGCTCTTAGATTCTTATTCACTGCCAAAGCTCAAAAGCAAACAAAAATTGGCCAAAACCAAAAACTAATGATGAATCGAAAGCTTGAAACAGAAAAATTAAAAACTTAACAAAAAAAAGGTGAAACTAGAACAAAACGTACCTAAATTGAAGTGTCTAATAATTAAGTAAAAAGAATGCCGATAAATTAGTGATATGGGTGAATCGAATGCCGCCGAAAAATATCTGGACATAGCTGAAGATTAACGGACAGCGTAGAGGACTAGTAGATGGAAGGAGGGTGGGAAGACGTAGCTATGTCTAGCGGGGAAGAGAGAGAGGACGATGAAGCCGCCGCGGAAGCTAGAGAGCGCCTTTGCCAACAATTTCGGCTCTGCACTATCTCCATTGCCGAAGCCGAAGGTGGGTATTTCATTAAAAACCTAATGTTCTTCATGCACACCGGATGTAGCTTCTATATGCGAAGTTCACGATTTGTTATTTTACCGGAATAAAGTCTAATTAAGTTGCGATGTTTGATTAGCGAAGCGAAATGGTATGGAAATTTCTCAACCAATTGTGGCTTGCATCGCCGATATAGCCTTCAAATACACCGGTAGGTAACCATCCAGAACATATGCATCTACAGTGCTCACATCATCATGCATCAAAGACATCATTTTCTTTGTTTTAATTTGAGAGATTGTAATAGATTATACATTGATAATATACGTGGTTTAAGGACTGTTTTTTTATAATGGCTGAAAATCAGATGAAACCCCATAATACATGTTATTTCATAACAGATTATTTAGTCACCTGTTTCATTTAGATGATTATCAAATGGAGCTTGAAAATTTTGCAACAAAGTAGAAGACACGTGAAGGCGCATTTAATTAGGCATCATTCTCCATCATGATTCGTATTTGCATGAAATAGAATTTGTAGTTATTGTTAATGCTGTTAAATTTTGCAACAGCTTGAAAATTTTGCATAAGCAACTATTCGTCAGTCTCCATGACGATAAATTAGTCCGTTTAGGATCGATTTGACCTATATCTCACCTCTCCCAGTTTAGACAGAGTAGACGTGCTAGTGGACGTGCTCAGTCCGGTTTAAACGAAGGTGTGTTGAAGTGATTGTAGCACATCGGTTAAATATAAAAATACTAATCCAACATATAAGATTGTGCATTATTCTTCTTGTTATGTTTTATTTTTCATATTATGGATGGAGCCCCTAGTATTAACTCTTAATAAATGTCAAATTTACTACAGATATATAATAAAACTTTTGATAGTCTGTTATGTTAATAAAGTTCTTGCTACACTACAGATACTGGTTAACATAGCATGCTTCCCATTGTGTGGATGTCTTAAACACGAATGCCCTTTCTGTTTTGCATCAGATAACCATATGAAGTCAAATTCTCAATACCTGATCGATTTGAACACGTGCTCCTAGTTATATTTTTGTTCCCTGAAAAATAGCCAATTTTGAAAATTCTGCAACTGCATAAACACATACTGGGTGATAACTAGCTGTGGCCATTGCATTTTGGGGGAAAAATACTTGGTCGAGTTCAAATTTTGCATTTTCTTGCTGCTTTTCATAGTTTTACTGTTGAACTCATTATGAATTTTCTTTTTAAGTGTATGCTCTCTTACTGTTCTTAACACTGTAGCACATAATAAACATATTGAGAGTTTAAGGTTGGCACTCACTGACTCAGATATTAACTTGCTTTTCCTGGGGTGCAGAACAGTTGGCGAAGGATCTTGAGTTATTTGCACAGCATGCTGGCCGCAAGTCAGTTAATATGGAAGATGTCATACTTTCAAGTGAGTGGATGACGCTGCTTGCTTGAGCTTTACCCTAAATTTTTAAATTTCATGAAATGAGGGTGGATTAAGGCTGAAATTTCTCATTGTTACTCGCCGTTTTCATTAACTCAATACTTCTCTACTAATAACAATCATGACCACAATATTTCTGTGTTCCTTTCACAGCACATCGAAACAAGCACCTTGCTGCCACATTGAGATCCTTCCGTGATGACTTGAAAGCGAAAGAACCCCAAACCGAGAGGAAGAGTAGGAAAAGAACAAAATAGCTAGACAGGGTTGCTGCAGATGAACTAACTCTTTGCTGGATGGATATTGTGTAGTACATCTGATCTCTTAGCTTCACTGATAACCCCGTGTTCCACAATGCCACTTCATTGATTGTAATATTCCTGAAAGGTGCTCTATTTATCCTAAGCCTGGGGTTGGTGACATATTATAGGTCGAGATTTTTTTAAAAACATATATCTGAGGAAATAGCATAGGTCCACTGCTTAAAATTTCAAGACTTGAGCCCAAAAGCTACTAGATCAGACAGTCATGGAACTAACAAGTTATTTACATTGAACATAGGTCAACAGTATCGGATGAGTTTAATGCTCCAAACTCACTCGTGATATACAAATTCCGCACATTAGTTCTTTGTGATTTAAAAAATGTGTCAAACTCCTTTTGTTATAATTAATCATGCAAATAACACTCTAAGTCAACAACTTTAGCAATTTAGAAATGATTATGTGCAAGTAAATTTGTTAAGATTAATTAGATTTTGAAATAATTATGTGCAATCTAAATTATACAAAATTTTTAATGACTTTTCTTTTATTCAAAAATTATTTAAATTTATACTTTGAAGAGAGCATGTGTATGGATAATTATAAATTTATAAAACCATGGGGTTTAACGTATTTTTCAAATCATACGAGGCTAAGGCATAAATTCATATACCATGATGGGATTTTGTGCATTAAACCTGTATCGAAATATGTTTTGAGATAAAGTTTTCAGTAGGATTACTTTTAATTTGGGCCGGAAAAATTTGAATGTTTCTCTAAATAAGAGGTGATGATAAGTTTGATATTGTACATTCCTGAACGAATGAAAATTTTTCATTTAGTTAAGAAACATGAAGGTTGATATATACCTTTTTCCATGAAGTTACAAGTGCCTACATAAGAATGACCAGTAGTCCAGTACTCTGTCATTTTACAAGAAAGTTATTTTCTGCGAGGTATCATCAAGTCAAGTCAAGTTGTGAAAGAAATGCTGAATGTTCAAAATTTGCGACACAAATAGGCTCATTCTTTATTAGTTTCAGAGTTTAATTCGTACCAGGCCAACTCTAGGATAGTAGGATGTCATATATTTTTTCTCGATCATGGTCCATAATACACCAGATCAAGAACTAGTCTTCATTAGGCATGGTCTCAGTTCGGGCGGGGCCAGGCCTTGGTCCGGTTCCGATCGAGCTTTTTTTTTTGGATAAGTGAGACCCGGAAACCGGCCTGGGTAGCTCCGGGCCAGGGTTGGGCCGGTTCACCCGAGAGTTACCGGGCCGGGTCGGTTCACCCTATTTATTTTATTTTCTAATTACTTCCCAGTTCTCACCCTCCAAACCCCAAACCCCTCCAAAACACCCAGCCCAACCCATTTACCTTTTAAAAAATGTGAAAAAACAAATTGGCCTGAACCGGGCCTGAACTAGCCGGGCCGGTTCATCAAATGCAAGGCCCGGGAACCGCCCCTCTACAGTGTCGAGCCGGGTGGCCCGAACCAATCATAGGACCGTGGACTGGGCCGGTTCGGGCCGGAACAGTGCCGATTCGGGCCGGTTCCGGTTAACCCGGCCCAAGTCCATCCCTACTTCCCTAGTCTTCATTGAAGCAGTACTTTCCAAGTATTTTTGTGTCTAATAATCTTAAACTGCTCGAACCAAGTTTACAACTTTGTTTAGAAAAGCCTCCACTTGGATTAGGCTTGGATTCGGTTCGGGCCACCCGGCCCGTGACCCGGCCGGCCCACTACTGTGCGGGCCCGGGACCGGCCCGGTCTGGCGGTCCAGGACCAGGTGTAGACCCGAACCGGGGGGGAAAGGCGGGGCGGGCTCGGTTCAGGGAAAAGGTGACCCGGCCCGGGTCCGGGTCTCCAACGGTCAAATTTAAAAAAAAAAATTGTTTGGGCCACAAATAGCCGTTGGGGGTGGGCTGGGGACTACCCAAACGGCTACAGAGCCGTTGGGTAGGCTGGAAGGGGGTCCGGGCGGTTTGGGGGTGGGGTAAAAAAAAAATTATAAATACTTCTAATCTTAAACATTTTTCCGTATCTCTTCTTCAACTCTTCCTAAATCCTACTCTGTACTCTCTAATTATCTTCATCTTCTCAAATTCTCTTATTCTCCAATATATTATATATCTACTTATATTATTTATCTACTTAGAAATACATATATTATATTACTTATATTTCTTATCTACTGATATAGTTATATATTAATTATCTATTTATAAATACATATATTATATTACTTATATTTGTTATCTACTTAATCTCTACTTATTATCTACTTATATCTACTAAATACATACATATTACAATTTATATCTACTTAGTTAGAATTGTTAGAATTTTATTTCATTAGTTCGAATTGTTTTTATAAATTAATATTTGTTACACTTTTAAGATGGAAGGTGGTAGATATTCGGTTGATATGGGTAACCTCGAGCGCAACTGAACGAACGAGCTTGCGAGGAAGAAATCCCGCAAAGGTAAATCACATATCGGCTCTTCATCTCAAAGCCGAAATGATTTTGATACAGGTTACGCAAGGAGGGATGGGGATGTCATGACCGACGAACAACTAGAACAAGAATTGCACCGACATAATAGTCGGTTTTTCCAAGACCAGACGAGGACCATTGACGAAGAAGGGCTCGAAGACGACGATGTGGAGGAAGTAATTCCAGAGAGCTACGACGGCGACGCAAAGGAGGGTGGTGGCAGCCACGACGCCGACGAGCCTGCCTCATCCCAAACAGGTACGAAAAAAAGTAGATCTGAACTAATGCAAAATAATTTTGATAAGTGGAAGGACCCGAACATCGGGAATTGGAACGCAACTTGCAAGTGGTGCAAGAAAAATTATAGCTTGGGGATTTCTGGCGGATACGGATCCGCCACAAGGCATCTTAAGTCCAAACACTCGATGGAGTATGCAAAATTTGCAAATACGGATCCGCCACGGGGAAGCAAACTCAAATATCGAGATTTGCAAATAATCAACAACCTTTTGGTAATTTCTCATACAATGATGCACAAAATTTGACAGGTATGGCTAACTTACTTGTTGAAGAAAATTTGCCTTATTTGTTTTCTGAAAGTCTTGATTTTCGTGATTATGCACAAACTTGTTTAAATCCTCAATATAGAGGTTATAGTCGCAAAACAGTTAATAAAGAAATTTCAAGGTTCTATGGTGCGGAAAAGGTATGGTTACAAAATTATTTTGCAAACTTTGATGGGCGTGTTATTGTATGTTCTGACATATGGGACGATACTTATCATAATTTATATTATTTGGGTCTGACTGTACATTATATTGATAATGATTGGAATATGCATAAACGTGTTCTTGCTTTTCGTGAATTTAATGATCATCACACCGCTGAACATATTTATATTTTGATTGAGCGTATTTTAATTGAGTATAATTTAATTGATAAGGTGTTTGCTATTGGTTTTGATAATGCTACTAATAATACTGCTGCTATTCATAGATTGCGTGAATTGTGTGATTCTACTTCTTTGATGAGTAGATTTTTCATCAACGATGTGCATGTCATGTTATTAATTTATGTGTGCAAGATGGTCTAAAAGCGTTAGGAACATTTTTGGAGGTAGTCAATGGGGGGATTAGACGTATTTGGTGTAATGGTCAACTTAGAAAAAAATGGTATGACTATTTGATAAGTTAATTGCAGTTCTTCTTAGATATAAATAACATTTTCCTGCCTTTATGAAACAATATGATAACTATATTATAAACTCGCCTGAGATCGACACCTGCGAAAAAAATTGTAATGCTTTGGTATATTTTAATAATGCAACTAAAACTTTTAGTCATGTTTATAAACCTAACACAAACCAATTTATTCGTGAAGTTGTTAATCTCGCCGGTGCTTTTTCAAATTTTTAGAATGCCGATTATGTGAGTTATTTTGTTGGTTTTATGAAGGAAAAGTTTTTTAAATATTATTCATATATTCCGCATATTTATGGTATTGCATTTGTTCTCGATCCTCGTTTTAGACTTGATTCTTTAGAAGAATGTTTGAATTATTATTATGGTGCTTTTTTGGTCCAATGTCAATGTATGACGACAATCCAATTGATCTGAAAAAAGAATACAACGAGTTTAGTGATATATTTTATGCATTATTTAATGAGTTTCATGCACAATATGGCAACGCGCCCCGTCCCCGACACAAACCTCTTCATTAAAGGAAAATCAATTTTAAAATCTATATTTGTCAATCTTATTAAAAAATTAAAACAACACCCGCTACCAGGGTTGGATTCGGTTCGGGCCACCCGGCCCATGACCCGGCCCGGCCCGGTACTGTGCGGGCCCGGGACCGGCCCGGTCGGGCGGTCTGGGACCGGGTATGGACCCGAACCGGGGGGCAGGGGCGGGGCGGGCTCGGTGCTGGATTATTGTGACCCGGGCCCGGGTCCGGTTCAATTTAAAAAAAATGCTTGGGCTACTAGCCGTTGGGGGTGGGGGGTGGGGACAACCCAAACGGCTATATAGCCGTTGGGTGGGGTAAAGGGGGGTCCGGGGGGGTTGGCTGGTGGGGGGTGGTGGGGTGGGGGGTAAAAAAACCTATAAATACTCCTAATCTTAAACATTTTTTCATATCTCTTCTCCAATTTATAAACAACATTTTCCTTCTTTTATGAAACAATATGATAACTATATTATAAACTCAGCTGAGATCGACACCTGTGAAAAAATTTGTAATGCTTTGATATATTTTAATAATTCAACTGAAACTTTTAGTCATGTTTATAAACCTACCTCAAACCAATTTATTCGTGAAGCTGTTAATCTCGCCGGTGCTTTTTCAAATTTTGAGAATGCTGATTATGTGAGTTATTTTGCTGGTTTTATGAAGGAAAAGTTTTTAAAATATTATTCACATATTCCGCATATTTATGGTATTGCATTTGTTCTCGATCCTCGTTTTAGACTTGGTTCTTTAGAAGAATGTTTGAATTATTATTATGCTGCTTTTTTTTGTCCATTGCCAATGTATGAGGACAACCCAATTGATCCGAAAAAAGAATACAACGAGGTTAGTGATATATTTTATGCATTATTCAATGAGTTTCATGCACAATATGGCAATGTGCCCCCTCCCCCGACACAAACATCATCTAAAGGAAAATCAATTTTCAAATCTACGTTTGCCAATCTTATTAAAAAAACAAAATCAACTCCCGTTACACAACAAAGCACAATTAATGAGATTTCTTTGTATTTAACTTATGATGTTGATTTTGAAGAAGATGATGATTTTGATGTACTAAACTGGTGGAAGGGAAAAGAAAGAATGTTCCCGGTTTTAGCAAAGATGGCTAAGCAAGTGCTATCAATGCCGGTTTCAACGGTTGCCGTGGAACAAGAATTTAGTTCGGACGGCAATGTTCTAACACAAACCAGAACGAGGTTGAGCGTTGAATCTCTTGAGATGCTTATATGCTACCACGATTGGTTGAAAGCAGCACGTAGAGCTCAAGAAATTGACATCACTCCATCCCAACACTTTATGGATGAATCTACAGAGGGTGGCTCTACCTATGCCGGAGATTCCGATTAAAAACAATTATAGTTCCTATTTAATTTTCAAATGTAGTTCCTATTTCATTTCAAATAAATGCACTTGAAGTTTGTTTTTTAATACTTGTATAAAACTATAAAGTATAAAATATAAATAAAATAAAAAAAATTAACCGGCCCGGCCCGGCCCGGCGGGTGGCTCGACCCGTGACCCGGGCGGGTGGCCCGGCCCGAACCGGATCCGTCCAACCCTCGGGCCGATCCCGGGCCCATCTGATACGAATCGGCGGCCCGACCGGGCCTAGGCCCGGCCCGGGCCCGACCCGGCCCGAATCCATCCCTACCCGCTACTCAACAAAGCACAATTAATGAGATTTCTTTGTATTTAACATATGATGTTGATTTTGAAGAAGATGATAACTTTGACGTTCTAAACTGGTGAAAGATAAAAGAAAGAATGTTCCCGGTTTTAGCAAAGATGTCTAAGCAAGTGCTATCAATGCCGATTTCAACGGTTGCCATCGAACAAGAATTCAGTTCGGCCGGCAATGTCCTAACGCAATCTAGAACGAGGTTGAGCGCAGAATCTCTTGAGATGCTTATATGCTACCACGATTGGTTGAAAGCGACCTGTAGAGCTCAAGAAATTGACATCACCTCATCCCAACACTTTATGGATGAATCTACAACTGAAAGTGGCTCTACCTATTACGGAGATTCCGATTGATTAGTATTTCATGTTTTAATTTTACCTTCAATTCTCAATTTTAATTTCATATTGTATTTTTTTCTTAATTGTCAAATGTAGTTCCTGTTTCATTTCAAATAAACGCACTTGTAGTTTGTTTTTAATACTTGTATAAAACTATAAAGTATAAATTATAAAAAAAACGGATTTAACCGGCCCGGCCCGGCGGGTAGCCCGACCCGTGACCCGGGCGGGTGGCCCAGCCCGAACCAGAACCGCCTGTACCTCAGGCCGATCCCGGGCCCACCATTCACAAACCAGCAGCCCGACCGGGCCTAGGCCTGACCCGGCCCGAATCCATGCCTAACTTGGATTGTGGAAACTGGAAATCAAGAACGTAAAACCGTTTTTATCATCATCATCACCCCATACCGTTTTTAAACACAGAAATTGTTCACATTGGTCCGATCCAAGCTTTAATTGATTCAAATCTTAGTACTATCACATTAAACAGTAGAGATACCGAGAAGGTCATGGACAACATAATCTCACATCATTTTACACATTACATTTCTTCCTGCCTGCTCCAATTCCACAGATTAAAAAACGGAATATACTTCTCACAAAATCGTCTCATCTACAATGGACTCTGCAGATCCTGTAATTTACAGTTCTATTAGATCATCCCAGCACAATTGATATTCCGTATTTGATAATGACCATATCTTAGAGAGATTAAGGAAAGGGCATAATTAAAAACATAATTTGATATTAGGACCTGTGACCTGTCATTGCGCTCCTAATAATAACCTAACCAGCAGGGACAGCCTCAACAAGCCGTGCGAAGTAAAATCGCGTTGTAATTAAATCTCTCTTCCTTATCTTCCACCCCACCTTTGCCAAAGCCTGCTCTACATCAGTTTCAGCATGCAAATACGCCCTTGTAGCCTTTGAAGGCCCAGGGAAGAACTCACCTATTCTCTTCAAGATCTCATAATAATATGTTTTTGGAGCAAAGCTTAGAACTAAGCGATTCTCAGCCAAAGATGCAAGATGAGCTATCATTGCATCTGCCTTGCTCTGTGGGTAATGTATCAACACATCCAGGCACACAACAGTATCGTACTTCCCCTCTAGACTTTCCAAATCCTTTACTGCAAACTTGGGCATCACCATTGTTGGGAGCTTATCACCGTCTCTTCTCTTTGAAAGTTCTTCTTCAGCCTGACAGTTTATAATGTCAAAAGAAAATTTTGACATTCCCATTTCTTGGGTTATTCCATAAAGAAAACAAAGCTAGGTAATAGCAAATGCAATTGTACAACTCCTTAACTCATAACTGATTTTTGTTAGCTTAGGGTCCGTTTGTTTCCTATAAAATATGATCCTGAAAAAATGTGTTTTTCTTGAAAAAAAGTTGGTCTGTGTCTAATAAAATGTTTGACCCACAAAATAGAAAACATAAAATTCTTTTAGGAAAAAACATTCCCTTTTCAGAGCAGGAAGTCATTTATACAAAGTGTCTAAAAACAGCAAGAATAAAGTATTTTTATTCCTGTGCTAATCACAAGTACTTCTTCAAATTATGTTTTTCTTGAAGTATTTCTGTGGAAATGTTTTTTGTTTTCCCGATATATGGATCTAAAAAACATTATGATCGTGAAAATATGGAACTAGAAAACTTTATGATTGCGAAAATATTTCCCAGAAAACAAACGATGCCTTAGAGAGTATGTACTTGTATCACTGTAATTCGACCTAACTATACCATTCCCAATCTCATTGAAGTAAGAAAGCTATTACAATCCTGACATTGAAACATACTCCTTAGTATTTTGGTTGCTTAAATTCCCTTTATACTAAAGTTTTCTTTCATTGTATTTTTTAGATAGGCAAAACATCTTCCAAATTCCGTTCAAGGAAATTAATTGTGGTTGATCTTTCTATCTTTTCCAAATAATGTCAACAACAAAATTTTACTATCCTAATAATCATGTCAAGTCAGAGAAGTAATGTGCACCTATTAGACAACAAATCTGTGGAAACAATCAAGTGATGGCAAATGCACTTTGCACAATTACTTAAACCGCAACCATTTGTTTATTAACTTCAAAACTGTAATTGTACACCTATAATTGAACAGGGCTACATTTTAATCCTAATCTCATCAGAGTAGGCTATGCCCATTCTAATTCCACAATGCTAACATTCTAGAAAGCATACAGTTGGCAGCTATACACAGCGTGTAAGGAACTTAACTGAGTCAACACCAATCTAGTTGGGTTAGCTACTTAGCTACAGATAATTCAAAAAACTTGGGAGAGGTAAAAAGGGGGGAAGAAGAGCAACTTCTCCACATCTCAAGTGAAGACTACTGCTTATAGAATTAGATTAGACGGGATAACCAGTTAGGAGTTCAAAACGAATGCTACATTTACCTTTTCCTTGGCTTCAGAAACCATAGCAGCTGAAATATCACTCGCCGATACAATGGCGCCTTCTTTGGCCAATGGAATCGACAGACACCCGGTCCCACATCCTGCGTCGCAGACGGTTACTCCCCTCAGAAAACCCTCGTCGGTCAACATCTTCATCACATTCTCTACGGTTTTCGAGTGCCCCCATCTGATATCCAGCTGGACCTTATTCACGTCGTCGCCCACTCCATATATCCTCTTCCACCTATGGAACCCGTCGTTGTTAAAGTACTCCTTCACCACCTCCTTGTCTCCGCCGCCGACCTCTTCAGCCTGAATCTGCCGCCGCCTCTCGGGGTCTGCCAGAGAAAGCAGGGCTGCCAGAGCAGCCGCGGAGCCTCCGCCGACGAAGGCAATTGTGGTACCATCGAAGGCTGCGGTAACGGAAGAAACGTCGGAGGAGGTGGAAAGCGGCGGAACGGCGGAGACGACTGGTCTGTGATGGAGTTTAGTGAGCTTTGTTGGAGAAAGTAGGCTGAAATTGACTGGAGAAAATAGAGGCCAAGAGGAAGACATTTTTTTGTTAGTCAGAGCGATGCTCTCTCCCCGCAGGCCGGATAATCAGTGTCATGGAGGATAAGGATAGGATTTTTTTCGGGTCAAACTCGTAGAGTCCGGTCTCCCTCCAAACCCGAATATGAACTGCGGTTTTGGATTTGAAACCACCACCAGGGCTATCCCGCAAATGACAAAATGAATATATTTGCTATCACAATTTTTAAGAGCCTTTTAAAAAATAAAAGATCTGTTTTTGAGATGCTAGAGGGAGTAGGGCAGAGCACGGGTCGGGTTCAGGCGAGTCGGGGTCAAAAATGATAAACTCGTTTGGGTATAGGATTGATAATTTCAAACTCTACCCTATCAAAAAATTTATCGGTTTTTTCATGTTGAAGAAATTCGGGTTGCGGTCGGGTTGATTCGGGTTTCGGGTCCATTCGGATTTTAATTTATTATTGTTGAAATTGTGATAAATAAAATGGTAATTGGTAAAAATATCATTCAAAGTTATACTAGTATATCATTCAAAGTAATAGTTGTATAAATACGGTAATCGACATATTTGAACATGTAAAATAATAATATACGGTGATTGACATAATTGATATTGTGATAAATAAAATGATAATTGGTCAAAATATCATTCAAAATCATAACAATACAACATTCAAAGTTATAGTTGTACTAATACGGTAATTGGGATATTTGAACATGCATAATATGCTAATTGACATATAATAATTGAAATATTTGAATATGCATAATAATTTGAAGTAGTATACATACTATGCTAGTTCGGTTTTTCGGACGGGTCAGATAGCATAATTGGTAACCCTACCCGCTACCCGCTTAAGTCTCGGGTTGCAAAAATTGGATCGGGTTTGGGTATCTCAGGTCGGGTTTTCCGACCCCAACAAAAAAATCGGATATATCCGATCAGATCAATCGAGTAGGGTCGGGTTTGCTCTCCCCTAAGAGGGAGTAGCATTTGAGAAAAGTCTGTGGCTTTTAATATTAATTAATCCCAACAGCGTGTATACTTAACAGAACTAAATCAAACAGTCAGCTTTTTATCAAAGAGCTACCACCTTTTCCTTTTAAGATCTTTTGAGTCACTAAAAGCTAACAGTTACTAAAAACCTCACAAAAGTATCTTTTAAGCTAATTGTGTCAAACATACCCATAGGATTAACACACTAAGGGATGTTTACATTTTTCATTAAATCCTGAATGGATTAAGACGTCCGTATGAATTAAGACGTCTGTCTGGATTAAGTGACACTGAGATAACAAGTTGTTTACTATGTGTGCTGAATGAGAAGTCAGAATTATGTTAAATGACCAAATAATCCTTTTGTCTAGAACAAGTGTTAAATGTATATTATCTGTTTACATCGATTGTTTTGAAATACTATATAATTTCTATGCCTAATAAAGAGTACATCATTTTGAAATCTGGTCATTCTAGTTTTATAAGTACTATGGTTTCCTATTTCCATTAGCTTAAGGTTAAGGTTTCCTATTTCATTAGCTTAAGGTTAAGGTTTCCGGAGAAAAAAAATGAGGTGATATGTCCTATGCTCTGTATCACGGGCTCTTGAATTTAACTGTTAATACCTAAAATGAATTGGTTTGTGTGCTCCTACTTTTTCTAGCCCAACTGTGTGCAATTTCCTTGAATTACAGGAACTGTTTTCATTGGGCTTCTCAATCCTAAAGTATCTCTTTCACTAATTAACAAAAGTGTAGTAAATCTCGATTGTATTTGCTTTATGTAATGGCTCTTGAACCATACTGATACAATGGAAATACTACTCTTTATGTAAGTTTGCAATGGACAGATTAAAAACCAGCAACAATATTATTAGCAGAACACTCAACTTATTGATCTAAAAGTCAGATAATATAAGACTTCACTAATTTGAATTGCAAGTTACATTTTCTAGAAACTAAGTAAACAATCAGCAAACATACTCATCAACTCGGACACTAATTTGAATTGCAAGTTACATTTGCAGAGTTCAAAATTGGGAAATCAACATCCATGTCTTCTAGGGAAGCAAACCTGGACCTGGTAATTATCACTGAGAACAAGCGACCTAGGGCGAAGAACGCCAAACCATTATCCAATTGCAGAAAACAATCATCAAAATCAACGCACTAAGCAAAAATCAAGTCAGACATGAACAGTAACCTCATTTTCCTTCCGCTCGTTTCCATGGGTTTTTGACCGCTAATCAACCTTTCAACCGCACAGGTAGGCATAGGGATGAATATCGACCAGTGAACCACCCAGAAAATCAAGAATCCAACCAGCTTAATCCGTTTGAGGAGACCATTTCCCCGTGAACCTGGTGCCAGATGCGTTCCAGGGAATCAACGATGAAGGGGTGGAGAAGAAGACATGTGATGGTCGGCGCTGAAATCAGGTGAAGAAGAAGGCAGGTATCGGCTAGGAAGGTTGGTGTAGGCGATTAATGTGAAGAGCGAGTGCGGAGAAGCCAGGGTCAAAAGGGAAACTCCGATAAAATGGATGTATGTATCGTAAGAACAACTAAAAACCAGGTGAATGAATAAGTCAGAAAAGATCTGGGCGAATAAGTCACATTTTATATTAAGTCATAAGTAAACATGAACATATAGTTGAACGAATGAGTCAGAGTTTCTATTAAGCCCATTAAGTCAAAAGTAAACAGGCCCTATGCAATAGGCATATGTAAATACATACAAAAGTTCATTAAATACATACGTAGTATAAAAGAATTATTATCATTTATTGGAATTATCATTAAATACATGTTTTTTACAAAGCTTCTTAACTTATTACTCCCTCCGTCCTGCAAAATAGTTCTCGGTTTCGTTTTTGGACCGTCCCAGCAAATAGTTCTCATTTCCCTTTTTGGAAAGTTTTGTGTGGCTCACATTCCCATCTTCATGTCTGCAAGTAGTGATACGCAGCACGCTTGTTTGCCCCGGTTGATCGAGGGTGGATATGAAAAGTTTGACGGTCTTTGAGCTCCACTCTTGTGATATGCCTCATCAAACCATGCCTAGGGCAAGGGCAGTGGGGATGAGGGAGCGCCCTTGTGTGGAGGAGGGTCATCAAATTAGCCCCACAAGTGGTGGGTTCTGTAATAATTAAAAAATCACCACAAGCAAAGATGTACATCAACAAGACATGTACCCCTCTGCAGCATTGGAAAATTCTATTGAATTTCAAGTGTGTACCTGTGCAACTACATAAGCAAACGAAGAGTAAGGACGGGCATGGAGGGGTCAAAATGTGCTATTTGAAGAACTTATACCTAAAAGATCAAACTAATTGCATATATGTGGCCGTTGTCAATAGAAATGAAACAGGCAGTTCCATTCTGTAATCATTATTCTCGGACTGCCTGACTTCTCAAAAGCTAAAACTGCACTCCCTGTACACAGAAGAAAAACGGTCACAAAAAAATACAAGTGATCAACATGCAGAATGAATGTTATTAGTAGTGGAGTGAATCCTCTACCATTCTAGGAATCACTCTTGCTCACCTTCCGCTGAGTTCTATCAGTCCATGGACTAGTCTTGTACCTTCTACCTTAACATGATGATTACATAGCCATAACAGCAAGCTGCAAGCACAGCTTGATTCATTCACACAAGACTTGATTCATTCACAGGTCAATGAGAGTTGTCACCTAAAACTATCCTCATTGCATGTGGGTAAGTTGACATTACCTGTGCATTTATAAAACAAACAGTTATAAGGGTGGGACTTTTATACTGATCTGAGCAATTTCCTAGCCATCTTTAACCATTGACAGAAAAATAATACGGAATAATTATATCCTGGTAAACTATTTTGATCCCAAAATAGAGCCTTCAAAAGCACGAAGCTTGCCTTCTTGAGATGAGATGCAAAATTAAATTCAAATATATACCATAGGTTTCAAAACATAATAGTAAAGAGAGATGTCGAAGTCTTGAAGGTCAAGAAAAATAAATTGGCATAGTAGGACCTAAACTTTCAGCAACAGAGATGCAATACTCACCGCAGCTTTGAAGATCACAAAGTGTGGATAGAGAAACAATATCATCTTCTTGGGTTCCACTCTTCCAATTGACATGAAAACGCTGAGACAAATTTTAACTCTCAGGGCTCTATTTTGAAGTTGAACAGCAAAATCTCTTATGAATTGTGATTGCTGTAAATTGCATTTGTCACTATATCGTTCTGGAAGAATGACTTTCTCTTATTCAAAACCCCTCTTCACCATGTCATTCTGCAAGAAAAGAGCTTCATCTGTATTGCCAAGTTCATAGTATTTTCTTATTAGACACCGATAAATAACACAATCGGGAAGAATACCCTTCTCAATCATCTCACCAAGAAAACATCTTGCTTGTTCCACTTGACCATTCCTTGAAAGACCCCGAATCAAACACGAGTAAGCAAGAAGGTCAAGTTCAATACCATTCTCAATCATTTTTTCCTTTAAAAACAAGGCATCCTGCACATTTCCCTGCTTCATGTTTCCATCAATCAGAGACGTGTAAGTAGCTTTATCCGGAAGTATACCTTTCTGAAGCATTTCGTTAAAAAATGTTTTGGCAGCCTCTAGGCATGCATTTTTACAGAGCCCATCTATAAGTGCTGTGTAAACCATCAGATTAGGTCGCAAACCAATGTTTGGCATATTATTGAAATGATCAATTGCTTCCTGTACGAAACCCAAACTGCACAAACCATCAATTAATGTACAATATGTCACCACGGTAGGGCTAATATCTCTTTTTTGCATCTCACTTAGCATGTCGTGTGCTTCTATGGACTTTCCGGCCTTAAAGAAAGCATCAATGAGTGTGGTGAATACCACAGAAGACGCTTCAATACATTTCCCCTCCATTTCATCAAAAAAAATCTTTGCATCCTCAAACTTCCCTTGTTGGCAAAGTCCCCATATAACAGTTCCATAGAGTAACTCGTTCGGCCTGATATTATTTTCCTCCATCATTTCCAAAATATTCATAGCATCTTCCAATCTTTTTGATTTCATATACCCATGCACTAGAGCAGTGAAAGACTTTTCATTAGGGATTATCCCGTCTTTTAATAATATTCTAAAAACATCTTCAGCTTCTGTAAGCCTCCCTTTTTCACAAAGACCATCTAGTAATACTGTGTAGGTAACTATGTTGAGCTTGAGTCCCACTTCCAACATCTCTTTGACTAATTTCAGAACTTCGTCCATCTTCCTTGCTTTAAAGGTTGCATCAATTAAGGATGTATAAGTGAACTCATTGGGAAGCAGACCAACTCGCCTCATGTCCACAAAAAATTTAAAGGCTTCTTGCAGCATCCCTTCTTTGCAGAAAGCATCAACAAATGTGCTATAAGTCACTATGTTGGGTTTTATACCACTGCTCTTCATCTCATTCAAATATTTGAATGCCTTGTCCATTTTGTCATATTTACACAAGCAATTAATCATTGTATTATATGTTATTACACAAGGACTACACCCAGCTTCCTTCATTTCCTCGTATATAGAAATCATTTCGTGAAGCTCCCCTAGCTTTCCAGTCCCGTCAATTAGAGAATTATATGTAACAATATCGGGACTAACCTTGTTCCCTTTCATCTGTACAAATAATCTTCTTGCAGCATCCAAGTTCCCTTCTTTGCACAAATAACCAATCATTACATTATATGTGTACACGTTCGGGGAAGGTCCGGAAGCAATCATATCCTCAAAAATATTCCAGGACATAACTTGGTTTCCTTCCTTTATAAGTCTATCCAAAAGATGGTTGCAAGATCGTGTTTTAGGAAACACCTTAAAACTTCTCATCCTTAAAAAGCACCTAGATGCATCGTCTAGAAATCCCAGTTCTACTAATACACTGAAAAAGGAATCAAAAATTCCATAACCTGGAACACAGACATTTCTAGTTGACCACAGGATGTCAAGTAACACTGCCTTATTTCCACTGTTCAAACTGATCAGTTCTTTTAGAACATTGCTTGCATCACTATACATTCTTGAACAGAACAGAATGTGAGCAAGCAGACAATAACTCTCTGTGGTATGATGAAATGAACTCCGTGCTTTTGCCCAATTAAACAAGTTAAGAGCTAGCTTAGGTTCCTGTCTTAGCTCCACCAAGATTCTGGAGATCCAAGTGGAAGTTAAATCAGAGTCACAGAGTCCCAATCTTCCAAAATCATCCCACCTACCTTCATGAACAATTTTCTTTATCATTTGGGCATCCAAGAAAGCTCCCTCAGAATTACTATATTTGGTGCTTCTGGCCAGCGAGCAGTGGGAAAAGCAAATAAAATCATTAACAAACATCAAGAAATTGTACGAAATTGGGCTTACACGGTGACATTTGCTTCTGTGTCTGATATGAAATAATCGATGGAAAAGAACGAACATGGTTCGACGAGCGATGAAGCAATTTATGGAATATAAAACAATGGATTTCTTAATCCGCTCCATGTACACTCCAGCTACAAGCATTCATTATGCGGAAAGGAGAACGTTTAGTAATGGTAATGGTCTGGTGGAGCTGTTGAGTGTGGAGACAGTACCGAAGCTTAGGGTTTTAGGCTAAGGTTCAGGGGTTGCTAATGGAGGTTTTGGTGGTTTACGGTGGATATGAGCCGTAGACAGACTCACAGACATAGATACGGCCATTCAGGAGACTTAACGGGGAGAGATTTGACTCAAATAAGACCAAGGACTTTTTTATGAATACTCCCTCATTTCTCTTATGAATATTTCATGTCAAAATTGTTAAGTGTTTCTAATTTTTTTTTATTTTATTCTTTTTTAATAATCGCATCACCTTCTCATATTTGAATGTCTGAGGAGCAGAGGCAGTAGTTTTCTAGCACATAAATATGAAATCTTATTTAAATATGGATAAAAGAGAATAAATAGATTTCAAATGACAGTATTACCACCTTAGATGGAGGCGGACCGTAGCAGAGAGCCAGAGACCCAGGGGAGCCACGTCCACCAAAGAAAAATATTTTGTTTCATTATATATACCTCAAAAATAAAATTGCCACCCCCAAAGGATTATTTTGGCCTCCCCCAAATATAAGCAATAAGCTATAAAATTTGCTTTCTCAAATTTTAATTAAATATTTTCTTGATGGTAAAAGTGAATGAAATAAAAAATAGAAATCAAAAGTTAAAAAATGAGACATAGTCTATATGGATCTATTTACTATGAATGATTATGATTGTTTATACTTCTAAACAAAACTCTGAAATTTTGAAAGCAAATCCAATTCCTAAGGCTTTTCGGTCCATGCCCCCCCAAGGCAAGTCCAATTTTCATATTTTACTATGAAAATTTTCTAGATACGTCACTGAGTCCACCCCCCAAGGTAAGTTTCCTAGGTCTGCCCTGACCTTAGATCATCATTACCACAGTGCCATAAAGCTTCCTCGGTCCGCCCCTGACTTTTTAACATGTTTATAAAAAGTATATTTCTTATGTTTTAATCGATTTTTTCTCATTGCAAAAAATATTTCATCTAAACAACTTCCACCTTATCACGCGTAGGCCTTGCCTTCCGCGTCGAGGCTTATGCATTTTCACGCATTCGATACCCAACTTTTCAGTTGATCTACTTTTCCACGTCTTACTACTATGGGGGGTTCTGTCACCTCACGGCTAGATGCACATAAACCCCGTCTTTTCCCGCCTTTTAGGACACTGGTCATGTCATGTCAATGTCTGATAATAGCACAATATGTCACAAATTTACTTTTATTTAGAGCAAAAATGTTGGACTACTTATAGAGAAACGACATTGATTTTAATCATACTTTAGAAACTTTACCTAAAAAGTACTATTTGTGTTGGACTACTCATTAAGGTCTAGATGATGAGTTTGACATACATTTTAAGGAAATATAAATTGTATATTTGATATTTAGTTTGACAAAATATAATGGATAATGAATATAATTTGATGTAATACAAGTTTGGGAGAAAGATAATGGATATGTGATGTCATATCCTCGAAACAGCATTCACATAATCAATTTGTTGAATAGTACAAGAACAAAAACTTCACATAAGGTAGGTGAAGGTCACATCTTAATTTTGATCTAATGTTCTCAAGGGGAGAAAATTAAAATAACAACGGAAAGGAGACATGAAAATGGGCAACTATCAATACAGTTATAGGCCAAGTCTGAGACTATTTCAATTTTTATTTCACCTTTATTAGGAGAATCTTTGCTTACGTTTTGTTCCGAATTTGGATAACGTTTTGACTTTGAAAGACAAAAATCTTCTTATTTCATATGTGGTCAGTGATTCGGTTTGCTTATTAATGGTTTGTTGAGGGTAAATCCCGTAGATCCGAAAGCCCAACACGAACTTTGGATATGTCAGGAATGGCACAGAATCAAAGTGTATAAACAAAATATAAAAGATGAACTCACTAATACTCGAAAGCCCACTTGTATTAATTAACCAGTCTGATTACAAGGAATTTCCCGATCGGTAGGTCGGAAACAATACTTTAATACAAGAAATAAGAGCAATGATGCTATTCTAGAGTCTGAGTATTGAAATGCTAACCCTTACAATGACTTAAAACCTTCTATTTATACTAATGGAGAGCATGGGCTGCCCTATGCTGATTGGTCGTTGTTCCACCGACTTGGTCACCCATGTTTCCACTTGCTGATGTCACAATCTGGCATTAATTGCACCTGGCCACTTGCCGGTTGGCCGTTGCTCGAACGGGATGTTGGGCTATGCTGAAGATGCTGTCAAATTGGCCCAAGTATAATATATAGTCCGAACTCCGTTCGGTATGTCTTCTTACTGGGCCAACCCTTATTTGGGCCGAATCTCGTTCGGCATTAATTCTACCTTGATTATCTTATCATAGCGTGATGGGCCCGTTGCTTGGGCCGGGTATCTTGGGCCTTCTTGATCCGGGTATTGGGCCTCTGGATCAATATCCCAACACAAGTCCCCCACTTCCGATGTCTCGAACGATAGTGAGTGCATTAGGAAGTATGAATACCAATGTTGTAATACTCCGAATGGCGATCGGGGTACAGAAGTAATCAGTTCCCCATGCTGCGATTTGACGGCTGCCGCTTCATTCCCCATATTCATCATGGTAACCCTCGTTTAGTCTTTTCATTAGACACGCGTTTAGCTTAAATGCTTCTAGTGACGTGTCGCTCCCTGATTGGTTCTTGACACGGCGGTTTCAAGGCTATAAATTAGCCTTTAACTTCTCAAATCCGGGTTTCGATTCTGCAATTCTCTGCGCCTTGTTGATTCCTCTGAATTTTCTCCCAGCTTCCATCGCTCAGGTACCTTTCCTCCCTCTGTTCCTTATCTTCATTTCTGGCTCGACCGAGATGAGTCCCAAACAGCATTCTTCTGATTCGGAAATGGCCTCCCATGGAGATGACCGTGACGCTGCTATTGTGGACGTCATCACAGTCCCATTCACCGGTGGTTCTACTGAAACGGTGACAAATACCAGGGCTGAGGCGGAGGACCTTCCTAGCACTTCATCTTCCTCTGGTGAAAGTTCTGATGGCACAAAATCTGAGGACGAAATGGCCTTAATGGCGGCTGGACGGCCAAAAGATGTTCCCCGTCATTCCCTCGACTTAGGTTTAATTAGGGCAAGACGGCAGAAATTGACCGCCAATAATAGGGCCGAAATCCCGGCCCTAATCCCAGACCCAGTGGACTTCCGATTGCACGCTGGGCTTCATCCCCTACGTCACGCCCCTGGGATGACCGTGGTCCACTTCGATTCAGTGAGGGCTGAACTTAGATTCCCGTTACACCCCTTTTTTATTTCATTTTTTAATTTTTATGAAATTGTACCTGCCCAAGTCATGCCGAACTCCTATCGGGAAATGGCGGGCTTCATCTGTCGTTGTAAAGATGTCGGTGCTTCGCCGACCTTAGATTTATTTCATCAATTTTTCAAAGTAGCCCCTCAACAAACTCACGGGTACCTAGCTGCTAGTTCCCGAACGGGCCACATCTTATTCAAAGGCAATCCAACCTCGATCAAGGGATGGAAAGATAGATTTTTCTTCGTGTCTATCCCGGACGGGTTGATCTCTCATAAATGGAACGCCTTCCCCCGCAAGACTCCCGACCCAGTTCTCACTGAGGAAATTTATAAGGACGTTCTTGCTGTGGAGAAGGACAAGTGTTGTGATATCATGACCTACTTGACTCCCGATCGGCTGGTTAAAGCCGGGATAGGTACTGTCCGTTCTCTTGGGTTTACTTGTTTTGAGAATCAAGTGCCATAGTTCGGGCGGTCCTTCCCGTGCGAGAAACGTTCCCTTCTTATTACTAGTTTCTCTCATGCTAAAGGCCGCTCGGTACTAACATTTCCCTTTGTCATTTTTCAGCTCCCAATCCAGACGCTACTATGGATGACAACTGTGTGCTCCTTGCCGGTGGGATCGGGAAAAGGAAGAAGAAGATGAAAAGGAATCCGAAAGTTGATTCACCCACCACTGCTGCTCCTCAATCCGAATCGGCACCGACCGTTCAGCAACCGGAGCCTATTCAGCAATTCTCCGGTTAGGATCATTATGATGCCATGATGATCGATGACCGCTTTGGTTCTGATCAACTGCATCAGTTCTCCCAACACTTCGACTCCGTTCAGGGGGAACCCTCGAACGTAGGTGGGACTCATACCGACCATATTACTGGTCAGGTCGAGCGGATCTCTTTAGCGGATCCTGTTCACGAGGTGTTAGAAAAGGCTGGTTCTACCGCGAGCCAGATCTGGTCGACATCCTCCTGGTTCAACAATTTCTCCCTTCCCCAGTTGCCGGTCGAGCAATCTGAAGAATGCCTGGCCTTGACTGCTCTGAAGGTATATTATCTTTTGCGCTCTGTTTTTATTTTACTCTGTAATCAGTACTAACTCTCGAACTGTGCTTTATAAAGGGGTTTGTACACCCTGCAAATGCGGGAAGCCCGTCTGGCCAAGGAACGGGAACTAATCGTTGCTCAATCTTCTGCTGAGCAAACCGCTGTTGCTGCCATCACCTCCCTGGAAGCCAAACGAAAGGCTTTTGCGGAGGAAAAACAAAGGCTGGATGCTGAGCTTGGTACCCTTCGGGTCCAACTTGCTGCCTCCCAAGCGAAGGTCATCGCCGCCGAGGCCGCACAGATCAAGTTTGAGGAGATGCCCTCCAGTATCCCGGACGGCCCATATGAAGTGAATGTGGATCTATCCGCTGTCCGGGAATCATTTAAATCCTCTGATGAATTCTCCATCATCAAGGACGATCATGCAAGGACGCAAATCTCGTTCGCCTTTGGAGCGTACTTGAAGGGTTTTCCTAGAGGTGCTGGTCGGCTCTCGGCAGGGGTGGCTCTTTTGGACAAGGATCCTGAGGCCAAGAAATGGAATGACTCCATCGTTGCAGATCTTTATGCCAAGATCGGCCAGGTCCTGCTACGTCCCTTTGTCGCTCAACTTCAAAACAATCTTGGGAGGCCGGTTCAGGCTTCTGATCTTCCCCAGGATGACATTATACAAGCTCAATTTGAGAAATTTCAGTGAGATCTGCAACGGGAAGCTGATCGGGCTGCTGGGGGAGAGCCTGAACCCCCGTCTGATGATGATGAAGACGAGGACGAAGATGGAGAGGAAATGGCCCCTGGCCAATAATCTAGATGCTTACTTTTTAATTAATTGTTGTAATTCTCTTTTCTTCAAGTAGCTTGTACTTTCTGGTCAGTAGAACCGATGAATACAGATCTTTTGTTTTGCACAAAACACCTCTTACTGTCTTTTTTGCGTTTATTGAATGCTTACTCACCATTCGGGATTCGGCCCGTTTTGTAGGACAACCAATTTCCTGACTTTTTTTCTTACTTAATACTCCTAATGTCGTTGATCGCCGTTCGGGCATTGGAGGGTTCTGATAATTTATCAAGGAAAAAACCCCTTCTTTCTGGGACTCAGCCGTTCGGGCTTCAGATCATTTTTTAGGACTTAGCACATTCTGGTCTCCGATAATCTTTTACAACGTTGATAGCCGGTCGGGCTTCAAATCAATTCTTAGGACTTAGTCGTTTTCTTGGTTTTCTTCGCACTTAGGCTTCTTCGTATGTTGGTAGCCGTTCGGGCTTCAGATCAATTCTTAGGACTTAGCAGTTTTTCAAACCAGCAAGTCCCTGATCTCCCTTGCTAATCCTCTGTAAGCCCGTTCGTCACTCGGTAACCGGTGATCTGAGTAGGTTTTAGCCATTCCTCCGTGATCTTTACTGATCCTCTGTAATCCCGTTCGGGGTACGTGCACAAAAATGAACCAAAAATTCCCCTGATTAATCGTAACCACTTAATGCCACGTGTTTCTCATGGATTAGGGTTTTGTGCGGCACTTTCCCTATTTATAGAGAGGTGCTTCCCATAATTTCTCCTGCTGTTTCCTCTCTTTTCTTTCAAGCTTTCTCTCTCTAGAATTCCCAGAATTCTCTTGCGTACTTTCAAGCTTTCTCTCTCTAGAATTCCCAGAATTTCTCCAGTGTTTTTATGTATTACCCCTCTAGCTCAGAATCTGAAGAGATGCCGCTGATTCGCACGAGTAAGACATCCGCTAGTAACAAGGCCGAAGGCTCTTCTTCCCAAATACCTAAACCCGGCAATCCTCAGGCAGGCAAACACACCGAACAGCCACAAGATGATGGATGCCTATCAGGTGATGACGTCCAGGTCTATAATAAAGGGATGCCCGAGCGGCCACCCCGCATTCCCCTACACTTCACTCGTATCCGCAAACAAAAACAACGCCTCCCAGAAGATATCGAACGGCAACTTAGCCAGTTATTGCCCCCACCAAGGGAATACTATGTTGGATTTATCCGGCACCCGATGAGGCACCGACCGGGGCACGTGCTAGTGCACCTCGACGCTCTGACTGCTGGGCTTCGCTTCCCTCTCCATTCATTTATTGTGGAGTTCTTACGCCGGGTTTCTGTACTACCTGCCCACTTCGTGCCCAGTATCTACCGCATCCTTACAGGCTTCATTATTCGATGCCACGAGTTGAGGATCACTCCAAGCGTCGACCTGTTCCTTCACCATTACTGCTATCAGCCTTACTGGACGACCGGGTACCTGAAGCTGGTAGCTCGTTCTGATCGTCAGCTGTTCACAGAAAATCTCACTCCGCCGGCTGACTGGGAGGAGCGTTTCTTGTTTGTTCGGGTAGGTGATTCTCTGCCATTTCCGGATAGGTGGAACGCCTATCCCGTTCGGGATTCCCAGCCCAGGGTAGATGCCGTTCTATGCTCCCAAGCTGAATCTTTGCGGATGGGAGGAACCCGAAGTCTTCGGAGTTTTGTCACTACTTCAAACATGTTATCTGCTGGAATTGGTAAGCGTAATACGGTGTTAACCCGATCATCCTTCCTTCTTTCAATTTAGCTTTGTCTCTTATTCCCCTTTTTTGCAGGTGTGATATCCCCCATACCCGTCCGGCGTTCTATCTCTTCCGCTACCCTGACGGCTTCTTCTGGTAAAGGCAAGGAGAAAATGTTAGCCGATCGTGCCTCTGCGGAGCAAATCCGGAAGAAACGCAAGGGGAATGATGGTGATCAACTGATCCCGATCGACCACGTGGTTGACTTGACCGGGCCGGAGGCTGAACCCAAAAGATCGGCGCCTGCCAAAACATCAACTCCGGCTCTTTCTGACGCACCGATCGATGATCGGATGTTTGTCGAATTTTCAAACATGGGGCTCAGATCAGAAGGGAGGTGTCTGTTCGGGCTGATGCCATCTTCTATGTGGTGTCACACTGCAATCAAGGTTCCCCCGAGCTTCACGAACTTGACCCACTGGTCGGATCTTTTCGAAGCAGGTCACCAGGAAGCACTCAAGGTACACCTCATTCTGATCCATGCCTTTCTATTCTTCATGTTTTACCTTATCTGACTTTCATTGCAATCTCGTCTTCAGGCCGGTGTATACTATCACAAGGCCTTTCTTGCGGCCGAAAAGGAAATGAAGGCCCTGGCCAGCTATCGGGATGACAGCCAGATCCTTCTTTCTGCCGCTCGGAAGTTAGCGGCCGATCTTCAAGAGCATGCCAAGGAGGGTGAGAAGGCAAAAGCTGCTCTGGCTGAGATGCAGGAGAAATCCCAACGTCGCGACCGGGAGATTAAAGAACTCCGGGCCAAGGTGCGAGCTGCTGAATCTGCTGGGATTAAATTTGATAAAGCCGTTGGCGACCATCTGCCCGAACCTTACACTGTCAACACTTCCCAGATTGCTCATCAATCGATAGTGGATTTTCAACGGGGCAAGGGGCTGAACGTCGCTCTGGAGAACACGGCCCGGCAGTTCCTGGGTCCTCACCTTGGCCAATTCTCACGTGAAAGCGAAGATCCCATCAAGGCAGGGATCGATCTCCTGGACAGCACGCCGGAAGGGAAATCTTTCTTGGATGACCTGACCGAGAAAACTGTGAAGCAAAGTCAGGACCTGCTTCTGGATAGGAACCTCGATTTGATCCTAGAGCATTTCCCCAAGCCGTTCGACCCTGACGAATTAGGCTTTGACGATCTGTTCGGGAACACATATGACCGTATTATGGAAAAAAGGTCCAAAGCAGCGCCTGATGATGCAGTGCAGGCAGGGAGCTCTCAACCTCCATCCTCCCCGAACGGTAATCCTCCAGTAGCATAGCCTTGTAATTTTTGCTTTTTTGTCCTTTGTTCTTCTTGTATATTTCGGCTAGTAATGCCGAAGAATAAACTGGACTTCTCTCTTTATCTGTTGATGTCTTTTTTCTACTTTTCCTTTGATTTTTCGTTCACAGTCCTTTCTATGTGGCCGAACATCACTCGGCTCATGTATCTTTATGTCTGACA
Source organism: Cuscuta europaea (assembly GCA_945859875.1). Classification (NCBI taxonomy): domain Eukaryota; kingdom Viridiplantae; phylum Streptophyta; class Magnoliopsida; order Solanales; family Convolvulaceae; genus Cuscuta; species Cuscuta europaea. Next base: position 6,444,267 of record CAMAPE010000046.1, on the reverse strand, counting down.
CCTTTCCCGAGCCCGTTTTGATCCCTTTTCCGTTCGTGACGCACGGGTTCAAAACTCTTAGTTGAGGTGAATTCCTCCAAACCGTTTTGATCGTGACCACAGGGTCAAACTCTCAGCTGGGACAGGGGCTCCCTCCAAACTGTTAACCCGTTCGTCATTCGGTCATCCGGAATGATCCCATGTGTTAACAAGCTGAGGTGAGGCTATCTCTTCACAATTGTTCTGACACCTTTCCCGAGCCCGTTTTGATCCCTTTTCCGTTCGTGACGCACGGGTTCAAAACTCTTAGCTGAGGTGAATTCCTCCAAGCCGTTTTGATCGTGACCACAGGGTCAAACTCTCAGCTGGGACAGGGGCTCCCTCCAAACTGTTAACCCGTTCGTCATTCGGTCATCCAGAATGATTCCACACGTTCACAAGCAGAGGCGAGACTATCTCCCTTCCAAACCCATAATTCTGATGCATTCCGAACTATTCTCTCTGGCTCGTATCATCCATATTAGGGGTCTGAGGTAACCCTTTTCGAACTGTAAGCAAGATCACCGAATTGGGTCATTCCTTACTTATAGCTAAAAGGGCGACTCGCTTCCGAATCAAGTTCATGACTGAGGTGAGCTTTTTCAAAACCATAGTTCTGATTCCCCGGGCGACAATACGTACTTTATCCGAACGTCGCTCGGTCAATCCATATCTTACAGTCTTGACACCATCTCCAAACCGTTTTGATCCCTTTGCCCGTACGTAATTACAGGGTCGACTTTGGCTAAGTTGACGACTCAGCTCCCTCCAAACTGTTAACCCGTTCGTCATTCGGTCATCCGGAATGATTTTGCGTGTTAAAAAGCTGAGGTGAGAATCACTGTCCTCGAACTCCAGGCCATTTTGATCCCTTTATCAATGCGTAATTACAGGGTCAAAACTCTTGCTGAAATAATGGCTCCCTCCAAACTGCTAATATGTTCATCATTCGGTTCTCCAGAATCGATTCTCATATTAATCGCTGAGGTGAGACTAATTGAGTGTCAAACTCCAAGCTGTTGACTGAGAATGACTTTCCTTCCATGTTGTTAACTCATTCGTCATTCGGTCATCCGGAATGATCGTGTTAACCACGGGCACCGATTTTCTGAGCCTCAATTCTTCAAGCCGTTTTTTATCCCTTTATTCCTTCATAAATCTAGGGTCAAAAACTCCCTTAGCTGAGAATTGATTTTCCTTCCATGTTGTTAACCCGTTCCTCATTCGGTCATCCAGAATGATCGTGTTAATCATGGGCTATGTTTATGTGGAAGTTATGTCTCCCTCTCTATACATTTTTTTAGAGGTGGCAACAACCGTTTTTACTGATAAAATTTTCTTAGATGTTCCACATTCCAAGTACCTGCCGGTCGGCCTTCGGTATTTTGTAGGCCAAACGTTCCTGAAGCATACTTCTTACATACTTGGTAGGGGCCTTCCCAATTTTGTGCCATTTTTCCACCTTCGAGAGGTTAGCTTTTTTCTCACTTCCTGAGCACCAGGTCCTCTACTTCGATTGAACGAACTTTCACTTGTTTATCAAAGTATCTTCTTGTGGCTCTGTGATACTCTTCCATTTGTGCAGCTGTCAGGTCCCTTCTTTCTTCTATGAAATGTAATTCGGCCCGTAAGTTGTCCTCATTCTGATCTGGGTTGTAATGCACCGTTCGGTGTGTGTGAACTAGGATCTCTGTTGGTACTTTGGCCTGGAAACCATAAGCGAGGGCAAATGGAGTTTCTCTCGTGGCCGTTCGGGGTGTAGTCCTGTAAGTCCACAAAATATAATGTAACTGATCAGGCCACGATGAGGAGTATTCTTCAAGTTTCTTCTTCATACCATCCATGATAGTACGGTTCATATTCTCTACTTGGCCATTCGCCTGAGGGTACGCCACGGATGCTCTGGAATGCTTGATTCCCCATTTCACCAGGTAGTTCTCAAAATTCCGGCTCACGAACTGCCTTCCATTATCAGTTACAATCTGCTCAGGGATTCCGAAACGGCAAATGATATTCTTCCAGACAAACTTCTGACATTTAACATCTGTGATGCTGGCCAATGGCTCGGCCTCTACCCATTTGGTAAAGTAATCTATCCCCACGATGATATACTTGTTGTTTCCAGGGGCCGTAGGTAGAGGACCTAACAGGTCGATCCCCCATCTTGCGAACGGAAGAGCCACCATCATTGGAGTGTAGAAAGTGGCAATGACGAGATAGCCTCACCTCAGCTTGTGACCCCCAGTACTTCTTTGAATAGCATCCCGATCATCCTTTGAAAAGTTGCCATTGCGTTCTTTAATCCGAATGGCATGACGATATAACAAAACACACCATCCGAAGTAACGAACGCCGTTTTCTCTGCATCAGCTGGGTGCATGAATATCTGATGGTAACCCCGGAAAGCATCCATGAAGCTCAGCAATTCACATCCGGCAGTTTCATCTACTAGCAGATCGATCCTCGGCACTGGATAGGGATCCATGGGGCAAGCTTTATTTAGGTCCGAGTAATCCACGCACATTCTCCAAGTAGATTGTTTTGGGGCTAGAACCACATTTGATAGCCATTCTACGTGGATTACTGGACGGATGTGCTTTATCTTCAGCAAGGTGGCCACCTCCCGCTTTGTGAATTCCCGTCGTTCGGTTGCTTGGTACCGTTTCTTCTGCTGGACTGGTTTTGCATCAGGCCGAACGGCAAGTTTGTGACATATTATCTCCGGATCAATACCGGGCATATCTTTTGGCCCCCGGGCAAACAATACCTGAAACCTTTTTAGGACGGAAATCACGCCATCCCGGATGTCAGCTTCCAGATCTACCCCGATAGCTACCTTACGGTTCGGGGGGGAATCCAGGTCGATTTGTTCAAGAAGAGTGGCGGGTTCTGGGTGTGCCTCGAACTCCGTTCGGTGGGTTTCCACCTCAATTGTATTAACCCGCATCCCACGAGTGTTCATCTGTTTCAGGGCCTCTCGATAACATGTCCGGGCTGTCTTCGGATCAGTTCTGGCCACCCCAACCCCAGTGTCTGTAGGGAATTTGATGCATGAGTGGCGGACAGAGGCTATTGCCTCCAGATCTTCCAATCCTGGTCGGCCCAATATGGCATTGTGGGCACACTTTATATCCACCACCACGAACGTCATTCGGAGTGACGCTTTGTGTGTTTCATCCCCAATTTCAACCATCAATTGGATGGTACCCTCAGCCTCAATGCAATTACCTGTGAAACTTGCCAGTGGGGTCCGTAGGTGGGTCAGTTGACTTCTTTGTAGACCCATTTTTTCGAATGATTGTAGATACAATACATTCACACTGCTCTCGGTATCGACCAGTACTCAGCGGATCAAAGCATTGTCAATACACATGCTCACCACCAGTTCATCCCTGTGCGGGCTTGGAGAGTTGGGTAAATCAGCTGGCCCGAACGTGATCGGGTCCGTCCTTCCTTTCTTCTGGGGGGGAGCGGAGACGGTTCCCACATAAAGACTTCGCTCGAATCTTTTCCATTCGGCGTTCGAATCCCCTGTCTCCCCCGCCCCCGAATATAACCTTGACCTCCATTCGAGGTTTCTTTCCAGGGCCTCCCGAGCCCTCTGGTTCATCCCTGGGGGGAACATATACGTCATTTTGAGGCTGGGCATCACGTTGGGCATCCCAGCGCCAGCTATTAGGTTTCCTGATTGGTTTCAACGTGCCCACAGCGTTTGGATCCTTATTCACATATTTGCCCAGGTGACCTCGTCGGATCAAATCCTCAATGGCTGTTTGTAGGGCCCTGCAGGCATTGGTGGCATGACCCTTCCTGTTGTGGTATTTACAGAAAGCATTGACATCCGCTCCCATAAACTGCCCAGAATCAGTCGGGAGGGGAATATTGTCCCTCTCGTGCTGATAAATGGTCGCTACTGATAGGACCAGGGGAGTAAATCTCCCTTGCTTAGGAGGTATATCGGCCGCTGGGCTAGGACCCAGCCGATCGGCCATTCTGATCGGGGCAGCAGGCGTAATGACCTTATCCCTGATCATTATCTCCTCTTCTAGGGCGACATGCTTGCGAGCCCTGTCTAATACCTCGGCATACGCTGTACCCGGATTTTTCTTCAGATCCTTGTATAACTCCCCCGTTCGGAGAGCGTTCGTGAATAGGGTAATGGCGGTATCATCCGTCATGCTTCCCACTGTCAGAGTTTCATCCCTCCATCTCTTCAGAAATTGATTGAGGGTCTCTTTGGCGTTCTGCTTCACGCTGGTCAGATAGCTGAAGTGCCGTTTGGGATTGGCACTAGAAGCAAACTGGGCCAAGAATAACACCGATAATTCGGCGAAACTGTTGATTGACCCAGGTTGGAGTGTCCCGAACCACTCCTGGGCAGGCCCTCTGAGCGTGCTAAAAAACAACCGGCAAATAGCAGCCTCGGTGCTCCTAGCAGCATGAGCCCCCCTTGGTAACTCCTCAAATGCACATGGGGATCTCCCACCCCATCATAGATTTGGCCGGTCGGCGGCTTGACACCCCCTTGGATGTCTGCATACATGAGTTCCCTGGTGAAAGGGGAAGTAATTCCCAGCTGAACGGGGGCAGGTTGTACAGGCGCCCTGTTCATCTGGTCCCGCATCTCAATCATCTGCCTCCTCATCTCGGCCATTTCTTCCTCCTGGGCCGTCAAAGGGGGCGGTGGTGGAGCCCTCATGTCCGTATAGTCCCGGTCCCAATGTCGTTGAGGGGCCCTGGTATTCTCCCGCTCGGCATACTGGAAATGATGACCAATGGGAGTTGGTCCTCTAGCTTGTGACCCGATCGGGGTTCGATCACTGGGACTGTGGTGCGCTGTTGGTGGGGCGCTACGTCGATTATCCCGATGGGCATGCGAACGGGATGACGTTGTGGTTGTTTCCGTGCGTGGAGTCTCCCCTGTAAAGCTGGACCCTCCTTCCTCTTCGTTCGCCATATGCTGCATGACCTGGGCCATGTCTCGCATGGCCTGAGGATTTCTTCTCAGAGATTCGGGAATCACAAAATCCCCATCGAAACGAGGATACGATCCTCGGCTGGATTGTCCCTGAGGGTTTTGACTCCCCGGGGTGTGACTCCTCCCGTGACGGCGTGAACCGTCGTTTGTATGATAGGAGCTGATTCTGACCATTTTTTAAAATAGTGGTTTTTTGGATGATTTGAATGTGAAACTTTTTTGTAAGTTCCCACAGACGGCGCCAAAGTTGAGGGTAAATCCCGTAGATCCGAAAGCCCAACACGAACTTTGGATATATCAGGAATGACACAGAATCAAGGTGTATAAACAAAATATATAAGATGAACTCACTAATACTCGAAAGCCCACTTGTATTAATTAACCAGTCTGATTACAAGGAATTTCCCGATCGGTAGGTCGGAAACAATACTTTAATACAAGAAATAAGAGCAATGATGCTATTCTAGAGCCTGAGTATTGAAATGCTAACCCTTACAATGACTTAAAACCTTCTATTTATACTAATGGAGAGCATGGGCTGCCCTATGCTGATTGGCCGTTGTTCCACCGACTTGGTCACCCATGTTTCCACTTGCTGATGTCACAATCTGACATTAATTGCACCTGGCCACTTGCCGGTTGGCCGTTTGTTCGAACGGGATGTTGGGCTATGCTGAAGATGCTGTCAAATTGGCCCAAGTATAATATATAGTCCGAACTCCGTTCGGTATGTCTTCTTACTGGGCCAACCCTTATTTGGGCCGAATCTCATTCGGCATTAATTCTACCTTGATTATCTTATCATAGCGTGATGGGCCCGTTGCTTGGGCGGGGTATCTTGGGCCTTCTTGATCCGGGTATTGGGCCTCTGGATCAATATCCCAACATGGTTGATTGTTTCTATGTCAGTGTGGAAAGGATGATTATTGGAGTTGAATGGGTCTCTAGGTACTTCATTTGGTTTGTTATAGCATATGTCATTTTCTACTGCGCAACCCAAAAAAGAAGGTTAATGGACATTCCCGTCAGATCATTTACTGTGAACATTTTTAGGAGTCAAAATGTAAAAAATGAGATTATTGAATCCTACTTATGTGCAAATTGCATTGAGGATATTTTGGGGTGATTATACGGAGTAGTGAGAGTGTTGAGTGGATTTCCCCATCCTCAATTGACTCCCTTACAAAGAAAAAGAAAAGGAGGATCAAGTTTGGGGTTTCTAGGATGAGAGTTTCACCAATCTAGGCCTTTAGAGTTCAGAAAAGGAGGTTGATGTAGGCGAATCCATTTAAGGTAAAGGAGTAAATGTGTGGGCGGTATCATGATGACATCATACCCATTAATTAAGGGCAATTACTTTTTGTGAATTGAAAGGTTTAGATGCATTTGAACGGTTTGAATGAGGGAAAAGTTGATCCAATTATCCAAACTGAATTTAAATTGGTTAAAATAATTTTATTGCATTTCATAAGAGAATAAAATGATTACCGAGTTCTTACTTGAAACTATTTAATATTTTATTAACTCACAAAGTCAAAAAATTGATTTTATACAGAGGGAATATTATTGACAACACTGAAATGCAAGAAAAACCATATTCACATAGTAGATAAAATCACCTAAGTAGTAAGTCGGAGTAAAACATACTTTCTCCGTCTCTTTTTAGTTGCAACAGTCAACATTTCACGTTTGCCAACGCACAACTTTGACCATCATTATATTTAATTCTGTAGTAGTAAAAATAAAATAAAAATTAGATTATAAAACTTAGTAATGAGACGAATTTAACAACATTTTTCAAAAAAATAATAATTCACATACATTAATAAATAAAATGTAGTCAAAGTAAAGTACATGAATAGTGTATATACTCCAATGTTGCAATTAATAGAGTATAATTGGTTTCTTCTAAAAACATGCCCCATGCAATTCTATTTAAGCAAGTTCTTATTTTTATTTTAAAAAAAGATTATAATACTCCTATTTGGGAAAGGAACAAGTTTTATAATCCTATTTTAGATTTTTGTTTATACGCGTATTTTATTTCTATTTTGAGTAATTTATCGAAAATATAGAGATAGGGGTAGTGTTAGACCATGCATAGTCCTAAATAAAATAGGAGTCAAAAGGGGGTTGAATAGAAATTTTGACTCGTATTTTATCACATTGAAGGGAATTTGAGGAGAGGAAAATAGAAGGTGAGAGTCATTATTTGAGGGAGAGGATTACCTCCCATAACAATGACAAAAAATGGTAGTAATGTAACATTGTGTAGGCGGTGGCCCCTACCACGTCATGTGTTGCACATAAGGGAATGTAATAGTTAGTACTCTCTTCGTCCCTAAAAGAACTTCCAACTTTTCATTTTTGTCCATCCCAAAAAGAATTTCATTTTCCTTTTTTGGTAAAGAATTTGTGATTCACATCAATTCTTACACATTCTTACACATTTCTCTTTCCTCTGCACAACTCTCCACCACATAATTCTCACTTTCTTAATCCGTGTGTCATTTGTAGTACGGAAGAACATTTAGGGACGGAGAGAGTACATGGAACGTTGGCATGATGATTTCCCACACAAACATTTTTTTATACGGAGTAATATTTTTAGGTTAACCCAATGATTTAGACGTAGAGAATTGTTTGAACGAGGAAAGGGAGAATGATCAAATGTCCCAAATCGAAATCCAATGGTTAAAATAATAACATCGTATATTTTATTTTTCCTCTATGTTTAAATTTTTTTGAATGGAAAAAGGTACGAAGATAATTTAATCAAATTTTAATTTTTGTATAACGAAATGTGTATTTTAGAATTTTATATTTATTCAGGAAAAAACAAAAGAATAGTGTATAATAATTTAAGCAATTTTTTTACGGACGTGATATGTAATTATACAATGCTGCTGGTTAAATGTTTAAATTTTATTCAACGGCATATCATAACATTGTTGAGGCTGTCTTTGACCCCCGTTGAATTGACAGTGCAGAAATGAAGATTAATATTATACGTAGAAGTGGTCCAACTCAACTGGTCGCCAACTCACCCTCCATTCTAGAGATCTAGATTACGAAAATCCTTGAAAGAGTTTTAGCCTTGTTTACCCCTTGCTCCCCCAGCCTCTCTCTTGACTCCCTTGGGGTAAAAAAATTAAAAGTGAACAATAAAAGAATTATATGTAGTATTAATATAAAAAAATATCATGCCAATAGTTCAAATGGAGGACGTTGTTGACGTGGATTTTTTTGATGAAATGATGTGAAAGTGTATACTCCTTATTATATTTACAAATTTTCGATTTAAAATTTATTCGAGAATTTAGTGAAATAAATTACGGAAGAACACTATCTGGATATACATTTTCACGCACTGGTTTTCAGTAATTTATATAAGTGAGTTTCAGATAGAAGTTTAAACGGAAACTTCAGGGATACGGAGTATAATTTAAACCAGATGAAAACCATTTTGAGAATATGAATTCCACCCATAAGGACAAGGTTAATCATACTCTTATTAGTATAGACTATCATCCTAATTGATACGGAGTATTAAAGTGTTTGTATTGAAGAAGTTTAGAACGCAGGAATCTATGCGCAAGCTTAGTGACGGTGGTGTAGTTTAATACAGTAGGACGAATCTGAAGAGAGTCGATTTTTTATTGGAGTAAAACACTTTTACCATTTTGATGATGGCTTTGACTGAATTCTTACCTCGTCTCGGATCTCAAGATTAGAAAGAAGGAAATACTGGAGCGAGCTCAGTCATAAAATGTGGCTGGCTGTGCAGCACCATACTCCAAGCCCCACACTACTCGTATGTGAAGAACCGAAGATGCTTACCACACAGTAGACTAAAGTAATTATAGAGCAGACACAGAACGTAGAGTGAGAAAGCTACCAAATCCGGATATTTCCTTGCCGTGGAAGAAGGGCGTTGGGGAGATGAGAGATCTGTAGCCCTGCAGAGCGCACGCACCATAATGGCCAGCTCGGAGGTTTCGATCGGAGGTTACGCTGAGCCCAGTGACGGCTCACGACCCGCCGCTTGTCCTGGACCTCAGAGTTTCTCCGCCGCAGGGAAGGGTAATCATTTTTACATATACGGGCCTCTGTCTGTTGTTGTTTTTCTATTCGTAGGAAACAACGGTCTTTTCAGTTTCTGAGCTGATGTGTGTGTGAATTTTATACACACGCGCGCGCGCATATGCATTTGAATTCATCGGGATTTGTTTTTCTTTTCCGATTAGGTGAAACTGAGTCGGCCTTGTACATGGAGCTATGGCGGGCTTGTGCTGGGCCGCTGGTGACTGTGCCACGAGAGCAGGAACTGGTGTTTTATTTCCCCCAAGGACATATAGAGCAGGTTGGTGTTTTATACGCCTTTGAAGCATTTGTTGAGCTCAATTGTCTTTTCTACTTTAGTACTGTGTTTTTTTCTGTTCATTTATATATTTATTTGAATATATTTGCGGAGCTCCTTACAGCTCTGTGCTGTCTTGGAATTTGACTGTCCATAGCCACAAATTTGGTTTTATTTATCAAATGAATTTTTAATGGTTCCATTTCGTAGGTCGAAGCATCCACTAATCAAGTGGCTGACCAGCAAATGCCTGTGTATAATCTTCCTCCCAAGATACTGTGCCGTGTTGCCAACGTCCTTTTGAAGGCAATGTTTGTTCATATGAACCTGTTGTTGTGTTCTTAAAGGGTTCTTACATTTAATATTCAGATTTTAGAATGATTTCTTCTCAACATTATCTCTTGATGTTATATTCCTGTAAATGTTCAGGCAGAACCAGATACAGATGAGGTTTACGCCCAAGTGACCTTGATGCCTGAACCAAATGTAAGTTGTATTCATACAAAGTCAAATACCTACTAATGCATTCTCAACCAGGATTTAATGTAATACCTACATGTGATTGTTGGCAGCAAGATGAGAATTCCGTGAAGGGGGGATCCATGCCATCGCCACTGCCACACTTTCATGTATATTCTTTTTGTAAAACTCTTACCGCCTCAGATACCAGCACACATGGTGGGTTTTCTGTGCTTAGGCGGCATGCAGATGAATGTCTCCCCCCACTGGTTAGAATATTTATGAAACTTTATTACTGTCTATATATGTGTTATCAGTTAATATAATGTGTTTGTGAAAGATGATTTGCATATATTAAATTAATTCGAATTATTGCTGATCTGTGACAGGACATGTCCAGGCAGCCTCCAACTCAGGAGTTGGTGACCAAAGATTTGCATGGAAATGAGTGGCGCTTCAGACATATATTCCGGGGTATATTTACAAAATTCCAATTTTAATAAACTATGATGCTCCATGCTCGTGATACTTTCATACTTTTATCTGGAAAGGCAAATATGGATAGTCACCATGCACTCCATTTCCTGTGTATTTATATTTATAATCCAGTGACTTGATCTTTAACCAATTAGCGAATAGAATACTAAATGCTTCTTATGTTCAACTGCTTCATACTTCAGTCTTTTTTCTTTTAAGTTACAGTAGTGTTGCATTGTTCATAAGTAGTACTTCCCTCCATCCCATAGAAAGGTTCTCACTTTCCATTTTTGGACGTCCCATATAAAGGTTCTCATTTCGATTTTAGGAAACAATTAACAATCTTAAATGACAAATTAATCATTAAATACTAAAAATAATGCATTTATAACATCACAATTATCAACATTAACCCCATTATATTATATGCCTATTAAAATTATTTCTCAATATCTACACAAACTTATGTTATTTAATTATTGTCTAAATAACCGTGCCGCTTTGCTATGGGAACCTTTAAATAGGACAGAAGTAGTAGAAGATTTATGTAATTTTTACGTTTTCTTTGTTCATCTTTTGGTTCTGCCATTTCTGTAATAAATATTACATTGCGTATTGCAAACTTAATCTAGGGCAACCAAGGAGGCACCTCCTTCAAAGTGGTTGGAGTGTGTTTGTTAGTTCAAAAAGGCTTGTCGCAGGTGATGCATTCATATTTCTAAGGTTGGCAACCATTCTTTGTGCTAGATATCATAATATTTTCAGGACAACCAAATGACAAAATGAGTGTTCCTGTGTTATTATCTATTTGTTGTCAGAGGTGAGAATGGGGAGCTCCGTGTTGGTGTAAGACGGGCCATGAGACAGCAGGGTATTTCTCCGTCATCTGTTATATCCAGTCACAGCATGCACCTTGGGGTTCTGGCGACAGCATGGCATGCCATTCAGACTAAAACCATGTTCACTATATACTACAAGCCCAGGTCTACAGAATAGCACGAATGAAAAATCTATTTATCCTTTTCACCCAAAGTGTATCACTTTGCTAACTTGTAAATGTGTGTTTTACAGGACAAGCCCTGCTGAATTTATCATTCCATATGATCAGTACATGGAGTCCATTAGAAACAATCACTCCATAGGAATGAGATTTAAAATGAGGTTTGAAGGGGAAGAAGCTCCCGAGCAGAGGTATGTCTAATGTATTTGTACATCTATGGTTACAGGTTTTTTCTATCTATAAATTCTAGGCGAGCTGCTAATGCTGTGTGAATGTTATATGGTGGTAACCCCCTATGTACTTAGATTTGCTGGGACCATTGTTGGCATTGCAGATTGTGATTCCCAGAAGTGGCCTGAATCAAAATGGAGATGTCTGAAGGTAATAATACCCTTTTCATATTAGAGGGAGCGAATTATGGATAAATTTTATTAATGATGCCAAAAGGCTCTGTGCTGTTATCTTTAGGTGCGGTGGGATGAAACTTCGACAGTTCCTAGACCTGACAGGGTTTCACCTTGGAAAATAGAGCAAGCTCTTTCTCCTCCTTCACCAAATCCACTCCCGGTACCTAGACAAAAAAGGCACCGGCCCACTATTTTACATCCTGATTCCCCTGTCCTTGCAAGAGAAGGTAGTTCTTATCCTTTCTTTTATATCATTCATTCTTTACCTATATTCTTTATTAGTCAAGCTTACTAAGCTTCATATATGTTTTTAATTTGTATAGCTTCATTCAAAATATCCATAGACTCTCCAACAGCTTCCGCTGGGCTTTCAAAGGTCTTGCAAGGCCAAGAAGTGTCAACCATGATAGGTGGTTCTTTTGCAGAAGTTAGTGAGTCGGACCCGTCTGATAAGCCAGTAGGATGGGCACCATCTTTCGATGATGAAAAGACTAACAATCTTTTCACAGCACGCCGATATGGTTCAGACAAATGGTTTTCATCAGAAAGAATCGAACAACCTTCTTTCTCAGATTTATTATCAGGTGTTGGCACACAAATGAACCCCTCACATGATTTTTGTTTACAGTCTGGGGATGAGTCTGCAGTTGATGCGAGTTCAGTGAAGCAAAATACACTTCATCATCAAGAACGAGAGTATAGCTTACTTGGGAAGCAATGGTCTATTGTGCCCTCAGGCCTGTCACTGAATTTGACAGATGCAAACACTGAAAACCATGTAGAAAGTTCTGATGTTCCATATCAACCACGAGGAGACTATTGGTATGGGGGTAACAACAATAATTTTGTGCTACCAGGTAACAAACTAGAATATCATCAAAGGAACTGGTTGACTCCCCGACAAATGTCTCAGATAAAAGCCCCTTCTCATTCCAGAGATCCATTGTTTACATTCGAACCATTGCAACAACTTGAGGTCATGAAGCCAAATGATGAGAACTGCAAACTCTTTGGCATACCCCTTATAAGTAATAGCTCTGCTGTACCCATAAACACAGTGTTTGAGTCAGGTCACATCCATGCCGGTATGAACTCCCTTTATTCTGCTGCAATTGAGCTAAATGAAAGTCTTGAAAAGAAGGCCAAGGCTCCTAAAGAGTTAGATTGTCGACCTACTGGCAATGAGCAAAAGAAAAGATTTCAATCTTTTTGCCCGGATGGTAGAGAAAATGAGGGGAAAATCTACAGTGGTTCTACAAGGAGTTGCACCAAGGTTTCATTTCCCCCCTGTTGTTGATGTGCTTATTTTCTTTATGACTTTTTCTAAGATTTGTAACAACTTCAGACAACTGTTTTTAAGCTCAGGTTCAGAAACAGGGCACAGCCCTTGGAAGGTCTGTGGATCTCTCCATGTTTAAGAGCTATGATGAATTGATAGCAAAACTAGACCAGCTGTTTGACTTCAATGGTGAACTTATGTCTCAAGACAAGAATTGGATGGTTGTGTATACTGATGATGAGGGTGATATGATGCTTGTGGGAGATGATCCATGGACGTACGAATTTTAGTTTCCTAGCACTAACAAATAATAATGTTTCCTTTATCTACCGTGTCAAGTATATTTAAATGACTAAAAATGTTATCTTCCTATTTCTTTGAAACAGAGAATTTTGTGGTATTGTTCGTAAAATTGGTATCTACACGAAGGAGGAGGTACAGCAGATGAATCCAGGGGAGCTGGATTCGAAAGGCGATGATATGTCATCTGTTGCAGAAGGTCTGGACACTATTGAAATGAAGAGTTCGCGGTTCCCTTCAGCATCCAGTGCTGAGGAATGTTAAATTTCTCTGAAAACCCCTAGGTATATACTATCCTCCGTTCCTTTTTAATCGCAACATGTTGAATTTTACACTATTCACATGCTCTACTTTGACTACATTTTATGCTATTATTTTATGAAAAATATTTTTTTTAAAAATATTGTTCAATTCATCTCATTACAAATATTCAATATATGATTTTTAATATTTTTTTACTAATAGAATTAAGATATAATTACGGTCAAAGACGTGCGTTGGCAAATGTGAAATGTTAACCTTTGCAACTAAAAAAGAACGGAGGGAGTATATGTATAGAGCCTGCAAATGATATACGGAGTACTTGATTTTATTATTGTATATCTTGATGTTTGTGTTATTTAGCTTTTGTTTGGGATCTATGAATATAATCTGCACATCAATTGAAAGATGATGTAACTGCTTGAAATGAAGAAGGTCTGGACACTATTGAAATGAAGAGTTCGCGGTTCCCTTCAGCATCCAGTGCTGAGGAATGTTAAATTTCTCTGAAAACCCCTAGGTATATACTATCCTCCGTTCCTTTTTAATCGCAACATGTTGAATTTTACACTATTCACATGCTCTACTTTGACTACATTTTATGCTATTATTTTATGAAAAATATTTTTTTTTAAAAATATTGTTCAATTCATCTCATTACAAATATTCAATATATGATTTTTAATATTTTTTTACTAATAGAATTAAGATATAATTACGGTCAAAGACGTGCGTTGGCAAATGTGAAATGTTAACCTTTGCAACTAAAAAAGAACGGAGGGAGTATATGTATAGAGCCTGCAAATGATATACGGAGTACTTGATTTTATTATTGTATATCTTGATGTTTGTGTTATTTAGCTTTTGTTTGGGATCTATGAATATAATCTGCACATCAATTGAAAGATGATGTAACTGCTTTTATATAGTACCAGTGAATATGACTAGTCATTTCTCCAATGATACTTGGCAGGTTTATAGTGGCCTCAGGGAGATGACTGAAGTCTTACTGATCTGTCTCTAGTCCTTTGGGGATGGGGTGCATGAATCCCTTTCAACTTGTATGAGAGGGTCTCTCTTCCCTTATCTCTACGGTCTACAAATTAGTATTTTTATCGCGATATATACTGTATATAGTTGCTATGCTCAACAATGCATTGGTCTTTCTTTGAAGGTTCCAATCTTATATATATAGCCCATCTTGCCGAGTTTCTTCAGCTCTGGATGCAAGTAAGAGGTAATGTGATGCCTACATCCACGATGAAAATTTTATTGGGGATTAGGGGAGTATGGAATTCTGAATGAGTGTTTTTATATTCCAAAACTGTATTTTGTATGGTATTTCAACTGTTACACCATGTAGTATTTAATAAAATTATTTCACTTCTTGAATATATGTGGTAACAAAATAGGTTGAATGAACCAGACATATAGTAGCAGCACACCAAGTTTTAGTGCTGATAGTCTTGACTTTGGCAAGCCAATGTTAAACCATTTAGCAGTGTCTATTTAAGGAAGTATATATGATGACATTTTGTCATTAGCGATTTAGCAGCCAATGTTAAAGCATCAATGGTGCTGCCAAATTTCAGGCATAGTTGCACCCACCCAAATCGAATATTGGCATCAATGGTTTAAAACCCGGATTGCCCTGAATGATCCTGTGGGAACGGTTTAACCATGAGGCTTGTATATTTGGTTTGTTTGTTGACGTGCTGTCCTGTTTTAGCATTTGGCCCGGATTAACCTGCCAAGAACTTGAGTTGAATTGCTGACCTGGAGAAAAATCACCATCCAGTAGCTGGTTTTAAGACTGACCTGGTGCATCAACAAAAAAGTTTCCAATCCACGAAAAAAAAAAAAGATAAAAAAACATCTCATTTCATTCCCGTTTTACACTTTTACTAATACTTCTGTATTAGGTATATAAATATTCTATATGCTTAACTATTTTAGTTTTAGAAATGGCCCCCCTCCCCCAGCTTCTCTTTAGGCCTTTTATAATTTTGTAATTATACTGTGCAGGTTTTACTTTAATTAGATTTAAATGTTTTGTGATTTCATTCTCCCACTATATTTTAGGGGTAGGAGGAGACGGGATCCCTGATTTGGGATGAAAACTATGATGTTAATTGTATAGACGTGTATCTTATTATTATGGGATTCAGATTCTCTGTTAGATTCTTTCAATTTCTCATTACATGCTCCATTGTTTTGCAAATAAACTATTATATGGCAAAAATCAAATCACAAAAATAGAAATGAATACAATTTGATACTCAAAATTAGAGAATAAAATGATGTTGATCACGAAGAATAAAATTGAAAGTTACAAATGGAACACAAAGTTGTAATAGATGATTGCAGGCGATTATTACACTTCATATTATCATAGCTCAAGTATAACACTATAACTCAACGTCTTTGATTTCTAGCTCTATTTTCTGTTTTGAAAATGTTTTGGTTATTTTCTTTTTCTTCCATTTTTGGTAAAGTAAAATGTGGTGGGATAAAGGTTCATTGATCTTCCACTTGATGAATAAATTTTAGGGTTCCCCATTATGAAAATGATCTTCGGACAATACTTTAACATGCTC
The DNA here is from genome assembly GCA_945859875.1 of Cuscuta europaea. Taxonomy (NCBI): domain Eukaryota; kingdom Viridiplantae; phylum Streptophyta; class Magnoliopsida; order Solanales; family Convolvulaceae; genus Cuscuta; species Cuscuta europaea. The sequence continues at coordinate 6,428,131 of CAMAPE010000046.1, read as the reverse complement.
CCTCAGCTCGATGGATCTGGATAAGCGTGTACATAGATAAAATAAAGGATCTACACAAGAGTATAGACTTCTTACTATAAAAGTGTGTCCCACACCATAAAGGTATAAAAAAATACTATATAAGACTCTGGGCTGCTCCTCATATGAGATTGATCTTTTACTCTTTTAGGATGAAACTCACAGTTTTAACATGGTATCAGAGTCAGCTCCAATTGCGGATTACTAGGGTTTCCACGAGATTTGAATCAATATACGTTAGAGATCAATGAACCTTTGTCCCACCACATTTTACTTTACCAAAAATGGAAGAAAAAGAAAATAATCAAATGGACATAAGGAAAAATGGGCATGTATAATCTTAACTATTAGTGATCTGCTCAAAAGTATCAATTTCCTCAAAATAATCCCAATTAATGAAAAAATTCCAAAATAGTCCAGTGACTTATGATAATTCCTATTTCCTAGAAGAGGAGGTGTCACAATCTTGAGTGATCTGTGACTTAAAATAAAGTGACTTAATGCCCAGTGACTTAAAATCCCAATTAATTGAATTAAGAAAAGTGAGTTTGTATGGTTGATATTAAATTGATAAGATAAGAATAAAGTTAGAATGATTTATAATCACGTAAATTGTATCAAATTTGGTATGAGACAATTTCAGTAAAATGGATTGAAACTGAAAAATGAGACAATTTTTACGGAATGAAAATACTAATATTTATGAGTCAATGGAGCATTTTAAAATTATTTTTTAATAGTTGAAGTTATTTTGCAATAATTGATATTTTGAATTATTTTAAACAAATCACTAATTGATATGAGAATAGGGAATACTTCATCGGTTCTTTTTTAGTTGCAACATTCACTTTTTCGGTTTTGTCGGTTTTAAAATGTAATCAATGTAGAGTACAAGAATAGTGTGTAATTTTAATGTTGCAAGTAGGGGTGTTCGTCGGTTCGGTTTGGTCGGTTTCGGTTTCGTCGGTTCAGTTTGGTCGGTTTCGGTTTTAGAAAAGGTAAAACTGTAAACCGAACCGCACTACTTGAGTCGGTTTCGGTTCGATTAATTTCGATCGGTTTGTGTCGGTTTCGATTGGTTTTATCATGTTTTTGTCGATTTTTGTCGATCGGTTTCGATTCAGTTAGTTTTTTAACCCAAAAGATTAAACCGTAAATGGTGCAACTTGCAACTATTATCATACAGGAGGATAATAGTTAATGTGACTGGTTCCTCCAAAAATACACCTCTCGCTAGAGTAGTAGAGTTGCTCAAAACATAGCAGCAGTTAGAGATTGGAAAAATGCGTGGGTACACCTTTTGTGAACATGTCTGTCCTCAGTAGACAAGTTGTCTGTCTACAGACTGCTCTACATGTGTACATGTGTACACAAATGTACATGTGTGCAGATATGTTCTTATTCACGAAAACTCAGCCGAGTTTTAGAAATGTTCCGAGCGACGTCATCACACCCGCCATACGAAAAATATGACGTCAGGAAGCGTGATCCGGACACCAAATCGGCCGTCTTGTTAGTGGTTGACATGCAAAACTACTTCTACACGATGGCCAAGCCTATCCTGCCGGAGATCAAGGCCACAATCAATCTCTGCCGCGGCGCGTCAGTGCCTGTGATCTTCACGCGACACCGTCACCAGTCCCAGGAGGACTACGGCATGCTTAACGAGTGGTGGGACGGCAACCTTATCATGGACGGCACTGTTGAGGCCGAGCTCATTCCCGATTTGGGCAGGGTGGATTCTGACTTGGTGGTTGAAAAGTACACTTACAGCGCCTTCAGAGGTAACATTCTTTGCATTGATTTAATGATTTTCAAGTTCATGTGAGTTGTACTACGGACCTACGGTTTAATTTGAGGATCTAAGCATGTCCGTTAGTGCAATCGCCCGACCTTATGCAGTTATGCAAGTAAAGTCTGCGCCCTACGCTTGTGCTGCTCTTCCTCCCAGATGCGAAGCCTCCTGAAAATTGATTGCATGAATTCAGCCGAGTCAATTCCATTAGTTACGCTCCTAAAAGATCATTAGTCACATGCTTTGCCTCCAATTTATGCATTTACATCGATGATGCTAACATTGGTGTGTTGGAATGAGGTTTTACACACTTGGATGTGAATCTGACCCTTTTCACTCTAAAAACGCTTTCTAGAGCTCTCTCAAAGTCTGCCAGCATGTCTTACAGATACCGTTATCTTCAAAAGTCTAGCTAAAACGGTTCAAGGAAAGTCCAAGTATCGCATGCCCTGATTAACCCTTTCCATTATATCACCTAATGTCATTTAGAATTGATAGTCTTTCATCAGTTCCATAATTTTGGATCTGTTTGGGTTTTTCATTATGGTACTTGGTAGAGTATTCCAGGGAATGCCTTATGTTTTTTGCTTTCCATGCTTTCCAATCAATTTTAGGAAGATCATCATTTTTGCTTGAGTGTTCAAAATGGGTGTACTGACCTTTATATTTTACCGAATGTTTCTCCTGATCCACCATCTGCGGGCCTGGTTGTTAGAAATGAGATCCTGGTTATCTTCAGCAGTACTGCAGTAGCATTAACAACACTCTCCTAGTTGTGCATCGTGCATATTGTTGCATTAGAACTGCTCTAATGTCCTACTATAACCCATGGCACATCATACCAAACCCTTTGATTTTCTTCATCCTATTCAAACGGATCTATTAAGATAGCCTTACAAGTGTGGCTAGGAGAAGAAGGGAAATGACGAAAAGATATGAAGATAAGTAACTATACACCCTTCACCCTTGGCAGGGAGTAAATTTCAGTGTTTCGCCTTGCAAAGATACAACAACAACAATAAATCAATAATATTACCCCAGTGTTGCAAAGACTCCCACTTACACTAGTGTAAGGGGGGTTAGATGTACACAGCCTTACCCCTATACTAAAGCACAAAGAAACTGTTTCCGGATGACTGATGCTTCATAACAAAGAAGCGCAGACAGTTTAGTGAGCTATTTTGCTTTATTCCATCAAGCGAAATGTGCCTATTTATGCATGATCTATCATAACCTCACCTTCAAGCCTTGAAAAGATACATGAATTACATCCGAAATAATTGATACTACCTCCGTCCCTTAAAACTTTTTCAAAGTTGACCGGCATGTAGAATAATAAAGTAAAAACTGTGTGGTTGAGGTTTGTGTACAGGAGAGGTAAATAACAGAAACCACAAAATAATTAATTAAAATGGAAAGTGGCAAATGTTTTTGGGACGTCCCAAAAAGGAAAGATGTCAAAGTTTTAAGGGACGGAGGAAGTAGTATACTAGCTCCCAAGAGTCTTGATGGTCACAAATTAGAGTACTTGTAAGTTGTAACCAATTACAATTTAGAGTTTAATCCGTAATAACTTAACTAAGTACGGAGTAGAATATTATTGCCAATAGAAAACTGTTACAAACTAATACCAATATTACTATAGGAAACGGATAATCATACTACGTAATAAAAATCTATCACAAATCATGTCGGGGCGCCCACATCAGATAGTACTGATTACCCAAATCGATAGGTTTCCTATGCGTTAACTAAACAGAGACAAGAAATTGAGTTATTTCACTTTTTTGTTAACTGATTAACAAATCAATTGACTGATGCACCATGATGTGTGTTAGGTACAAACTTAGAGGACACTCTGGCTGAGATGGGGGCAAAAGAGGTAATTGTGTCTGGCGTAATGACCAACTTGTGCTGTGAGACCACTGCAAGAGAGGCTTTTGTGAGGGGTTTCAGGGTTTTCTTCTCCACAGATGCTACTGCTACATCCTCGGCAGAACTGCATCATGCAACCTTAATGAACATGTCATATGGTTTTGCATATTTAGTTGACTGCAAAAGTCTTCAGGATGCATTTTCAACATCTTGATTCTCACCATTATTGTAAAATATTGCATTTAAATGCCCTCTGCATGTATGCAAATGCATAATAAATATACCCATTCGAGTGTGGAAAATAATCATGTGGCTCTATAGTTATGTTCACTGTTCGATAATACTCCTCTGTTCCAAAAAAATCTTCCCGGTTTGACTTGGATCGGAGTTTAAGAAAGTGAGAATAAGTGGAAATGTATGATTGTGTTTGAGTAAGAAAAATATAAATGAATGTTAGCCACACAAAACTTTCCAAAAAGGGAAATTATAAATTTGTTGGGACATCCCAAAAAGGTAGGTGGGAAGAATTTTATGGGACGGAGGGAGTAATAGAGAGCGTGTTCTACAACTTGAGATGCAAGTTTACCGTAGGCTCTGTGTTATGTGCATGCTTGGGATCTCCTTTCAGATCTGGTGGGAAGAACGAGAAAGGGGAAGAATGAAAAGAGATTATTTAGAGTCCATGCTTAAAGCGGAAAAAATTGATGTACGACTTTTCAACACAAGAATTAATTCTTCAATAGTAGTTTATTAATCTATAATACAAGAGCTATATTCATAATCAGAAACATAAAGCTAAAGGCTAATAGAAGCTGACTAAAACTGAATAAGGAAGTAGCAATAATATTATGAATATGAAATTAACTCTAATATTAATAAAAATAAACTAATGATAATAAATATAACACTAGGATGATTCCTTCCATAATACTTTCCACTTTACTTCTGTGCTCACATCTGTCTCTTTCGATATGTGTTAGGGACTTGAGGACTTCAGCCTCCTTCAACACCCTCACTAATCCAATTCTGGCGGCCCCAACTCGCAAAATCTGCCTCGAACGCAGCTTGCCAAGCTAATATGTAGTGACCCAATTGGGATTTGCCAAACTCCTGATCAGTAATGGAGTTGGAATGGAGTCCACATGGATTTGATTCGCCACTAATTGGCATTGAACCATACCCCCTTCCAAATGGACTATGAAACTCGCCCCCTCTGTTTCACACCAATGCCTTATTTCATTCCTAGAAACTTGCCAAGCACACACACCTTATTAATTCTTTAAAGATAATAAAGGGAATGAGTTGAATGTTATATATATTTAAGGAGATCTACCCTTGATCTTTAGGCAAATGATCTTTTCTCTTACAAACCCAGTGGCACACAAATTGAGATGAGTTGTGCAGTGCCACTGTGCTAGTGAGATATACAATACATGCATAGAAACATCAGAATATACGGAGTATGTGTCACTAAGAAAAATTATGCATATAAACAATGAGTTGTATGTCATTTTTTAATCCAAATGAACTTGGAAATTTGCGTTGTGAAGCAATCCCTTTAGCACGACAATGCATGAAGGAAGCTTTGATTGTTGCTTTGCGTCTGAAGTTCTATGTTCAAAAGCTGTGGGTTGACATTTCAAAAGTGTGGACTTTGTCGACCCACTTATACCATGTTTCTTTGCTTTAATCATGCGAAGAGACACACCATCCATAATCAACATAATAGTGATAATGCATGCTTCAAATGTTGGTCTTTATGTTCTTTTTTATTTGCTACCTTATTCTTTATGTAAATAAGTTTGTTGCAGATTGGAATCTGTAGTTAACCCCAAGTCCCTTTTTTGTGTGTAGATTCAGGCTTTTATCCTGTCATGGCAGTGATTTTTCAGATAACATGTTGAGGTGAATGTTTTGTGTGTTTTCTTCATGTTTTTAATTATGTTTTTGTTTTCTTGACTGAGATTAAAAATCTACATTTTACGTAATTGAATCGAGCCTGATTACACAAAGTAACTGAGTAGACATTTAAAATGGGTGGGAGGTATAGTAGAAGAAATTTACAATACAAAAAAAAAACATTCCTAATCAGCTGTATATCCACCACAATCCTTGAAACACCACCCTGTCTATGTTTTAAGGTACCAATGAATAGTAGAAGACAAACAAAGAGTATATAGTATTAATTGAATATGCTGGCCTATGAAATGCTCCTCTTATTCGTTGTTAAGATAATGGTGAAGCTCAGACTGATCACGCCTTGAAAGTGTCACCTTCAAACCATATTTCATGTACAGTGTCAGTGCCATCCTTGGCACTACTGGATGATTCTTTACCACTGTCACATGATAACGGCACAATATGGATGCAGCTGCAAATTTCATTTGGTAGTAAGCGAAATCCTTCCCCAAACACAACCTGGGGCCACCATTGAACGCTGCAAACTTGTAGGCAGACTCGCTCGTGAATCTCCCATCTCTAAGCCACCTCTCTGGCTTATACTCTCTGCAATCTTTTCCCCACACACTCTCCATTCTTCCCATGGCATAGATTGCGTATATCACCTTGGTTCCCTTCTTTAGCACTGTCCCATCTGGGAAGATGTCATCCTGAAGGACCTGTAATGATGATGCAGAAGTCAAGTAATTTAACAGAAGGGTTTTCTTTACGGAGTATTATTTCATAGTGGAGGAAGTACAAGAAAAAGGGCTACTGAAACGAAGAGATTTTGTCTTTGTTGCAGCAATTCATTAATCCTAACTAACATTCTTTTACGGTGAATTTTGTTAATCATCATCATCATTACCGCAGTGTCGCAAAGGCTCCCACACCTTCGGTGTGCTAAGGGGAGGTCGGATGTACGTAGTCACCCCTGTACAAAAGCACAAAGAGACTGTTTTCGGATGACCAATAGTGAAAATCGCGTCGAAAATTGCATGAACTGACTGCTGCTTCATAACAAAGAAGCGCAGACAGTTTACTAAGCCATTTTGCTTTATTCCATCATTTTCCCAAGCCAAAAATAGTGAGTCTTTGGCTCCGTTGGAAATGATTTACGGTGGATTTTGTTGTAGGAAATAATTTTTATTTGTTTGTGCTTTGGAGAATAGTGTATTATGTTGTTTATGGTTGAAGAGTCCTACCTCCTTGTGATCCACAGGGACAGAAGGGTACAATCTCAGAGCCTCGGACAGAGCAGCCTGAAGATAATCCATTTTCTTGATATCCTCTGGCTCGAAGATCGGTGTTTTCCCATACCCTATTTTGGTAGTATGGTTGTTCCCCCTTGAGTTCAATATTTGGCAGATTTCTGCAACGATTCTTTCCTCCACCTCTGGTGTTTGATTCAGGAGCCAGAAAAACCAGCTCAATGCTACAGATGAAGTGTCTCTACCAGCCAATATGAAGTTCACACAAATATCACGCAAATATTTATCTGAAAACGGCCTGCCCTTTTCATCCTTGAGTCCCATAAATACTGTTAGTAGATCTGATCTGTGTTTGGTGGCACCTTCTGACAATGCCAATGACAGCTCCTCCCTTCTCTTCCTGATCACTTCATCTGCAAAGTGGTCAACCTTTTCCAGTGATACTTTCAGTCCCCCTTCTGCCCCAAAGCCGATATACCTCATGGCCTTCCATATAAATGTGGGGAAGACAAAACGCATTATCGTTGCCTCTGTTGCATCCTCGAAAGCTTGGGCAAATGGAATTTCTGGCAAACCGGGCTGCAAACACCCCGGGTCAACTCCAAAAGCTATTATGCAGACATTGTCAAATGTGAGCCGTAGGAGAATGTCCTGCAGATCAAAGGCAGCAGATTGGTTGAGTGACTCCTCCAGTACGGGTAAGAGCCTATGGTGGACAAGCTCCAGCAGAGAATCAGTTGTGAGGTTCCGGAATTTGGCAGAATGGAACTCTAGTCTTGCCGTCTTTCTCTGCTTCTGCCAACTCTCATTATCTGCAGTGAATATGCCGTCGCCTAGAAGATCTTGTACCGTGTTCCGGAAAAAATCTCCTTTGGGGAAGTTTGAGAATCTTTCCTTGAGTAGATACTCCAGGTTCTTCGGGTCAGAAGTCACCACACAGTTGAGATTAGTGAACCATGGGCCTCTGAAGGTAAATGTGCCATTCATGCGGCAGAGAACTCTCGAAAGCCACTCGTACAGGTCTTTACGAACGCCAAGGACTAGAGCAGGCAACATTCCAACAATTGGCCAACATGCCAACCCATGTTTCTTCTCCTGCCTCAGAGCATGTATGGTCAGGAAAACCATGAGAGCAAGGATCAATTCCACTGCCTGAATCTCCGGCAAGAGAAGAAAGCCCTGTGAAGGTAAGTCGCCTGCAGCGTCATATGCAGAAGAGTTGGAGAATCTGGTCATTTTTGCAAGATTATTATTGGTTGTGTAGTTATGCTCATAATGTTGTGGGGGTGCATGAACATTTTGTGATGAGTTATATGCATGGTAGTGTTGGCGTGCATGAGTTTGTTTGTGCTATACATCGGTATACATTTGGTGAGCTGAAAGTTGAAGGTTGCCATTATCATGTGACTAACCATATATTAATTTCCTTTTTCGCTGGGTGACGATATGGAGGATAAGAGGTTGGTGTAACCGTTAACCTAATTCCTTCTTTGTTTATATTGACCGACCTTGTTTGTGATTTCTGAAAGCTAAAAAATTAGATTGATTTGGATGATCATTTACATTTGTTATAAACGGTTATAATTGAATGAACTTTTTTCTCCTTTGCAACAAAAGGTCGCTTTTACAAATTAAAAAATGGAAAATGTCCTCAAAGTAAAAACAATCTAATATTTCAAAATAGAGCTACTCTGTGTCCATTATATAAGAGTATAATAATTACTTACATCTTTAAAAAAATACGGCTAATTTATAAACATGACAATATGATTTGAGCATGATTGTATATACTCCGATTTAAAGAAATAAAAATATTCCTATTCTAGAACTTTATATATCATTACTCCTTTTTTGGGAAATTTCAAAGAACAGTGAAAACATTTTAATGAAATAGGGAGTATAATTTATAGGTTTTTAAGTTAACCTAATTGATTATAACTTCTGTTAATGCTAAGATTTAGTTTCTAAGATTTATTTTTTAATCTAAATTATAAGTTGTTCCAGACATGCCCAATATTAATTTACGGTAATTATTATCCTTGCGATTGAGGAAACATGGCGTCTAAGATTGAAATACGAGTTAATATATTATCTATGATAGATGTGCACTTTTAAATATATGAAAAAGATTATAAGCAAGCTAAGAAATACTAATTCTTTCATAGGCCGTCCTAGGGTTTTTCCGGCGCCGTTCACAACGACGGTCGTGTCCGGCAATTCAGCTCTCAGTGTAGAGGGTGTTGTTCAGACAGAAGCATGAGTATTATGAGTTGGAATGCAGGGGTCTAGGAAATCTCGCTACGGCTCAGAGTGTTACAGATCTGGTGCAGACGAATAGGCCGTCCTTGTTGTTTCTTATGGAAACGAAGATTGAAGGAATAAGAGCGATGGACATACTTAGACGACAAGGTTTTCGTCAGGTCATGGCGGTGGATAGTATAGGGGCGAGTGGCGGAATCGCAATGGGATGGAATGACGAGCTGTCCGTGTCGGTTCTATCAACGAATTCACAGTTTTTTGATTGTTCAGTTCGGATGCAGGAGGAGGAGAGAGAATGGCGATTGACGTGTTACTACGCTTTCCCTGTGACCGGTAGGCGACGAGAGGCGTGGCAGATGTTAGGGAATTTGGCTGAAAACAACTCAGGTCCATGGATGATAATTGGTGACTTTAATGATATTCTGTATGAATCGAAGAAGAAAGGGCCCGTCCCACAACCCTTGTGGAGATTGAGAGGGTTCCGCGAGGTAGTGTTTCGCAATGGTCTTAGGGATTTTCCGTTTGAAGGCTACCAGTGGACTTGGGATAGGGGTAAGAACACGGCTCAGTGGATTGAGGAAAAATTGGATCATACTCTAGTGAATGATGAATGGTGGAACAGGTTTATGGAAGTCAGGGCCTTCTCCTTGGAGGCACCAGTCAGCGACCACATGGCGTTGTGGATTCAAGTAAAAGCCACCGTTCACCAGAAAAGACAGAGGAAATTCAAATTTGAGAATGTCTGGCTTAAAGAGGAAGAATGTCGTACTATAGTTACCAATAGCTGGAATGCGGGGGAGCATTTATCTGTTAACGAGAGAATTACTTTCTGCGGAAAAGAATTGCTGAAATGGGATAGATGCAGACCTAAAGGCTTCAGAAATCGAATTGTTGCTTGTAAAAAACGTCTTGCCTGGCTCTTGGGCAAAGAAGATGGTGATAGTGTGGCTGAATTTGCTAAGCTGAGGTCAGTAATTTATTTACTAATGGAAAAAGAGAACTTATACTTGAAGCAGAGGGCAAAGGAGTTCTGGCTGAAAGAGGGGGTGATCTGAATTCAATATTCTTTCATAATGCATTTAAACAAAGGAGGAGGAAAAATAAAATCCAAGGGCTCAGGTCCGTGGCAGGGGAGTGGCTAACGGATCGAAAACAGATGGGGGATGTTGTTCGACAGTACTTCATTAATATTTTCCAGGAACAAGGGGAAGATATACAGTGGGAGGAGTGTGGAGTTTTCAGAGTGGTCTCGGCGGAGCAAAATATGGGGTTAATTCAGCCGATAAGTCCATATGAAGTGAAGGAGGCTATTTTTTATATGCACCCGGAGAAGGTCCCAGGAGCGGATGGTATGAATCCTGCTTTTTTCAGAAGTTTTGGAACATTGTTGGACCCGAAGTTGTTAAATTGTGTTCGGATATGTTTGAAAACGGAGAGCTGTCAGGTGACCTGAATGTTACTCATATTGTTTTGATTCCTAAAAAAGATAAACCTGAAGGGATTGGGGACTGGAGGCCAATTGCACTTTGTAATGTGGTTTATAAAATATTTTCAAAAATATTAGCCAACCGTATGAAAGGTTTTTTGGGGATGTTAACTAATGAGTGTCAGAGTGCTTTTATTCCTGGCAGATCCATAGTGGATAATATTTGATAGACTATAAGTCTAGAGAGAAGTGAGAGCTAGAGAGAGAAGTAGTATATTTGCTTTTTATTAATGAATTCTGAACCCCCTACAACTACTCCCAGAGGGAGTCTTTGGGCTTGGGAGGCCCATTTACAATAGGGCCACTAATGGGCCGGATACAAGGTACATAGAAAAGATTGAGTATAAGACCCTATTCTGGAGGCCACCTATGGCCGATGAGGGCACGGCCGACGAGGGCGTGGCCGACGAAGACCCGATCGATGAGGTCACCCGGCTCTTCATGGCTTCTGGATCACGAACTGAGTAGACTTCTTTCTGGCCGATGAGGGTCATCTGGCCGATGAGGGTCCCACCAGGTGGTCGTGGTACCTTCTGTTCTTCCGAGTATGTGGGCCCTGGGGTCCAGGCCCATATACTCCATCAATATTATTCTAGCCTTTGAAACTCATCATTATTTGAAGAGGAAGACCACGGGTAGAGAAGGTTATGTTGCTCTTAAACTAGATATGAGTAAAGCTTATGATCGTGTTAGTTGAGCTTTTCTCAAATTTCTTATGCAGAAGATGGGTTTTCATCCGAAGTGGATAAATCTGGTTATGCAATGTGTTTCTACAGTCAAGTATTATGTTCAATTTGATAATGAATTCTTGGGACCGATAGTTCCTAGCAGAGGGTTAAGGCAAAGGGATCATCTGTCCCCCTATCTATTTATTTTGATAGCTGAGGGTCTTAGTGCATTAATTCGAAGAGCTGAGAGTAGAGGACAATTTCATGGTGTGGCAATCTGCCAGGGGGCACCCCACATTACTCATTTACTGCTTGCTGATGATAGTTTTCTCTTTTTTAAAGCTGATAGTATAGAGTGCATGGTGGTTCAGAACATTTTACACAAGTATGCAACGCTTTCAGGCCAGTTGGTAAATTTTAATAAATCCTCCTTGAGTTTTAGTCAGAATGTGGGAGAGCAATTCAGGAATTATTGTTGCAATTTTTTCAATATACCGAGAGTTGGAGGCTCCAATTTTTACCTGGGTCTGCCGGCTTTTGTAGGGAAAAATAAATCGGTTATTCTGGAATATTTAAAAGATAGAATTGTCACTCGTATAAAATCTTGGAATAATCATTTCCTTTCACGTGCTGGGAGGGCTGTTTTATTGAGAAATGTTATCCAATCTTTGCCAAATTATGCCATGAATGTTTTTTTACTACCCAAGGAGTTGTGTGAGGAGGTGGAGAAAGTGATGAATGGCTTTTGGTGGAAGGGTTCAAAATTTGACCAAAAAGGTTTGAGGTGGAGGAGATGGGAATGCCTTTGCAAACCAAAGGAAGCTGGGGGATTAGGTTTCCGTAGAATTCGAGAATTTAACATAGTCATGCTAGCTAAGCAAGGTTGGAGATTGGTTACTGAAGAAAGTACCCTCATGTACCGTGTTTTAAAGGCTAAATATTTTCCATCTTCCGATTTTCTTCATGCTAGACTGGGCAGTAATCCATCTTTTATTTGGAGGAGTATTTTTGAGACCCAAGAGTTCCTGAAAAATAATATTCGTCATCGAGTTGGTAATGGTGTTGAAACATAGGTGTGGTCAGATTCGTGGTTGCCTGGAAAAAGTGGGCGCATTACTTCGGCTAGGCCAGCCAAAATTCGAGACACGAATGTGGCAGCCTTGCGCAATCATACTGGCAAAAACTGGAGCCTTGATAGAATTAATAACTGGTTCAATCAGGAGGATAAGCGTAGTATTCTAAGTATTCCTATCAACTTATTTGACAGGAGTGACAGTTATTGGTGGGCAGGTGAGCGTAATGGCATTTATTCTGTTAAGAGTGGCTATCATCTTTTGATGGGCGAGCAAACTAGTATCTGGAATGGTTGGAGTAAATTATGGGATATTAAGGGCCCGCCAAAATTTAGATATTTGGCGTGGCAAATTGCGGATGGTTCTTTGCTTACGGTGGATAACCTGCGGTGTAGAGGAGTGAATATTGTGGGGGGATGTAGATTGTGTGGGGTAGCAGAGGAAGATGAGGAACATGCTCTGCGGTCTTGTCCGAAGGTGAAGGACATTTGGGTTAAGGCTGGTTACCAGAGTTTAAGTATACAAATTTCTTTTATTGATTGGTTTCAGGGCCAGATTACAAGTCAGAGTGGAGAGAGAAGGGCTAAATTTTTAGCTTTGCTTTGGAGCATTTGGAAGAGACGGAATGAAGCGGTTTGGAATGACAAAGAAATGGGAGTTGAGGAAACTGTGCGTGCCGCGACCAGCATGATCGATGCATGGCAGCAGGTGAATGGAGCAGCTGGGCCGAGTGTACCAGTGCAGCGATAGCGAGGAACGACGAGCCGGTGGAGGAAACCCCTGTCGGAGTTTATAAAGATCAACATCGACGGGGTTGTTGACCAAAAGGATGGAATCCGAGCTTGGGGATGGATTGCACGTGATGAAGAAGGCCAGTTTATTCGAGCTGGAGGAGGATCCGAGGAAAGGGAGTGGTCAGCGGAAGAAATTGAAGCTGTGGGGTTAAGGAAGGCTGTTGAAGAGGCTGATGCAAGCAGGATGGCAGTGTGTGGAATTTGAATCTGACTCACTACGTGTGGTGGACAATATTAACAGGACATCTGGGGGAATTCCTACATAGACCTTATTGTTGATGATATTCGACGAATAGTGGAAACAAAGAGTAACTGGAAAGTCTCTTTTTGTAAAAGATCTGCGAATACGGTGGCACATGCATTAGCACGATCACGCGTTAATCTCTCAGATCATTCTATATATTTTGATAGTAGTGCTACTTGTATTTTGAGCCAGTTGGCGAACTGGCCCGGGCGGTTCGGGCCAAGCCCGGGTCATTTTTTTTTTCAATATTTTTTCTTTTCCTAGGGTTGGGCCGAGTGTTTTGGGGAGGTTTGGGGGTGGGGGTGAGAGAGGGGGGGGGGGGGGTCGGGGGATAACAAGAAAGCAAAAAAGAAAAAATTAAGTATTGAACCGGGCCCGGTAGCAACCCGGGCCAGTTCCGGGCCCAAGGAATTGCAAAAAAAGCCCGCCCGGGCCCGGCCCGGAACTGACCCAGCCCGAGTCCATCCATAATCCCTAGCCACGAAACATGCCATCCTTTAAACTTCAATTAGAGGATCGACATATATATAAAGGAAACTTCATTGATTCATTTAGATTTAACCTTATTTTGATTTTAACATGTTGAATTGTGTAATAACTAATAACCAACATAGGGTTGGATTCGGTTCGGGCCACCCGGCCCGTGACCCGGCCCGTGACCCGGCCCAGCCCGGTACTGTGCGAGCCCGGGACCGGCCCGGTCGGGCGGTCCGAGACCGGGTATGGACCCGAACCGGTGGGAATGGGCGGGGCGGACTCGGTGCTGGATTAATGTGACCCGGCCCGACCGAGTCGGGCCCGAGCCTGGGTCCGGTCTTAATTTAAAAAAAAATTGGGTCTTGGGCTAGTGGGCTACTAGCCGTTGGGGGTGGGGCTGGGGACAACCCAAACGGCTATATAACCGTTGGGTGGGGTAAAGGGGGGGTCCGGGGGGTTTGGTGGTGGTGGGGGGGGGTGGTGGGGTGGTGGTGGTGGGGGGTAAAAAAACCTATAAATACTCCTAATCTTAAACATTTTTTCATATCTCTTCTCCAATTCTTCCTAAATCCTATTCTTAACTCTCTAATCTCTAATTCTCTTATTCTCCAATATATTATATTTATTATTTATATATCTACTTTATAGTTTATACTTAAGAAGTTAAGATGGAAAATCAAGATGCCATTATACGGTATAATTTTGATAAGCAGAAGGACCCGAAGACCGTGATGTGGTACGCAATTTGCAAATGGTGCGAGAAAAAATGTAGCATGGGGATTTCAGACGGATACAGGATGGCAATCAAACATATGAATACATGTGACAAAGCTAAAGGATCGGAAGGTGCGGAAAGTTCCGATTGATTACAATTTTCAAAATGTTTGTCTCTTAAAGTTGTTTTAATTTTCAAATGTAGTTCCTATTTCATTTCAAATAAATGCACTTGAAGTGACCCGGACGGGTGGCCCGGCCCGAACCGGACCCGTCCAACCCTTGGGCCGGTCACGGGCCCATGTCATACAAACCGGCGGCCCGACCGGGCCTAGACCCGGCCCGAGTCCATCCATAAACCAACATAATTAAAATTATACTTGCTTTTACGATTGAATTGATTCAGCATTTCAGCCGATTCATTCATAATTTAATAGATTCAACCAATTCAGTCACTTTTGCAAAATTGTTTTACCAAATTAACTAAAATATCAGTATCCTTTCATCAAACTGAATTATTTATTTAGCAAAGTGGATGGAGGTCTGTTAGATGGTGTAATTTATGGTACACAATAATTTTCGATCCACTTTGTATAAGTCTATGGTTTTTCAACTTTTATATACATTGAAAAACATTGTAGATTTCCACTTCAGTTTCCTTGTTTTCATATTTAAGAAAACAGAAATCAGGTTTAGGGCATCAAATGTCTCAATTAACTGCGTTAGGAACCAACAACCTCTGTTGGAAAGGGTGCAGAACCAACCCCATGCCTAAGGCGGATTAATATACTCCACTTGTAGACGTCCAGCTCATAAGCCACCAAAAGCTTCACCGTCTCTGTACACAAATTAATCCAAACAAGCATGGTTTGGGTTTCAGAGAGAAAATAAATAAAAAGACCAAATTAAAGCAGTAAAACATAAATCCCAAAAATAAAACGATACCAAACGAACCATTAAAATTATAAAAGCCAGATTATCCTGAGACACTAATGCTAAGCTCTGCAAGAAACAGTATAGGTATAGGCCTCAGAGAGAAATGGTTTTGATGTGTCAAAAGCTTCGACTATAAGATAAGAAGAAGCATTAGAAAGTGTTCAGCAATATTAGCATGCGGAAAACTTCCCATTTTTCATTAAAATTAAAATGGAATACAAGTAGTTTCAAGCTGAAATATTCTCCAAATGAAAAAGGAAAGACTAAAAATCACTTTTTACCATGTTACTTTTACAGAATTGTAAATTAACAAATAACTTGTGTTCCAATAGGATAAAGGCATCTGTGGAGCCCTGTGAGGCTATGAAGCACGGAAACTCTCACGAAAGAGTATGTTTCCGTTTCAAAAACTCTACGGAACTCCTCACAGTTGTTTTTTATTAAAAGGTAGTGCTTCCCGTTTCAGTATCCCTATGATTCTCAAGTTTCCACGCAACATAGGCCCTTGGACTAATATAGATATCACAACACTTGGGAACGAAAAATTGTGAAAAGGTACCATATTGTAGGCACTAGACGAAAAATTGCTTTCCATATTACATAGGCCCTTGGACTAATATTAGATAAGTCTAACACTTCAGATTATCCAATAAACATACCGTACAAATCTTTCTTTCAAGGGATTTCTATACTGTAGGTCGTGTCATTGTAGACGAACCACGACCCATAGGAATAACATTTGAAAGACCACCATCAATTGATTCTTCCACTTCTACAGGAACTAGAACCCCAAACACCAAAACAGAAGACAATGTTAAAGCAGAATATGGAGATCATGCATTAAATCCACTCAAGGTTTACATATGTAAAACCAGATGAAAGTGTGTTTTGCAAATCTAGAAAACTCGTCATGGTCCTCATGGACCCAAAAAAGTCCACATTTACAAAATTAAGAAAGAAGTAATAAAAAAAGTGAAAACAAAGACTAATTTCCATCATCGTGCATCTTGATAATGAGTTTTAAAAAGAAAAAAATCATTTATACAACTTTATGAGAAAACATTTCACCAACTCCTTAGGTATATACTATCTTAAGATGACAGACACGGAGGGGGGGGGGGGGGGGGAGAGACTCTAAGAAATGTAAATTCAAATTATGTAATTAAGCATAGTGCCATTGAGAACCTAGCAAAGTTCAGAGTACATCCAATGACGTCAAATGTGCACCATTTAGTATAAATGGGGCATTACTTACATTTATAATATATGTGCGCCATATATAGCAGTGTAATTGTGTAAGCTTAAGCTACAGCAGAGTATATCCAACCAGGTTACCTGAAATGTCTTTCCCAGCATTTCCTCCAGCAATTCCAATGCAAGAGAACAAGGAACCTTCATCTATCTTCAGCTGTTCATAGGCAACATATATATCTTTAATCGTAGCAGCCTCATACAGTGCAGTCAGCTCTTTAATGCATGATATGTCCTGAGAAATTAAAAGGGAAAAAATTAGAAAATATAGTGACGGGCCACCTCCACAATTTTCACAAAACATAACTACCCAAATAAAAGTAAATAATACTCCCTCCGTCCCGCTAGAAGGTTCCCGTGAACGGTTTACGATGCTTGACTGACGATAAAGCAACTTAATCCCTGTTCACACTCTGATTATTTTTAGTAAATAAAATTAACATATTCAGAAACTACATTAAAACCGCTGCAAAGCCTGATAAAAAAAATGTAAATTTGATAAAAATTTGATTTATAAAATAAAAGATTAAAAATGATTTAAGTTGACCATTAGAATAGTGGACGGGAACCTTCTAATGGGACGGAGGGAGTAGTAATAATAATAATAATAATAATAACAATAACAATGGCACTGGCACTGGCAATGGCAATGGCAATGGCAATGGCAATGGCAATGGCAATGGCAATGGCAATGGCAATGGCAATGGCAATGGCAATGGCAATGGCAATGGCAATGGCAATGGCAATGGCAATGGCAATGGCAATGGCAATGGCAATGGCAATGGCAATGGCAATGGCAATGGCAATGGCAATAGCAATAGCAATAGCAATAGCAATAGCAATAATAATAATAATAATAATAATAATAATAATAATAGTAATAATTATAATTATAATAATAATAGTAATAATAATAATAGTAGTAGTACAAACAAAGACTTGTTACTTCACCTTCCTGGGTACTGATGTAGCTTGCAAATGAGCAAGCAATCCAAGCCAATAAGCATTTGATTTACTCTCAGCTTCATGCCTCATTAGCAATGTTCGCCTTGCCTGAGGGAAAACAATTTTAAGCTTTAAGAAATGCCTCAGTCACATTAGTGTACGAGTACGAAGTATATTATTCCTACCACAGCAAGGGAATCTGTATGCTGTAACAACAAATCAACAATCAAAGCTTTGGAACTTTATATTACCAAAAATACCAAAAGTAGAGTTGCTTCATGAATATATGGGTGAAATGCAAAAACTATAATCTGGAGAAATTTTGAGAGGCAAGTAGGCCACTAACCCTATCTAGCTCCCTTGGTGTAATGATGTTGCTATGCAAGCCTCTGAGGACATTTTTGCAAGCATCAACAGCTTTGTGAACCTGCACATGACCCATACTAAATACAAGTTGGCAAATAAATGGGTGAAACAGTCCAAGATTTAGAAAAATGTTAATCTGCACCTTGGAGGGGGTTGATGTCACTGATATCACATACCACCCAAGCCTCAAGCGATCGAATAAGTTTAGCTCAAATGAAACATCATATGTTAATCCAAGAGAATCTCTAACCGTTGTAAAGAGCCTGCATGAAAACCATGCCAAGAGCAATATATGAGTCATAAACTTTGTACTTACTACTGCATAATCAATGCTATGCTAAGTTGCACAGAAACGGGAAACGGGAAATGGAATTTTTAGAAAATATAGGAAATGAAATGTGAGGGAATCGCGTAAATATAAAAATCTAGGGATATTTTTGTAAATAATATATACACACACACTTATTTATACATATAATGACTACTACTAATAGTAACAATAGCATTAATATTAATAACAGTACTTCATCAAAATAATAAAGGAATCAATCTTATGATCACTGCCTATATTACTTGATTCAGTTTCGTACATAATACCAAAATATCAAAACCATACCACAAAATTTTACTGCTTACATTAACTACAAAAGAAATCAAAATAAAAGTAATAAAATGATGCCAAATAAATTGAATAGTCCAGCTTTTAAAGGTAATAAGAGGTAATAAGAGGTGCGGCTTTTTCTAGAGAGTCAAGTGAGCATGGCATGCCAGTCTTCTCCAAGGTTTAAAAGGGCTAGTTCGGGTATCGAGGCAGTTTGTTCGAGAGAGGCGAGGGTCGCGAGGCGTAAGCCACAAAATTTACCAACAAGTAAAACTTAAAATAGTTAAACTAGGAATGACCAACTATAGATACGTATATAAAAGTCCAAAAAGTCTCAAACACACATATATGATCACATAATCAAACACGATAACTCAAAATGAGAATTGAAACAGACACATCACATAAATGACAATTTTAAACTTTTGATGCTTAATCATCATGACTGGAGGGTCTTCAGAAGAATCATCATATATTTAATTATATCCCATAGCCTTCTCACCATCATCCCTTCTATCATCACAACCATAATCCTCAAGTTCTTTCTCTTCTTCATCATCATTTAACTCCATTACTTGTTTATTTTTCTTATTTTTTGCTTGGTTACCCATCTGCTTCTTTGTGCAGAAGTATGAATAAGTTTTAACGATGGGCAGAATGCTCAATAGGGAGGATATGTTAGGGTTTAAATGAAACAAGACTTGTTTGGGTTTTGTGTAGGCATGTGTTTCATTTATGAGCTTTTTATTAAATAAAAACGCTACCTTTTAAGCTACAGGCACATTAAAAAGATAGAATAAAAGGAAAAAACGCCTCAAGGTGCGCCTCAGGGCGTACGCCTTGAATTTTAAGACGTAATCCTCTTGTCCTCCAAATAAAACCTATGCCTCAAAACCTTTTCTGTACGCTTCTCCTTGAGGCACGCCTCAAAACCCGAATCTTAAGAGCCTTTTTAAACCATGGTCTTCTCTATCGCGAGGACGACTAGTCATCGCCTAGCCAAAACCATAACAACTATGCTTACTAGTTTCTTTAGATCAGAGTGAGTTAAAAAATAAGTTGGGCATTGTACTCTTCTCAGTTCTCGCTAGAAAAAATTGCAACCATCTTCTGAACAGCCATGACACAATACATGCTTAGCTTACTAGCATACTAAACAGTAGGCACACAACGGCTATTAATGACATATACACACACATGCATATATCTATATACATGTATAGACATGCATGATGCATATATGTATAGGCATATGCTAGGTAGTTAACTCGCTACTCGGTCGAGGGCCGAGTACCGAGTAGGACCGATAACTCAGGATTACTCGGTGACTACTCGGTCTTGTAATTATTAAATTTAATAGCACACGTGCCTGAGATAATAGAAATATAATAGTCTTAAATTTGTCTTAAAATGCATAGAAATGAATAAAATGATAGAAATCCTAATGATGGAGTAGCAAAAGTCATAAACATTCCAAGTCTTCTAGAAAATTCAATCATCTAATAATTTGCTAGGATCTCTGTTCTCTCCCCATGTCCATCCTAAATCATCTGATTTTCTCTTAAGTGTTGGATTAGCATATTCTGTCAATTAGATGATGTGTATCAGTGTGTATCGATCAATGATGTGCCATAATAAACAATCAATATAGTGATATTAATTTAAAGTTACGTAGTACAAAGTATAATATATATAGTCATACTAGTGAAAATAATTTATTTATATCAACAAATATGTGTGCATCAATATTAAACAATCAAGATGGTGATATTTTAAGAATGCAGAAAAGAATAATTGGCAAAGAAGGATGGGAGGGCGGAAGAAGAAGAAACGAGAGACGGGAGAGGGGAAGATACAAGAAAGAGGATTGGAACTTATTGAGAGATCATAGTCACAGCACTGGGGGATAGTAGATGTAAGGAACTCCGTTTAACCTAGGTTTTGTAACTTAGTTTTTCAATTTTAAAGGGGGGCCGAGTTAGACTGAGTACTCGCCGAGTTGAAAACTTCACCGAGTTGAGAAACTCGCCGAGTACTCGGCGAGTAACTCGGAAATAAAACATGGACCTAGTCAGATAGCTACTCGACAAGGTCGGTACCCGAGTTGTGAGTACTCGCCTAGTACTCACCGAGTAGATAACCCAGGGCATATGTATGGTGTGCTTATACCTTCAACATAATATTAAGTATTAAATATAAAATAATGTCGCATGGCTACATAAATTTCTCAATCCACCAATGAGTTGGAGCAAGAGTACTCTTATTCCCCATAGCTCTAACTGTAAGAAGGAAATCACCTGGAGTTTATTACTTCAGCCAACAAACCCATGGTGATGGCAAAAAACAATGGATGAGTGTGAAATCTTCGTTGCAGGCCCTTTTCCACATTGTCTGGTTTGTTGGATTGACCATCGTATTTTAGTTGCTTACCTGAAAAACAACTTGTTAACACTCTGAAAACCTTTCATCTCCAAACTCTCACTGAATGGTGAAGGCAAGCATTAAACAGTGCACCTCAGCACTAAACATCAATGCATGATATTCCGTGCAAACTCACCATCACAAGCAGAAGCATCACTGACAGATTCTAAAAGATCAATCCCTTCAAAAGTAAATCCCCAACGGTTTGGGGCAGGACCCGCAATATAAGCACATGCTCTCTCGTCTGTGTCCTTCAAGAAAACCTGAAAAGAAGTAAGTGAACAAAATTAATGAAAGATTTGCAATGGATAGAGCGCAAAAGATAGCACTACACAGGCAATGGTCGGTTAGAAAGCAAAACAAACAAGAGTAAAACCATCTGATCTAAAGATATGTTTTCTCACTTGCTGCAACTCAGGATATGGTCTAAATATGATCGGGTTGTACTTCTGTGCTCTCTCAAAACCTCTTGTTGCTCTAATGGTTCCCAGATAGTCAAGAACACATGACTCAATATCCTCCTCCGAAAAGTCCCCAACAATAGACACCTAATATATATTACACAAATCCAAATGAGAAATTACAAACATATGCCAATTTCATCCTAACACATCCTATAGAGGCAATAGTCAACACTTTTCACCAAAAAGATAAAAATGACAAACCTCCATATTGTCACAGACGAACTGATTCATAACAGCATCCTTCACACTTTCTAAAGTCAAATTTTGTAAAGAATGAGGTCTTGGCTCAACAAAACGCTCATCCCCATTCAGCATAGCTAGCATGAGTTTATGGGCAGTTGCACGTTCAAGACTTTTTGGTATAGATCGATAATATGACAAATATAACTGCCGAGCTCTATCAAATGCATCATCTAACCAAACACTGTGCTGCAAGTGATTTAGTTAAGTATTAGGGTGGCTGTAATAGGGAGGCAGATGGGGGGCTGACCAGTCCCCGCCCACCCCAAGTTCTGGGGAAAATAATCACATGTATAATTTGTTCTGTAAAAATCTAAATGGATGAAGCCTCAGCTACTCCCCTGACTACAATACTTGCAAGTTGCAACAGATAACTACAGCACAATTTCTCAAAAATTGTGGGAAATCATGAAATATCGTAATAACATATTTTCTACTTTTACAAACATAGGATAGAGAGATTCACAATAAAAGCGCCCCAATATTCACAACAAGAAGGCCCCTGATTTATAAAGTAAAGCCAAAGTTGAATCAAGATCAGGGCGCAACTCTATGCTAGTAAGGGAGGATGTTTAAGCAGCACAACCACACGTGCATAAGAACAATGCCTACCTATGTTGCACGAAAAACATGGGGAACATGGAGAAACGGGAAACACGATGCTTTAATAGAAAAACAAGTGTTTGGATAGTTTTAAAGAAGTAAAGAGCTTCCATACAGTTTCCGGAACAGAAATGCACTCTTTCCCGAGAACTTATGTGCTTCATTGATGTCTACTACTGGGCTCATCATCTAGAAAAAAATTGGATGACTCCAGTGCAATTACCTCAAGTACCATATGAAGCAACTGGAAGGCAGCACGCATCCCATCATCTCTCAAAGAGAACCTGAACTCCATGCAGATAAATTCTTCTGTTGATTCCAGCGAACAATTTATCAGATGATTTACACAGAAAAGTTCTACCTGTATATGTGTATAAATGTCAGAACAATACTGCACACAGGATATTTGAGTTCAGGTCACAAGGCGATGCATGATAAACATACATAATAGACATACCATGATAATATGTTACACAGTTCTCCTTATATCCAAGGAAAAGAATTATATGCCATTAAATAAAAATGAAAAATAAATAACTTGGCCATCACCTGTTCACGCGAGAAACTTCCAACACGGCCACCCTCACTTAGAGTCCGCACACCCACAATAACAGCTCCCTTTGCATCTGGAGTTTCAGCTGCCCGCCCACCACCAACAATGAGCCTCATTACTCCACTATTGGCTTCATTTTTTGATATCTGCGCATCAAAATGTTTTTTTAAATGGTGTCGTCCATACTATGGTGTATTCAACCTTAAAATAAGTGAGCTTCCAAAAGATACTGCAGCTAATAACCAAGAAAACCATATACAAATGTTACGATAGAATTGTCTAGCTCAGTAAAAGTATCACCTAAAAAGTTATCACTTACCAGTATCCACATCATTGCATGATATTAAACTAAAACCCCATAAACTGCAGGTTCTTTGGAATTACTTCACATGTGCTTTAGAAACAGTAAATACTGAAACAAAAATTATGTTCGCCACTGACCCCACTAGAGAAAAAAGTTAAACATTCAAAGAAAAATATACCTTGTAATTTACAGGAATTCCATTTGAAAGACTCCGTTGAATGATACCAGTTTCATTGTCATAGAGTTTTGTTTCATTTTCATCTGTACCGATGGTTACAAAGGATGGTTTTGAATTCAGTTTTAGCTCTTCAAGCTGCGTTGAGGATATCAATTCCTTTGGTACTTCAACCTACACATTGAGGAGATCAATGAACCAGGAGCAAAATAACTAAATAAGAGACCTGTTCCTTCTGCCTACTAGTAATATTGCTTCGCTCTTACACTCTTGTTGTGGGGCACCAGTGAACGCATACAAACAAATACATTGTCTTACTTCAAGCAATATTGTGTGAATATTATAAGAATGATTAGTTTAAGATAAATACTTCTGGCTCATGTTCTATGTTTTCCTTCAGACCGTCTTCAATAGCAGCTTTTATCTCATCTGCTGTTATCTGGAATTCTATTTCTCCTGCCCCATCAATGTGCACCTTCTTTGGGACACAAGCAACAATTGCTGCAGGAAGGGGCGCAGATGGTTTTCCAAAATCAGATATGAATTCCAATACCTTTGCACCAGTAGAATTAACCTGAGAAAAAGGTTCATGATTAAGATTTTATAAAAACTCAATACATATATCTTCACTGTATGTGAGACAAGTCATGAGTAGAGTTAGATGGAGCACTAGTTGTAGGAAAATAGCTCAATCACAACAAAGTCATGATCATGCTCTTATGCTCCCTCAATTAGTGGGCACAGCAGAAAAAAAATGTCTCTCCAGATCTTCAAATTTTGTAAAACGTCAACTATATTATGTATGTAATGGGATCATTTAATTTTGAAAACCATATGATTAAATACTGAATATTAGCTTAAACTTCTGCATATAAATATTGCACTGAACCCGTTACAAAAAGCATGACAAGTGATGCAATTATTAATGCATTTTAAAACTAGGATGCTATTCTAAACAAACAAAGCATGAACTCCGTTGGTGTACTGAAAATTTTACATACCATTTGAATCAAAAGTTGATGACATAAAATAAAAATGCTCATGAGTTATAGCGTAAGCATCAATTGCATGTCAAAAAGATCATAACCATAAGCCATTATATTTTGAATTTAATGGTTGAAAATCAGCAACCATGTATTGGTGCATATCTTAAAACCATAGCAAACCCAAATGTATCTAACATTTTTGGACGGGTGGAGTAATTGAAAAAAGGTACTATTTTCACATCTGCCCCACTTTTTAAGAATTGAAACTAGCTTTGGTCACAGCACTTATGAAGTGGCTGACAATGCTACTTAGCAATTGCGAAGAAACCAAATGGGCACTTAACAGGATGTTCATATTCGTACAATGGCTAAAATAGTGAAGACACTTTTAGTGAACATCAGGACACTTATTATGGAAGTTTACAATTACCTCCTCAAGAGTGACTGTTCCAGAAATAGCAATTAAACTCTCATGCCCTTGCCTTTGATCCATTACAGTATGCCCAAGTGCATCACTCTCCATAACGAAATCCAGATTATCCACCGAGGATACATTATCAATCATAGCTGCCAACTGTTCACTATCTTTGAGTAGTGCATCCATATAGCGAGCTAATTCACCTTTAGTGACACCAAATTCTTTGAGCCTTCGAACCTAGTAAGAACATGTGATGTGAATAGCAGAACAAACTACGAAATGATCCACACTGCAGAAGAATTCTTTCGCATGGAATATATTTTAAGCCTTGTACAAAGGACACAAGTACTATTGACCAAGCAGGTGCTCTGGTTCATTACTTTAGAAAATGCTAGTGCCAAATCCAAGATAAGAAAAAACCTCTTGCACAGCAACTTTTATTGCGTCTTGCCAATTTTTGGGCTCAGATGTAACTGTAAGAGTGGTCACGGTGCATCCTTCCCTTCCAGAATCACTGTGGTCCAGTTCAACTGATGTGAATGGAGGGTTTGAGCTCTGAAAAGGTCATCCAATTAGCAAATGACAACCACAGCATATACAGTGAGAATAAAAGAAAAATTGCATCCATAGTTCCATACTACTCTCTAATCAATGCTATATGTAAGTTTTAGGAATTAAACTTCCTTGATTGAATGAGCCATACGGCCAGAGTATAAATACAGTTTGTACAGATAACTACAAGCTAGTACAGATCCTAAAAATTAGGATCTAGATAACTATGAGCTTATCTACAACTAACTAAGTCTATCCGACTCACTATGTACATCAATCTAATCAGGAAAAATAATGTAACATTTTTCTAATAATGTAACATTTTTCTACTCCCCCTCAAGTTGGTGAATATATATCATACATTCCCAACTTGCTTATAAGTAGCTCAAATATAGGTCTAAATAACCCTTTGGTGAAGATATCAGCTGTTTGATCTTTAGTGGATACAAATGGTGTGCAAATGATTCCAGCTTCAATCTTCTCCTTAATGAAATGTCTGTCCACTTCAATATGCTTAGTTCTATCATGTAGCACAGGGTTATGAGCAATGCTTATAGCAGCTTTATTATCACAATATAACTTCATAGGCAGCTCCATCTTTAGTTCTGTGATTACTCGTTTGATCCAGAGTAACTCACATATTCCATTGCAACTATGTCCATGCATGAATAACTATTTTTCTTTTCTGGCAAGTGCTTGGATAACTATTAACTCTTTAAATATGATTTTTTTTCAAATTTTTAAAGAAGAAATGATGATGATGATAATAATAATAATAAACAAAAAACTTGGATGTTGTTGTTGTAATAAAGAAAAATGCAAAAGGAGTCTCTATTTTCATCAATATACATGGCCACTTAATCTTGTTAGGAGTCATACTATTTGAAAATAGTGATTTCATATTATTCATTGAGTACCCAAATGAAACTGATTTGCACAGTGCAGTAAAAGCAATACTAGAGCTTAATAACCAACAGCAGATGGAGAGCAAACCCTTGCACCTTGTATCTGGTGTTAATGCGGAAATGCAAGGCAGAAAGAAAGATTCTCTTCATCAGAACATTCCTCAGATCAGCATATGTTCTGACCTTTTTTACTGGGATCTGGAAAGAAGACAGTGCAACAGTTTGGACAACAAGGAAGATTCAAAATTTAGGAGGGGAATTCAATACAAAGGGATGGCATTGAGAACCAAAATACTTAGGAGTACTAATACCAGCTCATACACGATTTTGACTAGGGATTTTTAAAATTACAAGACAAAATAGAAAAGCAAAACATCAAGCCTGCTTTGTACCTTACAGAACATATTGATAGAGAAGTTCTGAAGCAACTCATGCTGAAATATCTGTGGAGCCTTTACATCCTCAATATTACCAGGAAGGCACCAATTGTGTTGTACAGGAGGCCGAACAGCATGCCTCTCCTTCCTGATAGTTTTTGATTGCTCAGTGGAAATTGAGGACCTTTCATGAGATGTACTTCCACCCAAACCTACTGAGAATTTGGGGACAAGGAAACTTGCCATTGCACCAAATGCGCTTGGTGATAGTGCAGCACCAGTCCCATTCTCTGTGCCATTCTGCCTGCCAGTCTGCCCAAAAACAGCCTGCATGATACCATGCAGTTACTACTTGAAGTGAGCAGATAATGATGAGATTTTTTAGGAGAAAATGTTCCTAATCAATGTGCAGACTTGAAGAACAGGGCATACTTCGATATGGTCAACTGTCTTGGAAATGTTATCTATATCTCCAACAATGTACAACGTGGCATTTGCAGGAAAATACCAACGCTCGTGGAATTTTCTGATTTTATCAGCATCCCATTTCTTAATCTGTTCTTCTAGTCCAATTGGAAATCTTTCACTCAGCTTGTTCTCAGAATGCAAGTGTTGTAGCAACTGCAGTAAAAACAATGGGACATGGATTTCATTTCACCAATGATTTGACAGAGCAACATAGAGTAGATTAAGAAATATCTTCCTCTGACAGATACCTGGCAATCAACTCGGTACTCAATTGTATTCATCATTTGCAGTTCTGACAATATTGCTCGTCTTTCTTTCTCAACACGTGAAGACAGAAATTTAGGGTGGAAAGCTATCTAGGAAAAGTTTGGTAAAAAATATCAGTTCTCATTGTGCAATTTATAATCAATCATAAAAAGTACTAGCTGGTCCCAAAAAAAGAGTCAAAAATGTGCAGTTATGGTTTGCAAAATGACTTTTTTTTGAACGGCTGGAAGAGTAAACGAAATATATGTGTGGTTAATTAATGGAAGCAAGATGCTTAAACAACTCAAGAGGACGTTGCATCCACCAATAACTACTAGGAAATCATTCAATTCTACCTCATTCAGAGCATCCAAGACAACTGGTAGTAAATCACCATCAGAATCCTAGAGAAAGAATTTCATTTACTCAGTCATAAGTGAAGAAAATATAATTCATATAAAGCTTCCCAAGCTTCTACGAGGAGACATGAACCTTTGTACTTGAGGGGGAATGAATATGGAAGACCGTGTGATGAAAATCTGTGTAAGCATTTGAACGCGCCCCTGTTCCAAGAAGTTTTTCTCTCTTCTTGCTCCCAAGAAATGCAACATGTTCAATCATGTGTGCGATTCCTTGTTCATCATCTTCCTCATCAATGGATCCCACATGAACTTCCATGTGTGCCTCAAATCTATGAAAATTACAATAAAAGAAGAGACTAATACCTTATCATCTTTAGCCAGAATGTTTATAAGTAGTTGTGATGTAGTGCATCAATAAAATCAACTACAGAATATGGTTAATGCATGATGTATTAAAAAACAGATGAAAGATGATAAGGATGGATCAACCAGCTGCTATGCAAGCAGATGGCTACTGATGGAGAGAAGGATGGATCCAACAAAAATACACAAAATCATCTACTGATTCAAGCAGATCCAACTAATTGAAATTTTAGACAAGTGTACAGTTGCACACATTAAAATCCATTGCAGAAGACACCTCTGTACCTAAAAGGTTCAGATGTTTCACGTTAATGACCTTGTTTTTTCAAAGCACATATGCATTTAATATAGAAGAGTTGGCATGGGTAAATATGGGTGATTTCTTCAAAATATGAATTCAATTCATAAATGAAAATTATTCCGGGGCATTTTTTGCTAACACAATTTCCCGAAGTAATGAACTATTCCTCCAGTGTTTAACGGCCTGTTTGGATTGAGGGTTAAGAGGTGTTAGTAATGGAAGTGTTAAGGGGTGTAAGCCTTAACACTTGTTTGGGAGAGAAAATAAAAAAATATTGGAGTGTTAATAAGTGTTTAGAAGCGTTAAGATACCTTTCCAACACCTCAATACGTAGCATTTTTGATAGAGTAGCGCAGTAATACAAGAGGAATGAACAGTAAAGCTAGCTTCAGAAAACAGTAAAGTTTCATTAATGGAGGTATACCGTACAATCCAGTCCCAAAGAGAAGAGAACTATTCTCTAATCTTCCCAGTCACAATGCCAAAGCATCAAACAGCCTGCCCCTCCCGCCTAAGTTTATTCTATTTATATCCTTTCAGTCACAACTGAAGGTAGTTATTATTAAGAACGGACAACACTAATAATAACTAACTACTATTTTCTTCTAGAATAAACTTGACCAAATCTATTATTAGTATTAATAGTCGAGTCTCTATCAATACTCCCCGGCTGAAGAATAAGCTTGTCCTCAAGCTTAAAGTCTGGGAAATGTGTCTTCATCACCTCTACATTCTCCCAAGAATTTTCAAAGTCCGGAAGATCTTTCCACTGGACCAATACTTCTGTTTCACCCCCCCGGCCCTTATATCAACCACTTTTTCAGGAATCACCTGTAGTTCCCAATTCTCATTTAAACACTGGGGTAGAGGTTGGAAGGAAGTGTTGGAGCTTAAAGCTTTCTTGAGTAAAGAGAGATGGAAAACAGGGTGCACCAAACACTGATCTGGTAATTTTAGCTTAAAAGCTACATCATTTATCTTCTCCACAACTTCAAAGGGTCCATAAAATCTGGGACTCAGTTTCTGATTGGTCCTCCTTGCCAAACTTTGCAGTTTGTAGGGCTGAATCTTCAGAAATACCATGTCACCCACTTCCACCTTCATTTCTCTCCTGTGTTTGTCAGCTTGCTGTTTCATCTTGTTTTGAGCAATGGCCAGATGTTCCTTTATTTCAGCTAACATTCCATTCCTCTCTGCAGTTAATCTTGCCACCTCATCATTAGCAGTCAGAGTCACATCCCCTTTTACTACTGCAAGGGGCTCTTGCCCATATAAAGCCTGATAAGGAGTCTGTTTTAAAGATATATGATAATTGGTATTATACCAATATTCAGCCCATGGTAGCCATTTAATCCATTCTCTTGGTTTCTTACCGGTGAGACATCTCAAATAGGTCTCTAAGCACCTGTTGACAACTTCAGTTTGCCCATCAGACTGAGGATGATAAGTTGTGCTATATTTCAGTTGTGTCCCAGCCAACCTGAATAATTCTGACCAAAACGAACTTAGGAAGATGTTGGGAATCCATGGAGTCTCACCACTTCCTTGATACACTTCAGCCACTCCTTTTGCATTGTAAGGATGGGACAGAGGTATGAAGTGTGCAAATTTTGTCAACCTATCCACCACCACCAACACAGTGACCTTTCCTTGAGCTTTGGGTAGTACTCCAATGAAATCCATGCTAATGTCAGTCCATATCTGCTCTGGAATGGGCAAAGGTTGCAGTAAACCTGCAGGCTTCAAAGCCTGATATTTATTCCTCTGACAAACTTCACAGTTTAGCACATACTGTTGAATATCTTTCCTCATTCCTACCCAGTAAAATAGAGTAGATATTCTTTTCATGGTTCTGAAATTCCCTGAGTGTCCACCAGTTGCTGAATCATGATACTCTTTAAGGATTCTATTTATCCTGGGAGAATTCTGAGGAATCATCAACCTTCCTTTGTAGTACAACAGCCCATTTTCAATTTGAACTCAGCCATGTGATCCGGATAACTGATGAATCTCTGAATAGTGTCAAAACATTTGGGGTCTGTCAACAATTCTTCTTCTAATCCATCTCACTCTTGACAATTCACTATAGACAATGCTGAGAAACTAGCCTTCCTTGACAAAGCATCTGCAGCTTTATTCTCACAGCCAGGCTTGTATTTAATAGTGAAATTGTAGCCCATGAGTTTAGAAATCCATTTTTGTTGATCCTCCCCCATGATAGTCTGTTCAGTCAAATATTTAAGGCTCCTTTGATCAGTGTGAACCTCAAACTTCCTCCCCAACAAATATGGTCTCCATTTTTGTATGGCAAACACAATGGCCATCAATTCTTTCTCATAAACTGACTTGCTCAAATGTTTAGGTGATAGTTCCTTGCTCATAAAAGCAATTGGACCCCATCTTGCATTAAAACTGCCCCTAATCCTCTTCCTGAAGCATCAATTTCCACAATAAAATTTTTACTGAAATCTGGGACTCTTAAGACTGGTAAAGTAGACATAATCTTCTTTAATTCTTCAAAAGCTCTGTGAGCCTCCTCATTCCATTTAAACCCGTCTTTCTTTAAAAGCTGAGTTAAGGGTGCTGCAATGTGACTGTACCCTCTAACAAATCTCCGGTAATATCCGGTAAGACCCAAAAAAACCCTCAGTTCCTTCAGGTCCTTAGGGATTGCCCATTCCTTCATGGCTTCAGTTTTACTAGGGTCAGCTGTCACCCCTTCTGCTGATATGATATGGCCAAGGTAATTCAATTGTTCTTGGCCCAAAAAACATTTCTTCTGATTTGCCACCAAATCATTCCTCCTTAATGCCTCCAAAACTAACCTCAAGTGTTCTTTATGCTCTTCTCTAGTTTTACTATATACTAGGATATCATCAAAGAACACTAAAGCAAATTTCCTGAGGAAAGGTCTCAAAACTTCATTCATAAGGGACTGGAAGGTTGAAGGTGCATTAGTCAACCCAAATGGCATGACTAGGTATTCGTAATGACCTTCATGTGTTCTGAAAGCAGTTTTATGGGTGTCCTCTTCCTTCATCCTAATCTGGTGATAACCAGATTTAAGGTCCAGTTTAGAGAAGATCCTTGCACCACCTAATTCATCAAGGAGTTCTTCTATGACATGTATGGGGAATTTGTCAGGTACTGTGATCTTATTTAAAGCCCTGTAATCACCACAAAATCTCCAACCACCATCAAGGAGTTCTTCTATAAAGGACTGCTATAGGGACTGTTACTGTGTTTAATGATTCCAGAAGATAACATTTCACTGATTATTTTCTCTATTTCATTCTTCTGATCAAAGGTATACCTGTAAGGCCTTAGATTGGGTATGCTGGCTCCTTCCTGGATATTTATGGCATGATCACAGTTCCTGGCAGGTGGAAACTTCAACTGGTTTGTGAAAACCTCTGGAAATTCTGTAATTAAACCTTCCCACTCCTCCAATTCCTTCTTATTCTGCCCCACTTCATTTTTCTGTCCTTCATAACAAAGTAGGTACCCATCCCCATTGTCATGTAAAATATGTAGCATAGTTTTCAATGGAACTTCCAAATTACTCAAGGTTGTTTCTCCTTTAATGGTGCAGTTTCTCCCTTGTTGCTTCCAATTCAATACCTGTTTCTGGAAATTAACTTCCACATTGCCCAACTCTGTCAACCACTCCATCCCCAAGACCACATATGTGCCTCCCAGCTCCAAAATGTAATAAGATTGTTGTATTTCAGCTCCCTGTACTTCCAATTTCAGTCCATTAGGGACAAAAGGAATCTTCCATGCATCTGATCAACATTCCCAATCTGAACCTTAAACCCTTGTATAGGGACAAAAGGAATCTTCCATGCATCAACTAAATCCCTGGATATGAAATTGTGGGTAGCACCACAGTCAATTAAGATATTCACCTGTTCTTGTCCATCTATCCATTTCAGGTTACCTTTCATTAGTAAATTTTTCATTGAAGGAATGCCAGCCTTACTTAAAACAGATAATTGCATAGTTTTAAGTTGCTGAGAATCCCCTTCTTCCTCTTCATTATCCATAACCTCAACTTCAGATTCATTCTCTCCCTCAAATTGCTCTACCAGTATCATTTTGTAATTCTTCATCTTACAAACATGCCCCTTATTCCAGTCTTCGCCGCATTTAAAACATAATCCCTTCCTACTTCTTTCTTGCAATTCAGTTCTGGATAATCTAGGGCCATTTCTATTCGTATCTGGTGCTTTCACTTCCTTATTAATTTTCTGATCAATTGTACTTCTTACCATACCTGCAGATTTATTAGGCATGCTTTTCCATCTATTTCCATCACTCCAATTTGGCTGTGTGCTCTGGTTACTGTATTTCCCTTGCCCCTTCTTCTCTTCATATTTGTTCCTCACAATTATGGCTTCATTATTGTTATTCTCAATAAGTGAAGCTTTATCCATGATCTCAGCCAAAGTCCTTGCAGAATAGAGTTTCAATTCAGCCCTGATGTCACGTTGAAGACCTTTTAAAAACACTCCTTTCAAAACCTCTTCAGACAAATGGCTATGTGAAGCAATAGCAACCTCAAATTTACCTCTGTACTCTTTTATGGTCCCTTTTTCCTTTAAACTGAATAGTGGTCCCAACGGATCTTGCACTAACTCAGGTTGGAATCGTTTAGTCAAATCCCTGGTAAACGACTCTCAATTCATGTGTTGAGCTTGTCCCTCCCACCACTGAAACCAGCTCAAGGCCTGGTCCTCCATCGCTATCACTGCTACGTCGATTTTATCCTCTTCCTCGGTATGATTCAATCTGAAATACCGGTTCATCCTTACTAACCATCCAAACGCATCTTCGTCACTGAAAATAGGTAAATCTATTTTCCTTCCTGCAGTAGGGCGACATGTGTGGTTTCTATGACGATCGCGATCATCATGAGTATTGTCACGATAGGAATTAGTACCTGAGTCTTCAATACCTCCCGTTCGCCTCGCATGTCTGCGGTGAGAAGAACGATGCGATGTACTAGAGTGATGTGATTGGCTACGCGATCGATCTGACATTCTCCTCTGAATATCGGCGATGCTGGCTTGCATCGCAGACATCATTGCGTGCATATCGCGCTGATTCCTTTCAGTATTAGCTTGGTACTCCCTTTGATTCATCTCCATGTTCAATTGCATCTCCCTTTGATTCGGTTCCATCTCTGTCAGTCTCCCTTCCATTTTCGCACAAGTTAAGATCATTCAGCGATCACACGTGCTCTGATACCACTGATAGAGTAGCGCAGTAATACAAGAGGAATGAACAGTAAAGCTAGCTTCAAAAACAGTAAAGTTTCATTAATGGAGGTATACCGTACAATCCAGTCCCAAAGAGAAGAGAACTATTCTCTAATCTTCCCAGTCCCAATGCCAAAGCATCAAACAGCCTGCCCCTCCCGCCTAAGTTTATTCTATTTATATCCTTTCAGTCACAACTGAAGGTAGTTATTATTAAGAACGGACAACACTAATAATAACTAACTACTATTTTCTTCTAGAATAAACTTGACCAAATCTATTATTAGTATTAATAGTCAAGTCTCTATCAATTTTTAACACCTCAAATTGGGGTGTATTGAAGTGTTGACCATTCTTGCCCTTTATTATATCTCCGCATCATCCCCTCCCTACAATCTAGTTATGTTAGGAATAGATAATAAGTGGGCCTATTATCATAGATAATAATAAGTGGGTCTGAAATATTAATAACAGGAAAAGGGTTATGGGCTATATTAGTAGTTTATCCTTACGGGAGTATTAACTATAAATAGGTGTGGGAGTAGCTAAATAGAGGAGGTGGTTATTCAGTTGGCTTTTGGCTTGGAGAGTGGGCTTCTCGAACAGTCCCAGGGCTTGTATACGACCTGTATTCTCTTCCCATTCAATAAACATCGTTGATCTTCTTCATTACAATTTTTATTGATTTGTTAAACTTGTGCTCGTGAATCGTCATCTCCTAACACTGGTATCAGAGCACTCGTTCCTGGTGATCGGAAGTGTTCCGCTATCCTCAACAAATATTACGTACAGTGGTGGATGGTACGGACGAGAGCAAAGATGGAGTTTCGCATAGAAACTGTGGAACGGAACATCGCAGAGATACAGGGAACACTGTTGGAGGTACAGGAAGGAGTACGATCCGTGGTGGCTGATCAACGTGTTGCACTGGATAATTTGGTGGCAAACATGGCGGCGAACATGGCGGCATCCATAGCCGCGTTGACTGAACAGCTGCGATCCAGAGAGATTGCGATCGCAAGTCCGAGTTCACACGCGACGATCTTACAGCCCTGCGACTTCAGGAGGTAATCCAGACCACTCTTACATCCAAACTCACAGAAGGACCGAGGATATTCATAGATTTCCAGTATATACAGGGAGAAAAATTGATTTACCTGTATTTAATGGGGAAAGTGCGTATAACTGGATTGTAAGGATGGAAAGGTACTTTCGTTTGAATCAAATTAATGAAGAAGAACATGTGGAAGCTGCATTAGTTGCAATGGAAGGAAGGGCTGTGAATTGGTTCATTTGGTGGGAACATCAGGCTGAAAGGAAAAATTGGGAGAATCTGAAGGCTTCTGTTATACGTAGATTTCAGTCAGACTTGATTCAGAATCCTTATGGACTCATGCTTAGCTTGAAGCAAACTGGAACTGTTCAGGAGTTTAGAGATGAGTTTGAAATGGTAATAGCTCCTCAAATCAATGTGGATATGGAGATCCTTAAGGGAATTTTCCTTGATGGTTTGAAGGATGAGATAAAAGCTGAACTTAAACTACATCATTCAACATCCTTGAGTGAAATTATGGACAGAGCTTTATTAATTGAAAGTAGGAATGAAGCTACATATCTGAAGAGAAGAGGAAGACCGGTCACCTTGGAAAGAGAAGGGAACTGCAGCAGTAAAATCACAAATATGGACTGAGGGGTACAAGTCTAGATTTGGCAATACTCGAACTCATAATAGTGAGAAGAATGGAGCAGATAGTAAGAATAATCAGCCTTGGTTCAATCATAAGGGGGTCGGAGTTACAGAGATTCAACCCTCAGGAATCGAAAGGGTGGGTCCTCAGCTGTCTCAGGAGGAATATCAGGAAAGGAGCAAAAAGGGCCTATGTTTCAAGTGTGGTGAAAAATGGCGTAAGGAGCATACATGCAAATTGAGGAATTACAGACTGATCTTGGTGGAGGATTCTGAAGAAGAAGAAGCAGAATGTGAGGAAGGAAATGGAGGAAGTTCAGAAGAAGAGGAAGTTGTCATGGAATCCAAGTCCATGCAACTGTCTCTTATGAGTAAGGAAGGGATACCTTCTATAAGGACTTTCAAGGTAAAAGGGAGTTTAGAATGGGTTGCAGGGAGGGCAGAGGTTGAAGTACTCATTGATAGTGGGGCTACCCACAATTTTATATCACAGAGGTTGGTGGATCAATTGGGACTAAGCGTACACCATTACTGGATACAGAGTTCAAATTGGTAATGGAGAGAAGATTAGCAAAAATGGCAGATGTGATGATCTAATACTAGATTTACAAGGTACTAAAATCAATCAGCACTTTTATGTTTTGGATCTGGGAGATACAGATTTGGTGCTTGGGATGGAGTGGCTGACTACCTTGGGTGATGTGGAAATAAACTTTCAGAAACAAAGTATAAAATGG
Source organism: Cuscuta europaea (assembly GCA_945859875.1). NCBI lineage: Eukaryota > Viridiplantae > Streptophyta > Magnoliopsida > Solanales > Convolvulaceae > Cuscuta > Cuscuta europaea. The sequence goes on along the minus strand of CAMAPE010000046.1, from coordinate 6,392,057 downwards.
AAGGTTCATGGAGTAGTTGAGCAAATTCAAGGGGGTCCACACTTGAATTCGAGTAAGATATCACCGAAAACCATGATTCAGATCTTGCAGGACACTGGAGATGGTTATTTTGGGTTTTATGAAGGAAGAGCAATCGAGATGAAAAAAGGAGAAGAATTAGTGAAAATTCTTGTAAAAGACATGCCAACAGGGGTTGATGAGAAAATTGTAGATGCAGCAGCTAAGCACTTAAATTCATCAATCATCCACCACACTGTGAATAGGATTTTTGAGAGACTACGAGCTACTTTCAGGGCAGATTGTTTTACCAACTCTGAGGCTTTAGAAGTGTTAGAGCAGACTGAAGGAATAATCCTCCAAAGTAATGACAACAACAAGATTCAGGAATCACTTGGATGGAGTAAAAAACCAAGGGTGAAGGAAGCAATAGTGAAGATCCAAGCACAGAAGCTAAGAGCTCAGAAATCAGTGAAGTACTGGGAGGGGAGAGGTGCAAGGATGAGGTGGAAGTTGAAGATCATGGCTATTCCCTATCACCCACCTTGAGGACAAGGTGGTTGCTCAGGAGGGGAGTATTGTTAGGAATAGATAATAAGTGGGCCTATTATCATAGATAATAATAAGTGGGTCTGAAATATTAATAACAGGAAAAGGGTTAAGGGCTATATTAGTAGTTTATCCTTACGGGAGTATTAACTATAAATAGATGTGGGAGTAGATAAATAGAGGAGGTGGTTATTCAGTTGGCTTTTGGCTTGGAGAGTGGGCTTCTCGAACAGTCCCAGGGCTTGTATACGACCTGTATTCTCTTCCCATTCAATAAACATTGTTGATCTTCTTCATTACAATTTTTATTGATTTGTTAAACTTGTGCTCATGAATCGTCATCTCCTAACAAGTTCTCCCTACAATTCTTCTCTTGAGTTAATCTTATCCCATCTTCTTTTATTAGATTTTTTCAATGAAGCCTGAATATATACAGTGATAGATCGGAATCCACCTTTCCCAAACGTGGTTTCCAATTTCTTCAACAAGCTCGATTACCTCTGTCACCGTCGGCCATCTCTCAGGCATAGAGCCGGGGATAAGGGGCCCATCAATGGTGACGGGAGGACTGACTAGGATGGTGGAATAATGGAAGGGTTTATTCCGGTGTTAGTGTTTTTCTTTTTAATCTGATGAATACATATGCATATATTCTTCACTGATTTCTTGCTGTATATATATATATATATATATATATATATGAACTATATATATGTATATACCATCTATCTGCACGAATAGATTTGTGTAACCAGGAAAAAATGGGTCTTCTTTAATAGGAGTACTTCATACTAATAACATGGATAACCCTTTTTTATTTTCGTAACATGGATATTGGATAACCTGGATTTCCACATATATAACCTTTGTATACATATACAATTTATATATGTGCACGTATGAAGTATAAGGTTAATTTTGTCAATTTAATCAAAACACTTTCTTTAATAACACTTCATTCTTTTTACTCTATCAAACAAGGTAAGTTTATATTTTACACCTACACTTACCTTCCCATCTTTTACCATCCCTACACCTTCTAACACTTCCATTATTAACTCTTCCTAACACTTCATCCAAACAGGCCGTAAGAGCCTTCCGTTCCATATATCCAGCTAGCATAACCACTTGCACACTGAAACTAGCCAAAATGAAATCTCTCTGTTAATGTCTCATCCATGAATAAGATAATACCTGTTTGGAGGGACCTTATTAGGTAGAATAAGGTAACGAAGTCCATTGCCCAGTTGTCCCCGATACAATTTTGGATGAGATGGAAGTTCTGAACTAAAAAAACGATACAACTCTGTTCTTTCCAACTCAGGATCCAACGGTTCCAAAGCCTGTTTTTCTAGCACACCATCCAGCCAGGTTGTGCTTGTTGCGTGTGGCTCATCTGGACCAGCGGATGCACATAGCACGCGCGCTTGTTTTAACTGTAAGTACATATATTAGTCTACAAGATAGTTCCACTCTTGGAAGTGCTGAAATAACATAGTTGCTCTCTCACACTTTCTTTATAGTTATTTTATTTTTATTATATATTAAGTGTAAAATAAAGTTTTCCATCATTTGCAATGGAGCCAAAGATTCATTACTTTTTGGCTTGAGATTATGATGGAATAAAGCAAAATGGCTCACTAAACTGTATGCGCTAACAGCAGTCAGTCCATGCAATTTTGGACGCAATTTTCACTTTGGGTCATCCGGAAACAGTCTCTCTGTGCTTTAGTACAGGGGTAAGATTGCGTACATCCGACCCCCCCTTACCCCACCATAGGTGGGAGCCTTTGCAGCACTGGGGTAAATGAAAATGAAAATGAAATGAAGTGTAAAATAAAGGCTAAAAGAGAAAGATGCTAAAGATGCTTATACCAATAGGTAGAGACGAAGAATAAAAAATAAAATAACTGAAAACACATTTATAGAAGATTGTTATTTGTTTCATGAAACGGGTGAGGTTTAATATTTATAGTTAAATAGCAAAATATATCATATGCATAAATGCCTTGGATAATGGGACATATATTTAGGGGGTCAATTTCTTGTACAACAAATCATTACTCAAGCCATACGTTTCACTAAAAAAATACTATGTATTACATCGATGTGCAAGTCATCCTAAGTATACCTAAGATGGTGGGTGTCATAAGATTTTGACCTTCAATTTAAACTCACAAGCAGATTACTTACAGCTACATTATTAGCCTTCAATTTTGACAAATGACAGGTGGATGTATCATGAAAAGCTCTAGTTGCCAATCTGTTTGCAACACTATGCTTTCTTTGCAGATAAGGGAAACGTGATACATGACAACATCTACTCAGACAACTTTCTTTTGATGGCAGTTCCTCACATTGGGATAGATATCTTCTCACTGGATTCTGCAGTTGAGGAGAAAAAATATTAAGAGAGAGGTGACAGGCGCCACAGTAAAACCATAAAAGCATGCATTTTCACTCATTTAAACCTTAACCTGTTTGGTATGACTAAAAAATCTAAAGTGGCAGAATTTACTGAAATTGGTGAAGTTGTGGTTGAAATGACTGATTTGGACGAATCTGTGAAGGAGGTCACAAAAGGTAAGTTCATTCAGCAATACAAGCATGTCTCCCTCATTTAAAGACTTGAAGCCTGTGTGGTAAAGCTCAAAATAGCTAAAGTGGCTGAATGTACCTAAATTGCTGAAGTTGTTGCTGAAATGGCTGATTTGGACAAATCTGCTAAATTATCTAATTAAATCTTTAAGAATATGCATTTATAAAATGTGAATGAATTAATATCTATAAGTAGAGCTAAAGGTATTAAGTTCATCTATTTCAGCCTGCCAAAAAATAATCCTGAACTACTTTTATTCATTATCAGTCAATTGAGTTGACGCAATAACAATTCTTAGTTTTTTAATACACCAGAAAAGAGTAACGATAGTTTGTGTTTAGTGATAAATAAGGCCAAGAAGCTAATACTATTTCCTACTAAAGGGCTCTTAATGACACAAATTTCAAAGCAGCCTATAGAACTAGGAGGGTTAAACAAGGTTAAAACTTGGAAGATGCATTCTTCTATTGCCACTGACATCTTTACTCTATGTCCATCATAATTCATAATTTGGAAAATTACCAGCCTGCCAAACTCTAAACATCACAATTGCAATTCAAATATCATAGAACATTATCGCTAGACAAATGATACAATAAAACCACAAAATTCTGAGATAGCATCCCCAGTAAGAAGAAAACAGCATTTTGTTTGTTACTGTGTCGTAAATGCAGACATAGGGACGAAAATCTTACTGCACAAATTAAATCCAGTTCTAAAAAAAATCCATAGCTATATATACACAAAAGAATTGAACTGATACTACCTTTTCGGTAAGGAGATAAGCTCGAAGCTGGGGATGCCGACCCGAACTTAGAGCCATACTCCTCCTCGTCCGAGCCCAATTGGGACGATTTGAAAGAATCCGATTCGAGGAACAGCATGGTGGTGAAGATGGATCACTGTGAAGCGACTTGGCTTGGATAGGAGCCAATACTGGCTTAGTATTGAATATAACTGATGAGACTTGCATAACCTTATTCGTTTATTCCCGAATGGAGAGAACCGCTAGGGTTTATGGGAGGGCGGGATACGGCCGCGGCGGCAAAGGTAGCGACTTTTCGTCGGCGGTTGAGAAGAGTGAGGAAGAGAAGTATGTCCTCCGTTTAAGCCTGTTGGACAAGGAAGTGTAGGCGTTGTGACCGGTGTAAGTGGTGACGATTTGGCCAACTTGGAACTTAGATCAGAATTTTCATACGTAGTACGGAGTATTTCTTTATAGGTACAACCAGCGGACTTAACAGAGACTAGAGACCCAAATATTTATTTCTAGAGAAACAAAATTGACCCCAAAAATATTTTGGCTCACCAAGAATACAAGTAATTGTAATATCTGTTTTCCAAAATTTTAATTAAATACTACTCTCGTGTTCCAGAAAATACTTTCCAAGTTGATCCGGAACGCTTTTTAATGCAAGTGTAAAATGTTTTTGACTTTCCAATAACACTTTTGGTGCTTTGACCGAAAAGGGGAAAGGGTAAAACAAAAATTACTGCACAACAAATAAAAAGAGAGTTGCATGGATATATGTGATCAAAAGTGAATAGTACAACAACCTCCAAAATTGGTTCGAATTACACCTTCCCTCCTATTTTTGGAGGGAGTTTCTAATTTTGGCAACTACAGATACACTCATTTGCCTATTCAATCTCACACTGCACATTGCGCGCGCACAATTAATGAGGGCTGAATATCATCTTCCATGAATGGCAGCTTCCATAAATGTGGAGTCAACTTTGTCTTCCATTAATGCTTCTCTTTCTTCATCTTCACCAACCAACCTGTAAGCAACAATAAATGAATAAATGAGGGTCAATCACAAAAAGAAGGTAACAACAGTCAAAGTAAGAGACTGTTCAATATGAAAAGGAAAAGTATACTGGATGAAATACTACTACATTCAAAAGGAGACATGTTTGGGGAGTTGATAGCTCATAATGGTGTTTTCACTAAATTTGTTTCCAAATTTCAAGTTTCCAAAAGATCTATTTTCAGCATACGGGTCACAACCAAAAAATAACTCAAGAAATGGGAGGGATAGATGTAAGAAGCAGGTGGGCTAGAAATTCAAGTAGGAAAAGGATTGAAGTGGATCCAAGCTCCATTTTTGAAATCTCACTGTATAAAAGGATTGATATCATGGCACTAGTTGTTGTCAGTTCCATTCCAAAGACAACTTTTGCACAGATGTGTTAAAAAGGTATGCCTAGAAGTCACACAAATGCTATGAAGACTTTCTTAACATGTGCAAGTAGATTGCAAGACTACAGTTCTGTTACAAGCAAGATGACAAATCAAATCCATGTAAGTCAACATTTCAAAATTTTCAAAATGTGATACACATTGATGAAAAATGATTTTTCATGTCTGAAACTTCACAAAGGTTCTACATTGGTTTGGAAGAGCAAATCAAATCCATGTAAGCCAACATTTCAAAATTTTCAAAATGTGATACACATTGATGAAAAATGATTTGTCATGTCTGAAACTTCACAAAGGTTCTGCATTGGTTTGGAAGAGCAAATCAAATCCATGTAAGCCAACATTTCAAAATTTTCAAAATGTGATACACATTGATGAAAAATGATTTTTCATGTCTGATTTGGTCTGGACCGAAAATGTAAACAAAATTGTGATAATCCCCTTAATAAAATCTATAGCTTGGTCTCCATTTGAATTCTCCTTCTAATATATATCAAAATTCTAAATCAATAACTACTCTATTATCTTTGTTATTTCCTACCTATCCAACCTTTAATTATTTTAATTTTATAATTCCTTCTTTAAATATAACTATTAACTTAGATTCATAAAACTTATTTAAAATGTTAATTTTCAGTCCAACCTTATTATTTTCTTTAATCATACTGATCCCCTCCATAATTTACTTTAATTTATTTGGTCAATTAGTTAACTAGTCTAATTAAATTAATTAAATAACAATTTCATTATTTTGAATTAAATAATCAATTTCAGTCCAAAATTCAGTTTATATAATTTATATAATTTCTTTAATAAACCTTTTAATAATAATTTGGCGTAAGCAATTATTCGAAATAATAATCACTAATGATAATCTAATCTCAATAACAACCTTAATTAGTTCAATAGTTTATTTATACTAACTAACCCAATTATATTAACTAATCCAGTACTCCATTTTTATTTATTTGATTAATTAATTTAATTTAATTAACTTCATAAACTAAAAAAGTTTAATTATATCAATATAGCTAAATACATTAATCTAATTCAATTAAGGCCAATAATAAAATTCTAATTTCGTTTTTATTCTCTATTATTACTATAAAGTCCAACAATATTACCAAGTCCATATTTCAACTAATTTATCTATTTAACTTATTGATTTAGTTAAACTAGTCCAAAGGTCAATTAACTAAACTATTAAGTACACATTACTTAATTAATTAATTTATATTAGTCCACTAAGTTTTATGAGTTCAAATAGTTTAACAACTTATATGAAGTTCAAATCAATATTAATCAAGAATAATAGTTATTAATTTAATCAAACTAATTTAATTAGTCCACTAATTGAATAATTTATTTATTACGTCCAAATATAGTCATTCACTTATGCTAGCTAACCCAACTTTATTTTTTTCTTATTTTATTCCAAACATCATTTTTAGTCCAGAATATTATTTTCAGTCTCAGTGATTTATTTATTTCACCATTAATATCAAAATTTCCTTATTTAATTACTTAACTAGTTTTATATGGCCCAATTAAATTAAATAGCTCAAGAATCGACTTTATAAATTAATAACCGTCCATAAATATATTTTGGGTCTATATTTGACATAGGTTGTCCATATATTTATTTTAGAATTATTTTCTTTATTTATTCATTTAATTTCATATATCTATTAACCGGTTTAATTACAATTAAATATACTAATCATAATTTATATTAATTATAAATGGTCCCAAATGTCCTAGTTAGTCATATATTTAATCTAGCTTACTCCAATATTTATTCCATAATTTATTTCATCATTTAGTTAATTATTTACTAAATATGTACAAATTGGCCCAATTACAATTAATTTAATTAAAAATAGCTAAAAATATTATATTTCAATTCTGGTAGGTCCGAATATGTATATTTATACTAGGTATTTAATTTATATTTTCCCAGATTTTATTTAATTCATTTACTGTTTTATTTTAAATTTTTATTGAAAATGGGCTGAACCGCCCCAAATACGCGACCCGGCCAAGAAGACTGGGTTGTCTTCTTCCCAGCTCTTCTCCAGGTCGCGATTTCGGGGAACGGAATTACGAAAACTTCGGCGAGCGATAAACTTTACTTACAGGTAACGGTTTTCGACGATTCAAATTGCAAAATGATCCTGACGTCGATATGAAGCTCCGCCACCCCTATCTACGGCCAAATATTTGCTTTTTCTGAAGACTCGTTTCCACGGCTTGCAACTCCGGCGACGCCTAAGCAACTCCGGTGACTATGAATCGATCTGGAATTTATTGGGAGGTATTCCTAGACTTCTCACGACTCTCCTCTCTTGATTATAAGCAATTTCTTACGTATATATATATATATATATATATATATATATATATGTGTGTGTGTGTGTGTGTGTGTGTGTGTGTGTAGGTTTTCTCACTCGTTTTCTTGAGTTTGTAGTGATTTAGAATGGAAAGATATCTTTATTTATAGCTGTAGATCGAGCCTTTGTGAGCTGTGTGAATTATTGTGATTTTTTTATAATACATTTTCATAATTCATAATGTATATACATTATATGGTAGGTGTGAGATCATGAGGTTGGTTCCTAGCATGTGAACATGTTTTCCAGATCTTGATGAGTGTCATTGTTAATATTTTATTATCAAAATACATATTAATACTTTAATAGATGTATGTGTTTTCTATGTATATATATTATTTATATATATTTTGTATATGATTTTTATATCTTATCAAAATACACATTAATACTTTAATATATGTATCATGTGTGTGTAATATATATTATACTCCGTATATGATTTTTATTTCATCTTATATCATTATGTTTGGAACATACTCTGTAATGTACTGTTTCTACATTTTCGGTCTAGACCAAATCAGTCCTGAAGTACAAAATGTCCATTTATAATTTTAACATTTTTGCTAACGGTGTTAGTGTTTATAAAGTTACTTATAATATTTTAACATTTATTTTCTTTTAATTTGCCAGATATATTTTATCTGGTTTATTTTTATTTTATTTTTGTTTAAATTTTTGGGGTATCACATCCATGCCCCACAGATGTCTCCAAACGTGTGAAGAATCGTGAGGACGAGATAGCCCTACGGCGGGGAGCCTACCTTCTTGTTTGAACTTCGAAACATGTAAGGCAGCAGGCGCCCCTATCGTGGAAATGGCAGCCATGGCTTTCCCTCAGGAGTGCTCAGCAATGCAAGTTGACTGCGACATAGTACTTGGGCGTGAGTCGCAAGTTGACAGTGGCGTAGTACCTGGGCGACGACCAAGGATAGACCGTCCATGTCAATGACGGAGTTGACTTTCGGATTTCGGGAGAGTTCCTTAAGCTTCCTAGAAACCCCTTGACTATATCATTGTATTTAATGGTGATGGGTTCGCCTGACCATGACCCTGCACATTTTTATTTTTTGCTTGTAGCATGAAGTTGACTGATGTGACATCTGACTGAAGTAATTTTGCATTACGAATACTTACCAATTTATTCGGGGATCTGGCTTCTCTAACCTCCCGGGGGCGGTTAGGCTGGTGTGGCCGAGCCTATCCGTGCCCCTCCCGGTCGGATAGAAGTGATCTGTTCGCTGTTTATATGGAATCAACAAGTATGCGACTTGTTCGGCCAGCAAGGTCGGACATTGAACCTACGAGGAGGACCCTTAGGTCGGCATCCTGAACGTTCATGACCCGGGGGTCAGTCCTACTGTCACTTTAACCCGTCCAGTTTGCCCGGACTTGGGGAATAATCTGGTTACTCCCGCACGGATAGCCAAACAACAGGGGCGGACCTTGCATGATCCACCAGAACGGACCTGCACCGCCAACTCCGGGATGGCGAGAGTGCGAGCTGCTTGGCCAGCGATGTTAGGTGGTGAGCACTCGAAAGGACCCGGAGGTCAGCGTCCTGAGCACCCTCGACCCGGAGGTCGGCCCTACTGTCGCCTCGACTGTCGCGGCTAGCTCTTTACTTTAGAAAAGTGCTCAGATTCTCGAAAATCGCTTGGCTATTTTCAGTTCAAGAGCCTGGCCGAGGTCGCCGAAACACTGAGGGGGCATAGTACATTTTAGGGGTGGGCATAAAACCCGAACCGAATCGGTATCGAACCGTCCTGTAATGGTACCGAACCGAATACTGGGTATTTGATGATATTCTTTTTTATATTTTCACATGAACTTAGTAAATTAAAGATGATATTTATCTCGTGCATCATCGTTTTGCTATACTTTTTCTTAGTTGTGTTGCACTATTTGTGTATTTGTGAATTTTAGTACTACATGTGCAATTTCTTGTATTATATCAGTATTTCATGTGAGTTGGTTGGTGTGAAGATATCTACCAATTGCAAGATTTGTTCAAATGTTTTAGCATGTGTTTGGCATTGTACCGTACCGTTTTGTACCGTTCCGAAACGGCATGGTACCGAACGGTTCTATCCTTGAAACTGGGCCGTACCGGACCGTTAAAACCTAGTGGATACATCACTGGTTTTACTAGTTTACCGGACCGTTCCGGACCGCGCCCACCCATAGTACCTTTTTTTCCTTTTTTTTCTTTTTTCATTTTTTTTTGCTTTTTTTGCCGCCACCCTTCATTGCTAAGTGAAGTCGGACCTCTTTTGAAGACAAAATTTCGTATGCAAAGTAGTAGAATTTTCATAATGTGAGTGGAATACGTTGAAGTCGTAATCACATGCTTTGGAACTAATTGAGGTCCGATCATGAAGGGACCTTTCCCATTGATGGGAAGCTCTCCTCTTGGTCTTCCGAGGCGGTTTCAGCACGAAGTTGACCCTTCTCGCGCTTTACTGCCTTGTCGTTGATCATGTGGACCCTCAAGTCCTTTTGACCGATTTTCTTGCAAGCTTTCAGATAGCAGCTCCTCGCCATCCGCTGGTCTCCCCTGGCAACTCCGACGCCATTCGGAGTGGGGAACTTCATGCATAGGTGTTCCTGGGATATTACACACCTCAAGTCTTCCAGGGTTGGCCTTCCCATGATGATCTTATGCGCACAAGTTAGGCGTACGATGATAAATTCAACGTCTAACCTGGATACGCAGGGCTCAGAGCCCACCATCACGGGGAGTAATATGCTGCCCTCCGACTTAATGGAGTCACCGGTGAAGCCTGAGAGTGGGGTTCTTACCGGGATCAATTTCTTTCGGTCCAAGCCGAGACCCTGGAAGGTATCATAGTACATGATGTTAATAGAGCTCCCATTGTCCACCAGAACTCGGTGAACGATGGTGTCATTGATTTCGATCTTGATCACCAAGGCGTCCCTGTGCAGCGGATGCATCGGTGGCAAATCTGCGTCGGTGAAGAAGATATGATCCCTCTTCACCCTCTTGTCAACGGGGGCCCTGGTTATCTCCCGGGCATACAAGGCTCGGGCCCACTGTTTTCGTTCTCCAGAGGTGTCGCCTCCTTGGGGGTCCCCCGAATATGTACGAACATCGATGGTGCTTCCTGGATCCATCCCTCAGGTCGGTATCCACTTCCCCGGAGAGGGAACCGAGCTCCCGCTTCTTGGCGGGTTGTTTCTCCCTTGACATGGGAGCTTGGTCGGACCGTTGCCACATCAGGCTCCTCTTCTGCGGCATGTTTCCTTGTTCGCCAACAAATTGGCTCAGGTACCCTTTCTGGATGAGCTCTTCAATCTGCCGTCGGAGAATGGCGCATTCATGCGTATCATGCCCTGCTCTCCGGTGGAATCGACAATATTGGTCATGGTCGCGCTTGGCGGTCACCACATCACACTCCTCCGGAAAGTTAACTAGACCTTGCTCCTCCGCATAGTCGAAGACGACCCCGACCGACTGAGCAAGTGGAGTAAATTGTTGGATGGGCAGGAGCGGTCCACTCAAGACGTCTGCATTGCCCTTGCCTTTACTCTTGTTACCACTGTACTTGTTGTTTTTACCGCCGGCTTTGCCATCAGTTTTCTCGGCTCTTGAACCAGCTTCCTTCTTCTTCTCTTCTTTTGCGCCTTCTTCCTCATCTCTCTTCCTCTGCAAGGCATCCTCCGCCTCGGCTTGGCGGTCGGCACGGCCAAGCGCCTCCTCGTACGAGGTAGGGGACTTCTGATGAAATCTTTGTAAAGCTCGCCAGACCGGATAGAGTTTGTGAGCATGGCCACCCCCGTCCTGTCATCAAGGCCCTGAACCTTGATTGACTCGGCCCTCCACCTTGCTAAGAAGGTGGATAATGATTCCTTCTTCCCCTATTTCAGGCTGAACGGGCGCCCCTCCTAGCATGCCAATGGGACCCGCTAAGCTGTTGGGAGACTTCTTCCCTTTTTTGTTGGTTGGATCGAGAGCGTCGCTCGTCACGCCGCCTGGAGGACACCTCCGCATCTGTCAGCGTCTGTTGACGGGCAGGCTCATCCATGTTACCTCCAGACACCATTTGCTCGAAACCTTGAGCTAAGGCCCCAGAACTCGAGTTGCCTCCTGTAGGGATTCCAACCCGGCATTAAGTCGAGCCGGGTCGATGCGTGGAGCAGGACGTCGGCCTCCCCCCTCCGGCTGTGAACCGAGCGCTCACCCTGCGTGTGGTTGAGCGTCGCCCTCAGGTCGTCGTGGCCTGACAACCGGTTCTGAAGGTCACCTTGGCGCGCCACCCCTGCTTTGTCCATGGTTGTCGGGGGCACACTGGCGGCTAGGCCGGGTGGATTCCTCGGTGTGGACTGAGACATGGTCACATCGGGATGAGATTCTGGCCATCTTCCTTTGTGGTTCCTACTTGAGCGACGTGAGAGACAATAGAGGCTCTCAATGAAAGCACTAATGTTGGTCCAAAATAGGACGTTCGTAGGCTTTTAGGAAAGCTACGTAAGAACACTCAAGTAGGAATTTAGGAAAGTACAAATATAGAAAGTTGCAAAGGGAATTTGGTAGCCAGAAATAGTATATTTGTATTTGAAATTCGAATTGCCTTTTATAGGCGATTACAAATGGTAACCACCGAACATAATAATGACTAAATTAATTACAACATTAATACGGAATTAAATACATAATTAATAGCGCATTGATTGTTGGCCGTTACTGTCACGCCCCGGGCCTAGCCGGACACGTCAACAACCCGTCGTACAGTACGAATAGTCAACCTCAGTCCGACTCATCCATACTATACAAGGCGTCATGAATATCATTCACACATAGTACATCCATAAACATACATAATGTAAATCATTCATTTAAAACAGCGGAAGCATAAATACAATTGTTCAAGCCACACTTGGCATAACTCGGCATACAAGCCCCCAAAGTAATTATTCAAAAATAATATCCATGAGCATTAACGTAATTATTTTTAAAACAGAACGGAAGAAGCACGAACCACGTCTTCTCCCCTTGATCCTCCTGAAGCCACGGGCGATGGTAGCAACCTTCAAGTTCTACCTGAAACTGTGAGGTGGCCTCCCCCGTGAAGGGGAGGTCAGTACTTGGAAATATTTGACAAGTATGTAAGGAATATTTGTATTTTAGATTTTGATGATGCTAGATGAATTAGGACTTTAGAGTACCCCTATTTAGACTTAATGTATTAGAATTTACATTTGTAAAGTTCTTAGTGTAATCGACTTGGCAGAATGTTTTCAGAGCAGAAGACCTTCTGAGCAGAAGGGCTCCAAGAGCAGAAGACCCTTCTAAGGCATTGTTGAACAGAGGACCTTTGGTTCTCTGCTTCAGAACAGAAGACCTCAGGGTCTCTGTTAGCCTTTATTCTGACAGAAACCCTCCTGTTTCTCTGTTGGATATACTCTCAACAGAAGTGCTCCAGACCCTCTCTGATCAACTCTCAGTTAAAGACACCAGAAGGTCTGACACTTAGAAGAATTCCACAAAGCCGGGAAATCAACTGAAAGATTCCTTCAACGGCTAGGAGTATTGAACGGAAAAGCTACAGTGCCCGCATTAAATGCCCATTTAATGCTCCCCATGCTCCGTAGAGTAATTGCAGATGATTGGCCGCAATGTCAGGATTACTTTATCCCAAAATAGTAACCCGCCAACTTTACCGGGTCCTACTGGTCAAGTCAACTGCTCGCGCATTAAATGAAGATTGTCCTCCTTCACCTCCAACGGGAAGACAACCCTCAGTATAAAAGATACACTACGAAGAACAACCGGATAACTTTTGCTCTACTAACTTTGCCAACTTCACCACATTCTTTGCAAGAAAAACACATTCAAAATATTCAAGGCAAAAAGGTCCTCTTGAGATTCAAACTCTTCATCCTCAACAAGAGAGACACAAGTTGGAAAGAATATAATTTCATATCATTAAATCCAACTAGAGCAAGGTTCCAACAGTTCTTCAAAAACTTCAAGCACTTCATCTACAAATCCTTTGTAACGAAGCTAGTTGGAGGAACCCGTGTTTCAACAGAAACTCTTCTTGTTACAAGAAAGACGTCCAAGTAACTGGAGTAGTGAAGTGGTGATACTTCCAGGAAGCTCAGTGAAAGGACCAGTCTTAAAGGAAGCCAGACAGTGCATCCCAGGAGACATCTAGGCTTGAAGAAGACGTGGAGAGCTTCTTAAGTGCTAGGACTAAGGCGTTGTAAACGGTCGTTTTTACAAGCTTAGTGGAACAGTGGATTAGAGGAACAAGTTGTTCCTTGAACCACTATAAAAATCCCTGGTGTCATTTACTTACTGCTTTAAATTTTTGCACTTAGATAGAACTGTCTAACTCCTTAGACTTGGTATCTGTGTTCAGCAGAACTTGTCTTACGAGTTAACAGAAGGCCTACTCGCTTTGCTTCTCTGAGGCTAAATCAACAGAACCCCCTACCAGAACCCCATCCGCTGCAAGTCTGTTCTGTCAACAGAACAGGCTATTCTGTAAAATCTGGTACTTAGTTTAAAAAGCTAAAAACCAATACAGTCTATTCACCCCCCCCTCTAGACTGTATCCAGTACAACCGGGACCAACAAAGTACAATAGCAACTATACTAAGTATAATCAACGTTTTAATTTCCAAGACCCTCAACTTAGGGTACTATTATATTATAGGCCATAACCCTCGGTTACCCCGTTTTCTTTTAACTGTACTTACTTTATATAAAGTCAAGTAGTCGGCCCGTAGGCCCATATTCATTTAGAATTCATCGTTTCCATTCCCCCGTGACCGCAAGTCACGATAACCCCGTGGGGTCCCATCGAGCCCCAATTGTATAGCATGGGCTCGGCCCAACTACATTTCTATACAATCCTCTGACTCAATATAACATATCAAAGTTTGTATGGCAAGGGTTCGGCCCAACTACGTTTCCATACCAACCATAACTTCGTGGCAAGGGCTCGGCCCAACTACGTTTCCACAGAGATCACATATACATGGCAAGGGCTCGGCCCAACTACGTTTCCATGCTAATCATATTACATGGCATGGGCTCGGCCCAACTACATCTCCATGTCATCCTAGAGTACAACTCTAATTATTTTCATAATCCAATTCTCAAGCAAATCCTATGCCTAGAATCAATTTCCTTGGGTAGCCTTAGGCCTACCCCTATCACACCTTAGTGTTCATATAATTCAACCTTAAAGTATCTCTTAAGACTACTTAAGGCATACTCATTTACAATCCTATCTCTTAGGATTAATTCCATCATTTATTTATATTAATCTCCCGACTAGTATTCCAACACTAGTCGGATAGTCTTAGAACCGCCAAGTTCTTAAGTCATAGCCAATTAATTCATCTCGATTGATTTTCCAATCCAAATATAATTTAATCCAAATATCAAAATTATCACTTTTAACCATTCATGAATTTCATACATGAAGTAAAAGTATATTTTATCACCATATCATCATAGTAATTCCATTAATATGTCGTTCTATTTATTTCACATAATCATACACAATTATTCTAAATTTGTATATCATGCTTCACTTACTCATATCAATATCATTTTCATTTAGGCATCATTAATCATTAATAATCCATGAAAATCCCATCTAATTACTTTAGGCAATCTTATGAAATTAACTCACTAATTATAAGCAATATAGTCAGCCATCCTCACCTCGTGATGTGCTACAATAGTTGCCTTTGTTAAGCCCCTCGATCAATCCCCGTTCTAGGCCGATTGAAAGTGAAAATCTGGACTGCTGGGCCAAAGCCGGGCGGCTTTCACGAAAGCCGGACGGCTTTCGTAGTCTGCAACTACGAACATCTCCCTATATGTGGCGGTTTCCGGCGATTTCGACTCCTATCGATTCACCAACTCTTCTAAGTTAATTAACACCACTTTATAACAATATTCTACACTTTTAAACATGTAGAACTCATGGTTTATTCCACAGTATGATTTCTAAAAAATCATACAAGAATAAACTAGTTACAAGAATACTCATTGAGTTCTTACCTCGAACGCTATACTTTTCTCCTTGGATTTCCTCTTCTCTTGCTTCCTTCAAGCTTGAGCTTTTTGAGAGGTGATGTCTAGAGCTTCTCTCTTCCTTTGGGTTATCCGTATGGCTCAAATGAGGGGGGAGGTACCTATCCTCAATCAAACACCAAATTGAGGTGTTGATAGGGCCCTAAATGGATGTGCATGTACCTCCAATTACTCCCTCAATCACAAGTCCGGATATGCCACCTTTGGATGTCCCCTTCCCATTAATTTGGGTCAATCAGCACCCATAAAAACGTGGGGTGGCCCCCACTTATGTGGGAGGTCATCCCATTAAGTCCCGATGTGTACAATCGGCCCCGAAAGTTGTATTTCTCGACCCGTTTTAATCATATTTTATTTTATCGGACCAAATAAAATGTATCACGCGTTCCCAATAATTATGGACCTTTAGAATAGATGTACATTCCCCAACATTAATTTAGGAGTCTCCGAAACTCATTTCGGGCTGTTATCCGCTAAATTACCAATACCGGTAATTGGGCCCCGTTTGACCAACCCGTCAACTCCATGCCTTTCTTATGGCCCAAATAAAATATCCACCACCATATAGATGTCATCTAGACCAAGATGAATATAATATGTGGTTCGGGAATTATCGGGCGATCCTCGTTCCCACCGTGGGCCCCGCATGCAATTTACTATTCACGTAAAAGAAATAATAAAATTTACAATTACGCAAATTCATAAATCATCTTTCAAGGTTTATTACATAATTCACTGAAAGTAAATATGCCCGGGGTCGGTGTTACAGTTACTCTTCCTGGCTAGCTAGTAGGTCGGCCTGGCTAGCAGGGAGAACACTTGAGCTCCTCGGGCGGCAGGCTTCCGCTGGCTGGAAGGCAGGCTCCCCGCTGGACCGGAGGACATGCTCCCCACTGGGCTGGAGGACAGGCTCCTCGTTAGGCCGAAAGGCAGGCTTCCGGTTGGGCCGGTAGGCAGGCTCCCCATTGGGCTGGAAGACATGCTTCCGGTTGGGCCGATAGGCAAGCTCCCCACTAGGCTGGAAGACAGGCTCCCCACTAGGCTAGAGGACAGGCTCCTGGCGGGGCTGGAAGACAGGCTCCCCGTTGGGCTGGAGGCAGGCTCCTAACTGAGCTGGAGGCAGGCTCCTGACTGAGCTGGAAGGCAGGCTGCTGGCTGTGCTGGAAGGCAAGCCGTCTTGGGCTTCCGCTCCTTGATGGGCCTGATCGATTGGGCCTCCCTCGAGCCCTGGATCGTCAGGCTTGGGCCTTCTGGTCCATGTTCGGGGCCTGGACCGATTAGGCTATGGGCCTGGTCCCATAATCCCATCAACTGCGTAGTTAAAAGCGCAATTATCTTCAAGAATTTATTTGAATGTCTTCCCAATTGAATTGTTAGCTGAAATTTGATATGAGTAAACTAGACTTAATGAATAGGATTCTCAAAAAAAATCTTCAAAAAATTCCATCGAGAACTGCCCCAAATGGCGACGGCCGGACAGAGCCTCCTATATAAGGGCTTATTTGACCCTTTTTGGTTAGTACGTGGGCTTATTTGCCCCTATTCCCAAATATATAAAACCTGCCTTGTTTTTATATTTTCAATCCAAAAATCGCTTAAATTTGATAAGAAAAGTAAGTACAAAAATGGACTTATCAACTCTCTTCTTCTCTAAACCTCTTGGGAGTTCGGATGGTAGGTCGTGGGAAGATAAGCCTTGTGGTTCACAAAGAAGATGGGAAGATAATTGATTGCAATCAAACATGGGGTGGACCTCCCTTTTTGTTCTCCTTTGAAATGTTTGAGCTCAAATGTCAACTATGTTCACCCCTTCCCTTTCAATTATCATCTTCCCTTGTTTTTGCAAGTGCTAGGAAGGTGTGGGATGGTCCCCAAGTGATCTTAATTAATTTGGGATCAAAATATCTACCAATACTTCCAAAAATGGAAGAATGAGTCCTATTGTTTTATCTTTTGTCATGTGATGTCTTTTTGTACTCATTCTAATTTATTTAGACCAAGTCAACCTTCTACATCATATTATTAACCTCTAATGTGTGTAGGATGGTCCCCATAATTCATAGATGTACAATTATGGGAGGAAAACATTACTCCCATTATTTTGCTCAATAATGTCAAAGATGGGATCATAGAAGTTTGTTTTTGTCTCTAGGAGTTCCCTCACCCCTTTGTCCGTATTTATCAATTATTATAGTCCTAATATTTAGTTGAAGTCTATAATAGGTGTGAGATACACTCAAGTAGTTCTAAAATATCCCTTTGATTGAGTATAAGTTCTTAGAGAGAAGTGAGAGCTAGAGAGAAAAGACCAATTAAAATTTCTCAACCCCCTACAACTATTCCCAAATGGAGTATTTATAGGCAAAAAATGAGCTGGGGCTCACAAGTCCTGACTTGGGAGGCCCATTACAAGATAAGACATTTATTGCGCTGAATACATGATTTAGTTTCTAAGTATAAGATTTATCTCTACTTTGGTTCCTTTGGCCGACGTGGGACCAGGCCGACGAAGGGCCTGGTCGACGGAGGACCAAGTTATGCTCCTGGGCTTCCAGACTGTATTCTGAGTTGTTACATGTTTGATCGACAGAGGATCATCTGGCCGATGAAGGACAACGTGAGTGCTAGCCGTGTTTGTTTTAGTCTTCTGAGTATGTGGGTCATGAGGTCTTGACCCATATACTATATCACCCTTTCCACCAAAACTGCTATTTTTAGAATATTGGGCCCAAAGTAACACTTGGGCAGCCCGACCTTTCTTATTATGTCTAGGGAGGTTATGAATCTTCCTTCACAGAATGTTGGGCTCTTATATATAATCAGATAGCCTAATTAAATATTTGGAAGCCCGTCATTATAATACAGGCCCAAACGATAGTACGACCAATCATACATTACGTAAAGAATTAATTGTATTACAATTGTTTGAAAATAATGTAATCAATACATAAACTTTAAATTTTAAATTGAATTTCAAAAACGGTGGGTGCGGTGTCATATAGATCTTGTTTCTTCATTAAACTCAGGCAGCCTAGCCTCATCATCTGATGTTGTGTAGTTTTTCACTATAGACAGGATCTTCATTGAACCCCCCCAAGTCATCTTGATTTACCTCAGTTGCATTCAACCGTGTATCATAAAGTTGCTGTTCTGCATTTTCCTCCAATTCCTCTCTTAAAGTATTTTGGAATTAATATCCAGCACATGGAAATAAATCAATGGACAAATAATAAAACTTCAAGCTATAGATATTGATTGACTAGCTCATTTATATTATATTCCCTCTATCTCTCTCAAATAAAGTTCTTAATTTGACTTTAAACATTTTTTAGCCAATACGAAGACTAATTTTATTTGTTGACTTTTTTGCCCCTACTAAACATGTGTGGTGGAGAATATGAGTAATAAATATATGAATAAGAAAAAATTACTATTAACCCCTCATGTTATGGCAGAGTTATTAATGCAACCTTGTGTTTTCAAAAATAAATTAGTTACCCCCACATTTTGTATCATTCTCATTATATGCCACCTCATTAATATCTATTAAATTAAATTCAATATAAATCTTAAATTCAATGAAAGTTGTCTATAATATAAAATTAATTTTTAAAGTATACTACAATTTATTATCATAATTATAAGTCATCGTTGTTTATCGTTATTTTTCTACTTAGCTACTCGATCGTGGAATGACTATTAATTAGAGTAGTTAAGGAGAAGACTCACGAGTAATATTCATGTGATACATCAAAGATAGGGTACCTCGAGAAGTTCTTTGGTGGGCCTTAACTAGAAAAGGCATATCACGTAAGTATATCAACATCATCATGGATATGTACGATGCTTGTACTACAAATGCCCGCACTAGTGTAGGGAGGACCACAGAGTTCCCTATTACTATTGGAGTGCACCAAGGATCTTCTCTGAGTCCTTTCTTATTTGCTTTAGTCATGGATGAACTTACGAAGTCAATTCAAGAAGATATACCGTGGTGCATGATGTTTGCCGACGATATTGTATTGATTGATGAGACACAATCCGGTGTTAAAGGAAAGTTGGAAGTATGGCGACAAACATTGGAGAGCAAGGGTTTCAAATTGAGCCAAAGCAAGACTGAGTATATGGAGTGCAAGTTCGGTGGAGGTAGAAGCAGTAGCAACAGTGGGATTACTCTTGATGGTAACGAGATACCGATGTGTGATATGTTCCGTTACTTGGGATCAGGCCCGACTTTAGGGGGAGGTAGCCTAGACATTTGTCTAGGGTCTCCAAATTATATGGGGCCTCCATTTCAAGCAAAAATAGTTCTGCATACATTTAATTGTTTATTTAATTGAAATAATAATGAAAATTAAAACTAAAGTTGAAAACATATTATTTACAATCAAGCATGCCTGATGATAGATTTGGGTGGGCTATTATACTGATTGTAATGATGTTCTTATAAATGTTGCTCTTCAAAAAATAAGTAGAATAGACAATTAGAATCTCCATATTTTTTGGCTTATTTTCATTATTCACATTCAAAAAATTGTTTCCTTTACATCAGTGAGACATATATGATGCATCATGCATGTTGAATTGTACTTACTTCTATTTGTAAACGCTTATACTTTAAGTGTCAAAAATTTGTGTAAAAGATTATCATAACATATATTTTTTGCCGGCGTACACTAATATTTTTATCTAGCTACAACACTCCTATTCATTTCATGTTATAGTTTTTGTATATTGTTTTACTAGAGAAAATATATTGAATTTAAATCTCAAAAATAAATATTGTTTGACCGTCTGGGGCCTCAATATTGTTTCAGACGGCCCTGTTTGGGATCCATAATTCAGAAGGATGGTGAATTAGATGGAGATGTATGTCATAGAATCAGAGTTGAGTGGATGAAATGGAAAAGTGCTTCAGGATTTCTATGCGATCGAAGTATGTCGACTAAATTGAAAGGTAAATTTCGTCGTACAACAATTAGACCGACATTAATGTATGTTGTAGAGTGTTGGGCGGTGAAGCAATGCCACATTCAAAAGATGAGTGTGACAGAGATGCGTATGTTGCGTTGGATGTGTGGACATACCTGAAAAGACCGCCTGAGGAATGGGGTAATCAGACAAAAGGTGAGAGTAGCACCTATAGAAGATAAGATGCAGGAGTCTCGTTTGCGGTGATTTGGGCATGTGCATAGAAGACCGAGTGATGCACCTGTTAGACGACTTGAGGGGTGAGGAAAAGAGTCAGAGAAGAGAGGGAGGGGAAGACCCAAACAGACTTGGATTAGAGTAATCAGAACTGATATGCGTCATCTTGGGTTGGATGAGAGTATGATTTTGGAGAGAGCAAAGTGGAGGACACACATCAATGTGGACGATTGATGTCTCGTCTACCTTTCCTCTCTTGTTTCTTTTATCGTTTACCTTTCTTATCTTTTTATATTCTTATGTTATTTTTATTTTCTAGTTTTTTTATGTTCTTTTATTTATTTTTCTTTTATCTTGGTTATATTCTTGTGTTATTGTTATCTTATATTTATGTATCTTTATTTTATTCATTTTATCTAACTTTTTTTTCCTTTTCTTGTCCGCCTTCTCTTTTTGGCATCGATATCATAGATCGATTCATGTTAACCGACCCCAAATTCTTTTGGAATTAAGGCTTGGATGTTGTTGTCGTTGTATCCGAAAATGATAAGTGAGAAGATTTTTTTGGAACGAAGGGAATATATTTCAATTTTATGGCCTCGTGTAGTGCTTTGAATTATTTAAAATAGTAACTTCATCTCATTAATATTGAGACATGAAAAATGATTAATAGAGGTGGCTGCCCAAATGATTTTGAGAAACCCTTTTTCAAACTTCTGGTTGAGACCTCGCGTAAAAGACGTTTACAAGCGAATTTTCCATAGAAGGTAATGAACTTTTAAAAGTTGATCATGCTGTTAGATTTTTTATCGGTCGCTAAAATTAGACTACCTCGCGTAAAAATATCCGCAAATCCTTTCTTCGGTAGCTCTTCAAGTCTATACCTAAATCGGCGGTTTTACCTCTTTCAATTGGAGGCTCTCTTCTCAATCTAATTATCAAAATTAAGAATAATAACAACACGCTAATGTATTGTCTACAACCAATTCCTCAAAATTAAAAATCAATCTCTAACAGCGATGGATCTGTCGGAGCAGAGGCCAAGGGGAGATCTCGAGTGCTGCCGCCGACCAATAACCGGCGGGAGCCCCTGCGGTCCACCGGCCTGGGCCGGAGACAAACTGTCTATGGAGTTCCTTCCCGTAGTATCTTCTTGCTTGATCTTCTTTACTTGAATATGAACCAGAAGATGATCCTGATGATGGTGGCGGCGGCGGCCGCAGGGGTGAACTTGCTCTTGCTCTGGTTCATCCATATCTTGCTGGTAATGAATTGTGAACGCCAAACTCTTCGTATTGGGAATATGCATGGGTGTGTATATATTTATATACGGTTAGTTGGATTATGGTAGGAAAGAGGAGAGAGATTTGTTGCAACTTTTTTAGGCCATCTCGAACGGCTAACACCATTTTTTACACTAAAATGGTGTAAACATCACATCAAACGGTATTTTATATCCAACAGTTTACATCATTTTCATCACAAAAAAGGAATATTCTCTTTCTATTCTTTTTACTAACTTTTTACCATTATTCTATTTAAGTATCTAACTATCTTATATTTATACATTAGCCCCATTTAATATTTTGACATTTCACACATTATTTCATACATACAAACTAAAATACATCATTTTAATATGTATTTTCACGCATTTCACTAATTGAAACTTTATTTATAATATTGTGTGATTTAAATGTTATTATATTTTTTATCAAATTAATTGTTTTTATTGTTGTTGTATAAGAATGTTTTTACTTTGATTGTAATTTGTTTCAGATCAGATCAAACCGGATTAGACCAAACTTGGATAGTTATAAAAATACAAAGAAATCAGACAAGACCACATCAATTCAGACCAGACCAGACCAAATCAGACCGGACCAACAAATTTCAATCCAAGTAAAACTTCCTAATTTGTTGTTTTAAAAATGGGTCAAAACTATAATAATCAAAACTTTGGGTCACATTTGAAAGGAAAGAAAAACACAAAAAGAGAATGGTGCTACAAATGGCGTACGCCATATATAGCGTAAATCCTTCAATTCTCCCCTCCCCCATTTTGGTGTAATGGTGTAAAGTTTAGTGTCATTGTTGGAGCATTTTTTTGCCAAATACACCATTTTGGTGTTGAAGATGGTGCTTGTTGGAGATGACCTTAGGGAGTATTATTTACACTAAAAAATATGACACATATTTAAGGGTAGCATAATGGGTCAAAGAGTTATATACATTTAAGAGGTGGTAAATTGAGTTTTGATAAACTCAATTGAATCTAGAACGTTTTTTGCTTGAAATTGAATTTAGAACGTCTGCCTTCTATACCTCTTTGCATTAGTTGAATTATGTCCTTATCTATCTATTGTACTACATTTGTCCATCGGACCAAAGAGAGTTGCGTGTTTTTTATGAAAAGTAGAATTATGAGGTTGCTAATGAATAAAGTGAGAATAAAGCAAAAACGAATAAGAGCAATATAAGTAGTATTCCGTACTAAATATGGTATGTGTCAATAATAGTGTAACATTAAAAAGGGGGAAAATGGGAGAATGGGGACTTGGAGGGAGTATGTATAAGGAAGGAGGAATTAGGAAGATTTGACCAAGGTCGTTGACTCATTCACGAGCTTTGTTTGGATTTGGTTGTGTGTATTAATTAACTACTACGTATTATGCTAGGCAAATACATAAATTCAGTTGCCAATAACGTGAAACTTGTCACGGGCGCAGCCTATTCTTTTACGAGTATTGAATTCAATTCAAAATCTATTAATCGATTATGTAGGGCACCAGGGCTCTGCGGCTATATCATTAATAGATACATGATGATATTTAAATCTATTACAGAGCACATTCTATGTTTTGGCTCTAACTTTCACTACAAAAAAATTACGGGATTGACACGGAATTTGACATGAATTTATCGATTTTTCGTGCCAAATAGCTCGTGTCAAAGTCTTTTTGGCACGGATTTTTCATATCCCTGTCAAAATCTCTGTCAAATCTCTGCCAAAATTCCTGTGAATCCCATGTTTTTTTGTAGTGTTTAGACAATGAAAAATAAATTTGATTTTATAATTGAAGTGTTTTAGAAAAAAATATTGATACATTAAAACGTAAGAAATCGAAAATAAAAAAAAAACTATTTGAAAAAAAAAATTAACATTTTTATCAAATTATTTGAAGATAGAGATATTAAAAGATACACATCCACCAATACTATTTAAAAAAATTGGGTTTTGAATCACAGGGGCGGATCTACTTACAATGTTATGGGGACAGCTGCCCCAATAAAACTCTATTAAACCCATATAATTTATTACTCTTTTCGTCCCATAAAACTTTGTCATCTTTCCTTTTTGGGACATCCCAAAAAACTTTGTCACTTTCCCTTTTAATCAATTATTCTGTGGTTTTTGTTATTTCTCTCTCATTTGCACAAACCTCAACCACACAGTTTTTACTTTATTATTCTCCGTACCGGTCAACTTTGGCAAAGTTTTAAGGGACAGAGGTGGTAGTAAATAGTAAAGTCTAGGTATTTACCTCCAATAAAACAACTGGTTGCCCCCAATAAAAAATTGGTTGCCCCCAATAAGTTCCTTCAGTCCACTCCGTAGTAATTCTTAAACTCAAACCCAATAAAAAAGAAACACTTGACGGCTGAGTTGCCTGAGTGGAAAGAAGACCTAGGCGCCTTGATGAGTCATTGGTCGTTGGGTTAGTCTTGTATGCATCGTTCTGTTCCTTTTCCTTTAGTTGTTAAAACTCTTAAGTTGTTATGTTTCTTTTTTAATGTGTTCTAGTGTGTATGTTACTTTTTACATAAATAATTAAAAACTCTAAAGTCATTATGCTACTTTTTAAATATGAATAATAGATACTGTTATTAAATTTATTATAATGCTACTAATTTATTTTATGGTTATTGGAGTACATCCATAAATTTAATTTAATTGATCACTTAGGATATTTTCACTTGAACTGAAATTTGTTGATCTGTTTAAGTTTGATCTGAACTAGTCTGATAAATGTCTGATCTTTGTGCATTTTATAGGTATGGAAGTCTGGTTTGATCTATTGAAGTCTAGTCTGGTCGGGAACTGAAAAAATAGTCCAAATAAAAACATTCTTATCAAAATAGTTATTCATCTATTAGAGTCTGGTTCTTCCAAAAAAAAATCTATTACAGTTTGGTTTTTGCATCTATTATTGAACGAGGAAGGCATTCAAATAAATTCTTGAAGTTAATTGCGCTTTTAACTTCGCAGTTATCTTCAAGAATTCATTTGAATGCCTTACCGATTGAAGTTTTAGTTGAAATTTGGTATGAGTAAACTAGACTTAATGAATAAGATTCTAAAAAAAATCATCAAAAAATTCCACCGGAAACTGCCCCAAATGGCGACGACCGGACAGAGTCTCCTATATAAGGGCTTATTTGACCTTTTTTGGTTAGTATGTGGGCTTATTTGCCCCTTTTTCCTAAAATATCCTTTAATAAATAATTTTTTTAATTGTAAATAATATGTTATTGTAGATACTTAAATACAATGTTAAAACTATAATGGAAACAATTGTGATATATTTTGTCCAAATTTATGTCATTGTAACAACACAATTATACTTTACCAATTTTTATTCTTTTCTTCTACCACTTTTAGGCAGTGTTCTCTTCGTCCCATTTTAGATATCTTACTTTTCATTTTAAGTTATCTCAAAATAAGTGTTAAATTTTCTTGTTGGAAATAAATATGTGATCCACAATATTTCACTTTATCATACTAAAATCGCTATCACAACGTGTACTCATTCAAGCATTTTATTAATAATTATGTCAAATCGAAACAAAACACATAAGGCACATAAGTCGTATTCTTAATCACTCTGCCCCCAATAAACATTTCTTCTGGATCCGCCACCGCTGAATCACTGAGTAGTTTTCTCAATATTACAATTGGATGTATGAGATTGTTTGATTTCAGAATAATATTATCTTGCTAATTCATATAGATGGTGCATATTATATTTGTATTAATGCTAAAATAAGTTAAAGTTTATTATATGTGCAATAAATTGTTTTAAAAAGTAAGAATTAAAATAATTGTGTAATTTAATATCAACAAACATTTATAATTTGTATTCACTTCACATGATCTAAAAATTGCTTAACTGGTGTGTGTGGTATTTAATATCGTTTGATATTTTACAAAATCGAGTACTAATTATCTGATAAATATTACTCCCTCTGTCTCGCTAACAATGAGACAAGAGGGAGTGTCACACAAATTAATAAAAAGTGGTTTATGTGCTTGATATTGAATTGATAAAGTAAGAACAAAGTAAGAATGATTTAGAGTCACACAAACTTTACCAAATTTGGTATGTGATAGTCTTAGTGGGACGGACGGATAAGGTAAAATGGGACAATCATAGCGGGACAGAGGTAGTATTAAACATTAAAAACAAGGATTTTTTTATATATGTAATACATATTATCATAAGTCTTAAACAATGAATTGTTTCTATTGTTTATTTGTTTAAGTAATGATAAATTATTTTAGATATTTCTTCTTTTAAATCTCTTATTAAGTAGTATATTATGTAAAACTACGTTAATTTTGAAAACTAAAGTTAAGGGAGCGAACACATATATATCTAATTAAAGTATGACATTTTATGAAAATGTTACATTTACAATAAATTTTTTTGAAGTCCAAGTAGGTGGTCCTCCCAATTCATCTTTGTTGTCCAAAGTTCAAAAAGTGTAAGAGACACGTTCTAAAGTACGTGCATCAAATTGAGAAATATTTGGCAGTGTGCAATAGTGCAATTTGCTCTATAAGAATAGTTTTTATTGAAACCGCGCTCAAAAGTGACAAGTAAATGACATAAAAAGGCATTAGGATTCAACCCGGCAGATTATGGCAACAAAGAGCATCACAAGTTCACAACAAGGTTGACAAATGATTTATGTCTAAACACAAATGCTAAAGGTACCCCAAAATGTACTCCATTTTTACCTCACCCACTAATGTGTGGTCATAAATGGAGCAATTCATTTAAATGGGACACTACTTAAAGGGGTGAGGTAAAAATGGAGTACATTTTGAGGTACGTGTAGCAAAACTCATGTGTAAAACATTGAAGGCCGAAAGCCGGTAATCCTATGGTTTTCAATATAGCATTTTCGTTTGAAAGCCAAGACCGACTACTATTAGTCTATTAGATCATCCGTAATTATGTAGTATTAGGAATCCATAATAGTGTATTTAATACTTTAATTAGGATTTCAAAATTTGGTAGGTTTCCTAATGTATTTAGGACACTTGTTTATTATATACTAGATTATCACCCGTCCGATGCACGGAACAGAATTTAATAAAATGATGCAATGTTGTTTATTTAAAATATATGGCAAATGTGAATCACAAAATTATAATGTGCAAATGCGTGAAAAGAGGATAGAGGTATACAATACATACTTCTATAATAAATGGTTAAAAGTATGTGTACACAAATTCATGGGTGGTTCCATATATGGCACCACAAAGTCATAAGAAATTAGACTATTCACCACACACACACACACACATATATATGTTCGAGAAAACAATTAAAAGATTAATTAATAAATCTCAAAATGTAAGTAAAATTAAGATAATTTAATGAATATGTCAGACTTTATTGAGTAAGAGACTTTGTTTCCAAGAAAAATAAAAAAATGATACATTTGGAATAAAGAATTGAGATAATAATTTAGAAGTTTATATGGATTTTAAACTATTTTTAATAGATTCATTAATATGAAGAAATTTCTAGTGTTGTTAGTAAATTATAATAAATATAATAGACTTTAAGAAATTAAAATGGGTCGGTCCAGGTACTCGGTTTTTAAATTCTAATGCTCGTACAGTTCCTAAAATTGTTAGGACCTGCCTCAAACCCACCCCAAACCTGAATTACCCAGCCTGACCCGTGGTTCATGTACTTGTTTAGTTGTTTACCCAACCATAATTAAAAAAGCTAGTATAATTTTCTATATGAGCAGTTGTGCACAATGTACACCGCATTTTTTTTAATTTCACCAGTGTATATTTTTTATATTATAACTACAAAAAATAAATAATTAATACTATAAGTACTTAAGGACATAAAATATGTAGAATATATAAACTATAAAATATTATAGAATATGTAGTATAAAATAAAATACAAATTATAAAAATAAACTATAAATCATAAAAAAGTCGAGTCCAATTTAACTATATAAAAAAGAAGCCGAAATATTCAGCTCAAATCAAACACAGCCCAGTCCAACTATCTCATTTAATACTGCATAGCTGATTAAATAGCAAATCAGTCCAACCCTAAACATGACACATGTAATTCGTCTTTACCCCTACATCGCTTCAATTCATTCTCCGTACACAACATTTCGAGGACCATCGGTTCATCCGATGGCCTCTCATACCGTTGCTCGGTTGATGTTTACCTTGATTGGGTGTCATCGAAATCCTCTCGAACCTTGTGTATTACCCTTCTTTGATTATTAGCCTCCAATCCAACACTATAATGTTCAAATCATGAAATCAATGCTATATTGTTTATATGCTTCCATGAGTATTATTTTCTCAGACCATGTCTTCACTCCTCTGGATTTGGGTATATCCCTTACATCTCTCCATCATTGACTTTTAATTTTTTTAAACGGCTATACATTACTCCCCCGTCCCTCAGTTAAATTCCCGGTTTGACTTCACACGTATTAAAAAAATAAATTTGACTTTACTGTGGAGTGCACTGTTTTGCACTGTTTTGATATAGATAATTTGCCAAATAAAGAAAGTAAGAAATTGTGAAGTTAATTTAAGGACTGCCCAAAAAGGAAAGTGATAACTTAATTGAGAGACGGAAGGAGTACTATTTTTCTCTTATTTTCGATTCTGTGTGCATATCCTCTATTTCAATCACTTTTTAGATTAGTTTGCTGATGGTGTGTTCCTTTTCTTTAAAAAATGGAGGCCGGTTTTCTTTTCTGTGTTGCTTGTCCAATATGTTTTCACTTTTTAAGCTTAGTTAAAAGGGTTTACACGATTTGGTCAGTAAGTCTATTTGGGTCATTTGTTATTGAACTATCAACCATCGGGTAAATTGTGTGTTGTGCGGTGGTGCGTGAACATCAAATATATAAGGAAGAGTCCAGAATGAACAATAGCTCTGTCTGAACCAATGCATCACGCGGTTCACACCTAAACATCCAATGGACGATTCAACTCCATTACGGTGGATGGGATGAGTAGTCAAATCACATTAGCCATCTAGTCATTCCCCTCTTTTGGATAACGACCATTAAATGTAATAAATTGAATGCAGATCTTGAAATCTAAATAAAAAGATATGGTTCGTACAGTATTTTAACTTTAAATCTGTAGTACAAAGTACTCCGTATTTGTTACTGACACATTAAATAAGCAATAAACGATACTCCGTATGTACTACACTTAAGTCACTGTCCCTGTTTCCCAAATCTCAGCTTTATCGGTTAAGAACTTTTTTTTGAAGAGTGTTAAGGACTTTTTCAGAAATGCGACGTACTATATTACTTCTCCCTTTGCAAGATCAGAAATTAGGCAACCCGACCCATATTTTAAAAATGAGCTTTGGCAGGGAAAAGATGCCTGCAATTTGTTCAACAATCAATTACGGAGTATAAGCTAAAAGAAAATAAAGGATAATGCATATCAGAAGGTTATAAGAATTTAGAAGAATTAAAGCATATTTTAACCATCCTTATAGTTAAGAGATTCAAGTACTTGAGCTCCTTTTATTCATTTTTTCTTTTCATAGGAGAACTTAGAACTCCTTATTTCAATTAAGACACAAGCATGAGTGATTCTTCTTCCATGATTTATATGGATCTAGTGCCTCTTTAGTTCCTGGTTTAAATGAATATGTATTTGAGATTAGGAGAAAATCTCAATTCTTCAAACACACTCACTATGCATTTAGATCAATTAGTTTTAAATCAAACAAATCCCCACATTCTCGAGCTAACCCCAACTAAAAAGCATATCAAACAAAAATAGGGTTTGGGTGAATATAAATTTAAATAAAACCTTGTTGAAGTTAGTTACTGGGAGGTAGTGGCATTTTAATCTCCACTTTCACTTGCTTGGAATTGGCTTCGTTAATGATGATGTTCGTGGTGAAGATGTTGATGGTGGTGGTCCTAATTCATACCGAAATTAATCATGTTCCCACTATACTCGTTAATGGAGGTCATCGTTCCGATATTGGTCTCTCATATGCCAAGCCCTAGCGGTTGAACTGGTTGTCACTGTTTCAATACCATTGATAAAACAATGTTGCACAATTAACTTCCTTTTTCTTTTAAGAACAAAGTGAGTCTTAGTTGCACGTTTTGATGGAGGTATTTGATATTTGTGAAGTGAAAATTGATGCAAAGAAATGAACCAAAAGAGCAAAGGATTTATTAATCAACAATCTCAGAATAGAAAAAACGATGGAGAAGATTGAGAAAACAGAGACTAACTTTGATGCAAGGCCGACGAACTCCCCCATCTTCTTCACAAACCTCGAAGAAACCATTTCTTCGTCCGATGCTCTGCCTCGCCCAAGCCATATGGCCACCTGAAATCCGGAAGCGCGTGTGAAATTCCTGCTAGCTGCCGTGAAGAGGTTCTGCGGCTTGGATTGCCGGCCGATTCAGGTTGAAATAGGTGATATGGAGCAATTTATTTAATGAAATATATGAGGCAATTGGCTATCCGAAGTACCTTTCTCCTTTGATTAATTAACATCACCATATGATTGAGTATCCCAGAAAACCCTTTCTCCTGAGACCGTGGCTCTTTCACTCGGTCCGTCGCCCGGCCTCTTACTGCTCACTTGGCGGTTGTTTCCGCTGCTGTCATTCAAAATCACCAGCTCAGCGGCTTCTTCACAAGTATCGTAAGGTCCTTAACAGTCTTTGCTGCCTCCTCCGTCGGTACCGCTCTTGGCGGTGGCATCACCAGCCGAGATCCTCCACTTTGTAAGAGATATATAGCAGATATAACATTCATTTTTTTTTTATTAGGGAGTATCATAAATGCAAATAATCTTTCTTACGGTTGATGTTTGAAACCCAAACATGGGAGACCTGAAGATGGATGAACCTGGATCTGATTTCAATCGATCCACCACAAGCCTCTGTTCCGCTTTTAATAGATCGACGGCCAAGGATGCAGATTTGCACTGAAGCTTTCTTTATTTTATACAGTATTTCTTTGGGACATACTACCTACTCCGTATAGTAGAAAAGCAAAAAGAAAGAGGCAATAATAAATATGGGCAGTCACCTTTTTTGAGCCATATTTGAGCAATAGGCAATGCATTACGGTGGATGGGATGAGTAGTCAAATATGACACTCCATCCACGGTGGATGAGATAAGTAAGATCCACTCAACCCCGTAAAAGAATATAATTTGAGCAAATAGTTTTTTATACATAATGATGGATAGTGTACTCGGGGTAGCTTATCCGAGGGGTTATTACGGGGAATAACTAGAGATAAGTCAGAGCAAGTAAGTATAGAGAGAGAAAGTATATTAGAGAGTGTTCAACGTTTTCAGCGTGTTATGACTTGGTTACAAATGGGGAAATGGGGTGCTATTTATAGTAGCAATAAATGCCAGGCAGGGACACGTGTCAAGCGTCTATTGGCCGAGAGGTCATCTCAACTGGTTGGCGCTGGCAACCGCATGTGGCCACATTTAATGCGGCTGTTGGATGGGACGTTGTACAGGGTACGGTGATCCATACGCATGTGGAGCGGATATTATGTCGGAAAAGGTGCCCTCGGCTGTAGATGACTAGCTGAGGGCTCTGAGTACCGGGGACCTCCTTAGTGCCGAGGGCTCCAGTTGCCGATGGCTACTCATTTTCGCCGTTTTTTCCAGTAACCTTGTTTTTCTGTCTTGGCCCTCCTGTGAGAATTAGAGCCTTCGGCCAGGGGGCCGAAGGCACCCCTGGTGGATATTGTGGGCTGCTTGGTACTCTGGGCGCTGTGATTTGGGTCTGTTGTGCTTTCTGGGCCAGTTGGGCCTTTATTGCAGTAGTAGGAGTCTGTGGGCCGGGGGTTCCCGGGCCATATACTCCATCAGGAGTCCCTCACTCCTTTTGCCGAAAGGTATTTGAGGGAAAAGGAGTAATTGTGTTTGTCCTCTACCGTTGTTCCGTTTGTAGTTTGTAGAGTTGTGGGTAGTTTGCTGTTTGTTTATTCTGCCGAGGGCAGTCCTTCAGTTACCCACATGTCGGGACTTGAGGGGTCATGTTTGTGATTTTTGTGATTTTTCCCGAGGGGGTCCTCCAGTCCCCCACTCCTTGAGGCACTTGCAAAGTGGTGAAAAGGAGTAGAGTAGTTGCGTTGCTGTTTTGGGCCGAAGACTGACGCTTTTCGTTTCATTTTTGGGGGGGGGGGTGCCTCGTTAAAAACCTCATTAGGAAAAACCCTGTGGGAAAAAATCCTAATGAGGGAAAAAGAGTACACCGAATTCCCCCAATGATGAATCGAAAACGTGAAGCCCTGGTTTGAAATGGAGTACAATGCTGATGCCGAAGGTTTTCCTTTTTCTGAGGGCTCATGTGTTGATTAGCCAGAGGCTTGCTTTTGATACCCTGGGAGGTGCCGAAGGGGAGTCCCTCAATCTGGGGATCGAGGGCGTAATGAATGAGGGTAATAGTTGAATTGTTACCGGGGTGTCCCCTGTTAGTTGATTAGTTGGTGATGAGGATATCCGGGGGCTCCCATTACCTGTGTGCCATAGGCTATCCGTCAATGAGGCATACTCCCCGGGGGCTACCCGGCCCTCAAAGTGCTGAGGGGGGATCCCCGAGGGGTGGCCTGATATGAAGCCTTGGGCTTCTGAAGGAGTGGTCCCGAAGGCATCTGTTATGTAGTGTGTGGGGCACAAACCGGGAGTGTCTCCGGGTAAGTGTACCCGGGGGCTCTTCTTGATGAAGTGGAGTGAAGTAAAAAGCCCGTGGGCCAGTGTTTATTGGTTGATGAAGGAGTGATCTGTTAAGTGTTGCCGGGAGCTCCCAGAATATAGCCGTTGGAATACCTATCGTCAGAATATAGCCGTTGGGGGGGGGGGGGGTTGCCACGTGGTGTGTGCTCGTTGGCTGTCCGTGGGCGGGCGTCACTGATTGGGCGAAACCACGGTTCGTAATGATGGCAGTCCAACCGGAGGCCCGATTTCCTGGCCCAAGCCCGGATCCCAGCGCCTATAAATACCCATGGCCGGCTTCCCTTCCCCTTGTGCGAAATCATTGTAGCGAAGCTCTGCCCAATTTTCTAGAGAGAGAAAATCCAGCCTTCGGTTGATTCCCAGCTTTTAAGGTTAGTTCCCCCCTGCTCTTCTCCTCCTAGTTAGCTGTGCCCTGTGCCTTTAGGCTAGGAGTTAGAACTTTAGAAAACTCTAGTGTTTCCGAGCCCTCGAACTAGTACAAAGATGTCTTCCCAAAGTGATTCCCAGGACATCTCGGGGGCGTCCTCGATGGAGGATGAAGTCATCTCGGACGTAGAGTCCACAAGCGAACAACCCTCATCAGGACAAGACGCTGTCGTCACAATGGAGTTGAAGAAAGCCCTCGTTGCTGAGGCGGAAGCCGAGGGCTTCGAACAAGAGTGTGAGGACGAAGAGTTGGCCCTCGCCTGGCAAATAGCTGAGGAAGAGGCGCAGAAAGAGGGCGTGAGGGTCACTGTTGCTATTCTCCTCCTCGGGGCACTGGTGAGGCCAGCACCTCTCGGCCGCTGAACGCGATCCCCATCTGGGTGGCCCTCGGAAAAAAGAAGGCGAAGGTTGCTGCTTCCAAGAAGAAGGGCCGCGTCGCAGACCAAGGGAAGCTGTAACACCCCGGCCCCGTAGGCCCCGAGGTAGTTACTTCGGGCCTCTAGTACTGTCCTCACAAACCACCACGAGCCTTTACCGCGCACTTTGTCCTCACTCATGCGCGCCCTGAGAAACTTCCCAGGGGGTCACCCATCCCAAGACTACTCTCGTGCAAGCACGCTTAACTTTGGAGTTCTTGGGTGATGAGCTCCCTTAAAAGGAGACGCACCTCTGTTGGTATGAGTAGTACTATTAATCCTCTTAAATTAATCTCGGGTATTACAATCACCCCCACTTAGGATCGCAACGTCCTCGTTGCGCCCTTAACACTCTCAATCAAACCCCAGAATCTTGCCCCGCTAAGTGTCTGCCCGATATCTAACGGGTCAACACACTGTCGCAGGGTTGCTCTGATACCATTTGTAACACCTCGGCCCCGTAGGCCCCGAGGTAGTTACTTCGGGCCTCTAGTACTGTCCTCACAAACCACCACGAGCCTTTACCGCGCACTTTGTCCTCACTCATGCGCGCCCTGAGAAACTTCCCAGGGGGTCACCCATCCCAAGACTACTCTCGTGCAAGCACGCTTAACTTTGGAGTTCTTGGGTGATGAACTCCCTTAAAAGGAGATGCACCTCTGTTGGTATGAGTAGTACTATTAATCCTCTTAAATTAATCTCGGGTATTACAGAAGCCCCTCGACATGCCCGAGGGGTATTCCTATTTGAATACCGCCGCCTTCGAGATAAGGTCGAGAGCTGATGCGGCGGATCTCTACGTCACTCAATTACACGTGGGCCCCTCGGCCATCGTGGTGGCACCGGGTCCCGATGACGTCCTCTCCCGGGCTCCCGAGGGCTGTATTGCGGTGCACATCCTCTCCGTGTCGATGGGGCTCCGGTTCCCCCTACACCCCTTCCTCCGGGAGTACCTCCGGTTCGTGGGTTTGGTCCCCTGCCAACTGACCCCGAACAACCACTCCTACATCACGGGCTTCCTCCAGCTCTGCAAATCCCGGGGGGTAACACCTAGCCTGGATCTCTTTTTCCAAAGTTTCAACCTGTGCCGGGGGGGGGGGGGGACATGCGAATGCCGAGGGCTTCGCAAACTTGCAGCAGGTGGCCCTGTTCAAGCTTTTCACTGAGGCACCCTCCTCGAACAAAGGGTGGAAAGACCGGTGGTGCTACGTGAAGCTGGCCGAGAGCCCCTTCCCGAGGGAATTGCGTGACCGGTTTAGGAGGCATGAGAAGAGGAGGAGCGCCGCCCTCGAGAAAGACGGCAGGATCCTGGCCAAGATCCCGGAGGGCCGAGACAAAAACATAACCATCAAGGAGTGCACCCAAGAGGAGGACCTCTACACCCTCGGGTTCCGGCGGTATAGCTTCCTGGGGGAAACAGATGAAAGGTTCCCGACATTTGAGAGAGCCTCCGGAGGTAGTGGCTGAGAGCATCCGGTCCTTTAGACTTACGTATATTTAGGTGTAGATATGCTTTTTGCTGTATCTTTTCTCCTTCGGCTTTAACCGTTATTTTTTTCAGGTATCAACATGGATCTCAATGCCTTCGCCAACCTCAAAAAACAAAAGTTCAAGGACCCGGGCCAGAAGGAGCCCCCCAAGCAGAAGCCCCTCGAGGAGTTGAAGAAGGGCAGTGAGCTCTCAGGGGAGGCCGCAAAGCGGAAAGCCGCCTGCAAGGCGCCAATCCCCGAGGGGAAGAAGCAGAAGAAGGGGGATGTCAGGAAGAAGGCTCCCCTGGTGGTGGTGGTGGACGAGCACTCCGCCTCCGAGCCCAGTGCTCCAATGACAACAACTGCTCCTCACCCGCCCTCGGGTCAAGGTGGTGAGGCAAGCTTGCCCCGGGAGGACATACAGTTCTCCCTGCCGAAGGGGGCAGCCATTACGCATGGCATAGTAGACACCCGGGAATTTTTGGGCGGGGCTACCCCCGCTCTGGATAGGAGGGCCCTCGGGAAGCTCGACGATGAAGCCCTCGAGTCAAAAATCCTCCGGTCCTCTCTTACTGTAAGTTCTTCCCCTTCTTTTCTTCTTCTCCTTTTTGCATAGTGGTTTACGATTCTATCTGTTGCGTGATCGTAGCTTAACCCCTTACTTTGTTGTTTGTTCTAACAGGTCTGCATAGCCCTCGGCGAGCATGCCAGGAGGTTCGATGAGTGGCGCCTTCAGAAAGCGCAGCAGGATGAGTCCCTCAAGAAGCTCGTTCATGACAACGCCGAGGCCATGAGGCAGATGGCTCAGCTGGAGAGGGACCTCCAGCAGGCGAGGGCGGAAGCTGAAAAGGCGGCCAAGGAGAAGGCGGAGGTGGAGAAAGCTGCTGCCGAGGCTGCAAAGAAGGCCTCCGAAGATGCCGAGGCCGCCAAAACAGAGGCCGCCGCCGGTGCAGTCGCTGCCTTCATGACCGAGGGCTGGAAGGCCGAAGGCCATAAAGACTGGGTGGCCTCGGTCGTGGAGGGATCCGCCGACGGGTGGGTGAAGGCCCCCGGGGCGATGTGGCTAGCCCGAAAGGGTGAAGATTACTATGCCGGGGGGGGGGGGGGGGGGGAGTTCTTCACCCAGACCTTGATCTACAGGAGGCTCGCACGGCATTTGAAAATCGAGCCAACGGCCTTCGATCCGGCGGCATATGGCCTCCCCCCCTCCAGCCTGATATCAGAGCCCCCCTTCCCGAGGGCGTCGAGAGGCCAGAATTGGAGGATTCTGAGCTCCTGAAAGAGGCCGAGGGCGATGAAGCTGAGGTTGGCACGGAGGTTACTTCAAAGCCTTCGGAGGAGACGGCCCCCGGGGATGTTAATTTGTAATTTCTTAATTCAACATGTTTTGAACAATCCCGTTGTAATGAATGCTTGTATGCCCTCGGCCTTCGGCCCTCTGTAATGTACATTTGAATTTCTTTTCTTTGATGAATGAGTACATGCCTTCGGGCTTTTGGTATATAATGTGTTTCCCTTGACCGTTTTTCTTTGAGTGTATGCTCCCGTTTTTTTTTGAATGTATGCCTTCGCCCTTCTTTGAATGTATGCCTTCGCTTTTCTGAATGTATGTTTAGGACTTAGAATATATTCTTCCAAATGTAGTGCCTCTCGTAGCCCTCGGCTGCTAGTAATCTTTAGTCAGTTGAACCTTTCACCGAGGGCGCAATGTTCAGGACTTAGAAATATTTCTAAGTGTTTGTTCATCTGTTGGCCCCCGACTAATTCCTTCCCCCTGGTTCTGTGTAGCTTTCATGAGATAACCGGAGGCGAGCTGTTTTAGGACTTGGAAGAATTTTTCTAAGTGTTTGAATGCAGTCTAGCCTTCGGTATTTGGGTACCTTTCGCTGGATGTATGACCGAGGGCCCAACAATAGTTAGGACTTAGAAAATATTTCTGAGTGTAGTCTCACCAAGCCTTCAATCGTATGACCCCTCGGGCTGCAGGGAGATTTGACCGAGGGTAAGAACTTTTGGGACTTAGAAATTTTTCTAAGTGTAGCATGTATG
This sequence comes from Cuscuta europaea, assembly GCA_945859875.1. Lineage (NCBI taxonomy): Eukaryota > Viridiplantae > Streptophyta > Magnoliopsida > Solanales > Convolvulaceae > Cuscuta > Cuscuta europaea. The sequence continues at coordinate 6,354,699 of CAMAPE010000046.1, read as the reverse complement.
AAGTAGGAGCCTGCGGGCAGCATGGAGATTTGACCGAGGGTCAAAGTATGTAGGGCTTAGAAAATATTTCTAAGTATAGCTTCACCAAGTCTTCAACCGTATGGCCCCTCGGGCAGCATGGAGATTTGACCGAGGGTCAAAATATGTAGGACTTATAAAATTTTTCTAAGTGTAGTATGTGTGAAGTAGGAGCCCTCGGGTGACTGTGTAACACCGTCCCCAAATGTATTTACCTTTAAGCGAATAATTTATTGAACCTTATGAAGTTTTTAGTGAATTTACGAAGTTGTGAATTTGTATTATATTTTTTCGCGTGAATAGTAAATTGCACGTGGGACCCACATCGGGAGTGGGGACCGCCCGATATTATCGGGGCCACATATTATATTGATCTTGGACTAGATAATGTGTATATGGTGGTGGATATCCTAGTTGAGCCATGACAATGGCATAGGGTTGACCGGTTGGTCAAACGGGGCCAAATTATCAGTATCGGCAATCTATCAGATAACAGCCCGAAAAGGGATTTCGGAGACTTCTAAATTAAAGTTGAGGGATGCATATTGATTCTAAGGTCCATTAAGAATTTGGGAACAAGTGTTATATTTTATTTGACCCGATAAAATAAAATATACTTAAAAACATTCCGGAAAATACAACTTTCGGGGCAAATTGCACACTTTGGGACAAATTAGGATGACCTCCCACATGGGTGGGGGCCACCCCACGAAATTGTCAACCCTTGAGGGATGGATGAGTGCCAAATTGGCTGAACAACAATTGAGAGGATGGGGGAGACACCTTTGACATGTAGTAGACCCCCTCCCTTCACTCATTTGTCTAAATGAGACAAAAACCACCCCTCTCACCTCACCATCTCCACCCACACAATTCAGCACCCTAGGTTAGCAAGGAGAGGCTCTGAAACTTCTCATCTCCATAGCCCAAATCCGAACTCAAGCTCAAGGGAGTCCAAGAAGGAAGTTTAAGAAGGAAAAAGCTAGGAAAAAGTGTGAAAATTAAGGTAATGACCTTATCATAACTTTTCCTTTGTTTTTCTTCTAGCATATAAGATATATATCATATGAAAGACCTTTAGTATTGTTCTACATGATTTAAGTGTGGAATGATGGGTTGGAAAGTGATTCTAAGTCCAAAAGCGGACTTAGAAGCCAAATCGACCGGTTTGCCGGAAAATAACCTTTTATAGGTTATTTGTGTTGATATGGGTTTTGTGATGATAAAACCTTGTTAGGAACTTGATTTAAAGTATTTTTGAGCCTCGCCGGAGTTTCGTCGGAGTTGGTCAAAGTTCGCCGGAGTTGGTCAAAGTTCGCCGGAGTTGGTCAAAGTTCGCCGGAGTTGGTCAAAGTCCAATCGAGAAACGTAGAACGCGCTTAAGCTTAATTAAGGTGAAGATGACCGACTATGTTACTTATAATCTTTGGGTTAATTTCATGGGATTTTCCTAAGTGAATACAAATGTGATGTGCATGAGTTGTTAATGGTTAATAATGCCTAAATAGAACTACTATTGATTAAAAGTATAGTATGCATGATACACAAATTTATGAATAAATTGTGTATGTTTAAATGTTATGAATATGTATGTATGATGGTTGTACCAACCATGAATATCATTTGGGATAGTATACTTTGATGCCATGAGGAGAAGCCATGAAGGTATGAAAGTGATACTTGATATTAAGGCCAATTATGCAAGAAGAAGGAATTATATTGAAATAAATAAATAACTAGCATTGAAATATTAGTTGGAAATGTTAGTTGAGAAGTAGATGAATTAGATCCTAAGAATTTGAATTATAAGGAATCGGTGATTATGAGCCGGACTCAAGACCGATGTAGATGACGGTGATTATGAGCTGGGCTCTAGACCGTAGTAGATGACGGTGATTATGAGCTGGGCTCTAGACCGTAGAAGATGACGGTGATTATGAGCTGGGCTCTAGACCGTAGTAGATGACGGTGATTATGAGCTGGGCTCTAGGCCGTAGTAGATGACGGTGATTATGAGCGGGGCTCTAGACCGTAGTAGGTAACGGTGATTATGAGCTGGGCTCTAGACCGTGGTAAATAAATGATGAATTGATACTAAATGAACGGATTAACTATAATGTAATAATGCTCTAGATCGAGAGCCTCAGAAATTTAAACTTTGATTATACTTAGTATAGTTGTCATTGTACTTGTCAAATGCTTCCAAGTACTGACCTCCCCTTCACGGGGGAGGCCACCTCACAGTTTCAGGTAGAACTTGAAGGTTGCTACTACCAGCCGCTGCTTCGGGAAGTTTCTGAGGTGAAGACTTGGTTCGTGCTCCTCCCGTTCTTGTTTTGAAAACAATATGAATAATGCTCATGGACAATATTTTCTGAATAATTACTTTGGGGGCTTGCATGCCTAATTATGCCAAGTGTGGCTTGAACACTTGTATCAATTGTTTCCGCTGTTTTAATAAATGTTTCACATTATGTTTGTTTATGGATGTACTATGTGTGAATGGTATTCAAGACGCCTTGTATAGTATGGATGAGTCGGACTGCGGTTGACTATTCGTACTGTACGGCGGGTTGTTGACGTGTCCGGGGCGTGACAATTTAAATGGTATCAGAGCCTTAGTCCGTAAACATCATAATGAAGCTTCAAAATTTCTTTTTGAGAATGAATTTGAAAAACCATGAGCATAAGTTTTGTACTTATAGAACTTTTGGTACTTGAGTTGCAATGCCTCTAATTGTTAAGATGGTACCCTTAACAATTGGTATGGCGGTGATTTGAGCCGAAGGATGTCTTTAAGTACCCGTCCGTCATTTGACACTCGATACGAGTCTAACGACTCATTCTAATTTCTTTCAGAAATGGAACCAATTGGAAGGATCACTAGGAGGAACCCGTTGGGCCGTGCACCGGGTGGGTCCGAGCGCGGTAGCCGGGGGTCTTCTAGGGGATCAAGAGGAAGGGGCCGTGGAGGCCAACGTCAAACCGTGAGCGATGGCCACGTTGATACCGAGAGTGAGACCTATTGGTCCTATGAGGACTCAACTTACCAGCCGGGGACTGAGCCAGTTGAGACCCCTTACGAAGAGAATGACGATGATGTGAGTGATGAGGAGGAAAGTGCCTCCTTGGCCAGAATCGAAGCGCTGCTCCAACAGTATCATCAGGAGCGCGAAGAAAGGAGGGCACGCCGAAGGCACCGTGCAGGGCAACCTTCGGGCGGGGCTCCAAGAGGGAGGAGCTTTTGCGATTCGAGAACCCATGTGGAAGCACATGGGAGTCGGGGCGATGGAGGTCCAGCCATAAGGATCTCCAAATACATCAAGGAGGCGAGGGACTTAGGGTGCAAACCGTTCGATGGGACGAGAGACATCTCGGTTGCCGCCCAGTGGATCAAGAGGCTGAACGAGGCAGCCCTTGACATGCAGCTCACCCCCGATTTTAAACTGAGAATCGCGGTAAGGTTACTCGAAGGGTTGGCATCCAAATGGTGGGATGGAACGAAGGGTAAGTATGGCGGCACTGTTACATGGGAGGATTTCCGACAAGAATTCTTTGCCCAGTACTACTCTGACTTCGAAGTAAACGCCAAGGTGAGGGAATACACTCTCCTAACCCAAGGTGGTAACATGACGGTGAAAGAACTTGAGAACAAGTTCAGAGACGTTGCTGATCACATACCGGAGTATGCTTGTGATGAAAATCGAATGGTGAATCATTTTTGGGAGGCCTTGGACTTGGAGATACGTGACAGGGCAACTCAATTGCCCAATATGACTTTCAGCCAAGTGGTTGCCCAAGGGTTGAAGGGAGAAAAGCAATGGAAGGAGAGGAAAAAGAGAGATGCCGAAGAGGCCAAGAAAAGAAAGTGGGAAAGCCATGGCCCCCAAGGTCCCAATAAGAAGGGGAACCACGAGGGAGGTGGATCGTTCAGGGCACCGGCAGCACCATCCAAGGGAAACCCGGCCACGAGCGGGCACTACTCGGGCTCACAAGCCCCAATGACGCCCAGGTGCAGGAATTGCAACAGGAACCACACCGTTAAGTGTCGTGATCCACCACTTTGCTACCAATGCGGGAGTACAGGGCATATTAAGCCAAACTGCCCTCAACTTGGTGGGAACTGGGGGTCAGGACCAAGCGGCGCTACCACGGCAAGTAGGAACCGGGCCGGAGCATCTCATGTTAGCGTGGGCCAGGGGAGCGAGCACGAGCAATGCGCCGTCCGTGAATCAAGGAAGAACTCAAGCTAGAGTTTATGCTATGACGGAGGCGGATGCACGTGCCAACCCGGACTCCGTTGCGGGTAATTCCTTAAACTCACGTATTAATTTTCGTAAACAATAGGAGTGTGGAACTTGTAAAATTATAACCCCGACGAGTTTAGTCGGGTTTGAAAGGAAAAAGGGAGGAGAATCCTCGCCCTGGGTGAAAACCGCCCGGCTTTGACGAAAGCCGCCCGACTTTCGTCTTGATTTAATTGGGATAATACTACGACAACGAATGCCGGCCGGCTTCCACTGAGAACCGCCCGGCTTTCGTCAAGATTAAATCAAAGAAAATTCTCGCAACCAAAAACCGGCCGGCTTTTGGTGAAAACCGGCCGGCTTTCGTAAACACCTCACTTGGAAAATTTCTCGCAGCTGAAAGCCGCCCGGCTTTCATGGAAGCCGCCCGGCTTTCATGGAAGCCGCCCGGCTTTCATGGAAGCCGCCCGGCTTGCGTTAAGCCTGGGATTCCTGCGCCGCTGAAACCCGGCCGGGTTTCGTAGAAACCGGCCGGCTTCGAAACCATTCCCTGAATAAAAACTACGGCGACGAAAGCCGCCCGGCTTTCGTAAAAGCCGCCCGGCTTTCGTGATTAAAAACTTAGAATTTTCTCGCAGTCGAAAACCGGCCGGCTTTCTTGAAAAGCGGCCGACTTTCACCCGGATTGATCCTAAAACGGTCCTAAAGGTTAGAAACCGGGAAATTTCGGGAGGGTATCGAACGGACCCCACCCGAAACACAACCAACATACTCTACGACTTAAGAAACGAACCTATTTATTAGATAGTGTGTCTTACATTACTTATGAATGTAGGAACACTAAAGATAAACGGGAGAGAAGCAAGGATCCTTATTGATACCGGGGCGCAACGATCATTTGTGAGTGAGGCATTCGCCAGCGGATTCAACGGACCACTTGTACCGATGACTCAAACCCTATTGGTGTCCACGCCTCTAGGGGATGATATCGAGAGAGAAAGCCACTATCCATCGTGTGAGGTGGAGGTGGAGGGACAGAACTTGACGTGTGATTTCGTACCGCTGAGTATGATCGAGTTTGATGCAATCCTCGGGATGGATTGGCTTGAGAAACATCATGCTAGGGTCGATTGCTACACGAAGGTTCTTGAACTCGAAGGCGGCGAAGGGTTGACCTTACGCTTCGAGGGAGATAGAGGCAAATCAAACTGTTGTATCATATCCGCCGTGAGAGCAAGGAATATGATGAGAAAGGGGTGTCACGCATACCTAGCGTATGAGGTGGACAAAACCAAGGAAGAGATAGACATCAATGATGTGAGAGTTGTGTGCAAGTATCCGGATGTCTTCCCAAAAGACTTGCCGGGACTTCCACCCGATAGGGAGATTGAGTTCGTGATCGAGGTCGAACCCGGCACCAAACCAATCTCTATACCGCCATACAGAATGGCACCCGCTGAACTTAACGAGTTGAAAACCCAATTGCAAGAGCTATTGGATAACGGTTTCATAACGCCGAGTCACTCTCCGTGGGGAGCACCGGTCCTTTTCGTGAAGAAGAAAGATGGAACACTTCGTATGTGCATTGACTATCGTCAACTGAACAAGCTCACAATCAAGAATAGGTATCCCTTGCCTAGAATTGATGACTTGTTTGATCAGCTCCGAGGGGCAACGGTGTTTTCGAAGATCGACTTGAGGTCGGGGTACCACCAACTGAAAATAAAGGAAGATGACATACCGAAGAGTGCATTCCGCACAAGGTATGGTCATTTCGAGTTCCTAGTCATGTCGTTCGGGCTAACCAACGCCCCGGCGGCATTCATGGACATGATGAACCGTGTGTTCAGTGAATACTTAGATCAATTCGTGATAGTATTCATTGACGATATTTTGATATACTCCAAGAGTGAGGGGGAGCATGAAGATCATTTGAGACTTGTACTTGAACGGCTAAGGAAAAAACAACTCTTTGCCAAGTTCTCTAAATGCGAGTTTTGGCTCAAAGAGATCGGGTTCCTCGGACATGTCGTGTCAGGTTCGGGCATTGCGGTGGATAAAGCCAAGATAGAAGCCATTATGAATTGGGAGAGACCCAAAAACGTGAAAGAAATACGTAGCTTCCTCGGCTTAACAGGATATTATCGTAAGTTTGTTGAAAAATTTTCTGTATTGGCGTCTCCTTTGACAAAGCTCACAAAGAAAGGGGCCAAGTTCATATGGGACGACAATTGTGAGAAAGGGTTTCTCGAACTAAAGAAACGGCTTACAGAAGCACCAGTCCTCACTCTACCCACACAAGGGATAAGGTACGACATATACAGTGACGCTAGCATCCAAGGGCTTGGATGTGTTCTAATGCAAAACGGTCGGGTGATTGCCTACGCTTCAAGGCAATTGAAGAAACACGAGGCAAACTACCCTACCCATGATCTAGAGTTGGGAGCGGTAGTGTTTGCACTGAAAATTTGGCGGCATTATCTCTATGGGGAGACGTGTCACATTTTCACCGATCATAAAAGCTTGAAGTATGTATTCACTCAAAAAGAGTTGAATATGAGGCAGAGGAGATGGATGGAGTTGATCAAGGACTACGACTTGATCATCGACTATCATCCCGGGAAGGCCAATGTAGTAGCCGATGCACTGAGCAGAAAGAGTACATCGGGGACGTTACTCACGTGTCTACGCTCACTAAGGGCACAAGTGGAGGTGTCCACGAGTGGGGTCCTCATTGCTAGATTCGAGGTTAGGCCTACATTGCTGAGTGAGATCAGTAGATGTCAGGCCATTGATGAAGAATGTCAGAAGATCCGTGAACAGATCCTTGAGGGACCTGTTGAGAACTTTCGGGTACGTGATGACGGTCTTTTATTGTTTAAAGGCCGTGTATGCATACCAAGGAACGAGGAGCTCCAAAAGTCTATACTGGAGGAGGTTCATTCTTCGGCGTATGCCATGCATCCAGGAGGTACTAAAATGTACCGAGACTTGAAGGAAAGTTACTGGTGGTCGGGTATGAAGAGGGACATCGCAGAGTACGTAAGTCGGTGCCTTACTTGCCAGCAAGTCAAGGCGGAACATCAGCACCCGGCGGGACTTTTACAACCACTTACCATTCCAGAATGGAAGTGGGAGCACGTGACCATGGACTTCGTGGTGGGGCTACCACGAACAGTGAACAACTATGATGCAGTATGGGTAGTGATTGATAGGCTCACCAAGAGTGCACACTTTTTACCTATCAACATTACTTATCCTCTTGAAAGATTGGCAAAGCTATACACGGAGGAGATTGTGAGACTACATGGAGTTCCGATATCCATTGTCTCGGATAGGGACCCACGTTTCACATCCCGATTTTGGCCAAAATTTCAAGCATCTTTGGGTACGAAGCTAAAGTTTAGCACAGCCTTTCACCCACAGACGGATGGGCAATCCGAGAGGGTGATACAGATTCTGGAAGATATGCTTAGGGCATGTGCTCTGGAGTTCCAAGGGAGTTGGGACAAGCAGTTGGCTCTGGTTGAGTTTGCCTATAACAACAGTTATCAGGAGAGTATTGGCATGCCTCCATACGAGGCATTGTATGGGAGGAAATGTAGAACACCGTTGTGTTGGGACGAGGTTGGCGAAGCCAAGCTCGAGGGGATTGAACTTGTCGAAATCACCAAGGCTAAGGTGAAAGTCATTCAGGATAGACTCAAGGCTGCCCAAGATCGGCAAAAGAGTTATGCTGACAAACGACGCAGGCCATTGGAGTTTGAGGTCGGTGATAAGATCTTTCTAAGGATTTCTCCTTGGAAAGGTATCATCAGGTTTATATCGAGGGGAAAACTTAACCCCCGATACATTGGCCCATTTGAAATCCTTGAAAGGATAGGGGCCGTGGCTTACCGTATCAAATTGACGCCAGAACTTGAGAAGATACACGACGTGTTTCATGTATCGATGCTCAAGAAATATGTGCGAGATCCGTCTCATATCCTTGAGAAACCACCGGTAGAGATACGTGAAGACCTACAATATGTGGTGGAACCGGTGAAGATTGTGGGTCAACAGGTAAAGAAACTAAGGAACAAGGAGATTCCTATGGTAAAGGTCCTTTGGAGGAGTGATCGAGTCGAAGAAGAAACCTGGGAGACTGAGGTCTCAATGAGGGAACAGTACCCTTTCCTTTTCGATTAGACACGTGGATTTCGGGGACGAAATCCCAAATAAGGGGGGGTGAACTTGTAACACCGTCCCCAAATGTATTTACCTTTAAGCGAATAATTTATTGAACCTTATGAAGTTTTTAGTGAATTTACGAAGTTGTGAATTTGTATTATATTTTTTCGCGTGAATAGTAAATTGCACGTGGGGCCCACATCGGGAGTGGGGACCGCCCGATATTATCGGGGCCACATATTATATTGATCTTGGACTAGATAATGTGTATATGGTGGTGTATATCCTAGTTGAGCCATGACAATGGCATAGGGTTGACCGGTTGGTCAAACGAGGCCAAATTATCAGTATCGGCAATCTATCAGATAACAGCCCGAAAAGGGATTTCGGAGACTTCTAAATTAAAGTTGAGGGATTCATATTGATTCTAAGGTCCATTAAGAATTTGGGAACAAGTGTTATATTTTATTTGACCCGATAAAATAAAATATACTTAAAAACAGTCCGGAAAATACAACTTTCGGGGCAAATTGCACACTTTGGGACAAATTAGGATGACCTCCCACATGGGTGGGGGCCACCCCACGAAATTGTCAACCCTTGAGGGCTGGATGAGTGACAAATTGGCTGAACAATAATTGAGAGGATGGGGGAGACACCTTTGACATGTAGTAGACCCCCTCCCTTCACTCATTTGTCTAAATGAGACAAAAACCACCCCTCTCACCTCACCATCTCCACCCACACAATTCAGCACCCTAGGATAGCAAGGAGAGGCTCTGAAACTTCTCATCTCCATAGCCCAAATCCGAACTCAAGCTCAAGGGAGTCCAAGAAGGAAGTTTAAGAAGGAAAAAGCTAGGAAAAAGTGTGAAAATTAAGGTAATGACCTTATCATAACTTTTCCTTTGTTTTTCTTCTAGCATATAAGATATATATCATATGAAAGACCTTTAGTTTTGTTCTACATGATTTAAGTGTGGAATGATGGGTTGGAAAGTGATTCTAAGTCCAAAAGCGGACTTAGAAGCCAAATCGACCGGTTTGCCGGAAAATAACCTTTTATAGGTTATTTGTGTTGATATGGGTTTTGTGATGATAAAACCTTGTTAGGAACTTGATTTAAAGTATTTTTGAGCCTCTCCAGAGTTTCTTCGGAGTTGGTCAAAGTTCGCCGGAGTTGGTCAAAGTTCACCGGAGTTGGTCAAAGTTCGCCGGAGTTGGTCAAAGTCCAATCGAGAAACGTAGAACGCGCTTAAGCTTAATTAAGGTGAGGATGACCGACTATGTTACTTATAATCTTTGGGTTAATTTCATGGGATTTTCCTAAGTGAATACAAATGTGATGTGCATGAGTTGTTAATGGTTAATAATGCCTAAATAGAACTACTATTGATTAAAAGTATAGTATGCATGATACACAAATTTATGAATAAATTGTGTATGTTTAAATGTTATGAATATGTATGTATGATGGTTGTACCAACCATGAATATCATTTGGGATAATATACTTTGATGCCATGAGGAGAAGCCATGAATGTATGAAAGTGATACTTGATATTAAGGCCAATTATGCAAGAAGAAGGAATTATATTGAAATAAATAAATAACTAGCATTGAAATATTAGTTGGAAATGTTAGTTGAGAAGTGGATGAATTAGATCCTAAGAATTTGAATTATAAGGAATCGGTGATTATGAGCCGGGCTCAAGACCGATGTAGATGACGGTGATTATGAGCTGGGCTCTAGACCGTAGTAGATGACGGTGATTATGAGCTGGGCTCTAGACCGTAGTAGATGACGGTGATTATGAGCTGGGCTCTAGACCGTAGTAGATGACGGTGATTATGAGCTGGGCTCTAGACCGTAGTAGATGACGGTGATTATGAGCGGGGCTCTAGACCGTAGTAGGTAACGGTGATTATGAGCTGGGCTCTAGACCGTGGTAAATAAATGATGAATTGATACTAAATGAACGGATTAACTATAATGTAATAATGCTCTAGATCGAGAGCCTCAGAAATTTAAACTTTGATTATACTTAGTATAGTTGTCATTGTACTTGTCAAATGCTTCCAAGTACTGACCTCCCCTTCACGGGGGAGGCCACCTCACAGTTTCAGGTAGAACTTGAAGGTTGCTACTACCAGCCGCTGCTTCGGAAAGTTTCTGAGGAGAAGACTTGGTTCGTGCTCCTCCTGTTCTTGTTTTGAAAACAATATGAATAATGCTCATGGACAATATTTTCTGAATAATTACTTTGGGGGCTTGCATGCCTAATTATGCCAAGTGTGGCTTGAACACTTGTATCAATTGTTTCCGCTGCTTTAATAAATGTTTTACATTATGTTTGTTTATGGATGTACTATGTGTGAATGGTATTCAAGACGCCTTGTATAGTATGGATGAGTCGGACTGCGGTTGACTATTCGTACTGTACGGCGGGTTGTTGACGTGTCCGGGTAGGTCCGGGGCGTGACAGACTGTCAGGGCCTTGTCTCAGATATGCCTTCGGTTGACTGGCGGTTCCACAAGGGGCAAAGCATTTAGGAATTTCCTGTTGCTGGCCTTCGGGGGGGGGGGGGGGGGGGTTCGGCTGTATACGTTATAGGTTTAGGATAGTTCCCTTTGCCTTGCAATGCTGGCCTGTGGTAACAAAAAGCCTTCGGTTGTTTGTTATATCCCCTCGGCATGTAGTGAGGTGCCGGAGGTGATTTTTGATTTGGTTTGGCCACATCCGATAGCTTTATCATATAATACCCTTCGGGGACGCTTTGAGTTGCTGTTGGCTGAGCCTGTCATGTTTTGTAGTATTTGAGCTTTCGGTTTTAGGTATAGCCGGAGGCAATCCTTGAATGGACTTAGCCATTTGTTGATGATGTCTGTTGTGAATGGTATCCTTTGTACCTGTGAGCTTTCAGGTACCGAAGGTGTTCCCGTGGGGAGCCCTCAGTATGTTTCTGTGAATTGTTGGAGTGATGTACTCATTGATTTCTCGCTGAGTCTACTCCCCTTCACCACCCCATTTTTTTTTGAGTAGTGAAGGGAAGGCTTCAAGAAACTTGGTTTCTTGGTAAGGCTTGGCCTATCGGGAGGTAACAGAATACACCATTAGCTCCCCCCTCGGGTTAACCTTCCCAGTTCCGAGGGGATCGAGGGTCGTTTCCTGGGCACAAGATATGGTGGTCTGGAGCCTGCCTCCCCTTGGGGGATGGCGCGGAAAGCGCCTCAGTTTTGAAAGTCGTCCCCTCGGCGCTAGACATAGTCCGTGGCCTGCCACACCCTTGGGGTGGTGGCGCGGGGAGCGTTTCGGTTTAGAAGTCGAATCCTGGGCATTTCTCGTGCCTGTCATACCCTTGGGGTGATGACGCGGAAAGCGTTCCGTTTTGAAAGTCGAATCCTGGGCATTTCTCATGTCTGTCATACCCTTGGGGTGATGACGCGGAAAGCGTTTCAAGGAAGGGTTTTCATTTGCACACTGGTTGCAAATGGCCGGGTGCACTACGTGCTACCGGCACCGAGAGGTGGCGCCTTCGGTATAGGCATCCTCGAGGGGTACGGCTTAGGAAACAACACTTGGTGTTTGTTCCGATGTACGGCCCCCGGTACTTGGTACCGAGGGGTCTTCTGTGAAAACACTTGGTGTTTTTCCTTCATTTGTCGCAGGGGACTGTGTTGTCTACCCTCGGTACTTGGTACTGAGGGGTCTTCTGTGGAAACACTTGGTGTTTCTCCCCGATTGTTGAAGGGGATTGTGTTATCTACCCTCGGTACTCGGTACCGAAGGGTTTTCTGTGGAAACACTTGATGTTTCTTCTCATTTGTTGAAAGCTGCTAGTGGCGTGTCCCCCGGCACCAGGTGCCGAGGGGTTTCCTTGTGGAGACAGGTGGTGCTTTGTCATAGGTGATAGTATTGTCTACCCTAGGCACTTGGTGCCGAGGGTTCTTCTATTGTGGTGAGGCCTTGGGCCTGAGGATGATATGAGGGCTTGGCCCCTGTGATAATCTTGTTCCGTGTTCTCGGTGTCTTCAAAATGCCTTCATTCTTCAGAATTCTTAGGCCTTGGGCCGTAAAATAATACATTCACTAGTTATGAGGGCTTGGCCGCTCTGATGTTATTGATAAAATTTAACTAAGTGATGTACATTCCAGTGCCTAGGGACTTCAGTCCCGTTAGGGCGTTTTAGCTTGTAAGTTCCGGATTTGATGATGGCTGCCACGATGTAGGGGCCCTCGAACTTTGGTGCCATCTTCCCGCCCTCGGTTGGTTGGCTAGATTCCCTTCTTCGGAGAACATAGTCCCCCACTTGGAATTCCCGGGAGCGAACCTTGGCATCAATGTAACTTTTCACTTGCCTTCAGTAGTTTTCCGCGTGCATGAAGGCTTGCTCTCGGTGTTCTGAAATTAGGTGGAGGTCTAGGGCCATATTGGCGTCGTTGGCCTCTGGATCATACTGTATGACCCTTCGGGTTGGAAGAGTTACCTCGGTGGGGGCCTTGGCTTCAAATCCGTAGCAAAGGGAGAAGGGTGTCTCGCCAGTTGCCCGCCGAGGGGTGATACGGTAGGCCCATAAGATGTTGTGGAGCTCTTCTACCCAACCACCCCCTTCGGCCTCCAGCTTCTTTTTTAGGCCCTCGAGCAAGGTCCTGTTGGCGTTCTCCACTTGACCGTTGCCCTGAGGGTAAGCAACGGATGAGAAGGTGTGCTTGATGCCCCATGCCTCTAGGAGGGCACAGAAGGGGGCTGCCTCAAACTGAGTCCCATTGTCGGAGATGATTTGCTGAGGGACGCCAAACCTGGTGAGGATGTTTTTGAGAACAAAATGACGGCACCTGGCCTCAGTGATGCTGGCGAGGGGCTCAGCTTCCACCCATTTGGTGAAGTAATCGATGGCGACGATGATGTATCTGTTGTTGGAGGTACCCCTCGGCAGAGGGCCCACAAGGTCTATGCCCCATCGAGCGAAGGGTATGGATGTGCTGATGGGGGCATAGTTGACCGCTGGCCGGCCGGGGGCTTTCTGGAAGTGTTGGCATGCGGGACACCTCCGGGCAAGATCTGCACAATCCCGGGCCATCGTAGGCCAGAAGTAGCCCTGGATTATTAGCCTTCAGGACATGGAGAAGGGTCCCTGGTGAGCTGAGCAAGTGCCGCTGTGTACTTCCTCCATTGCTATTTCGGCTTCGTCTTGATGAAGGCACCGAAGCAACGTCCCGTTGTAGAACCTTTTGTAAAGCCTCCTGTCCTCGATAGTGTAGCTGGGAGCCCTCATCTTTGCCAGCTTGGCGCGGGTCTCATCCTCGGGCAGTTGCCCTGTGGTGATGAAGGCAACAATGTCCGAGATCCAGTCCTCCTGCGTTTGTTGTATATCCATGACGGGGCTAGCATGTATGCTAGAGAGGCTGAGTTCCTCTACTTTGGCAATCTTCGAGATATGCTCAGGGGATTCTGCCGAGAGTTTTGATAAAATGTCGGCCTCGGAGTTTTGAGCCCTCGGTATTTGAGTAAGAGAGTGTGCCTCAAATACATTAAGCACTTGTAGTCGCTTCATTCTCCCTTCCTTGGCTTCGTACTCCCCGGAGATTTGGCCGACGACTAACTTGGAGTCGCACTTGACGTGGATTTGTCGGGCCTTCATGTTAGCTTCCAGTCGAAGGCCACAGAGGAGGGCCTCGTACTCGGCTTCATTGTTGGAGACTTTGAAGGAGAAACGGACTGCATAATAGGCCCGGAAGCCCTCGGGTGAGATGAGAACCACCCCTCCTCCACATGCCTTGATGGCGGAGGAGCCGTCGGTGTAGAGGGTCCACCAATCATCCGAAGGGCCCGAGGGCTCCTCGTCCGTGGCTGCCCTTGCCGTACACTCCGTCACGAAGTCTGCCAGGGCTTGGCCCTTGATGGCGGGCCTAGGACGGATGTCGATGTTGTATTGGCTCAAGAAGACGGCCCATTTTACCATTCGGTTTAGAGAGCACCCAAGTAGAGGTACATGATCTCCCCTACCTTGGGTTTAGAGAGCACAGGGGGTGAAGATAAGTACCGTTTCAGCTCCTCGAATCCCCCCTGACATTCTGAAGTCCACTGGAAACCGGCGGTTTTCCTCATGATCTGGAAGAAGGGTAAGGACTTCTCCGCCGATTTTGATAAGAAGCGATTGAGGGCTGCCAGGCGGCCCGTCAATCGTTGGACCTCCTTTACGTTGCGTGGGGGCTCCATGTTGATGATGGCCTGAATTTTCTCGGGGTTGGCCTCGATACCCCTTCGGCTCACCATGTAGCCCAAGAATTTGCCCCCCTGGACACCGAAGGTGCACTTCTTTGGGTTCAGCCGAAGGCTAAATTTCTGTATGATGGCAAAAATCTCCCTCAGGTCATCAGCATGGCTTGCTGATTGCCTGCTCTTGGCGATCATGTCGTCAACATATGCCTCCATGGTGCGCCCTAGGACAGCTTGGAATACCCTGGCCACCATCCGAGTGTAGGTGGCACCTTAGTTCTTTAGGCCGAAGGCCATGACGAGGTAGCAGAAGATGCCCTCGGGAGTCATGAAGGCTGTTTTTTCAGCGCCTTCCTCATGCATGTATATTTGATGATATCCGCGGAATGCGTCGAGGAATGACATGATTTCACACCCCGCGGTTTCATACACAAGTTGATCAATATTTGGCAAAGGAAAGGGGTCCATGGGACACGCCTTGTTGAGATCCGTGTAGTCAACGCACATGCGGAATGAGGGTGGTTTCTGTGCGAGGACCACGTTTGCCAGCCATGATGGTTATTTTACCTCCTTGATGTGCCTGATAGAGAGGAGCATGGTGACCTCCTTCTTCACAAATTCCCTTCTCTCAGCCGAGAGGGGTCTCCTTCGCTGCTGTACTGGTTTGGCCGAAGGGTCCACCGAGAGGCGGTGGGTGATGACCCTTCGGCTGATCCCCGACATGTCCTCCGGCCCCCATGCAAAAACAATGGAGTAGGCTCGAAGGGCGCTGATGATGCCGGTCTTCAAATCTTCGGGGAGCTTGGCTCCAATCTTCACGACTCTCTCCGGCTTGGCCGGATCGAGCGCGAAGTCTTCTACCTCCTCAGCTGGTTCAGCCCTCGGCCTCCTTTCTTCCGCTTCCACAGTTTCGGTGATGGTGTCAACGCGGAACTCCGTCTTGCTAACCTTCTTTGTAACTTGAAGGTAGCAAGCGCGAGCAAGTTTTTGGCTCCCCCTTGAGTAACCAATCCCCCCTTCGGCTGGGAACTTGAGGCAGAGGTGCCACATGGAGATGACGGCTTCGAGATCCTCGAGGGCTGGCCGACCGAGGATGATGTTGTGGGCGCAGTCGATGTTGACGACGACGAACTCCACTTCGAGCTTGGCTCTATGGAGGCCGTCGCCGAAGATGACCGGGAGGGTTATGACCCCCTCGGAATCAATGGTGTCGCCGGTGAAGCCGGCAAGAGGGGTCTTGATGGGCCGAAGGGACCCCCTCTCCAGATGCAGCTCTCTGAAGGTGCTGAGGTACATTACATTGACGGAGCTGCCCGTGTCAATGTATGTTCTGTGAATAATAGTGTCGTTGATCTCCGAGCGGATGACAAGGGCATCCCTGTGTGGGGAGGATACTGGGGGGAGATCAGCGTTAGTGAATATAATGGGTTCCTCCCTCAGCCGCTTTACTGGGGGAATATGAGTGACTTCCCCCATATAAAGCGATTGAGCCCACTTCTTTCGTTGACTCGTAGAGTCAACCCCGATATTTCCCCCCGTAATCATGAGGATGTGGCGTTTCTTTTCTTGGTACCGGGGGTACTCCTCCTCCTCTTCCTCTAGATTTCCAATCTCCCTCTTCTTGCCGAGGGGGATGGTGTTGGGGTTGACCCACGCATTCGCTCTCGCAGTTGGCCCTCGGGGTGGCCCCTGAGGAGGGGGGCCTTGCTGCTGAGGGCCCTAGACAAACTGGGACAGATGGCCAGCTTGTATCAATCTCTCGATGGCCGTCCTCAGCTGATGGCAATCATCGGTTCTGTGCCCCTGGTGTCGGTGGAAATGACAGTAGGGGTAGTTTGGATTGATGGCAAATACTTCCGAGGGCGCACGTGAATCTCGCTCCACCAGGCCCCTCTCCTCAGCAAAATCAAGAATAACGCTGACGGGGTGCGTCAATTGTGTCCGAGGGCGCTCCAGGAGGACAGGTTGTGCCCAAGCCCTCGGGTTCCCCTTGTAGCCTCCCCCGGGCTTGGCTTGGCCATGCCGGGGGCGATCACCGGAAGGGACAGAATCCTTGGGATTATTGCGGGGAGCCCCCGGCCCCCGGTTACCTTTGTCGTCTGGTCGAGGGCGTTGCTGATCTGGGACCTGGTGGCACTTCTCCACCTCCTCGGCCTCGGCGTATCGGTCCCCCCGCTGTAGGGCCCTTATATAATCGCGGGGGGGGGGGGGGGTTCGATGATGAGGCTCCTTGAGAAGTTCCCGGGGCGGAGTACTGTTTGTAGGAGGGCCAGGAGGGTCCCGTCGTCAGCGCTGTCAACTTTATCAGCCTCCGTCCTCCAACGCTCCAGGAAGTCCCGAAGGGTCTCCTCCTTCTTATGTCTCACTGTTAGTAAGTGGGAGAAATGTTTTCTTGTGCGGCGCCTCCCCGCAAATTGCGTCAAGAATCGCTGGGCGAGTTCTTGCCATGAGTCAATGCAGCCCTCGGGCAATCGACCCCCTCGGAGTTCCTCATCCGGAGGACCGGGTTGCCGAGGGGTTGTGGATGAGGGGGAGGCATAATATTCTCCCCCACCTGAGGTTGGAGGGGAACCAAAGTGCCGAAGGCACCCGGGTTCTGGGTGAGCGTCTGGATGAAGGCGGAGAGCGCCGATTGTACGTCTATGGTGATGACCGGAGGGCTAATTTGATTTTCGCTCCGGTCCTTCTTCTTGGCCTCGATGCCGAGGCGGGCATCGGGGGCATTTTGTTGAATCTGCTGGCGTAGGTCGACAGCCGTCTGGTCCAACCCGGCGATGACGCCGCCCCCAGGAGCCCTGTTGGAGGCTTCGGGGACGTCGACCTCGCCGAGGGCCAGGTTCCTGTCCTCTACATTCTTGGAGTTGGCACGAGTTGTTCTCACCATTTTAGATGGGTGTTTTTGTGTTTGGTCGAGGGGGAGGGTTTCTTACTTGATTGTTCGACCTCTCAACGAGAGCACCAAATGATGGATAGTGTACCCGAGGGGTAGCTTATCCGAGGGGTTATTACGGGGAATAACTAGAGAGAAGTCAGAGCAAGTAAGTATAGAGAGAGAAAGTATATTAGAGAGTGTTCAGCGTTTTCAGCGTGTTATGACTTGGTTACAAATGGGGAAATGGGGTGCTATTTATAGTAGCAATAAATGCCAGACAGGGACACGTGTCAAGCGTCTATTGGCCGAGAGGTCATCTCAACTGGTTGGCGCTGGCAACCACATGTGGCCGCATTTAACGCGGCTGTTGGATGGGACGTTGTACAGAGTACGGTGATCCATACGCATGTGGAGCGAATATTATGTCGGAAAAGGCGCCCTCGGCTGTAGATGACTAGCCGAGGGCTCTGAGTACCGGGGACCTCCTTAGTGCCGAGGGCTCCAGTTGCCGAGGGCTACTCATTTTCGCCGTTTTTCCCAGTAACCTTGTTTTTCTGTCTCGGCCCTCCTGTGAGAATTAGAGCCTTCGGCCAGGGGGCCGAAGGCACCCCTGGTGCATATTGTGGGCTGCTTGGTACTCTGGGCGCTGTGATTTGGGCCTGTTGTGCTTTCTGGGCCAGTTGGGCCTTTATTGGAGTAGTAGGAGTCTGTGGGCCGGGGGTTCCCGGGCCATATACTCCATCACATAACATAATCTCAAAAACCCATATACTTCCAAAAATACATTTTCATATTCAAAATAATATTTACACTTCAAAATAACCTTTAGATTTAAAATGGCTTTAGTGACCTTTAAATAATTTAATCACCATATAGGAGAAAGATACCACCTTCAAAAATGTATTTAAAACCTAGTAAAACATTTGTAATCAAAATCTTTATGCAATAGTAGTTCATCAAAACCTCTTTCCATTCTTGTTCCAAAATAATCTAATTCAACATAATAGTAAAATATTTCTTTAACCTTTATAGCTCCAAAACAATTTACATTACTAGAAAATACCTTTATACTTAAAGTAATAAATCTGAATTTTAAATAGTCCACTTCCCCACATCCAAGCAAAACATATTGATGGAGTATATGGGTCTGAGCCCCTGGACCCACATACTCGGAAGAACAGAAAGCACAAGACACAGAGTGGCGCCCTCGTCGGCCAAGACGCCCCCGTCGGCCGAAAAGGGGCCAACTCAGATTATGGTCCTGAGCCCAAGGAACCCGGGTGCCCTCGTCGGCCGTGCCCTCGTCGGCCGTGCCCTCGTCGGCCGTGCCCTCGTCGGCCACGAAGACCTCCCAGAACCGGATTTTGCACTTACTCATTTGTACAGCCCATTAGTGGCTTTGTATTCGGCCCAGTAGCGGTCCAGTTGTAAATGGGCCTCCCAAGCCCAAGACTTGGGAGCCCAGCCCGTATTTTCTCTATAAATACTCCCCTTGGGAGTAGTTATAGGGGTTACAAATTCATTCTATTGAAGCATATTACTGCACTTCTCTCTCTAGCTCTCACTTCTCTCTAGATATACTCTATCATTTGGTGCTCTCGTTGAGAGCTAGAACAATCAAGTTAGCACCCTTCGTCGCTACCGAGCACAGCTAACCACTGATCATGGGGAGAACTAAGTCAAACCGCAACCTCGTCAGCAAGGCCATCCCTGAGGACCAAGAGCCCAGGGAGCACGATGAGGACGCCACGGCCGACCAGGCCGGCGGGGGGGACCTCTTCCAGGAGGCCTTCAACCTCACGACGGACCTCCGCAACCAACTCAACGGCGGAGCCCCTGATGCCCGCCTCGGCTTGGACAAGAAACGAGCTGAGAAGACGGACCACGCCCCGGCCCAGCCTATGGCCGCGGCCTCTCCGTCCGTGGATCCGCAGGTCCAGGCCGCGCTGTCGGTCATCATCGCCAGCCTAGCTCAGAACCCCACCATCCTCAGCGCACTCTTGCCAAGGACCGGGGGGAACGTCACTCAACCTCCTCAGCCCCAACCGTTGGCCGTCCAGATAGGCAACGATGAAGGGGTGGTGCCCCAGGACACGGCGTCGTCCCACTCCCACCCTGCTTCCCCTCTTCGGCCTGGGCAGACCCCAACGCGTGGAAAAGCCTCTGCTTCAATAGGCTAGGTGACACGCGCCGTCGTCCGGTTTCGGAGAGGATGGCGGGATGGATTGGTGATCCTCGTCCTGGCTCGCCGAGGGAAAGCTTGGGGTCTGTGTCCCGGAAAGCGGACCAGCCCCGCCCGGACAAGGGCAAGGGAAAGTTGCACGAGGATGACGTGCGCCACCAGATCAACGCGGCTCACAACGAGCGCATGAGGAACCAGCCGGGCGCCGCTGCGGCCGCCAGGGACCCCCGGGACGAGGTCATCGCCCAGCTGGAAATGAGGCTGGCTCAGATGGAGGCCAAGCAGTCGGCCAACATCCCTACGGCCGGCGCCTCCAACGACCCCGGCCTCAACGCGCTCATGAACAAGGTTAGCGCCCTGGAGAGGGAGCTGGCCGAGGTGACCCCATCATCCAGGTCAGGACCAGGACCCCCTTCACCAACAGGGTCCTCTCGGCCCCCATCCCGGAGAAGTACAGGGGGAACGCCATCAAGTCCTACGACGGCCGGTCAGACCCCCAGGAACACTTCAGCCGTTACCAGAACAACATGTTGATGGTGAACGCGTCCGACGAATACCTCTGCCGTTGGTTCCTCTCTACTCTCGAGGGGCCAGCGTACGAGTGGTTCAACGCGCTCCCCGAAGGGAGCATCGACTCATGGCAGGATCTCGCCCAGCGCTTCCTCACTCACTTTGCCGGGAGGAAGCGCGCGAAGAAGTATTTCACCCACCTCCTCTCCGTCAAGCAGCAGCACGAGGAGTCCCTCCGGTCATTCATTGATCGGTGGACGAGGGAAACCGAGGAGGTCGAGGGGGCCGATGAGCGCACCCTCCTCGCCTTGTATCAGGGAGCCCTCCGCAGCTCCCCATACGCTAGGAGCCTCATCACCGACCCCCCGAGGTCGTACGCCAAGGCGCTCCAGCGCGGAGGCTTGTATGCCGACGCCGACGAGCTCCACAATCACAAGAGAGAGGGGGGCCATCCCTCCAAGAAGACAAATCCTTCGCCGGCCCCGGGTCCGTCCCCAGCCGGCCAGGGTGCCCAGGGCCGTCACGGCTCTGGTGGACAGAGTAAGAAAGATCGCCACTGGCGGCCGAGGTTGGAACGGCCGGGGGTAACCCTCACCCACCCGGTCGGCACCATCCTCGATTATGCCGAGAAGCACGGCCTCATCGAGCAGGCTCCTCGGCCGGCCGAGGAGATCCTTGCCATCCAGCAGGGCGGCACATACTGCCGGTTCCACAAGAACTCGTCACACAACACCGACGATTGCATCACACTGAAGAAGGCCATCGAGCGCCTTATTCGCCAAGGGGAACTCTCCCAGTTTGTCAAAGGTGGCCCACGCAAGAACTCTTGGGTAAACACCGGCAAACATGGGGGCGAACCCTCTGCGAAGAAGCGGGAGATTGGTAGGCTCAGCGACGACGAGGACTTCGAAGAGCCCCCGCCGAAGAAGAATCACATCCACCTCATCGTAGGTGGGAACACTGGGGGGGACTCCGCCACTCAGAGAAAGAAATGGGCCCAATCCCTTTACATTGGGGAGGTGTCCCACGTCCCCCCCAGCCGAAGAGGCAGCGAGCGGAGGCGATCACCTTCACCGACAAGGATCTGCCTCCGGGCACGGAACCACACAGGGATGCCCTCGTCATTCGATGTGAGATCGGTGATTCCATCATCCACCGTACTTACATCGATACGGTGAGCTCCGTCAACATGATGTACCTGGACACCTTCAAGCAGCTGAAGCTGGACAGAGCTCCGCTGAAGCCGATCAAGACCCCGTTATCCGGCTTCACCGGGGACTCTATCGACGCCGAGGGCACGATAGTCCTCCCCGTGGAAGTCGGTGACGGCCCCCACCACGCCAGAATTAACATGGAGTTCATGGTGGTCAACCTCCAGTGCACCCACAACCTGATCTTGGGGCGGCCAGCGCTGGAGGACTTGGAGGCCATCATCTCCATGAAGCACTTGTGCCTGAAGTTCCCCACCAACGACGGCATCGGCTACGCCAGAGGAAACCAGAGGATAGCCAGGGCATGCTACCTCAAACTGACGAGGCCGGCCGAGAGGGAGGGACAAAGGATAGACACCATCACGGCCGCCGTCGCCATGGACGAGGAAAGGCCACATGCTAAGCCGGCCGAGGAGGTCGAGGAAATCCCTCTGGATACCTCCCGTCCGGAGCGGGTTCTCAGAGTCGGAAAGCAACTCCCCGAGGACCAACGAGACGCCATCCTCCTCGTCATACGGTCATACGCCATTGTCTTCGCGTGGGGCCCGGACGATATGCCAGGCATCAGCTGCCAGGTGATCACTCACCGGCTGACCATCGATCCGGCCTCCGCGCCTGTCAAGCAGAAGCGGCACTACTTGTCAGCACACAGACGGGACTTCGTCAAAGGGGAGGTCGCCATGCTCCTCTCAATCAAACACATCAAAGAGGTAAAGTACCCGACATGGTTGGCCAACGTCGTCCTCGCCCAGAAACCGCCGACGTTCAGAATGTGTGTTGATTACACTGACCTGAACAAGGCATGCCCCATGGACCCGTTCCCTCTCCCCAACATTGATCAGCTGGTGGACGAGACGGCGGGGTGCGAGTTGATGTCGTTCCTCGACGCTTTCAGAGGGTACCACCAAATCTCCATGCATGAAGATGACGCTGAGAAGACGACATTCATGACCCCAGAGGGAATCTTTTGTTACCTCGTCATGGCCTTCGGACTCAAAAACTCCGGTGCCACCTACATTAAGATGGTGGCCAAGATCTTCAGGGCAGTCCTTGGCCGGACGATGGAGGCGTACATCGACGACATGATCGTCAAGAGCAGGCAGGCCACCTCCCACGCCGACGACCTCCGGGAAATCTTTGAAATAATGAAGGAGTTCAGGCTCCGCCTCAACCCCAAGAAGTGCGCCTTCGGCGTCCAGGGAGGCAAATTCCTCGCCTACATGGTCAGCCGGAGAGGCATCGAGATAAACCCGGAGAAGACGCAGGCTATCATCAACATGGAGCCACCCCGCAACGTCAAGGAGGTACAGCGACTGACGGGGCGCCTGGCGGCCTTAAACTGGTTCCTCTCCAGGTCAGCCGAGAGGGCACTCCCCTTCTTTCAGATCATGCATAAAGCAAACAGCTTCAAGTGGACGACGGAGTGCCAGGAAGCATTCGACGAATTGAAAAGGTACCTGTCGTCCCCACCCATGCTCTCCAAGCCCAAAGCCAGCGAAACCCTCTTCTTGTACTTAGGGGTGAGCACGTCGGCCATCAGCTCCGTGCTCATCCGTGAGGACGAAGGGGTGCAGAAGGCCATCTTCTACATCAGCAAGACACTCAGGGAGGCCGAGCTCAGGTACTCCCCCGTTGAGAAGACGGTGCTGGCCATCGTCCACACGGTGAAGAAGCTGGGACACTACTTTCAGGCCCACGCCGTCCATGTACTGACCCAGCAGCCTCTCAGCGCACTCATGAGGAGCCCCACCAGCTCCTCTAGGATGGTGAAATGGGCAATTTTCCTCAGCCAATTTCAAATTGAGATCAAGCCAAGGCCATCCATCAAAGGGCAAGCCTTGGCCGACTTCGTCATCGAATGCACGGCAAGGGAGACGGCCGTCGCCAACCCCGGGCCGGCGCCGGACGATACATGGACCCTGTTCACTGACGGCTCGTCGGCCGCGAAATCATGCGGCGGCGGCGGCGTCCTCATATCCCCTGAAGGATTCAGAGCTTACTATGCCATCCGCTTCAACTTCAGGGTATCCAACAACGAAGCCGAGTATGAGGCCCTCATCAGCGGTCTAAGTCTCGCAGCCGGCCTCAGGGCCAAGCACCTCAAGATCAAGTGCGACTCCAAACTGGTAGTGGGCCAGGTGGAGGGATCGTACGAAGCAAAGGAAGGCCGGATGAAGCAGTACAAACAAGCGGCGGAGGAGTTGCTGAAAGCGTTTGAAACCCACGAGATCACTCAGATCCCAAGGGCCGAGAACGCCGAAGCCGACATCCTCTCCAAACTCAGCTCGGACACCCCGGAGCACATCTCCCAGTTGGCCAAGATCGAGGAGTTGAGCATGTCCAACATCCATGCCAGCCCCTTCTTGTGCGTCCAACAGCGACCAGAGGACTGGATCTCCGACATCGCCACCTTCATCGCAACGGGGGAGCTGCCCCCGGACGAGGAGAGAGCCAAACTTGCCAAACTCAGGGCCCCAAGCTACACCATCGAAGATGGCAAACTCTATAAACGATCCTACAATGGCACTCTCCTTCGATGCCTCCACCAGGATGAGGCCGACATAGCCATGGAAGAAGTTCATTGTGGCGTCTGCTCCTCACACCAGGGCCCTTTCAGCATGTCCCGGCGTCTCGTCGTCCAGGGCTTCTTCTGGCCGACGATGGCACGAGACTGCGCTGACCTGGCCAGGAAGTGCACCACATGCCAGGTACTCCAGAAGGCCCCTGGTCGGCCAACTGTCAACTACGCCCCCGTCAGCACCGCAATTCCATTCTCCAGATGGGGGATTGACCTGGTCGGCCCCCTGCCCAAAGCCGCCGGGAATAACCGCTACATCATCGTCGCCGTCGACTACTTCACCAAGTGGGTCGAGGCGGAGCCCTTGGCTAGCATCACGGGGGCCAGATGCCAAAAATTTGTTTACAAGAACATCATCACACACTTTGCCGTCCCCCAGGAGATTATATCAGACAACGGCACACAATTCGAGGCAACCCCTTTCCAAGAACTCCTCCGGGAGTTTGGGGTAAAGCATCGTTTCTCCTCCGTTGCCTACCCTCAGGGCAACGGGCAGGTCGAGAACGCCAACAGAACAATTATGGAGGGGCTGAAGAAGAAGCTCCAGGCCGCAGGAGGTAGTTGGGTCGACGAGCTCCCCAACATCCTGTGGTGCTACAGAACCACGCCGAGGAGGGCGATAGGTGAAACGCCTTTCGCCCTGTGCTACGGCTTTGAAGCAAAAGCGCCCACGGAAGTTGCCATCCCCAGCCGACGGGTGGAACAATACGAACCTGACGCCAATGAGGAAAGCATGAAGATTGACCTGCACCTGGTCGATGAGAGGTGTGAGCAAGCTTACGTCCGAGCAGAGAACTACCGGCGTCAAGTAAAATCATACTATGACGCCAAGGTACGTTCCCGGGAATTTCAGGTGGGGGACTACGTCCTCCGCCGAAGGGAAGCAAGCCAGCCGACAGAGGGTGGCAAGCTAGCATTGAAGTATGAAGGGCCCTACATCGTCAGTGCCGTGGTCAAACCTGGCACCTACAAGCTTAAACGGAACCAAGGCAAGGGACAATGCCTACTTGCCACAGCATCTCGGATGGCCGCTGCAGGCACTGGAACCAAGGCTGTTGGTCAAGCGAAAGTTATCTGGGAATTTGTTCAAGTGTTTACCAAACACTTAGAAAAAATCCTGAGAAAAAAAGAGAGTTCCTCAACAAGGAACCATGGCTAGCCGACGAAGGTAGGACCATCTCCTTGGAAAAGCCATTCCTTATCCGGCACCCTCATCGGCCACAAGCCAGACCTTGGCCGGCAGCGGTACCGCAAAGAAGTAAATGCCTTACATTTATACTTAGCAAATTCCCTAAGTACTCAAATGAAGGAACTCTAGCCGAAGCGGGTACCTGTATACTCCAAGGCCGTTAGCTACCTACACCCCTGCATGTGTACTTAGAAAAATTCTAAGTTCAAAAGATCAAGGTGAAGGTGCCCTTATCGGCCACAACACAAGGATGCAGGCCGACAACGACACTGGTTCAAACACATGGGAAATCTCCCAGAGCATTTGTAAACAATGAGAAATCCCATGCCAGGACGACGAGAACACCCATCCACTTGAAGTTAGACACTTAGAAAAATTCTAACAAAAAAAAAGAAGAATGGGACAACGCCAGGACGGAGCGGACACCACGGTCCAGGCCGGAAGGGAAAGCACCTAAGTGAATCCAAAACACTTAGGAAATTTTTGAATAAATCCTAAGTGTTATGATGGTAAGGAAGCACCGGACAGGCCGATCAAGCCACCAGGCCGGAAGGGAAGCAACTACAAGAATCCAAAACACTTAGGAAATTTTCGAAAAAATCCCAAGTGTTATGGTAGTAAAGAAAAGACGGCCAGGCCGACAAAGCCACCAGGCCGGAAAGAAGGCACTTAAGTGGATCCAAAACACTTAGGAAATTTTTGAAAAAATCCTAAGTGTTATGACAGTAGAGAAATGACGGCCAGGCCGATCAAGCCATCAGGCCGGAAAGACAGCAACTACGTGGACCCAAAACACTTAGGAAATTTTTGAAAAAATTCCTAAGTGTTCTGATAGTAAAGCAAAGATGAATAGGCCGACCAGGCCACCGGACAGGGAGGCCGACCTCACGGACGTAGCGGACACTCGCGGGTGACCCAAGTTATGACCTTGACACTTAGACAAATTTTAGAATTGAAATGACAAATGGCAAACAAGCATACAGGGAATTCAAAGCCGAGCAGGACGGCAAAAACTTTTTCATTCATAGTCAGTTCATTACAATTGGGGGCGCTTCGGCCATTACATCAGTTTGCAAAAAAATGAAAAGCTAATTACAAAGCAGGGAGTAGCCGATCAAGCCTCCTGGGCACCTCCATCCGCGGCTGGCTCTTCGACCTCGTCGGCTCCCTCCTCGGCCTCAGTCTCCTGGCCGGCGGCGGCTGCAGCGCTGGTGGCATCGTCCAAGAAATCAAATTCGGTGTAATCCGGCTCGCCAAGGCCGGAGCTTTCAATAGGGGACTCCCGCTCCGACAAAGGAAGCTTGGCCTGCTCTTCTGGGTCCTTCATCAGCTTTGGCAGCTTCAGGTTCCGTCTGGCCCACCCGGACGTGTAGTTCATGGCCTTCAGAGCACGAGACAGCCGCCGACACAGGAGCCTCTGCATCCGCTCCTGACCCATGTTATAATAGACGGCCATCTCCCTACTGAAATACTCCTGGCCGGCGGGGGAGTTCATCCCCCAATTCTCAAGCCTGGCGACCACCACCTCATAACACCAGGGAAGCCTCTCATCGGCCTTCCACCCCTCGGCCAGGAACTTCTCAACGGCCTCATCAGCAGCCCTCACAGTGGCGGCCTCGGCCTCAGCCTTGGCCTTCACGGCTTCTTCATTCTTGCGCCGCTCGGCCTCAAGCTCCCTTTTGCTCTCCTCGAGCTTGGCCAGGGCATCGTCCCTGGCTGCAGCGGCTTCATCGGCCCTTGCCTGCAAAGCCCTGGCATCCTCCCGGAGCCGATCCAGGCAAGCTACCGCCTCATCGGCCGAAGCAGCCTTCTGCTCCAGCTCCTTCAAACGAGCTATCTCCCGGTACTGCCTTTTATGGCTCTCCATGAGCATAAAGGCACTCTGCAGAAAAAAGGAAAACAAAACTCAGGCAAACGACTCTACATGGACGACGAAAAAAAAACGACACATACGAAGGAAAGTAACTTACTTGGACGAGGAGGTCCATGCCGCCCTCGTAAATCTTCACGTCCCCGAGCTTCTTCAAGTAAGCCCGATCTTTGGTCGGCATGGCCTGGGCCAGCACATCATGGCCGAGGACGGCGTCGTCAAACACACCCCCGCCGACGGGGTATTCCACCACCTTCTGGTAGGTGGCAGCAGCGATCTCCTTGCCAGCCCTCCACGTCCGGGGCTCCTGGACGATAGGGAGCGATTGGGCGGCATCACTAGGAGCAGCAGTAAGGTCCACGACGGGACCACCATCGTCCACGCTGGGGACAGTCAGAGTACCGGCCTCGGTAGCCGGGGAAGGAGACGGTGCCCTCTTCGTCTTCTTGGAGACGTTCAGGCCGGCTTCAGTTAATTTTTTCTGGCCGTCAGTGGTCGGCCTCTTCTTCTTCGATTGGGCAGGCTTTGGGGCCGCACCAGTAGTAGCCCCACTCCCATCGGCCGCGGCACGTCTGGCCGCCTCGGCCGCCTTAGCAGCCAACTCCTCGGCCGCTTTGGCCTTGGCAATAGCCATTATGGAACGACGATCCATGGCGAAATCTACAAAGGAAAAACAACAGATTAGCAAGGCAAAAGAACAAATCATAAAGACAGAAAGCCGAAGAAATAATTACCATCGGCCTCAGCAGGAATGCCCAAGTCCGGGCCGTCGGCCTCTTCAAAGGTGGTGGTCATCCTCGGCCAGAGTTGAAGGTCATCCTCCTTATCGCCATACAAATGGTATCTAAAGAAGCCGAGGGCGGTCATCTTGTATTCAGTAACGTAATCCTTCACGCTCCTCGGCCCCCCTTCCAGGAAAGCCTCCACCTGAGCGTCCAAGATAGAGCTCTTCGGCGGGTCATGGAGATTGAACCTCCGGGTATGGCCGAGAGAGGGAAACTCGGTGCCACTCTCACCCAGGGATACAAAAACGAACTTGCTCTTCCACCCATGAATGGACGAAGGCAAGTCCGTGAAGCTCCTCTTCTTCGGCAGCTGTTGAAGAGTAGCATAGGCCGCACAGTTCTTGTGGCTTCCTCGGCCGATCTGGTACAGATTCATGAATAGGGCCGTTGTCGGCCTGTAGCCCAGCTCCTCACACCGGAGCAAAAACCCCACCATCAAGGAATAACTGTTCGGTGTCAGCAAGGCCGGAGGAAGCCCTACCATATCCAGGTATTCAGTAATGAAGGGGTGAAGGGGGAACCTCAAGCCCTTAGCAAAACTCATCGGGTATACTCCAAAGTACCCCGGCGGCGGAAGAAGAACATGGTCCGTCGGCCTGGGTGCCCTAACCCGCCCGAACGGCCCCATGTACATCTGGGCAACAAGATAGTCGGCCGCGCTGCTCTCCGGCTTAATCAGGAAGATGTTGGTGAGATCCAGGTAGGAGAGGCCCGGCCCATTCTTCGGCCTCCTCACCCTTTCGGCTTAGCAGCTCCCTTAACGGCGGACACCGGCCTCGGACACGGAATGACAGCTGAAGTGGGCGCCCCGTCCACCACTCGGGACGCAGTTGCATCCTCACCTTTCGAAGATGAGGCGGACTCCTCGTCCTCAACCTCATCGTCCACCGGCTCTTCGGATTTGTAGGGGCTTAAATGCTTTATCTCCTCCTCGAACTCCTCGAGCACCTCATAGTCGAGTGACCTGGTGGAGGGCTGGTCGTCGTACGGGTAGTAGTCTTCGTTCAAGCTCTTCATCACAACAAACTACTACGAGCCTAAGGGAAGTAACTTAGGATCTAAGGGTGTTCAAACGCCTAACACTAAATCACTAGCCTAGGAAGCAAAGTATGCACAAAGTACAGAAGATGGCGATGAACACTAACCTTGAACAACGAAGAACACGAAGAACAAGCTTGGGAGTTTATCTCTCTAGAAAAATGGCCAGCACTTCGACAATTCAGAATGCAAATGTGGTTTCTCGTCGGAGGGGGAGGGGTATTTAAAGAACCCCCCCACCCAACGGTCACTACACGTGGCACCCTCCCAATGGCCACATCAGCGGTCACCAATGGGAGGCCACCACGTCACCAACGGGCCAAACTCAATATCAACAGCCCACTGGCAAGACGGACTCTACGGCCTATACACGTGCCGGCTTCACGAGTGCCAGCAAGCGCCCCACATCGTCCTACTTGCCGGCAAGCTCCCACAACGTCCTACTTGCTCGCCAAGATCACAAATACCAAACAATGAGGGGATGTCAACGGCTAGGAACGTAATGCACGCCCGTAACGGCCACAGAACAAAAGGAACAAAGAGCCCACAGCCATCGGTTCCTCGTAATGACCCTTGATGATAACTCTCTACAAGCGATCTGTGCACAAGGGTTCTCCCACAGGGTTACCTTGGCCAGAAAATCGCCATGAGGGTTGGATCCAGGGGGACTACGGAGAGGCTGCTTCGGCCAGAGACTCAAGCAACTCCTTCACCCCTCACATTCTTCAGCCTGAAGCAGTGGGGGACTGGGGGACTACATCGGCCTCAACAAAACAAAAAGGAACAATACAAAGAACATGAATGTAACCACAAAGCATGGCCACATCGTCCACGCATCACAATGGCGCCTCGTCGGCCAGAGGCACATAACATCATCAACAACGGCCAAAAGGAGTGCGCGAGCACCCTCATCGCCCACCCAAAGGAAAGGACGCCATCGTCCTCAAAGCAAGGAACAACCTCAACGGCCTCATCGGCCCAAACATAAACTTCAACCACCAACGTCCAGGAAAGGGAGAACGTGCCTTCAACGGCCATTAAAACGAGACACTCATCATCCTCAAATGAACACATTAAGGAAACAACGGCCTCCCCGCCCACAGTGAGGAACAGGTAACGGCCAAAGCACAGAACAGGATCACCAAAGAGGAAACAACGCCAACGCCGCAACGGCTAACGGCCCGGGGATGCCCGCATCGGCCAAAGGCACTAAAACACGGGAATCTACTCTCCTTCACTTCGTCTACGTCTCAGCTTAGAGAGTGGGGGACTCCTGATGGAGTATATGGGTCTGAGCCCCTGGACCCACATACTCGGAAGAACAGAAAGCACAAGACACAGAGTGGCGCCCTCGTCGGCCAAGATGCCCCCGTCGGCCGAAAAGGGGCCAACTCAGATTATGGTCCTGAGCCCAAGGAACCCGGGTGCCCTCGTCGGCCGTGCCCTCGTCGGCCGTGCCCTCGTCGGCCACGCCCTCGTCAGCCACGAAGACCTCCCAGAACCGGATTTTGCACTTACTCATTTGTACAGCCCATTAGTGGCTTTGTATTCGGCCCAGTAGCGGTCCAGTTTTAAATGGGCCTCCCAAGCCCAAGGCTTGGGAGCCCAGCCCGTATTTTCTCTATAAATACTCCCCTTGGGAGTAGTTATAGGGGTTACAAATTCATTCTATTGAAGCATATTACTGCACTTATCTCTCTAGCTCTCACTTCTCTCTAGATATACTCTATCACATATCTTTTCAAAATAACATCGGTAGCAAAAGTAACATTTAGAAGATTTAAGTAATTACAAGAATTCACATCTCCACATAGAGTAAAGTATCACAATCACAATACCACATCCAAAGTATTATATCCCAAGGTTTCACATTCAAAAGATCACCTTCCAAAAGTATAACTTTCCAAAAATAGATTTTCAAAATATACCACACTAAATATATAATTAACTTTCCAGAGATACAACTTTTGAAGAATATAAATCTCCAAAATATAACTATTTAGAAATAGTTTTCCAAGAATATATAACCTTCCAAAATTTAATTTCCCCAAATACAACTTTCCAAAATATATAATTAAATCTCTGATTTATCGGGGTGATCACTGATCCACCAAACAAAATTATCGCGGTGATTACCGACCCACCATAAAATATATTCAATAATAATCCACCAAAATTCACTTGAATTAATCTTTCCTAGATTCTTTAAGATGAGCGAAACTCAAGATTCTTCGAGCCCAATGAGTCGCTGTTGTATACGACTCATCTCGCAATTGCGGCTCCTACCGACTACCAATTTGGAAAGTGAACCTCTACTTTAAGTGTGCACAACCTCTACTTTCTACCGACTACCCAAGGATGGACGAATCCTATAAAAGTAGAACAGGGGCTATTACTACCACACAAGCCGAAGCAAGCCAAAATCCTAGATTGATCCGGATGTAGAAACCGACACCACTGATTACTACCGGGTGCTCAAAACCAAAATCCTACATTTATCCGAAGTTGAAACCGACACCACATATTACTACCGGGTGCTCAAAACCAAAATCCTACATTTATCCGAATGTAGAAACCGACACCACGGATTACTACCGGGTGCTCAAAATATCCAAAACCAAACCAAGAGAAAATCAACAACCAAACAATAGTAGCCCCACCCTAGTCCACAACCAAAATATTAGGCCCATATGTATATTAATTAATTAGTGGGCTAAGGGCTTCGGTTTATTATATTAACTTAGCCTTGTATGTGTGTGTGTATATATATATATATATATAGTGACACTCTTGTAAAGAAGATACAGATGATTTTTATCCTAATAAATCAGTTTTCATATCATGGTATCAGAGTCGCTGAGGAAGGCTACGTAACCTGCGCAAACGGCTTCTGCCGAAACCGCACCGGCCAGCGTGCACAATGACGGCGGGCATGACTGATCTAACCTCGCCTTACTACCTTAGCTCCGGAGACCAGCCCGGTGACCTCATTACACATGTTATCTTTAAGGGGGATAATTATGTGGCGTGGTCATGAGCTTTCTCTTTATCATTGAAGGCACGCCGCAAGTATGGATTCTTTGATGGAACGATTACAGAACCTGAAGAGGCGGCGTAGAAACTGAATTGGAAAACCGCCAGTTCTATGGTGATTTAATGGATTTTGCGGAGCATGGAGCCGGCAGTGGCATCGTCCATCCCCTTCCACGAAGAAGCCCACTCGTTATGGCTTTATTTGGAGAAGAGGTATAATGTTGCCAACAGACCTCAGCTTCAACAACTGAGAGCGTCAATCACGTCGTGTAAACAGTCCAAGACGATGAGTGTTAATAGTTACTACACGTCCTTGATGAGCCTGTATGACGAGCTGAACTGGTTGAAACCGCTGCATGCGTGTACCTGCGTCCGGTGCACCTGCGGTGTGGTGAAGAAATTCACTGAAGATTGTGCTGAATAGCAGTTTCATCAATTCCTTATTGGGGTTGATGATGAAGTGTTCGGAACAGTCCGCTCTAATTTGCTGTCTCAAACACCCTTGCTCGACTTGAACCGTGCTCATCAAGCTTTCCTTCAAGAAGAAAATTCTCGGGTGATTGCACGCGGGATGGCTGTTGCTGCGACGGACATGCAGACATTTGCACTCCAAGTTGTTCGTGTCGGCAAAGGGCGCCTGGATAAATAGGAACGAAACAAGCTCACATGTGCCCATTGTAAACAGAAGGGACACGAAATTATTGTTTGTTTCAAGTTGCATGGATATCCCGATTGGTGGGAGGATCGGAATAAAAATAAAGGCACTGTCGGTGGGACAACGGGCAGCCGTGGAGGGGGGGGGGGTCGAACTCATGCAATCTCACCAAGTTTGCAACCAGAAGGTGACAATGGTACGACCTCTTCCAACAGTAGTCCGAATGCTTTAGCTATGTTGAGCAACGAGGAGGTTCATGCCCTCTTAAACTTAATTAACGCTAATACTCGCCCTTATGATCGGATGTCGGGTAAGAATACTTTATGTAATTGGATTATTGACACCGGGACATCTCATCATGTCACGGGTGATTTTAATTGTCTTGTCGATCCTACGCGTATAGTGGCGTGTCCGGTTGGACTTCCTGATGGCAGGACTGTTGCCGCAATTTTACAGGGCCGAGTCCATGTATCTCCAAATCTTATTCTGGACCGTGTACTTTATGTGTCGGGCCTCACTTGTCATCTTATATCTGTTTCCCAATTGACTAATCAGTCATCGTGTCTTGTCACTTTTACTAATACATTATGTGCTATATAGCACCTGAACTTGAGGAACCTGATTGGAGCCGGTGAACGACGAGATGGGCTATTTTATTTAAGGGGGTGCCTGCGGTGCATGTTGTACAAGCTTCATCATTGCCAGAGTTTGAGTTATGGCATCCTCGGTTGAGTCATCCCTCAGACCGGGTTTTGAAATTATTACCTAACATTCTTCTAGTACTTTTCAAATGAAATTAAATAAAGCCTGTGAGGTGTGTCCACAGGCCAAACTTGTTCGTGATTCATTTCCTCTGAGTACCTATAAAGCTAGTAGAAATCTTGAATTAATTCATTGCGATTTGTGGGGCCCCTATCAGACCCCGTCCACATGTGATGCAATTTATTTCCTAACTTTGGTTGATGATTATTCACGGGCTATATGGGTCTATTTGCTTCGTGATAAGAAGGAGGTTCATAAATATTACATGTCTTATTTGGCTATGGTTGAAAAACAATTTGTTGTGTATGTTAAAATTGTGCGCAGTGATAATGGAACAAAATTTCGGTGCATGATGCCTCATTTTGATACACACGGCATTCTGTTTCAAACATCGTGTGTTCATACACCCTAGCAAAATGGGAGAGTGGAGCGGAAACACCGTCATATTTTGAATGTTGCATGAGCTTTGATGTTTCAAGCCAATCTTCCTATTAGGCTATGGGGAGAATGTGTGCTAGCCGCTGTTCATGTCATCAATCGGACACCGTCCGGATTATTGGGAGGGAAAACACCCTATGAAATGCTCATGGGTAAAGCGCCCGACTTCTCTCATTTGCACGTATTTGGTTGTCTTTGTTTCGCGCATAATGTTAAATCTAAAGGGAATAAATTTTCTCCACGAAGTAGACGTGTTTTCGTGGGATACCCTCACGATCAGAAGGGCTGGAAGTTATATGACTGGCTCACAGGAGAATTATTTGTATCGAGGGGCATGCAGTTTCATGAGAATGAGTTTCCTTTTTCGGAATCCTCATGCCCGTCTGATTCCGGGTTGGATACTACCGGTCCTATTATACATGATCCCGATCCTGTCGCCCCCCTTATTGTACCTACAGAGACTACGGCCGCAGCTCCTATCGGGACCAATCAGCCAGATACTGCCTCTCTTGGCCATGGCATGCGGAACAAATGTGCCTCGGTCCTGCTGCGAGATTTTGTCACTCACCATGTACGCCCCATGAACCCATCTTCATCCTCATCAGCCGCATTTGGTTCCTCAGGTGCGCCTTACTCTATAGCTCATTATGTAAAATGTGATAAGTTCTCTTCCTGTCATCGATGGGTTTCTTGAAGCCATTCTTGCAGGGCAGGAACCTCGTTCATTTTGCGAGGCTATGACTGATGCTGGATGGCGGCAAGCCATGCAGGATGAAATTCGGGCACTGGAAAATAATCATACTTGGACTATGGAAGCTCTTCCTCCCGGGAAAAAGGCTCTTGGGTGCAAGTGGGTGTACAAGATTAAATATCATTCTGACGGATCTGTGGAACGCCTCAAGGCACGTCTTGTAATGTTCGGGAATCACCAAGAAGAAGGTATTGACTATACTGAGACTTTTGCTCCGGTTGCAAATATGGTGACTATCCGTGCACTTTTAGCAGTTTCGGCTGTCAAGAACTGGGAGTTACATCAGATGGATTTGCACAACGCATTTCTCCACGGCGATCTTGATGAGGAAGTCTACATGAAACCCCTGCCTGGTTTTACTTCCTCTTGGCCGGACCTAGTGTGTAGGTTGAAAAAATCCCTTTATGGCTTGCGTCCGGCTCCGCGGCGTTGGTTTGCTAAGCTTGCTGCATCTTTGAAAAAATATGGTTTTTCTCAGTCTTATTCGGATTACTCCTTGTTTACAATGCGGCAGGGCACTGTTATTTTGCACGTGCTAATTTATGTGGATGATTTAATTATTGCTGGCAATGACTCAATTGTTGTTTCTCGATTTAAATCATATTTGAACATTTGTTTTCACATGAAGGATCTGGGTGTACTCAAATATTTCTTGAGTATCGAGGCGGCTCAAAACGGTGAAGGGATTTTCCTATGTCAGCGTAAATATACGCTGGATATTATATCCGAGTTAGGCTTGCTTGGGGCCAAGCCCGCTGATTTCCCTATGGAGCAGAATCATACTCTAGCTCTCTCCACAAGTGATCTAGTTACTAATCAGGAATCCTACAGACACCTAGTTGGACGGCTCATTTATCTATCTTTCACTAGGCCGGATCTGGCTTATGCGGTTCACATTTTGTCCCAGTTTATGCAAGCTCCACGAACTGATCACTGGCTAGCGGCCCTCCTGTGTGTTCGTTTCCTCAAGGGCACACCGGGACATGGCATTCTCCTGCGCGCCTCGTGTGATTTGACTCTGACAGGTTGGTGTGATTCTGATTGAGGAAGTTGTCCTCTGACATGGCGCTCTCTTACTAGTTGGATGATATTTTTAGGTGGCTCGCCCATCTCCTGGAAAACTAAGAAACAACACACAGCCTCTCGTTCATCCACAGAAGCTGAGTACTGCTCTATATGGCCGCGATTACCGCTGAACTAAAATGGCTCAAAGCCTTGCTCCATGTCCCTCTTTTGTGACAGCGGGTGTGCTCTTCACATGGCCGCGATTACCGCTGAACTAAAATGGCTCAAAGCCTTGCTCCATGTCCCTCTTTTGTGACAGCAGATATGCTCTTCACATTGCTCATAATCCCGTTTTCCACGAACGTACGAAGTACATTGAGGTCGATTGTCACTATGTTCGGGATGCTATACAAGGGGGGTTAATAATGGCCCAACATGTTGCTACTACAGAACAGATTGCTGATATCTTTACAAAAGCACTGGGCAAGCGACAATTTCAGTATCTTCTTGGTAAGTTGTGCATTTGTTATCCGCATGCTCCAACTTGAGGGGGGGGGGGGTGTTAGGCCCGTATGTATATTAATTAATTAGTGGGCTAAGGGCTTCGATTTATTATATTAACTTAGCCTTGTATGTGTATATATATATGTGTGTACACACACACACACACACACACACACACACACACACACACATATATATATATATATATATATATATATATATATAGTGACACTCTTGTAAAGAAGATACGGATGATTTTTACCCTAATAAAATCAGTTTTCATATCACAAAATCCTACATTTATCCGGATGTAAAAACTGACACCACGGATTACTCCCGGGTGTTCAAAATATTCAGAAATCGTCATTCATAGTTCTTTATCAAAATCGTTTGATCTCATTCTCAAATACTTCCTCAAAATATCTTAATAATATTCACACCTCAATAATATATGCATAGCATATCAAATCCAAAATCATACTTCACAATTTAGGGTTATTCCCAAAACTAGTTACAAAAATAGTAATTAATCTCATGTTCAAAATAATCTAATAAGGATAGTTCTAACTCCATAGTATATATGTAAATATTCACACCAAATTATACATTTAAAAATATAGAATTTGTCTCAAATCAATCTCCACAATTTACCAAGTCAAAATATCAATTTATCACAATTTCCAATTTCGACTATAGTAATTAAAATAGTTAATTACTCAAATTCATACATTCCAAAAATTTTCATAAAATCATATCATACTCAAATAAGTCCAAATAGCCAAATCACACATAAAATTTGATAAAGAATCTCAAACCGAAACTTGAACCCTAATTAATACACAGTAGGGGCAAAGTAGTAATTTTGGATGCAATAGTCCTTACTTTGAGGCTAGCAACGAATCCTAAACGTCAAACCTAGATTGAGAGGCAACTCACACGTCCCAATAGAGATATAGGGTTTTGGTTTCACAATTTAGGAGAGAGGAATCAAAGAAAACGAAGAAGGATAAGAATTTGGCAACAAACGCACTTACCGGAAGATTAGGTTGAATGATCATGTTCTTGGCCTCAAAGATCTTCTTCTTGGATGTGTTAGGACTGAAGGGATGTAAGAAATAATGCTTAGGAAGCCGGGCTTAGGGTTTTTTTGGAATGAAGAAATCAGAGTTAGGGATATATTTATACTAACATGTCAAAATTTGGGGTTTTGAGCTGAAAAAGCGTCCACACGGTCATTCACACTCCGTGTGAGAAGCCGTGTGCTCCGGATAGAGACTCGTATGCTTCAAACTGATCTGTACACACCGTATGGGAAGCCGTGTGCTTCGGGCAGAGACTCCTATGCTTCACACGGCTCTGCACACACCGTGTGGGCAGCTGGAAAACTTCCCAACTTTGATTTTCGTTCCGATTTCGAATCACTCGGGCCCGCTTTTGATTTCAAAACACCATACCAAATGTAATTAACTATCTAGAAACCTTCTAAACGATATATAACATAACTTTCCTATTTCTCACAATAACTCAAATTTTCAAGGTATTACACTCATTGTGGCATTTAGGATTACTATGCATTCATTGATCTTATATTATCTTGTGTTCATAGTCACCATGTACATTCTTCCATTTTCTTGCATCCATGGTCGCCATGTACGACATTATGATGTCTTGCGGTCATGGTGGTCACACACAATATATCTTCTATTGACTTGCGTCCATGGTCGCCGTGTACATCTTTTGTGATCTTACGTCCGTAGGCATCATGTGCAGTCTTCAATTAATTCTACTATTTTGTGTCCATGGTCGCCACAAGGTCCTCAACTTGTGTCCAGGGGGGTTATGTACAGTCTTCTTCAAGCTTCTTCCTTAGCTTGCGTAACCCATGATCACCATGTACTCATACCCCTTGTGGCCGTGCATGGTCACCGACTTGCCGCGCACTAGTTCTCCTTGAACTTTACCATAGCCCATCTATGGTCACTATGCATACACATAAGTCTCTAATGTCTCTAATGATTCATCCATGTTTACTCTTATCACATTTCATCCATGGTTGTCCATAATTATACCAACACTTATATATGTAGGTAAAAATAGAGACCATGTTTTCCAAATAATTATACCCCGTGTCTTATTTTTTTATTATAAATTCATGTGATCCTTGAGAAAACACCTGTCTCTCGAAAAACTATACTCATTGCTTTCTTTTAACTATTTTCAGCTATGTCTTGATTACTATTTTCCAGTGGATTTAATTCAATCAATAATTTATACTACCTTTGTTCTTAAATAATTACAATTTTAGAAATTTTACACTATTCATGTGCTCTACTTGACCACATTTTATTTACTAATGCACTAAGAATTCAATTTTTTAAAAATATGATTAAACTTTTCTCATTTTTTCATATTTCGTATTCAGCCCAAGGAAATCTTAAGTACAGTCCAGGAAATATTACCTCACAAGAAGATTAGCAACTTGATATGGATGACGTTTATATTCCTTCTTTGCCTCCTGTTGCTTACCATGGTATTGCTAATGGCGAGGATGAGTGTAATGTGGGAGGGATTAGTATGGGGTTATGGGCAATGCATCATGGGATGATATATGGAGTGATTTTTTATTTTTATTTTACAAATAGGGAATTAAACGTGAAAATGAAAGTGTTGCAATTAAAAGAGAATGGAGAACGTATATGTTCAAACTTCTAAAGATCCTAGATATACTAAAAAACATTAACACTCATTGTATAAGAATTCATTTGAATTTCACTATGTGTCTTTATTTTTTAATCAATGCTTCACGACTCCATTTCTTTCACCATATCATATCAATTATGTGTGGTGTCTTCCTTGTAACTTCAGATGGATTTATGAAAAAGTATATGTTGAGATGATCACTTACTTGATTTACAATATACATTCTATCTAGTATGGTTTAACTCTTCTAATCACCGAATGTTCTATATGCAAACTTTAAGTTATTTGTGGTATGTTTTCCTGAAGATTTTTATGTATCAATTGAATACACACATTTTTTTAATGAAAATGCAATTTATTCATAGAAGGAAAAAAAAGAATAAGAACAATTAATATATTGATTTGAAATGCAATTTGTTTACTGTGTTTGTGTTCATAATGACTTTAATGTGTGGTAGCCAACATTATGAAATGAACAAAATAAAAGTACTTATATTCATATACTTATATTAAAATGTGCATGTCATATGTCATAACTCATATAACCATGCAAGTAAATGTTGAGTGCAGCCGTATCCTCGATTACTACTCCATCACAGATAACACTTAGATTAACGGAAAATTTGCTTCTTGAGTAAAACGTTAAACATATTACATATATCACTCATATAGAACATCAAAAGCCAATCCACCCTTTCCGGAAATAGTTTAATAAGCTAAGCTTCATCATGATGTACATGTTTTATGCATTAGCCTTGCATGATTTAAAAAATTGTCAAACACCCTTTTGTTATAATTAACGATACGCGACACACTAAAACAATAAGTCAAGAGTTTGAAAAACCCATGCATTTTAATGTTATGATTAAACATACACATAATTTTGTCAAATACCTAAATTATAGGAGTACAAAAATATTAAATATTTTTATTTTATTCAACAATCAAATTTGTTCTTTGAGAGTATTAAGCGCATGATTAATCATAACACATAGCCTTTATCTACTTCTTGAATCACATCAAATTAATGTATACAACTTATATATCGCGAGGAGTTTGACACATTAAATCTTTACCAAGAATATTATGACAAATTTGCACTTTTTGTCCTTTTTCGAATATACCTGTCTTTTAATAGCTCCAACATTCTTTCTACCATTTTGTAAAGGTATAAAATAGCATAATAGTAAATAGACAGAAGGTGAAAGGGTCAGAAAAATATGAAAAGGAAAAATAGATGCTAATTATATCATTTGATATGATTGTATTATTATCTCAATGTGAAGGTGAATCCAGTAATAAATAAGTTTCATTAAGGTTATTAAAAATAAACAAATTACATTGTAAATGTTACACAAAAATAAACAAATTACATTATAAATGTTATGCAATAATAAACAAATTACATTGTAAATATTATGCATTATGGTAGGTACTACTCTGTCCCACTAACATTGAGATATAAAAAAGGTTGACACTCCATCCCAGATGGCCGCCAAAACTGACCGAACAATTATCTAAGAGAATCTAAATTGAACTTCGATCACTCTGATGTGAAAAAATTGGGATTTCATCTCAAGTCATTGTTTGGACTTGAACTTGAGACCTCTTCCTTGTAACTTGAACTTCGATCACCCTCTTCTTACTAGGTGAGCTACGCCCCCGGTAACATTGAAACGTAAAGAGATAGTACGATTATTAAAAAATGTATTATATGATTGATATTCAATTGATAAAGTAAGAATAGTTTAAAACCATACAATCTTTATTAAATTTGGTATGAGACAATCTTAATGAGACAGATTGAAAAAACGATGTGACAATCTTAACGAAACAAAGGGAGTACTATTTAACTTTCATTGGTACAAATCATTTATCTATTGTTCTACACAGTTTCGATAAATATGATTCTATTGTAGTTGCGGTAACAACATCTCAAAGCCACTTCCATTGTCAAAATTAGGGACACGTTTACTTCACGGGTTAGTAAACGGTGCTTATTAAGACTCGCGTTAATAAGCGGCGCATAAAATAAGCAGTGTTGTAAGCTCATGTTTACTTCAAAGGATTCAAAACACCGTTTAACATTAAAATGTCCTAAATAATCCTACAGATATATACACACACAAACATTCATGAACACAAGTATATAATATAATATATGGGGTCACCTCGTACGCTTAGTCGCTTACCCACACCCCTAACCCCTACCCTGCCCTGTACCCCCACCCCTCATCCTACCCCAATTCCACACCCTTGACCCTCACCCCTTCCCTACCCCTACCCTTATCACGACCTTACCCTCCATCCTTACTCCCACCCATACCAACTCCCACCCTACTCATAGGGGTTGGGTCGAGGTAGGGCCTGATGTTTTGGGGTAAAGGGGTAGGGGTCAGGGTATGGTAATGGGAATGGGTGGGGTCGGGTGGGGGTCGATGCACGGGCAGGTGGTAGGGGTAAAAGGGTGGGGTCGAGGCAAGGGGTAAAAGTGGGGGTAGGGGGTAGGGTGGGGGTCGGGGTAGGGAAAGGGGTGGGGTCGAGGTAGGGGTAGGGGGTTATGGTTGGGGTAGGGACGTGGGCGGGGGGTGGGGTCGGGGTCGGGGTCGGGTCAAGGTAGGGGAAGATGGTAGGGGGTAAAGGGGTAGGGTAAGGGGTGAGGGTGGGGGTGGGGTAGGGCAGGTGGTGGAGGGTAGGGTCGGGGTAGGGGTAAGGTGGGGTGGGGTATGGTCGTGTAAAGGGTGGGGGTTGGGGTCGAGGTAGGGAAGGGGGGTGGGGTCGAGGTAGGGGTAGGGGTCGGGAAGGGGTGGGGTCGAGGTAGGGGCAGGGGGTAGGGGTCGGAGTAGGGCAGGTGGTGGAGGGTAGGGTCGGGTAGGGGTAAGGTGGGGTGGGGTATGGTTGGGGTGGGGGTCGAGGTAAGGTAGGGTAAAGCGGGGTAGTGGGGTAGCAATAGGGTAAGGGCAAGGGATAAAGGTAAGGGTAAATTCTGAAACTGAAAAAGCTTAAAGTGCCACTTAATTAATACATGGTCAGGGGTGGTATGCTTAGTAAGCGGCACTTTAAGCACCTCTTTCGGTTAGTAAGCAACGTTTTAAGCAACTTGCGTGTTTACTTCATCTGTCTTACTAACCTAATTGTGACTTTAGCAGTGAAGTAAACGCCTTCTAGGAGTAGAAACAATTCCATTGCCAAGCCAAAATCCAGACCAACACCTACTTTTGAACCGCTCAGAGCCGCAAGTGCATATCCAATGCTCCACTTCCAACATAAAAAAATAATTGACACATGACAGAAAATGTATGGAATGTCAGGCCACATAAGGTAGGGGTGGAAGCATAATAAATTGAAAGTGTAAAATCTTCTCCGGTGCAATCTAAAAGACTGAAGTTCCGTAGAGAGAAAACTTTTACAACCGCCAGCTTCTAGCCTTCTAGTAGCAGTCAGCCACTATGGATAAAAATGATATCTGTATTTGCTAAGGATGGCAATGGGGCGGGGGCTCATGGGGAACCGACCCGTGGGGGGAGCTGGGGTGGTGGTGGGGTGGGGTGGGTATGGGGATGGGGGAATTATTTCTTCCCCGCTTAAATATGGGGCGGGTGATGGGTTATGCACCCCGTACTGTCCCCGCACCGTCCCCCGTATATACACACACATATTAATAATTAATAATAATCACAATAATAAAAATACTAATGATAATAAGGTTTTTTTTACAAAAATGTTACTAAAATATAATTGTATTTTACACAAATATGACTATTACTTACTATAATGTAGTGTCATAGTAACCTAAGTTTAAAAATTGAACATAAGTTACTATAATATTATTACTACTCTAGTCATTAGTCACATTTTTGTAAATAGTCTTCATCTTTAGTCATAAATATGTAATTACTAATACGAATTAAAGTAATTAAAATAGCATGGTGGCCCGGTGAGTTTAGTTGTTTCCTATCTAATGGGTTGTGCCTAATGGTCTATCTAATTCTTGTTTAATAACTCAACTATCTTGTAAAATTTATTATCAAAATCATATAAAGTAAAATTAATTTGGGAAAGTTATAAAGTGATATTAGCTTAAATGCCTCAGGCAGAATGTGAATGCTTTCTTCTTTTACTATTATAGTGCATTAATTCTTTTCTTATGAATGTCATCTTTATGATTGTAGTTAGGGCTCTTAAAAATCTGGTGACTATATGTCATCCTAGATGCTGTCAAATGACCATGGTTGATTGAATGAAGGGCTTAAGAAAATATTATAGAGCTAATCAATGCTAATAAAATATTTGATAAAATGACTAAATCAAAACGTGTATAATGTGTTCTAGATTTGAAATGAGATGTAAGATTACAATGATACTTGAAAACTAAAAGGTTTTTTGGCTACATATTAAAAGTGTTGTTTTATTTTTGAAAAAATGTCTGGTCTAAAATAATGTTAATTTTTTACGAATATTTCCTCCGTTGGATACCCGTGGATCTAGCGGGTCGGCGCAGGGGATGGGACGGGTCGAATAGTAGTGGGGTGGCGTTGATTTTTTAGAAACGGGACAGGGATGGGGGAGTGAACCGCGCCCCAATGCCCCATTGTCATCCCTATTATTTGCCGCCCTTCAATAAACCCGCACCACTCATTTTTAGTTTTCAGCCAAAATGTTGACTCAGCCCGTGTAAATGGCTTTTGAAAACAAGAAAGTGTGTTTGACACTTTCTTTAACACATAAGCACGACAGCACAAAAGACTACATGGGAGAAGGTTTTCTAATACGGCTTTAGTGTTGTATTATGCGGCGTACATTTTTTAATGTGAAAAGTGGAGCATTGGAGATGCTCTAATAATAAGGCCGACTTTGGTCAGTCAGTCTGGTTCAGTCCCCTCCCACCCATGACCCACCCTGATTTTTACTTCAAAATCTGGTATGGAACACGGGCAGTAGGGATGGACCAAACAGGCCCGGCCCGGAACCGGCCTGGCCCGCTACTGTGCGGGCCCGACCCGTCTCGGGTAAGTTATGGTCGGTTCGGGCTTTGACCCGGACCGGGTGGGTAGGGCGGTTCGGGCACGGTTCATGGAAAAAGGGGCCCGACCCGGTCGGTTCGGGTCCAGGCCTAACGGGCCAACGGCTCTAATTTTTTTTTAAAAATCTTTGGCAGCCAAACAGGCCTTATAGCCGTTGTATTTCAACCCAAACGGCTCTATAGCCGTTGGGAGCTTGCCAGGGGGTCCCAGGGTGGGTTGGGGGTGGGGTGGGGTACAAAAAATCTATAAATACTCCATTTTTTGTATACAATTTACTACACATCTTCTCCAAATATCCCTACTTTCTAATCTCTATTCTCTACTAATCTTCTCCATCTTCACCTTCTCAAATTTATAACTACATATATTATATTTATAAAATTTATTATCTACTTATTATCTACTTATATTAATATCTAATTATTATATTATTGTTACTTATATTTATTTACTTATATTTACATATTACATATTACATATATAATTATCTCTAATTTATTTACTTATATTTACATATTACATATACTTAATATATACTTATATATATTAAAGTATTATATATAAGTGTATTACTCATCTTATAGTAATATACTTATACTCCCTCCGGTTCCAAAATATCTTGACACTTTGACTTCACAATTTTTAAGGAAATAAACAATGTTTGGCACTGTTTGGCACTGTTTGACACTGTTTGGCACTGTGTGGCACTGTTTTGTGTAGATTTATTTGCCAAATAAGGCAAATAAGGAAGTGTAAAGATCTTTTTGGTACTCCTAAAAATGGAAAGTGTAAAGATCTTTGAGAACCGAAGGGAGTATTATATATACTATAAACATAATATTATATATTACTAGTTAATTTACTTATTATCTACTTATAAATATATATATATATATATATATATATATATATATATATA
The DNA here is from genome assembly GCA_945859875.1 of Cuscuta europaea. Lineage (NCBI taxonomy): Eukaryota > Viridiplantae > Streptophyta > Magnoliopsida > Solanales > Convolvulaceae > Cuscuta > Cuscuta europaea. The sequence continues at coordinate 6,310,017 of CAMAPE010000046.1, read as the reverse complement.
TATATATATATATATATATATATATATATATATATATATATATATATATATATATTAAGTATATCTACTTATACACTTATTATCTACTTATCCAATTGCTTATACACCCTCACACTCCCATTAATTTAGTTTACACACTCATACATTCTTTATTAATATAAAACTAGTTAATTGTTTCACTTATCATTTTAGTATTAGTTCATTGCTATAAAAGTAGTTAATTGTTAGTTGTTAGTTTATTGGAAATAGTTACATTAAAAATTGTTATACAATAATTGTTTGTTTAATTGTTAAACTACTTAATTTGAAATTAATTGTTTAATTGTTAAACTAGTTAATTGTTACATTTATTAATCTCCTATCATAGTAGTTAATTGTTACATTTATTGTTCTCCTATAAAACCAGTTAATTGTTACATTTCTTAATTCTCCTATAAAACTAGTTAATTGTTACATTTATTATTCTCCTATAAAACTAGTTAATTGTTACATTTATTAATCTCCTATCATAGTAGTTAATTGTTACATTTATTATTCTCCTATAAAACTAGTTAATTGTTACATTTCTTATTCTTCTATAAAACTAAATAATTGTTACATTTATTATTCTCCTATAAAACTAGTTAATTGTTACATTTATTAATCTCCTATCATAGTATATAATTGTTACATTTATTATTCTCCTATAAAACTAGTTAATTGTTACATTTCTTATTCTCCTATAAAACTAGTTAATTGTTACATTTATTATTCTCCTATAAAACTAGTTAATTGTTAAACTTGTTAATCTCCTATCATAGTAGTTAATTGTTACATTTATTATTCTCCTATAAAACTAGTTAATTGTTAAACTTATTAAATAAAGTTGTTACATTTTAAAACAAATAGTTCGAATTTTTACATTGCATTATTATTTAATTGTAGTTAAGTTTATTACGGAGTACATTGTAGTTGCATAGTTCGAATTTAATTGTATTTCGAATTGCTAGATTTGTATTTCAAATTCACTAGTTTAATTGTACTTCGAATTTAATATTTCTTATATTTTTAAGATGGAACGTGCTAGAGCTTCTGTAGATATGGGTAACCTCCACCGCAACCGAACAAAGGAGATTGCGAGGAATCATCCAAGGTCACGCAAAGGTAAGGGAGGGGTCGGGTCTTCATCTCAAACCTGAGATGATTTTGATGCGGATTACAACCAAAGATATGGGGATGTGATGTCCGATGAGCAACTAGAACAACTATTGTAACAAAATCAAGGAGATTCTTTTCATCAACAAGACATCCCACAAATCATTGATGAAGAAGAGCTCGAGGATGCTGATGCGGAGGAGAGGGATCCGCAAACGGTCGAGGACGAGGTTCATGGCACACCGGACGATGAGGAAGAGCAAGCATAAGTGGCTACTTCTTCCCAAGCCGGTGAGAAATCTGAACCAGTCTTTAAGGCCAATTTTACAAAAGTTAAAGACCTCGAAACCAAGATATGGTACGCCACTTGCAAGCATTGCAACAAAAAGTATAACTTGAGAATTTCTGGAGGGTACGGGAGCGCCACAAGGCATCTTAAGGCCAAGCACCTGGCGGAATATGCAAAATCAGATAAAGGCAAGGGAAAGCAAACACAAATTTCAAGGTTTGCAACTGACCAACCCTTTGGTAATTTCTCCTATGATGATCAAAGACATTTGACTGGTATGTCTCATTTAATTGTTGAAGAAAAATTTGTCTTTTATTTTTTCTGAAAGTCTTGCTTTAAAAAAATATGCTCAAGGTACTTTAAATCCTCAATTTCGAAACTATAGTCGCATAACAATTAAAAAAGAAGTTATAAGGCAATATGTTTTGGAAAAGCAAAAATTACAAACATTCTTCGCAAACTTTGATGGACGTGTTAGTATATGTAGTGATATATGGGAGGATACTCATCATCATTTATATTATTTGGGTTTGATTGCACATTATATTGATGATGATTGGTGTATGCATAAACGTGTTCTTGCTTTTCGTGAATTTAATGATCAACACACCGGTGATAATATTTATATTCTCATTGAGCGTATTTTAATTGAGTATAATTTGATTAATAAGGTGTTTGCTATTGGTTTTGATAATGCTACTAATAATACTGCTGCTATTCCTAGATTGCGTGAATTGTGTGGTTTATCTTCTTTGATGGGTAGGTTTTTTCATCAGCGTTGTGCGTGTCATATTTTAAATTTATGTGTAAAGGACGGGCTAGCGGCGTTGGGAGATGCTATGGAGGTGGTGAAGGGGGATTAAACTTATTTGGGCTAGTAATCAACTTAAGATGCAATGGAGAAATTATTTGAATGAAAGACGTGTCAAATATTGTGTTTTTCCTAAAGATTTGTCTATTCGTTGGAATAACACTTATAACTTAATTAAGGTACTTATTAGATTTGAAAGCCATTTTTCTGCTTTTTTAAAAGAATATGCTAACTATATTATAAACATGGTCGACATCGACACTTGTAAAAAAGTTGTGAATGTTTTGGTGTATTTTAACAAACTTTTAGACATATTTATAAACCTACCACAAACCAATTTTTTGTTGAAACTGTTAATCTCGTCGGCGCTTTTTCTGAATTTGCCAATGCCCCTTACGTTAGTTATTTTTGTGACTTCATGAAACAAAAGTTTTTAAAATACTATTCCTATATTCTGCATATATATAGTATTGCATTTATTCTTGATCCTCATTTTAGACTTGCTTCTTTGGAGTTTGAAGCAATGTTTAGATTACTGTTATGCTTCTTTTTTTGTCCATTGCCTATGTACGACGAGAAGACCATAGACCCTAAACAACAATTCCAAAAGGTTAGTAATTTATTATATCAATTATTTAATGAGTTTCATGCACAATATAGTAATGCACCCCCTCCTCCGCCACGAACATCTTCTTCATCAATATGGAAATAAATTTTGAAATCTGTGTTTGACAATCTTATGAAAAAAAGTTCATCAACTCCGGTTAATGAACAAAACTCGATCAACAAGCTTTCTTTGTATCTAACATGTCCTGTTGAGTATGAAGAAGGGGATGACTTTGACGTTCTTCAATGGTGGAAGTAGGGGTGGACTCGGGTCCGGGCCGGGTCCGGGTCGGGCCTAGGCCCGGGCCCGACCCGGCCGAGCCGGTTCACCAAATTTGAGACCCGAGCCTGGACCCGCCCTACCCCCCGGGCCTAGGCCCGACCCAGACCCGGACCCGAGAACCGGGCCGGTCCCGCAAAGTAGCGGGCCGTGCCGGTCCACGGGCCAGGTGGCCCGACCCGAGTCCAACAATAGGTGGAAGGAAAAAGAGAGAACGTTCACAATCTTATCAAAGATGGTTAAACAAGTGCTAGCAATGCCGGTGACCCGGTATCAACAGTTGCCGTGGAACAAGAGTTTAGTGCAGCCGACAACATTCTAATGGATTATAGAACGAGATTGAGCGCAAACTCTCTTGAGATGCTTTTTTGCTTCCACGATTGGTTGAAGGCCAAACGTAGAACTCAAGAAATTAGCATTGAACCCACCCGCTACTTTATGGAAGAAACAACCGAAGATGGCGGAAATTCCAATTGATTCTTATTTATTAAAAAGTGTATTTCATGTTTTAATTTTTGCTCAATTTTCAATTGTACTACATATTTCAAATAAATATATTTTAACTTTTTTATGTCCAAGTAATCTTAATATAATATTTAAACCAAAAATTTTAATAGCCCGAGCCCAGCCCGAACCGGCCCACTACCCGGCCGGGTAGGCCCGACCCGGACCGGACCCGGTATTACCCCGGGCCGGTTCCAGGCCCATGTTTCTAAAAAAGCCCACCCGGGCCCAGCCCGGAACCGGACCGGCCCGGGTCCATCCCTAACTGGCAGGACCAAAAATCAAACTGTACCCGCAAAGAAACCTTCCGGAACAAATCTAAATTCAAATGTAATTGGCGCATTTTTATTGCACATGAGGACATGAGGTGACACGCAATACACAGATGGTGCAAAACTGCAAATTACCATGCAATCATGTTGTATCAATATTTATACCGAAGTAACAAACATGAAGCATTCACTTATTTACTTGTAGCTCAGACAACATCCCTATGCACAAAACTTCCTCCATTAATCAATCTTTTTGAGTGATAATAACAGGGATACATGTTGCCACATCCAGCAACTTCATTGGCATACCTCCTCATTTTCACCTCGGAAACTGATGGAAAACCAGAGCCCTCCATTGCCAATTTGCCACCACTGCCCATCTTTACGGCTGGAGAGGAAACACCACAGAAACCAAATACCTTTGATAGGGGACATGTTCACATTGCTTTTAAAAAACAAATTGCTGAAGTGAAAAGGGCATTATGCCCTCCTCAAGAATCATACCATGAGACAAAGATTACAACAGACCTCAACTCAAACAAAACAACTCTGCCATAATATTTTTTTAATGTAACTCCATGGAGTTCAGCTCAGGAACTAAGCACACCCCATGTATTGTTGCTCCATCCATCTATATCTGCAAGAGGTAAGAGAATAAGATGATTTGATGCATCTCTTTTCAAGGGAAAAGTTCCAGTACCAGAAACTGAAGAACTATGAACAACAGAAGTCCATACATGTACATGGCCTCAGGAGAGGGATAAGATTGATCCCATATTTTGTGTCAAGCTGTTGGCCCAAAATCCCCAAAAAATGGACTATGGATGAGGATTCCATGATTATGGGTTTGGACTTGTCGTCTGGTCATCCTTTAAACCTTTAGTAAGCAAATCATAATTGATTGATGCAAGCTGGGAGAGATTCTGGTGGAGATGCAATATAAAATTAGAATATGGTTACGTAGATGCTAGAATAAGTTAAGTGCTAAGGAATTTTTTTACATGATCTCAAAAGTTATATTAACAGTTTAAATAGATTAAGGACACAACACAAAAATCAACAGGGATTCTACGTAAGTATCCACGGTTGAATGATTCTTTTAGATTTCAAAGAGATGAAATATAGAGAGTGAATAAGAGACGAGGCTCCTCTTTACATTGCCTGGATTGTGCAAGAAATCAACTTAATGTACGGAGTATATGTATTATGTAGATTGTAGAACCGCCAATATGAGATGATGAACTTCACAATGATAAAGGATTTACCTTGAATGAGAAGTTACTAAAAGAATATCTGACAGGAGAACCCGAGTCAAACTCTGCAAGGCCCCCACATTCTTCGCCTTGTTTGTCCTTCAAAGAGAGTAAGAACAAAAACATGGTACAAAATGATGGAGCATTAAATAGAGCATACAATTTAACCACATTACAAGGCCAACCTACCAGTTCATCATGACGACTTAGGCAACTACTGCTACCACTTGTGCTACCATTATCACTTGAATACTCAATGTCACTGGTTGCTAACACACGCTCATCTGAAGGATTCCAAGAGAAGCGACTAGTGAAATAACTGGTATCCAAGGCACTCTCCGAGGTGGGTACAAATGCAGCCTGATAAAAATAAATATAAAGATAACTATTTTCAGGACTAAATTTGAGGTAAAACTATAAAAGTAACCAAAATGGAAAGAGATGGAAACAAATGGAAGACGTACCTTTTGTCTTGCTAGGGTGTCCCAGTTAATATTCATGAAAAAAGGATGTTGCTTGACCTATAAGGGAGAAAATGGTTATTCTCCTCCAAAATACCCCATGACTACTGTGTATTAACTACAAAGGGAACAAATACTAACTCAACAACAATATAATTGATTAAAGAAGCTATCACCTCAGTTGCCCCTTTAGCTCCAAGCCTTTGGTTAGGATCTTCTGTCAATAAGCTGCATGAAAATAATGGCAGAGTTAGAGTTATAAGTTAGTAAATGAAACATACCTGCACATCTAGCTGGAGCGTAAATCCTAAGCAAAGAAATGCTCCTAAAAGATACACCTATATCCATATTAAGATAATAAAAGGAAGCAGCAGACCAAGGGTGTCGATGATCAGGAAATAATGCTACTCCGTATTAAAAAGCAACTATCACACATCACGTACATGTTTCAAACGTGATAATGCATAAATGTCAAGTTTCATGGTTTCTAGTTAAAAAGATTTTAACCATTTTCACCTACATTTTTACTTCCAAAAGCAAGATTGTTAAGTTCATGAGGCATATTGTTTAAAAATAGAAAGTCATGCTCAAATGAAGCAAATTTGCTCCAGGTAACCAGGTACCTAAACCAGAAACTTCTAATTAATAATCTGCAAGTTCTTGGTGTGTATTTTAAAAGAAAAATTGCACTCCTTAACAAATAATGTATATTTTTTACCCCGGGGGTCGGGGCCTGGGGGGCCTGGGGTAAACTGGGATCAAACTCACTCCATTGAGTATTGAACCCAGGACCTCCCATAAGGGGGAGTGAGTCAGCGACCAGCTGAGCTGGACCGCTTCCTCAAATAATGTGTGTGTGTGTGTTGAAATGAATGAAATGAAAACAAATGAAAACTAAGTACCGATCAATCAAGTCCTGTGCTTCAGCGCTCATTTCTTCAGGAACCAGAGGCCAAGGTATCTTCCGATTAAGAATGTTATCAAATATTTTCTATGAAAAGAAATTGGCACAGAAAATATTCAGGAAGATTGCAACAGTGCACAATTAGAAATAAATTCAGATCAAAAGGAAAATTTGTATAATAAAGGGTATTATTTAGAAACTCATGCCACTGTATTCAGCACAAAAAAATGACACATTTTCAAGAACCTACAGTATGGCTCTAAGGAAAAGACTGGAGATGACAGAGTAGTTACAGTGTATAGAAAGAAACAGAAACATGAGAATAAAAAGTAATACTTACCTGAGGATGCTCTGCATTGAAAGGTGGAATGCCAACGATCAACTCAAAAAGAATAACACCCACAGACCACCAATCAGCTGTGAACCCTGAAACGGAACAAATAGTATGGGGAATTCAAACCCAGATTGATAGCAGAAACAAAAAAACAAATGGTCTATTCCACCACAACCATAAATACTAAATTTTGATAGAAAAAACGATAATTAAGACATGAAATACAAACTTCTATGGTCACAATATAGTTATTTCAAAATCCTTTGTTGGGAGTTGATACTAATAAAGTGAAATGCACACCATGTCCTGTTCCTAGAAGGATCTCAGGAGCCAGATAATCTGGAGTGCCTACAGCAGAACGCTTTTTACGCCTTTCTTGCTGATGCTCAGATGAAGGTATCTGAGATTCATCTTCATCCATCACGGATGTTCCACTAACGGCTGGACCAGATAGATCATCAGTGCTATTAATGAGACCAACTTTTGAAAGGCCAAAATCTGTCAACTAGCAAAACTCAAACCAGTTAACTTGTAAGAGTAAGAACAGTCCTGATAAATCATTAATTCGGCTATGCATAAAAAACTGTATCTATTATATTTGTTTCAAGAATAAATCCATAGAATGGATAATACGATGAAGCACGGACACTTATTTCAAAAAGTGTTGCAATCAATGGAACACATATGGTCATACGAGTGAAGCCTAAAATGCGTCCTCTTTTTAAGTTTTAGCATGAGAACAATGCAGGGACCCTTTGGGACACGGCACATGTTTTTTACATTGAAGAATTGGGTATCTTTTAATTTACACTTAAATATTGGACTAAAATAAAGTGTTAAAAATAAAATCCTAGATCTATCTCTCCAACTCTCCCTCATCACTCCGTCTCTTAGACATTGTAAAATGATAAGGTTATGTTCATACTCAACAGGATGTTCACCATAATCCAATTAAAAGTCTGCCTCGTGAAAAAGTTGGGACACAAATAGGTTATGCACAAGCTCTGCATGGCAGCCCCTCTCGCTGCTGCATTGCCACAAGCCCACAATCGTATCCCGAAAACACTGAAACTTGATCAGTCTGTCCATAACTACCCACTCCACCACAGTGTAACCATGTCCCGAAAACTTGGCTGGACTGTCCGTAACCATGAACACCGCCACCATGTGACCATGCATCAGTGGTATTCCATGTTGATCACCGCCGCCACCCACATCCAGGCTACCTGCAGCCTCCTCCATTTGCAAAGCAGCACGCATCTCTTCTAATGTTGTTCAACTGCCTGCAATCACTGACTATCGCGGCTATACAGCAAACTAGAAAAATGGAAATCACATAAAACATGAAGCCACTGCACAACTTCTTGCCGCTGCACTCCAAAAATTAAACGAGAACAAGCAAAACGCTGGCAGTAGGGGGGGGGGGGGGGGGGGGGGCTAGCACGCCGTGAAGAGGAAGATTAAACATAAAATGCCCCAAATAGTAATGGTGTCCAAATGCAGAAAAATCAAAGCACTAAAGATTTAAATGCTACCTTGATGTGGCCATCATGTGCAATCAACAAATTGTCCGGCTTCAAATCACGATGAACAACACGCAAAGAGTGCAAGTATTCCAAAGCGAGTACCTGGAAGCATCAAAATTGCAATATCTAGATTATTGTATTTTTAAAGGTGTTGTAGCTAAAAGGAATGGTTGTGCATGCTTCTGAGTGTGCATATGAGAGAGAATTAGATATAGACTACTAAAGTACTTTGGTATTGTACTTACCACTTCAGCTATATATACACGAGCTACATCTTCATTCAAGCACCCTAGGCTTCTCAATAGTGAATATAGATCCCCACCATTCAGGTACTCCATCACAAGATACAAATTTTCACGGCAAGTAAATGAATAGAAGAAGCGAACCTAGAATGGAAGAAATATGATTGAAGTTAGATCATCATTAAATGATCATTACTTTACTACAGTAAAAGTATAGTACTTCATCTTGATGTTTCTCACCACAAATGGATTTCGAACTGATATTAAAATGTCGCGTTCTGCTAAAATACTTTCAACTGCATTCTTCCGTATCATATCAGCCTTCTTAAGAACCTGTATAATAATCTGGTAAGTATAGCTAAAAGAGAATTGTCAATGGATAGACAGAACTCAGCCATCTAATTGCCAATAACAATACGGAGAAGCCAAAATGGCAGAAAATGACAAATTCCACTCGCATCTGGGATTCTGAAACCAAAATATTTCATACGATCTACTAACCAGAGAAATGTTTTGTGAATTGAGCTCAAACTAACTAAAGCTTCCAAAGTAGATACACTCATATCACATTAGGCTTAGCTCATTTTTCACTCCACTTAATCACTTAGGATTAGTAACTTTCCATTGATATAATCTTAAAAATCCTGCATAGGCGCTAGGCCCAATCTGCCCCATCTCTAGCTTCTAGAGCTTTTAAACCATTGCAGATTTGCCTATCCATATCATGAAGTATAGGTATCATGAAGGGTGCGGGTCTGATGCAATGGAATCACTCCATGTGTCTTGGAGGTTCCATGTCCCGATCAACCTCCTTGCAAAAATGCATGGGGAGGTCATCTAAATATTCCCACCCTCATACCACAAATTTGTGTGATATTTCGCATTTCGTACAGCCTTTTAGAGGTATAGATAGTGAAATGAAGTCCCATAACAAAATAATTATGGAATAGTAAAGCATGTACTTTAAAACCAAGTAAGACCCCATTAGCTATATAAACAATAGTGGGGAAGTAAAAAGTAACAAGGAAATCCATGTATACACATCTATAGGCAAACATAGTAAGGTAAAGGAGAATGAAATGATAGATGATGCCCTAAATTGCAGGGAATCGTGAAACGGAAAATGATGTACATTTCATTTAAAGAACCGTGATACAAAAGTATGAGGGGCACATAAATAAACAATTAGTAGGCCCATATTTATAAAATGTCTGTGTGCATCTTACTTTTGGAAATATATACCTATTAATACAATTAAGTTATAAGTTACTACTAATGAAAGTGTTATTGCAAAATATTTATGACCTTTGCTACATAACTGAATGTAAAAAAGGTCTAAATATTAATACACAACTTGTTTTCAGAGTTCTAGTTTTTATTTTTCATAGTTTAAACACTTAATTTGAACATTAAACCAGCAAACTTTAAAATACAAGTCATCCGTTCATATTTCATAGATTACATTAGTCGGTACTATATTGAAATTTAGAGTACTACGGAAACTTGAGAAAAAACTGCAGCAGATTTACTTGAAAAAGCAGAGCGAATTTATTCATCACTTGCTATGGCTGAAGAACAGTAACTCGTCGACATGACAAGGAATTCATATGCTTAGGAGATATTTCAAACTCCAAAATGCCCGGTGACAACAAGATAGCATCTCTCAAAGTTATCAATTATACATGTGATCAGGAAAAGGATCATCAGAATAAGCAGCTTAAATGAATTCTATAGTACCTTAATAGCAAAGAGATCCCCGGTGGTTCTCTTTTTTGCCAAAAACACCCGGCCGAATGCACCGCGACTAATTGGCTTGATAATTTCAAAGTCATCTATAGATGTACGGTCTTTGTTGGAATGAATGGGACTGGTTCTCAAGCTACGTACAACATCATCTTCAAAGGGTGCATCTTCATCAATGACAGTGCTTGTTATATCATTGTTATCATCATCAACCAGCTCACATAGTTGTAAATACTTCTCCCTATATAAGAATAATAATCAAACTTGAAAAAATATCTATTGGCAACTCGCAATGGCACAAAAAAGATTCAAAAATGACTTTCTTGTGTGGTGCTAAACTCAGGAGGCCACGATGCATGAAGAAATGAAATTTAACTAACCGAATCAGCTTTTCTATTCGGTTTCCAAATGTCTCTACGGTAAGTGCGTCCAGCTTTCTCCGATCAATCACTACTTTCAAATCTTCAAGGCAAGTGATTAAGTAAGACAATGATTGGTCATCCTCCATAGGTGTATTTGCTACACATCTAGCAATATCAGCAAGTTCATTCATCTACAATATTCACAAGATTTTTAGTAAAATTAAATTTTCTATGTAAGCTGCATAAATTTATAAAAATGACCAAAGAAGCATAACAAGGATATCAAAGTACTGTTGTAAATCTCACATTGTAATAAATATTTCCTCCACCCCTAAGTAAATCCCCAATTTGACCAGGCCAATTTGACCAGGCACAGGGGTTAAAGATAATAAAAAACAGTGTGGTTGGAATTTATTTAGGGGAAAGAGAAATTATGTGACCAAATAATGGTCTTTAAAGAACATGAGAGATACTTTTGACGGACCAAAAAGGAAAGTGTATGGTTTATTTAGAGAAAGGGAGTAAAAGAACATCAAACTATCAGACTCCTTAAGGACTTAAAGCAAAGAATCCATACGAGTAGCATAGAGTGGAAGGCTATCACTTCAAGCTTACACACATTAGTGCATCACACTGTGACTTAAGAATTTCAAAGCAAATAATCTCTGAGGTTTAGATGATAGGGCAGAAAAGGGGATGACTTCATTAATTTTAAATGGTTTAAACATTTTACAGTTTATTTCGCCTCTATTTTCAGTCTGTAACTAAAAAAAAGGAGAAAAAACACCAATGCATCTGTCCCATTTTCTTTGTTTTTTACTTTCCTTTTTGGCCTATCCCAAAATAATACTCCCTCCGTCCCGCTAACAATGGGACAAGAGGGAGTGACACGCAAATTAATAAAAAGTGGTTTATGTGGTTGATATTGAATTGATAAAGTAAGAATAAAGTAAGAATGATTTAGAGCCACACAAACTTTACCAAATTTGGTAAAGCACAATCTTAGTGGGACGGACCGATAAGGTAAAACGGGACAATCATAGCGGGACGGAGGTAGTAGATAGTATTCCGTATCTACTTTCTTAATTTGAACTTACTCATCCTAATTATTTCTCTCCTACTTCTGAAACGATTTTGCAAAAACCGGTCTCGCTTTAGGGATAATTTTGGGAGGGAGGGAGTACTAATGTCCAACCTACCTGAGAGAGATCTTCATGTTCAGGGTAACAACCTTTCCCGAGCAATGTCAAGTCCATTTGACTAGTTCGTGGTGTGAGCAAAGGAGACCTAGGGGTCATGCTACCAGCAGAAGATGTTGTCATTCCTTGATCGGACTTGGGGCCGAAACGAGTTTTACATGATATAGATGGTATAGTCTTAAGCTCATCCACGTAAGCAGAAGTATCCACTTCAGGTAAGCAGTCGAGCATATCCTCGGAGCCTCTGCGAGACCAGTCACTGAGATATGGAGATAATAGATCAGATTCTTCAGTTGCAATTAAGTTTGATGCTTTTGCACCATCTGGACTTCCAGCAGTTGGTTGGAAATCCTTCTGCGAAAATGTCTCCATTAGCTTCTCAAGTGTATAGGCAATGCTAATCAAACGCTCATTGACACTAAGACCCTTTTGATCACAACGATTTGCAATTGCACAAATTCTAGAGTGCTCTTCCACATGCAAAGTAGGGACCTCCTCCTCACAAATACGACAGATTATTGAGCTTTCATCAGAGAGACTTGGTTGGTCTGCCCAGTAACCCCATGAAACTTTGTGCTGGTGTTTGGAAGACCCTGAGGAGTGTCCATAAGAATCTCTGCTAGAGGGGGGCTCTTGATGCTTAACAGTGGCGAGATCTGAATCTGAAGTTCCTCTCTTGTTGATTAGCAACTTCGAATCCTCTAGAATATCACTTTGCTCTTTCACTGGAGTAGATTCTCTGGGAACTTTTGCCACAGGAGACGGTAATTTCTTCCAAGAAGCCATCCGGTCCCTACCATTGCAAGAATCTGGATTCTTAACAGTTTCAGCTGGTGATAACTTAAAACCCTCTGGGTGTAGGACCTGATCTGTCTTCCAATTCAAACCATGCTGTTCCTGACTATATGATTTTCTTGTTGTTGTAGCAGGTGTCTTTGGAACTTTCGCGCCAGTGGATATCGTCTGATCCAATCCTATGCCTCCAGAAACGTGCTTTTTGGGAGGTTGAAATGACTGGCGAAGCTGCAATATAGGTTCATCCTCAGCAAAACTTTCCTTGTGGAACTGAAGCAATCGTGTACACCGTGTGAGTATAAAAAGCATTCGAGTATGCAGCTGCTTCAAAGTACCCGCCGGAAGCTCCTGACGCCTATCATCTAAGTCTTGAACAATTCCTTCACATTGAAGCCAAAATTCCCCAGATGATGTCATTGCACATCTTCGGGCTAAAATCAGCAAGTCTTCAATCGTTTCTTGCCATTCAGGATGAGTTTCTGCATTCTTTTCTAAAACTCCAACGAGATCTGCCGCGAAGATATGAAGATCAGAGTCAACTTCCTCCTTTGCTTTGGCAAACTTCGTCCTTATCATTGTTAAAACCTCCTGTAGATATTCAGATTTGATTAGTTACTGAAGCTAGGATATTGAACATTCACAGTGTTCATTATCATACGAGAATTTACTTACCTCCAAGTTGTTTAAACCTCGAGGCTTCCAAAATGGAAAAGGGCGTACACCTTTAGAATTCAACTCATGAGAAAAACTTTTGATATCTGTTGGAAACCTTTTCCTGGGTGCGCTAGTCAAACGAAGTATAGCTTGAAAGCGTGGAGATTCAGACTCCTTTGGGTTATCACAATCATACGATGTCTATAAGACCAAATATAATAGAGTGAATATTTCACTCAAAATGTCAAGAGAATAAAACGATAGTTTTGTTTATCACTAGGATGTCTTTTACCTTCAAATCCGGAGTACAAGCATCCATGTTCCTCAACACTCCTGAATTGCCCCGAGATGGATTAATCTGAGCTGCTAAAACATTCAATGCAATATAAATATTGAAACAATTTATCAGTCCATCTGCTTTTAAAAGTTTGAGCAGAACTGTCAAAGTACACCAAAAGATACAAGTCACTTCAAGTGTCCTGATAAACTTTATTTTCTTGCATATGGATGACCATGAGTCTGCATATTCTAGTGACAGTTAAGAGGTAGGCAGTAAAGGTTGAAAACTAATTAGGGAATGCAGCAGATTGATTATAAATAGTTTAAAAATAGATTAGATTTAGTTTATATACCTTTGAAGAATATATTAGTAGTATATTATCAGTGGTTTAATGGTGGTGTTACTGTATTAGTATAGAACTCCACTAATTTAGGTATTCTGTAGTTCTAGTATTGTATTGTACTTTGCAGTTTGGCTAAGAAATAATACAAGCACAGAATTACCAAAGGAAGTCCTGGGAGTTTTGGGTCTCAAAAAACCCAACCTGGGGGGTTAAGGAACTCAACTGAATCCCAACATACAATGCACGTTCTCTGCAACTATACAGCAGAGACCGTATATATACGAAAAAATTCCACTTTCGGTCCCATGACTATTATACTACTTCCACATTTAGTCCCTTACTTTCAGATTGTCCATATTTAGTCCGTGACCATTATCCCCTCACCACCCCTCATCCTTCGGGCCAAAATTCTGGCAAATGTAGTCCACTTATCAGCCTCAGAATCAGTCTTTGCATTAAATTTTATATAAGGTTGGGTTTTTCATATCAGTCTTTGCATTAAATTTGGTTTTTCATACCTAAAATCTGCATTAAATTTGCCTGAGTTTTGGCCGGAAGGACGAGGGGTGGTGAGGGGATAATGGTCATGGACTAAATGTGGACAATCTGAAAGTAAGGGACTAAATGTGGAAGTGGTATAATAGTCACGGGACCAAAAGTGGAATTTTTTCGTATATATACCATTCTTTCAGTTGAATGAAATATACTTTCACTACCAATTTACAAAAACAACATTCTACCATTTGTATCCTCAATAAGCATATGAGTTCAATCTACTCCTCTCTACCCAATTATATACCAATGAAGTAACCATAGTTCAATCTCTTAATGCATTTCCAGATGGAGATAATATTCTGTAATTATTTGTTCTTCTCCTGAGAAGAAAGAGTAGGCAGGTTCAAGTGGCAATTTAGATTTTGCGATGGCTCACAGCCTCACAGGCAACTAGGCAAGTGAAAAAATAATAAATTCTATGTGCTCCCATCACGAACATAGTGTATGGAAGCTTATAAGTTAGAACCCAAAGGCCAGAAGAGCATTGTAGCCTTCACTATTTTTCAAGTTTATAAGTTATTAATTAAAAAAGAAGGGGAGCCTTGGCACACTGGTTACAGTGTTGCCGTGTGACCGAGAGGGTGACAGGTCACGGGTTCAAGTCTTGGAAGCGGCCTCT
This sequence comes from Cuscuta europaea, assembly GCA_945859875.1. Taxonomy (NCBI): domain Eukaryota; kingdom Viridiplantae; phylum Streptophyta; class Magnoliopsida; order Solanales; family Convolvulaceae; genus Cuscuta; species Cuscuta europaea. The sequence goes on along the minus strand of CAMAPE010000046.1, from coordinate 6,294,851 downwards.
TTTCAAAATGAAAAGGGAAAGCTTGCCCCTTATACACCCTTTTGGTGGGACTCTGTTAGGGAACCGATAGAATAAGAGTAAATAAGAAATGTAATAGATAGAGTCGTATAAATAGAAGGGGAGTGGGCAATAAAGAGTAGGCTGTTTAGACGCTATTGTCTGGTACTGGAAAGTTGGAGTAGTATCTCCTTCTTTGGGACTTTGTACTCTGTTTTCCGTCATTAATGGAGGTTTACTGTTTCCTGTGAATTGTTTTCCCTTATTCTGTGATTGTTATTCGTGTGGAGTTCTAACAGTGGTATCAGAGACTTCGATCAATGTGGATGGTACCGACGCGCGCAAGGATGGATAGCTTGAAGAAGATTCATCAACAAAATATGGAGATGTTAGCAACGATTCTTGCCAGATTGGATGCCAGAGATCAACATCGTTCGAAGAATACCAGGCATCTTCAGCGATCTGACAAACATGGTTCGTCGCAGTCGCTCGCTAGTCCGCAATCGGAGTCACGAATTGTTTCTCTTAGTTCGCAGTCCCGAAAGATTTCGCGCGAAAAAATGGTGAAGCTCGCAGAAAAGGTTGAGAGCGGAAAAGTGGAGAAGGAGAAGAGCTTAAAACAGGAGAAAGAAAATCGCTCAAACCTGGAGAAAGAGAAACACTCAAGCCTGGAGAAGGAGAAACGTGCGAAGAGCAAACAACATAACCGGTGAGGACGATCGAGGAAGGTACGTCGCTGCGTAAATTCGAAAAGCAAAGGCCCGTCTCAGTCGCACGATACTCATTCTGGACCTCTGGCTTCGACTCGAGTAGAAATCCCTAGTTCGCAGTCGCGAATTGTTTCTCTCTGTTCGCCATTGCTAACCGAGCATCTTCTATTGTTATCACAAGTAGATTCTTACCCTGCGCCAGACTTGTCTCTTCATTCGCAGAGATCATTGCATGCCATATCTCCCAGGGTGCTAGTGTCAACATGCCAACATGAATTATCCGTTTCAGAATTTACGATCATAGCCGCATTAGGAAAAGGATTAAAAGGGACTATAATTCTGGAAATTCATACTGAATTGAAGCAAGTGGCACCAACAGTTTCAGGGAATAGTGAAGTTGAGATTCTGCAGGTATATGATAGTGATATTCGTGTGGGAAAGTGCACAATGACTTTTGGGTTTGTACAGGAGAGGAACTGGCTTAATGCTTTAAAATTTGTAATGATGGACTGTCATGCATTTAACATTACTTTGGAAGGGCTGAAGTCATTGAACAAGTTTGATGGTTTCAAATGTGAGTGTGTTATTTCTAGGATAGATAAGCAAAATGGATTGGAAGGAAAGTTTTCTGGGAATATTACAGAAGATGAGGGATATGTGTCTGGTAATGGAGTTGTCATATATCTGATGTTTGTTAAAGATCTCAATCCTGGTCTTGTTCCTGAGGCCATTATAGGAGGTGAAGTGGTTATGGAACTACCAGTAGATTATATACCTGTTCAAGATAGAACTGTAGGTTTTGATTACAGGTATCATATGGCAAATACTGGTCCAAGACACAAAATACTCAGGAAAAGAGATAAGGATTGGACTGGAAGGCTTGTTATTGAGGATAATGAGGCTGAAACAGCACGGTATACCCAGCAATCTACTATGTTTCAAGCAATTTTGAAACCCAAAATTGAAGAGGGACTTTCTAACCATTATAATTCAAGGGATCATCAATACTATTCCCCAGTTGTTTCCTTTGTTCTTGTGAATCTGAAGGGAAGGGATCCAAGTACCCTTGATTCCTCTACCAATTTGTGGGTTGGCTTTTTAACAAGAGCACTCAGAATTTCAGATTCTTTAAATGAGAAAACAGTGGAAAATTTTGAGGAACAACATAATGAAGCAAATGAAAAAGTGAAATTAGAACAGGGTTGGAAAATGGCCATGTCGTTTACTGGTGATAGATCTGTCTACGTGCAAGAAAACCAATTTTGGAACTTTTACATGGGAGAAGAGCTTTCATGTTCTTTAGTTATGAGAACTGCTGCTGGAATTATGCATCTCATTACTTGCTTGCTAAAACCTTTGAGGTTTTCCTTGTCAAATGAGGTAAGTAAAGAATTAAGAGAGGAAGAAGTTGAAAGGTACGTAAAGGAGTTTGCATCCAATACAGTATTAGTTTCAGAGACTGGAAAACATGAGGAGCTGCAGAAAAGTGAAGAAATATTTTTTACTATCAAGTGCGGGAAAGAGACTGAATTGAATGAATATTCACTGCTGATTTCTTCTGCTATTGAAAGTTCTGAGATCTTAAAAGATGTCGTACGAAAGTCCCTAGTCCATCAACCAGTCAAGTATTGGGAAGGGAGAGGCGCAAGGATGAAGAGGAAGCAGAAGATCTTGGCTACTTCCTATCGCCCACCTTGAGGGCAAGGTGGATGTTTAGGGGGGGAGATATGTTAGGGAACCGATAGAATAAGAGTAAATAAGAAATGTAATAGATAGAGTCGTATAAATAGAAGGGGAGTGGGCAATAAAGAGTAGGCTGTTTAGACGCTATTGTCTGGTACTGGAAAGTTGGAGTAGTATCTCCTTCTTTGGGACTTTGTACTCTGTTTTCCGTCATTAATGGAGGTTTACTGTTTCCTGTGAATTGTTTTCCCTTAGTCTGTGATTGTTATTCGTGTGGAGTTCTAACAGACTCTTTCCCGGAAGGCCAGAACCTCGCCTTGCGGGGACGCCGGTGTGCATCATGTTGCCCTTTTTATATGTTAATTAAAAACAAGTACTCCCTCCGTTCCTAAACAACTGCCACAATAGGCTTTTCAAGTAGTTTAAGATGGTGTTTGTAGGTGTACTCTACACTTTGCAAAAAGTAGTTTTTTTTTTTACTTTAGCAGTACTATACACTTGCACTTTAATAAAGAGTATGGTAGCTACTCTTGGGGTAGATTCTTTTCCATAAAAGGAAATCATCATCATCATCATTACCACAGTGCCGCAAAGGCTCCCACCTACGGTAAGGTATAAGAGGGGGTCGGATGTAGCAGTCTTACCCATGTACTAACTGCTTCCGGATGACTCATAGTGAAAATCACGTCGAAAATTGCATGAACTAACTGCTGTTTCAATTAGTGAGCCATTTTGCTTTATTCCATCATATTCTCAAGCCAAAAAATAGTGAGTCTTTGGCTCCATTGCAAATGATGGAAATCCATAAAAGGAAATGTGACAATTAATTTGGAACAACCCAAAAAAGAAAGTTAGACAATTATTTTGGAACGGAATTGGAATGGAGGCAGTAGTTCTTAATAATTAATAAAAAGACTTAATCAATACGCATGGAACTATAACCTAAATCTCACGTGCACAAAAATCAGACAAGTTGTGACAGCAACACAACAACAACATTACTCCGGTGCCGCTTAGGCTCCCACCTACGATGGGGTAAGGGGGTTGGATGTACGCAGCCTTACCCCTGTACTAAAGCACAAAAAACTGTTTTTGGGTGACCCACGATGAAAAACATGTCGAAAAGTGCATGGACTAACCGTTACTTCATAACAAAGAAGCGCAAACAGTTTAGTGAGCCATTTTGCTTTATTCCATCAAATTCTCAAGCCAAAAAATAGCGAGTCTTTGGCACGACCAGACAAGTTGTGACTTGTCACTTGTGACAATGTGTATATTTCGAAAGATAAAATGTCTTCCGTTTTGCACGATCTGTTTAAAATAGGGTATGTTTTAAAAAAAGAAACCCGGTATAGTTATTCCTTCGGCTAATCTCAAAGGTGATGAGTTGACGCTTGACAGGCTAATTCATTTGGATTTAAATCACATGTATTCCAAGAAAAAGGAAAAAAGGGCAAATAGGCACACGTACTAACCAATAAAGGTCAAATAAGCCCTTATATAGGAGGCTCTGTCCGGCCGTCGCCATTTGGGTCAGTTCCCGGTGGAATTTTTTGATGATTTTTTTAGAATCTTATTCATTAAGTCTAATTTACTCATACCATATTTCAGCTAAAAATTCAATTGGGAAGACATTCAAATAAATTCTTGAAGATAACTGCGCTTTTAACTGCGCAGTTATCTTCAAGAATTCATTTGAATGCCTTCCCGGTTGAAGTTTTAGCTAAAATTTGGTATGAGTAAACTAGACATAATGAATAATATGCTCAAAAAATTGAATAAAAAAATTTCCCTTATAAGGACTTATTTGACCTTTTTTGGTTAGTACGTGGGCTTATTTGCCCCTTTTTCCCAAGAAAAATTATAAAAACTCCTGGATTTTAACACATAAAGCTAGCTTGATTGGGTTGACTACATTATGATCACGCTTAAGGAAAACTATCCCATTTCAATCTAATCCATGGAATCACACTCTAGATGTTTTTACTTGTACTGTTTTCAATCCCAGGTCAGACCAGACTTCAACAGACCAGACCAAACTTAAACAGACCAGACCAAACTTTCGTAGTTATAAAATACACAGAGACCAGACATTTACCAGACCAGACCAGTCCAAACTTAAACAGACCAGACCAGCAAACTTCAGTCCAAGTTAAAACTTCCTCACACCCCAATACTGTATAGAACTTTTCTACCAAGTCTTTAAAAGGAGTTCAATTAATGCATGCTTAATAGGACTCATCTTTTAACTATTGATATATGAAGTACAACACATTTATTCATACATTCTTAGGATCTTTAAAATAGTATTTATATAATAAAATTCATAACAATGTGATCACAATTGAACCAATTGAACTGTGCTTGAAACATAACTTGGCAAGCTTTCCAGCTTAATGCCAAGCCCAAGGCTTAAAGACAGGTAGACTCCATCGGTCTTAGTTGTTTTCAAACCCCCATACAACTCTGAAATCTAAACTATAAAATGTCACACTTAACGCTTAAGTCCGTAGACTTCCAAAAATAACAAAGGAAAGTCAGTCTTCTAATATTGCAGTTAAGTCATCCCCTAGACTTTGTGACTCTTGACAGTATGTATGAATAAAGTTCTGATAACATTTTCCCCCGCTCCAATGCTAATGGAAATTAACAACTCCTCTCCACAAAACAACTTTTTAAAGAATATATATATAGTATGAAATGATATTTTGTTGTGAAAGGTTAAAAGGGTGTAATTGCGTTATGAGTTGTAAAGTTCAGGAACTGAGCTAATCCTTATATTACCTAAATCATTTTTCAACATCTTTTTTGTGAAGGAACTTGAAATTATATTTTAAGTTCACAAGTAGAAGAAAATATGTAACTAAAGTTACAAGGGTACTACTTAGTACCTACATTTTTACTAATCAAACCAAAGATGAAACCATTGTAAGACAAATAATATGGATTACGATACGCGGTTATGTAGTATTATCTGTGATAAGCACATGTGCCATATGTCTCAATAATAGGAACCAAAACCCACAATGATGTGCTACTAGTTTAAGGAACTCTTCAATGGTTTCAGTCTCCTAATATCAAATTTATTCAAAGAGCGGTTTATCACAAGCACTCTAATCTGAAACTTTTTCTAATGTAACAAATGATCTTTAGATCTTCTGTGAGGACTATCTTGACTAATTATGAAGATATCTCTCTCCATATGAGTATGAGAGACTTTCTCTCAGACCTATAACCATTTAACACAAATTTCCACCAGGTACTAGTAATTATTGGGTACAAAGTATGATGGGAACAAATAGCAGTTTCCTTATATAGACACATTGAGGATCACGCTACCTTGGAGCAAACACTATGCGGTCCTAACTCCTAACTTAAAACAAATCATTTACAGAATCTACATTACATTTACTCAGTGTTCTAAAAGGCGCTAGTTGACGGTGACTGGCCGTCTAGCGCCTAGCCAACCTAGGCGGGTGCCTATGTGGCGACTAGGGCGCCTAGGTATTTTCACTTTATTTCTTTATTTTATTTTTATTTCCTTTGGATTTTAAATATATAACTAATAATTTCATAATATTTTGACAATAGATATAACTCATGTAATCACTAAATGTTGTGTTTTTTGTAGTAAAATTATCAATGATAAAATAATTAATAAATAAATTAAGAGATTTGTGTTTTTAGTCTCTAAAAAATCGTATACATTCTAAAAAGTTTATATATATTTAAAAATTGTTTTTTATAGTAGAAATATGAAAATAAATCATATAGGAATAGAATAATTACTGAGCAAATGGTGTTTTAAGACAAAATGGAAAGAATAAGTTGGGTCGGCAAAAAAAAACTGGACAGCCTAGCCACCGCCTAGACCGCGTAGGTGCCTTACTAGCCGCCTAGCACCCTTTGGCGCCCCACTGATTTTTCCGGTCGATTATAAAGAAATCTGGGAGGGCGGCCACCGCCTAACGACTAGGCCGATTTTTAGAACCATGCATTTACTACATAAACTCTGATTCATTTTGTTGGCGGAGCGCTTATTTGCACCAAAACTATTGAACATCTAAGCAAACTTTGCTTCATTTTGAACATACTCATTTAACTGACACTGCAGCAAAAAGTCATCTGCGTATAAACCACCAAACAAATTGAAGAGTTTTAGTGGGCACTCGCTGAAAGCAACAACTAGCGTTTGATTAGTGTTATAGTGTTTGTTGAACAGTCTTCATTTCATTCAGACTATGACTCTATGTAGTAGTTCCAATGGAATGCACCTAATTTAGCAAGTTGTGGGGTGCCTTTAGCTTCACCCTTTGAGCTTATTAATCACAAATTCACCACTGGTGCAGTTTGAGAAAGTGTAATTAATAGCAATGGCGGCATTAGAAAAATACCTGCTTCACAGGAAGATTCGCCGCTTTGCACCCTAGACGAACCAAGGACCTGAGGGCTTCTGTTCCTGGATTGCGCACTCTCCATTGGCATATGCTCTGAAATGCTCCTGTTCTCCGCCCAACCAGAACTTTCCAATGACATCTTCTCATCCTCCTTTCCAGCATTCTTCTTTGCCGAACTTGATGCAGCATCAGCTCTACCACTACTTGCAGTAGGCTTGGACAAGCTACTAGCACCCAAAGCACTCACCTTATCTCTAGTCGCGTAACCGAAGAAGCTCTCCTGCGGCAACGGTCCAGATCGCGTCTTAATCTTGTTCAAACCCAATGACGATGCTAGAATCGGCGACACGGATACCGCATTCTGCTGCGGACCAACTTCCTTGACTTCCGCAGTAACCAATTTCTTCGACTTAAGAGAGCCTAATGTTTCTCCGCCCGATCCGGACTTCCCCTGAGAGTTCGAGCTATGAACTATGCTCTCTTTACCTTTACCATCATTCTTCTTATCCTTGAAGCTAGCAGCTAAACTCGAAATCGAAGTCGGGGTAACAGGAGAGTTGTCCTTGGAATTGGAACTTGATTTTCCCAGCTTCTTATCAGATCGGATCGGGGAATTCGAACCGATAGATCGCGGGCTATTAGATGATCCATCTGGGCTGGAAACATCGGCAGATTTCTTAGAAGAAAAAAACCGGCCTTTGAAAACCATTAGAGCTTTACTCGTTCCCTGCGTTTTGAGCTAGGCGTCTTAGAATATTCTTCAGCGCCCGGTTCATGGCGGACTAGTGTCGTAGTGTAAGGCTGCGCAGCTTTTCCATTTCCCTTCTTATTCCATGTTGACTGTTGATGAACGTGCTGAGCGAGAAAGAAGTGGGTCTGAAACCAAGGGGAAATAGCGTGAGTCATGTAAATAAGCTAACAATTTTCAAAAAATGTATTTGTACACACTTTTGTACACCACCTATTTTGTTTGTGTTCATAGGCAGTTCGTTAAGAAAAAATCACCATTTGTCTCCGAATTGTCTATGTACACAGACAAATGTACAAAGTGTGTACAACAAGAAGAGTTCAACAATTTTTGCTAAAAAATGGGCTCAATATTTTTGCGAAAAAATAGCCTCAATATTACTAATTTTGACTTATTTTTCTTTTTCCCAAAAATATGACTTCTCTTCTCAATCTCCTATAACAACGCCCACCAATCCTTCGTCTCTTTTGAATCTTCCTCGCTCCTCTCCTACGTAGCTCCTCTCCTGTGTATACCTTCGTACACCATCGCAACTCCAACCTTTGAATCTTCAAACTTCTTCTTCGTTCACCGCTGATTTCCCTACTCCGCCGCTACATCTTCTCCTTCATCAGGGCAATTGAAATCGACTAGCAACGAAGATCGATGGACTGTGTCGCTACTTCAGACTTCCTTGATGACCGTCGTCGCTGCTGGATTCGCCATCCTCAATAGATCTACGGTTGTACGTCGCTGATGGCGGCGGCTAGGGTTACCGTTTGTGGCGGTGATTGAGGCTAAGGGTGACGAGCGGTGGCGGATGGGCTAGTGGTTGTGTGGGAGTAGTGGTGTGCGACAGTGTGACGGCTAGGGGTGGAATGTGGTGTGATGCGGTTGTGCAAGGGCTGGGGGAGGGTGGTTAGGGGCTGGTGGGGGGTTGGGGGATGCTGTTATGGGTGGGGGCTACTGTGGGGGTGGGGAATGCTGGCTGGTGATGTGGGGGCTGGGGTCATGTGGTCGGAGGTGGTGGTCACATGTGGGGGGCCGTAGGTGGTGGTCGCAGGCGGTGGCGGAGGTGGTGGTCGCCGGTGCCGCTAGGCGACTGTCACAGTTGAGCCGACTGGGTGATGCAGGGGAGGGCTGAGTTGGGGTTGGTGTAGGAGAGGGCAGGATTGGCGGCAGGCGACGGTGGGAGGTGGTGGTTTCCGGCGTGGACAACGGTGATGGAGTTGGACGGACAGTCAATGTGCTCGGCGGACGGGCAGTCGTTGTGGTAAGTGGGCGGGCAATCACTATGACTGGTGTGCGGGAAGTCACTGTGGCCGGAGTCACTATGGCCGGTGGGGCAGTCACTGTGGCTGGTGGGGTCACTTTGACCGGGGTCACTTTGACCAAAGTCACTTTGGCCGGAGTCACTTTGGCGGCGCCGTCAGTAACGGTGGCGCCAGCAATGGCTGTGGTGCCACCGCCGGCGCCAGCAGTGGGGTGGTGTCAGCGGTGGCGATGGTGTTGCGGTCGGCGGTCATAGGACTACTAATCAAATATATAAAATGTATATTAAATACAAGGAATATGACTTTTAGTCATATTTTTGGAAAAATTTAAAACAGGTCACAAATTTGTCTTTTTCATTCATTTTAGTAATATTGGAATAAAAAGGCCAATTTTTGCTTTAGAAAATTACTTTTAAAGTGATTTTGGAAAAAGTATTTTTTTTTATAACCCGGTAGGCAAACCACCAAAATCAGTGGGGTAAATGCCGGGGAACATTTACCGGATATTATAGAAGAAATAAAACCGATTACACAAGGGGGGACATAACACCTTACCCTTAACGGTACAGAGCTCACACAAAGAGCAGAAAATAAACGAACGCAGATCTATAAATAAATATAAGGAAACGATGAAGCATCCAATGTTAAAGCTCCTGCTAATTCTTTGGGTACGTTATCTCCCGATCTCCAAAAAAAGGGCTCAAGTAGGCCCATTTTCGCCACAATCACCGCAGCTAGGTTCGCTGGGCCCGGGATAAAGGTGAAGCAAATGTGAGGCCGGCCCATTAAGTTGATGTCCACCTGAAGAGTCTTCGAGAAGGAAGATTCAATTTCTAAATCAGGAAACTGAAGCGTCTTTCCCCACTCCACCGCCTTAGCCAAGGTTTCTTCCTCCATCCTCGTGGATCCGCTCAACGGAAAGCCTTCTGCTGCCACCATAGCTCCTTCATGGTCTTGAAGTAAAAAGCCAGCTGAGGATTTACCGTTACCCCTAAAGATTGCCCAGTTGAGTTTGAGTCGAGAATTCTGCGGTTTCAACCACCTAAATATCTGCGGTTTCCTCCTGTTGAAAGATGAAGGTATGAGACCTAAACTTTTCAATCTTTCATTTCCTCGAATGTTCATATTAGCATAGCACCATGTTAACATATATTTTTGAATCTTTTTGAGCAACATGTCCACCGTAGGGATTGAGCTGTTCCAAATCGCTTCCCAATATTCCTTCCATAGGTGCCATACAATGACCCCAGGTAGAACCATCGCGTAAATTGTATCCATTGTATTTCCAGCTTTGGAAATCCACCACTTCATAATTTCCATTTTGATGCTATTGACAGGTCTACCTCCTAGAAGCAGAGTAGTCGAGAAGAAACTCCATACTGATCTGGCTAGTGGACATAAGAGAAGAATATGGTCTTCTGAAACACTGTCTTTCTTACAGAAAGGGCAAATGGTAGGGTAAGCAGCTGAGAAGGTCGCTAGCTGTTCTGGAAATGGTAGACACTTATGCCATAACCTCCAAATAAAAATCCTAATTTTGGGCACCTGTTTAGGGTTCCAAATTTGTGTATTAGATAAAATCCTCCCCTCATGTGGCCAAAGTGCAAAATATGCAGATTTGGTTGTAAAAATCCCCTCTGAAGTATGAATCCATGTAATAGAACTAGGACCCCTGATAACCATCCCTTCTGCCTCCTCATGAATGAGGCTGATCCTTCTCCATACAGGAGAATCAGTAGGCTTTACTTCCCCCAGATGTCTTGACCCATATTTACTCTGCATCAAGTCTGTCCAAATGGATTGACTATTCTGGAAATCCCACCATAACTTCATGGCTGATATCTTTTGAGTATCAGCTATGGATCTAATGCCCAGCCCACCACTCATAGTAGGTTTACATAGCCTGTTTAGCTTTGCCCAGTGATATTTTGGTTTGTTATCTCTGATTCCCCAAAAGAAATTTGCAATCTTTCTATTTATCATGTTCACCACAGACCTCGGTAGATCAGTCACTGCCATCACATGTAATGGTAAAGCGTTGAGAACATGTTTTATCAGAATTAGCCTTCCTCCTTGTGACAGCATCTTCATCTTCCAGGTAGATAGTTTTTTATCAAATGCTTCCAACAGATCTTTACAATGAGATAGTCTAGTAATACCTTTGTGGAGCTGAACCCCTAGGTACTTAAGTGGCAACTTAGTAGATTTCATTCCTAGCTCATTTTCAATATATAGAATTCTCCCCAGAGTAGTGTGTTTCCCAGCCACAAAACTGCTTTTATCTTTATTAACCAATTGGCCAGAAGCATCTTGATATGATTGCAAAAATGTGTTGAAGTTTTTGATAGGCTTAGAAGAACCATTCATAAAGATCATCAGGTCATCCGCAAATGCCAGGTGAGTAATCTGCAGTCCTCTTCCCATGTTAAAACCCTCAATATCACCCCGCATCCTCAGTGAATTCAATCCTCTTGAAAACGCTTCTGAAACAATAATAAAAAGTAAAGGAGAGAGGGGATCCCCCTGTTTGACCCCTCTAAAAGGCTTAAAAAAACCATAAGGTGCTCCATTAATTAAAATGGATATGAATGTGCTATTTAGATTCCCCAAAATCAGCCTGCGAACTCCAAAGTCAAAGCCAATTTTTTTCATAATAGCATCCAAAAACTCCCAGTCAACCCTGTCGAATGCTTTAGCCATATCAAGCTTTATTACCAAATTTGAGCCCCTAACTTTTTTATCAAGGCTATGAAGCAACTCTTGCGCCACCAGAACTTGGTTTTTAATATCCCTACTCTTCATGAACCCTGATTGCCCTTTAGAGATAATTTTGGGTAGAATAATCCCCATTCTGGATGCCAAAATTCTTGTATTGATTTTACTCAAGAAAGAAGATAGACAGATAGGGCGAAAATCTCCAAAAGATGTAGGGCTTTTTTTCTTGGGTATCAATATCATATTAACACTTCCCACTCCTTTAGGAACACTCACCCCCAGAAAAAATTCTTGTACCGCCATAATTACATCTCTCTTGATAATATCCCAGCATCCTCTATAAAAACCTCCACCAAACCCGTCAGGCCCCGGTGTTGCATCCTGATTGAGTCCCCACACCGCCTCTTTAATTTCATCTTCTTGTGGCAGTTTTAATAAGCTGTTATTATCCATCCCATCTATAATCTCAGGAATATAATGAAGCACATTATCGAACTCCTTAACCTGTCCCTTAGCATATAAGTTTGAAAAATAATCAACTGCCTCTGCACCAATCTCTTTTGGATCATAGCACCATTCCCCATTAGCTTTTTCGATTGCCTGAATATGTTGCCTTCTAATTTTATCCCGCACCGTCTCATGGAAAAACTTCGTACTAGCATCTCCCTGTTTTATCCACTTGACGTTTGATTTTTGTCTCCAAAAGGTGTCTTGTTGCTTAATCCTCAAAAGAAGCTCAGCCTGCTTTTTATGGCAGACTGCCCTATTAGAGTCAGTAGGATTCTCTTCATATTCTTTTTCCGCTGCCAAAGCCTCAACCTCCAGTTTTTGGGTGGAATTAAAAATGTCCCCAAACTCCTCCCGGTTCCAGATCTTCAAATCAGCCTTAAGGGACTTAAGCTTATCACAAAGTCCTCGCATTCCACCCACCGTTGGATATTCCTTCCACCTCTTTGCCACAAAAGGTAAGAAATCCTCGTTAGAAAACCACATATTTTGAAAACGGAATTGTTTAGGTCCATTTCCGGTATTAAGCTCACACATTAATAGGATTGGGCAGTGGTCTGAAGGAGTTTTACTTAAATGTTGAATGTGAATAGCATCAAATTTAGCTACAAAACATTGATTTGCAAGATAACGGTCAAGTCTCTCCCAAATTCTGCCATTCGATCTCATGCCTGACCAAGTATATGTTGACCCAATAGATGGTAGTTGATTAAGCATACACTCATTAATACAATCCTGAAAATCCAAAATGTCATTCAAAGGAGGGTTGGACTGACTTTTGTACTCAGAAATCGAAGAGACCACGTTAAAATCTCCACCCAATAACCATGCAAAATCCCCCATATGTTCGACTTCCAAAAGTCCTGCCCAAAGTCGAGCCCTATCTTGCCTGGTGTGGAGTCCGTAAACTGGGGAGAAAACAAATGCAAAATCTAAAGGGATGTACACCACCCTAGCCACCAAAAACTGATCTTTTTCAACAATGGATGCCACCTCAAACTCACATGTATTCCACATGAGCCAGATTTTATTTGTAGCTGCCATATACAAATGCGTAAAACCAAGTTTGTTCCTATAAAAGTGACCCTTATTTTGATCAACAAGTGGTTCAATAATAGTAACCATATTTACAGAGTAGTGCCTAATAATATCGTGTAACCTCGGGCACGAAGAAGCGAGGCCACGAAGATTCCAAGTGAGCATCTTCATAGGGAAACCTTAGAGTGGGTTTCCGTGTTGCTCCTCCTAGCCGCTAGCCTTGTAGTGACCGAAACCGGAGGATAATTCTCCTTGATCTTTCTTCTTCCAACCACTCCAACCAAATCCTGTTTTTGGACTGCCTGACTCACCTTGTCTTGGAGTTCCTTACATACCTCCGTCCACATCTCTTTTGTCAAATCCTCCATTAATATTTGATCTCCCTCCGAAACATAACCTGCTTGCATTATGGTCACCATTTCCTCCCCCTTCCTGATGCTTCCTTCCTCAAAATTGATTAGTTTTGTTACATCCGTGGCATGTGAAACCAGGTCCAGGTCTGAAGCCTTGTTAGAAACATCTTCCCCTACCTCCTTTTGAGATTGCATTATATCATTTTTCCCCCACTGGTGGAGTCTTCTTCAGTGTATCTCCCTCCCCTTCCACTTCTGAAACAGTTAGTTGGTTTGGTTGACCTACCATATCCACCTCTTCAATCACAGTATCTGGGATCCCCTCTGCGGTCGTAAGAGCAACCTCTTGAGCAGATCTCCCCTCAGTTTCTTGACGGGCAGCCTCCTCCCCCCTCCTTGAGGATTCCGGCTTGTCCACTAAGCTATCCATCTTCTCCTTTCCATTTTTTTCAGTGTGATTTGTACCCATTGGTCAGTCACTTTTTGATCTTTCACCTTTTGGATAGCCTTCCCAACATCCTTTTTGGCACCAATCACTCCCATGTTCTGTGACTTACTTGTAATCTCCATACGTTTAGGTATCCCACAGTCTCCTTTTTTGTGTCCCAATTTATTGCATTTCATACAATAGACCGGGAGATCTTCATACAAGACATTTTGAATAATTTCTTTCGATCCATTCATAATCAGTACCTTAGAGGGGATCTCCTGCAATAGATCTAGTTCCACACAAACTTTTGCCGTTGAAGGACGAGTGAGGTTTGTCGTAGCTGCATCAACTTTCAAGGGCTTTCCAATCATTCCCGCAATGGAAAAAAGTGCACGTTTGTCTTGTAGATGTAAAGGTAGTCCTTCAAAAGTGATCCAAACTGGAACTATTGGTGATTCCACATCCGGTCTGAAGTCTGGAGTCCACCGCGTGACTCTCATCTTGAAACCCCTAATGCTCCACACCTGCCTAAGCCAACATCTTTGGAAATCATCCTCCATAGAAAATTTAATCAGAACATGGCGTTGATCGAGGAGACCCAATGAAACCGGCCCTTGAAACCCTATCTTATCAAACTCTTGTCGTAAGAGGATCATAGACGGTCTACCCCTAACGAAGGATCCGACTAATGCAAATTTATGTTGAGCAGCAAGAGTTGAAACTTCTTCTTCTGAGAATTGCACGGCAGGCATTCCACGATGCCGATAGGGTGTTTTCAAGGGTATTTCTTTGTTCGCAGCCAACACTTCAGCAAAAGATCTCTTTGCCGCCCCCGGCACTTCGGCCGGGGCGGCCCATGCAGACGTCGTCGCCATGAGCACCTCCGCCTAGGGTTTCGTTTGTCCCCTATATGTGACTCTATCTTTTGGAAAAAGTATTTAACGAGTAAAAGTTATTCGTAATAGTGTTTGGTAAAATATATGTTTTTTGTTTAATAAAAAAATAAAAAATAGATTCTAGCTTTTAGCTTTTAAGTGTTTAATTTAAATAGAAATTGTCAATTGAAAACAAATTTTTAACTTTTTAAGCCAAAAGTTGAAAATCACTTTTTTTTACATGCATACCTTATGTATCTTAATTAACACAAGAAAGCTCAAAACACGCCAAAACTTTTAAGAATATTTTATGATGTCCAATCTAATTAAATATTTTTGTATTTGCGTAGTTATTAATTAAATGTGTAATATGGGTCATAAATTTATATCAGCCTGTTAGTTTCTTTGTAATCCATAAGTTAGTCAACTTCTCCTATAAAAAGAAGCTAACTAGGGGTGGCAACGGGTCGGATTTATACCGGGTGAAGGCTCATCCACGTTCACCCGTTAATTTTTCATATTCCACCCACTAATCCATCATCCATTAAAAATTACATCCACATCCAACTCATCCATCATGAGCGGGTTATCCGGTGGATCAGGTGAGTAACGGGTGAATATAAATGTTCTAACTTGAAAACAAAATAAATATACTATAAATAGAAATTATGACAATTAAAACCCAAAAAAATACAAATTCATCGAATAATAACAAAAAAAACTTGAGGAATTAAGTATATTAAATAATTAATTCAATGTCAATAAAGAAAGAAGTGATTGTCAAACAAAATAGACATAAAATTTTTTCTAGCTATCAAATTCTACATTTCCGCATCAGCACAAAATTATTTTTGCAGTTCAACTGTCACTTCTTTAAACTTTTCAACTGTCTTTATTTCAGTAATTCATATATATGTGTCTTGTTCATTAACAAATACATATACATTACTCTGTAATGTATTAATATTAATTATTAAATAGATATTATAGCTAATTAATATATTATACGGAGTAATACATATTTATTTTTATATGCGGGTTAGCGGGTGGGTGGAGCGGGTGATGGATCGGATGAGTGTTCATCCACACCCGATCCAATCCGTCTTTCAATCCACCCATCATCCATTTTTCATCCATATTTTTTTGGGTTTTCGTCCATACTTTCGGTTCGGGTTGACCGGATATCCGCGGGTGCGGGTGATATTACGCTTAGTATAAATAGAAGGATTAATTTCATTGTAAAGGGTTAGCTTCTTGATACTTAAAGCCTAAAATAGATTTATCTCTGTGATTTCTTGTATTAGTCACTATTCCGATGTACCGTTCGGAAGTTTATTGTGTAATCTCCCAATTACTTAATACAAGAGGGCTTTTGAGTATTCGATTATCATCTTTTATATTTCTTTATACACGTGATTTTTGAGCCATTTTCCTGATATATCCAAAGTTCGTGTTGGGCTTTCGGATCTGCGGGACTAAACTTCAACAGGATGTTTTTACTTCGACGATTTTCAGTCTCAGTCTCTCAGACCAGACCAGATCAGACTTAAACAGACCAGACCAAGCTAGGCCAGACTTTCATAGTTATAAAATATACAGATCCCATAAAATTACCATACAAGACCAAACCAATTTAAATCAAACCAGATGAGACAGTACATAAACAACCTAAATCAGACCAACAAATTTAAGTCAAAGTAAAAATATCCCAGTTCTTTCAAGTAAAGGCGAACATTCTTTAGAATCAAGTTTAACTAAACTTTTGAAATACTTCGTATTATTTTACATCTAAAAATGTGTTGGTGAATGGTTATTTAGGAGACTAATTTATCTATCGTAAATTATCTATTGTAATTTTGTCGGAAGCCCGCTTTCATGGTTCACATGTAAACATGTTCATATTTTATCAAGTATTGTACTACGTATTAATTTACAAGTTACCATTACACATATAATGATCTCATTTTCCATGATAATAAAGAGTCTACAAAATGAAAATTGGGGATATTGGCCAATTTTATTTTTTACCGTAAATTTTGAAAATGGTGAAACTGAGAACCGAGTTATACTCTTTGAGCCGATTTAGTTAATTCTGGTTGGATTATTTATGTTTTGATCATTTTTAACATGGTTTGATTGACTTTTGTCAATTCAGTCAATTTTTAAATCCAAAGTAATACATTAAATAACATGAAGTTAGGTTAGTTCTGATTTTTTTATTTGGTTCTATTTATTTGGTTTTTCCCAGAATAATGCTAATTAAATAAATGATTCCCGAAATACTGCTGAGATAAAAATAATTTCCAAAATATTGCTGGGTTAACCGTGGTTAAGAAAAACCGCCAATTGAAGTGGCGACTGTTCTCTTACAGTACAAAAGCCGCCACTTGAAGTGGCGTCTCTTCTCTTACATTACAAAATCCGCAACTTGAAGTGGCGGCTCCTCTCTTACATCACATTTTGTACATATATATATAAAACACAATATGTTTCAAGAATTCTTTTAACTGTCTTCCCAATTGAATTTTGATCTGAACTTTGGTGTGCATAAACTAGACTTGATGAAGAATTTGGTATATAAAGAATTTATTTAACTTCCTTCTCGGTTCCCGGTGGTATTTTTTGTATGTTCTTCATCAAGTCTAGTTTATTCATTCCAAATTTCAGCCAAAAATGTGATCGGTAAGGCAGTCAAATGTTTTTTGGAATATAACTGCGTTTTATATGTATATAAAGGGCGCAATTAACTTCCAAAAATCATTGGACTGCTTTCCCGATTGAATTTTTAGCTTGCATTTGGTATGGATAAGCTAGACGTACTTGATGAAGAACATGCACAAAAATTTTCAGCAACAACTACCACCGGAAACCACCCCACAAGGCGGAGGCCGGACGGCGCTCCTGTCAGGAAATTCGGAACAACTCTCTCTCTCTCTCTCTATATATATATATATATATATATATATATATATAGAGAGAGAGAGAGAGAGAGAAATTCTCCTGACCGGAACCCCATGCAGACAACATAATCAGAGGGTTTTTTCCGGTGTATTTTTTTGACGCATTTTTTTGAGCATGTTCCTCATCAACTCTAGTTTATGCATACCAAATTTCAGCTCAAAATTCAATCGGGGAGACAGTTAAAAAAATTATTGAAACATATTGCGTTTTATATATGTACAAAATGTGCTATAAGAGAAGAGCCGCCACTTGAAGTGGCGGCTTTTGTAGTGTAAGACAAAAGCCGTCACTTCAAGTGACGGCTTAACTTAACCACGGTTTCTAGCAGTATTTTGGAAATTATTTTTAACCTAGCACTATTTCGAGAATTATTTATTTATTTAATTAGCAATATTGCGGGAAAAAACTCATCACAAAAGCCGGTCTACTGAGTACAATTAGTACTAAAAGAGTCAAAAAAATTGAAAGAAAAAGAGTCAAAAGTTATGAAATTTAATTTATGATTTTCTCTACACGTAAATTAAAAATTACTTGATGGGGAGAGACAGAGAAGTAAGAACATATTTTTATTATGGGGAAAATAATATAAGTACCATAAACTTTAATGCATTATGAGATAAATACCCAAACTTACATATGTAATATATTTACTTCGAACTTTATATAAATTTTTTTTTTTCACACCATGATTGTATGTTCTTCTACAAACATAAATTTATTGGAATACATAATTAAATTTAAATACTCTAAACTTTGTTAGAAACTTAGAATGCACTTAATATTCTAAAATTTGATTTGTCAAGTAAATAATATTACATTCGGTACAACTTAATTTTAATTGAACCTTCATAAATATTTTGTGTATTTCAAACCATGTACTTAAAACCATAAAATTATATTCGTGAAAAATATATGACCGTGATGCTAACATAACTTTTTATATAAAGTTTGTGGTATATTACATGTGCAAGTTTATCTAGTTATCCCACAACCATTCAAAGTTGAGATATTTAAATTATTTTCCCCTTTTGTTATTGAGTTAATTACCTATATAGGAGTAATAGTAAAGTTAATTCCATAAATAGGAGTGTCTAGCGAAGGAAGGTTTCATAGGACTAAATTCAACATCGTTAGTAGGCTTGTCAATGGGTCGGGTCTAGACCCGGATTCGACCCTGATCCGATTGTTTTTAACGGATAGAGGTCTATATTTTATTCCGTTTATCCGGATCCGGACCCGTTAGTATTTTTAATAAACGGGTCGGGCATGGTACATATGATTCTGACCCGTTAAGGATCCGGACCCGTTTGAAATTTCTCATTAATGTAATACGTAGTAGTATATATGTACACACACACTAATACATAAAGTGATTAGTTATAATACTTCAAATAAAAAATACAAACTAATACACACACACATACATAGTAATACATAAAGTTATTAGTTGTAATTCTTCAATTAGAAATGCACACTAATACATATCTATTGTATAAGAGACACCTGTTCGAAATGTTAGGTACCCTGAAATTGATATTCAATTTGACCGTTTATACATACTGATGGATAGTGTACCCGGGGGTTATTGAGGGAATGACCTAGAGAGAAGTCAGAGCAATAAGTAAGAGAGAGGAAGTGTATTCGAATGTGTGAACTTGTGGTCATTTACAATGGAGAATGGGCTGCTATTTATAGCAGTAATAAATGTGATGAGAGTACACGTGTCAACAATCTAACGGTCGAGGGGTCACCTCAATCGGGATGGCACCGGCATATGCATGTGCACCGCATTAAATGCGGTGGGTGGATGTGACACCGCATTAAATGCGGTTGTTGCTTATCTCCAAAGGGAATCTTCGATGTTTGTGCTGTAGCCGAAGGCTCCCCTGTGGCCGGGGAGTCTGTGTAGCCGAAGGCTACCCAAGTGCCGAAGGCATGCATGAGCCGAAGGCTCCTGACTTCCGTCGTTTTCTCCCAGTAGGTTTGTATGCGTAAAATTAACTGTCCTGTGAGTTTTTGGGGCCTTCAGATATGGGGCCGAAGGCACCCGTATGTGCACCGCGGGCTTCTTGACATTTGAGCCGCTGTCCTTTGGGCCTCTTGTGCTTCTTGGGCCTGTTGGGCCTGTGTTAGAGTAGTAGGAGTTGTGGACCGGGGGTCCGTGCTCCATATACTCCATCACATACCGATAAAGTGTGTATTGTGCTCGGTAGGCAAAACCCAATATTTGTTATTATTAATATTACTATATCGTTGTCATTTATAATGTGCTTTTATACGCTCAATAGTCCAAGAGACTTTTTTTTGTGACTTAATTTGTAGTCTATTCTACGAGCTTTCTTTGCAAGAGAGAGACACAGAATGTGGAGTTATATGCCTCTACAAGAACAAAATTACGATTTTTTTAAGTTTGTGAACTTTGTTGTACATTTCATATACATGTCTTGTAATTTTTCACAAAGTTTATAATGTTGTGCATATATATCATAATTGACGAGTCTACCTGATCCAGTTTTGATACCCGTTGGGTCCAGGTCTAAATTTTCAGACTCGCAAGGTAAACGGGACATGTTTAGGTCTATTATTAATTTAGCGTGTCCGGGTCTGGAACACTATGTTCCGGCCCTGACCCGATCCATTGTCAGGCCTAATCGTTAGACAACAATCCCCTATTTTAATTTTGGGAAAGTTCCTGAAATGGGATTAAAACATTTTGAAAATTCCAAAATAGGACTGTCATATTTTTTATTCCCAAAATAGGACTAATTACTGCCATGTTTGAAGTCTGGTACTGCCAAAACATGACCGTAACCAGTCTTATTTTGGGAATAAAAACATGGCAGTCCTATTTTGGAATTTTCAAATTGTTTTAGTCCTATTTCGAGTAATATTCTCAAAACTGTTGGAGTCATAAACATTAAACCGCTAGCAGCAGCACTGCTTCCGCCCTCGTGGTTGCACAGAATGGTCTGCCGGCACCGCCTCCCCAGCCGGTGCCACCATCCATTGCCGCCCAGACTGGCGTCACCATCCGCCGCCGCCAGTGTCGATTCCAGGGTCACTACTTCACCTCCAAGCATTGCCACCTCCGTCAAAACTCCGGCCACATACATCTGCGATTAAGTTGAGATATTTTTCTTTGAAGATTAATTTCAATTCTGTCATGAAGCGGGATTCACAAACTTGCCATAAAGATGGCAGATTTATCTCAGAGTATTACAATAAAGCTGCCATAAATTTGGGAAAAATATAAAGTCAATAACCAAATATTCAAAAAATATTTAGGAATTTCTTCTATGTGAGGCAATAACTACCATCCGTCTCTTAAAACTTTGCCAATTTTGTTTTTTGGATGTCCAACTAACTTTGCCGCTTTCTCTCTCCTCTTAAAAAATTGTGGTTGCAGTTAATTCTCTCTCCTCTGCGCATACTCAACCACACGGTTTTTGCTTTATTAAGATCTTTTCTTTTGGACTGTTTTCAATCCCAAACTCGACCAAAACAGATCAGACCAGATAAGACCCGATCAGACCAGACTTCTGTAGTTATAAAATACATAGAGACCAGGCGTTTACCAGACCAGATCAACTAGCAAATTTAAATCCAAAAGAAAACCTCCTTAATCCGAGTTTTTTTCCGAATTAATGTTAATTAATTAATTACGAAAATAATGCTCGAAAAAAATATTTACCGATCTACTGCTGGGTTTAACCATGGTTAGGGAAAGTCGCCCAACGGTTGGGCAACTTATAAGTCGCCAAACCGTTTGGCGACTTATAAGTTGCCCAACAGTTGGGCGACTTTTCCTTCCACATGAACGCAGGCTAGCAACTACTGCCAGCCACGCACGATCGTGCCTAATTCCGAAAACAGAATTTCAGCAGTTTTTTTGCCCCAGTTCAACCCAGACTCATATGTTTGCTATAAATAAGGTCTCCCTTCTCGTGTTTAAGTGTTACGAGCCAGATACAACACATTATAAAACATCTTGATACAGAAGTAATCATTCAAGAAAAACACATACAACACATTAGTAAAACACAACACATACAATCATCCAATATTCATAACAAGTAATCATCTAAGACAACATACAAGAGAAAATACGTAAAATGTTGTAAATTGTTCCTACAACATCTACTGTACAAGAAAAACTGCAATACAAACGGAAAAGTAGAATTTCTCATGGTCATCTTGATCACTCGACCCAGGATCAGCTGTCACCTCCATGCCTACAAAAAAACAAAATCGTATTAGTTAATTTTTAGTATTATACGAATTATACTTTTTTCATCATCCATTTTATTAATTAATATGTTTTCATGCAACGCTAAGATGAATTGTGAATTACTATAATTAACACCTTACCCACTGGACTCCCCACCGTGTCTTGACGATCTCTTCGCACATGTGGCCCTATTATGGCCGGATTGGTGGCATTTTCCACATCTAACCGTTCCTCGAGGACCTTCATCCATCTCATTCTTAATACGTGTCGACTTAGGTCTTCCCTTTGCCCGAAGTATGGATGGATCGTGCACGATTTTAGGTCCATTGTAAGTAGGCCAATAATCACGATCAGGAATGGGTTTGAAGACTCTATGATATGTGGCCGCGTATTGGTCAGATGAGAAAAACTTATCCACAAATGGAGCATAAGACAAGCTACGTTGTCTGCACACGGCTAACACATGGGAGCATGGAATCTTACATATCTCCATCTTTTTACAAGTGCAAGTTTTCTGTTTAAGATGGACGTTTGTTTTCTCCCACCCTTCCCCAACGTTCGGCCACCACAACCGGTTTCCACTTGAAATAACCCTCGGCCTAGATCAAATGGAGTAACTATGTGATGCTTGGCCTTCTCTCTATTCTTATCAATTAAATATGTGATGCATGGGGAGTACTCGTGGCCTTCTGTCACTCTCATTTTACTGGTTTCATGCCTATTAACAAAATAAGCATTAACCCGGTAAAAGGAAACATGGACCAAAGCGGTGATGGACAAATATCTGGCATTTTTCGTCACACTGTTGAAAACCTCTGCCAGATTAGAAGTGATGGTACCGTATCTGTACCCGCCATCGTGGTGCAATGACCACATTTCCGAGGGAATGTTCCCCAGAAATTGTCGTGTCTCCAAACTCATTTCACCTATCTTCTTGAACCCACCGTCAAACTTCTTTTTCTGATGTTGTCGTGCGGTCCAGACAAAAAGTTTTTTTAGATGAATGTCTTTGAAATGAGTGTGCACATTTGATGCAAGATGGCGGATACATAGCCTATGATGCGCATAAGGCTCCTCCCAAGTACTGCCCACCTCATTCATTGCCCTCACAATACCTCCATGCCGACCAGAAATGACACACAACTCTCTATTAGTGACAAATTGCCTAATACATGCCATAAACCATGGCCAACTATCCCCATTCTCAGATTCAACAACTGCAAAGGTCACTGGAAATATTTGGTTGTTCGCATCACAACCCATGGCCACGAGCAATGTACCCTTGTACTTTCCACTTGCATTCACACCTGCATTGACATAATGCCTAGATACAACAACATTTGATGTTGATGGAGTACCATAAGCGTCACATATGGATTCCTCAATGTATATCTCCAACATCGACATGTCCTCCATTTGAACTATGCCCCACATATTTTTTATAGCTAGCTCATCAATGAGGGGCATAAACATGTACTTTCCCCCGTTCATGGGAAATTTCATTTTCAAACGCAAAGAACGGCTAGGATGAATCATTGTAGCTGCATGTATTTTTTGAAGGATCTCGAGCATGCAAGCACCACGAGAAACCATGATAAATGTGGTTGTACCACCTTCATGGCATATTTGCCCAACATCCTCATAATAGTTCCCTCCCCAATGACACACGATTGGGAAGCTTGAGAAATCCATATTCTAATAACAATTCAAATATATCCAAAAGTCAAAATTCACAAACAACTCACATTTCAATATGAAAATACCCAAATTTTGCTAGCTACATTCAAATCTACCAAAATCTAAAAATTCACATTTCAACATTTCATACATATCCACATTTCACAACAACTCAATTCACAATCAATTCAAAATCTAAAAATTCTAAAATTTTAACATTCAAAACCCTAAGTTCAAAATGAGATGAAATGGAGTTTGATTTACCTACAAGAAAGAAGAAAGAGTGTTGAAGATGAAGATGGAGGTTTGCCGGAGTGGGGTAGCTGGAGATGGAGGTTCGCCAGAGTTCCAAATCGCTCGGTCGTTGTTCGTCCTTCATCCTTCGTCGCTGCGGCTTGGGGGATTTTGGGGATTGGGTTTAATTTACGCAGTGTTTTGTTCTGGCTGGTCGAAGTTTTTACTTAAAGGTAAGTCGCCCAACGGTTGGGCGACTTATAAGTCACCGAACCGTTGGACGACTTACCCCGACCATGATTAACCCAGCAGTATATTAGTAAATACTTTTAACCCAACTCTATTTTCGTAATTAATTAATTAATTAACATTAATTTGAAAAAAAACTCCCTTGAAAAAGTTTTAAGGGTGAAATATTCATCAGAGAGTATTACTTCCCAGGCTGATAGGGTGTATGGGATAATAGAAACGGAGACGATACATATTTCCCCCATCTAAAACTAGCTACTGCTAACTGGAGTCTTGACGCGGTAACTGGAATACAGACGGCTAGAGAGAGGGGGGATTGTGGGCGAGGTAGACATGGATGCAACGAGGCTGGAAGATCTAAAGTTTTTTGTTGATCGCTGCAAAGCTGACCCTTCAATTTTATACAATCCTTCACTTTCATTTTTTAGGAACTATCTCGAAAGGTACTGCAGTGCATTCCTGCTCTATTCCTGGCTAGTATTTGCTCTCCTATTTCCAGTACCCGTTCACTATAACATTTGATTGAGAAAATTGATTTTCAGCCTGGGAGCTCTAATTCCTCCGAAGATGAAAACAGTAAGACTCCATTCACTGATTCACTGTCCACCTACTTCTGCTATTGTGTGGGTTTTAGATACTTGTAAGTTGTAACATGCTTCAAAGAAACGATTCTTACTTACTTGAGTGTTTGGTGTTGGAGAAGTAAGTGAGGTTTATCTGAAAACAAGAGTATATCAGCTACTTTTTTTTATCGGAGCAAGTAGCATGACTCGCTTATAAGCTAAGGCCAGCTTGTGCGGTATAGTGTGGAGTGACTACAGTTAGACTAGCTGCAAGCAGAGCTATACATCCACCCTCAGAACTGTTGCGTACCTATTTCACCACTTTAGCCCAAAATGAATAGTATTAAGCCGCCCTGTTTCGCAGATATAGCTCAATTCCCCACTTTATATTAAAGGAAATGTAACTAAAATGGAATATAAGTAGAGCATTTGTTTATTGTGAAATAGTGGTGTATAGAGTTGGAGTAAAAATATAACATGTGATCTTAACATCATTTTCATGTAAAAGTGGTACATAGGTTTGAGATAAAAGTCGTTCTATTGAGATAAAATTATGTGTACAGTGAAACTCTTCCAGTCTTCTTCTTACTGTTTTGAATATATCTGCTGCTTGTTCTGTGGGTGCTTCCTCAATTCCTACTTTACATGTATGTGTATATATTTATACCCCCTCCGGTCCCAAATAAAGTTCACGCTTTAAGTTTACGGTTTTCTAAGATAGTGTTTTTTTTTGTTTTGACTTTCCCTTCACACCCTTCCAAAAAGAATCACCCCTACTAGTAAAAGTAAAAATTCTGCTACCTTTCCATTCATAAAGCAAAAATGGACTGTCACATTCAAGAGGAGAGGGAATTTTCGTACAAATAAGGGAGAGAAATTTCAGATTTTGGCTTCCCTCCAGCTTTCTACTTTTAGCCTTACACTTCTACTTTTAAGTTACAAGTAGAAATAAGATTACAAGTTTTAACCTTACAAATACTCCTATAAGTTTCATCTACTTTCTTCTTTCTAAAAACAGATTCTTGTGCAACATTTATTTCTCCTAATCTCCTTGCAACTGGTCCTTTTAGTTTGAATGTAGACCTCATTGAAGAAGAAGATCACAAACGTGTACCTGCACAAGAAAACACACACACAATCACCCCAATAATAGACTTAATTGAGGTAGTACAAACTGAAATCTTTCTTGAAGACTTAAGTCAAGGGGTGGGGGGAGAAAGCAGCTAAGCAGGACACAAATAGTGGCTTAAGTTGAGGTATGGAAATCACAGCAAGGTCATTGAGATGTTATTGGCCGATGCCGTTGAAGGCAAACTTCAGATGGGTATGATGCCAAAATTAGCAACTGATTTTGATATATCTACATGGACAATACATTAGATATGGGTTAAAGCAAAGGAAAAATCAGAGAACACTTGCAAGCTCAAAGGAAGAAATATTAAAGCACACGAGAGGCGATAATTTCAAGCTCAAACATGTGGGGAAAGACATGAGATGCTACCAAGAAATGTCCAGATTTGCCCTCAGTCGTATGAGACAACTAAGACATTCATGGATGAAAAAATGGCAAGAAACACCACACATACAAATGAAGGGACTCAGTTCATAGATGAAGATCAAGAAGATCTTCAACTATAAAGTGGATACCCTTTTGGTATAATTTGTGAACCTTTTGCAAGTATACTAAGCTTATACAGAGTAAGTATTAGATGGTATACTGTTTTTGTATGTACTATCGAAGGCACGAGAGTGCAATTTTTTTATGTACCCTCAATGCTAGTGTACACTTTTTGGATAAACATATGCAATGCAAGCCAAGGGCATGTTTTGTTATACAGTTGTACTCAAACAGACCTCACACACATCAGAGGTCAAGCAAATAGAACTCAAGATCATCACAAGTCAATTACCATTCCCAAAACAGACCTCACACACATCACAGGTCAGATAACATAAGCAAAAAGACATTAGGATCATCACAGGTCACTTAGCATTCCCTAACAGACTTCACAAGTTAGATAACATAAGCAATTAACATTCATCACATCTCAATTAACATTCCCAAAACAGACTTCACGCAAATGACATGTCATATAAGATAAGCAAATAGACCTCTGGATCATCAGAGGTCAATTAGCATTCCCAAAACAGACCTCACACACATCACAGGTCAGATAGCATAAGCAAATAGACATCAGGATCATCACAGGTCACTTAGCATTCCCAGACAGACCTCACACACATCACATGTCAGATAACATAAGCAAATAGACCTCGGGATCATCACATGTCAAATAGCATTCTCAGAACAGACCTCACACACATCGCAGGTCAGATAACATAACCAAATACACATCAAAATCATCACAACTTCACAAGTCACTTTGCATTCCCAAACAAACCTCACACACACCACAAGTCATATAGCATATGCAAATAGAACTTATTTATAAAGAAAAAAGGGACTTTGACATTCAAAAGGGTCAAATAGCATTCCCAAATAGACCTCTAAATCACACAAACGGTCACACAATACAACCTGAGCATCATAGGTCAATCAACATGCCTAAGCACACATCACAATCACACACAATGTCACTTAAGAGGACCATGATCACGATAAGTGAAAAAGCATGTCTAAAACACATCACAATCAGACATGAAGTGAAATCACAACCCTTTAATCATCATAAGTCAAACAACATGCCAAACAAACTTTTCAAACACATGCAGGGCCGGTAAAACACCCCCTGAATCATCATAAGTCCATATAACTGCTGCAGTCGCTCTCTTCTCGTTCTCCCTTTTCTGAATCCAGCCCGTCCAACCCATCATATGTATCTGAAACCAGACTGGATCCGTACTTCTTGGAGTTCTTGGAATTCTTGCGCAACGAATATGCCAATAAATATTAATTTGACAATTTATAGTTGATTAAAAGCTATGCCAATAAAAAAATAGATCCAATAGGAGACGGATGAAATATGTAATTTAAATTAATTTAAGTTGCAAATGCACAAGTATTTGTAAAACTGAGATCTGTATCATGCGTCTGCAAAGTTGTATTTGAAAATATTTTATCAATCATCAGTTAAAGTAATGTTTTTGGTTATTTTAAACTAGTTTAGATCCTTCAAATTGGGCTAAACCAAACAGAATTATCCAAGTGTAATTTAAACTAGTTTAAGGCTTCTTGTTAGGAATAGTGTAGGAAAACTACACGTGTATTTCTTTGTAAAGCAATGTAACTGCTTTCTGTTAGGCTTCGGTTATGTTAGCTATGACTACTTCCTGTATAAATACTCTGTAATATCTGATTCTAAGTAAGATGATTTCATTTCTGCTTCTACCTTGCTTCATTTCTATTATGGTATCAGAGCATTGCTCGATCTAACCATGACGAACTCTGCGTCTGATTCCTCTTCTTCTTCGCAATCATCTTCTCACATTGCTAATCAATCTTCGCCTATTATTTTTCATCATCCTCTACCTATTAAACTCGATTCAAACAATTTTCTGTTTTGGCGCCATCATGTTGAATCAGTGATCCGAGCTCATAAACTTCTCAAATTCATAGAAAGTCCTCAGATACCAGATCGTTTTTCAGTTGATGAAAATGGAGCGAAAACAGCTAACGAAGCATACAACACCTGGGAGCAACAAGATCAAATGTTGTTTTCGTGGCTCTTAGCTTCGCTTTCAGAATCACTTCATGCTCGCGTCATCTGCTGCAAGCATTCGCGTGAGCTATGGAGTGAAATTCAGAATTTCTTCCGCTCCAGTATCATCGTGCGAGCTCGTCAACTGAAATCGGAACTGTATAACACCGGGAAAGGTGATCGTTCTATTTCTGAATACTTGCTTCGTATTCAAACAATTGTTGATAACCTAACATCTGTCGGCGAGCCTATATCAACCAAGGATCACATCAATGTGATCCTTGAAGGTCTTCCTGAGGATTACGAGTCACTTATATCATCTGTGTCCTCGTGAAGTATCTTAGATCCTGTTACCTTATCTGAACTTGAAGGTCTTCTGCTAGCAAAAGAATTGCGACTGAAGAAACTTCGTGAGTCCTCGCAACAAACAATATTTGCTGCTAATGTTGCTCGACTTGAATCTTCCTCTCAAAATACTGAAACCGAAGCTCAGAACAATTCAGAAAATGCTTCAGCTCAAGTTGCTCAGTTTGATACTTCTGCTCAGTTTGACACCTCTAATATCAATTCCTCCTACAGAGGTAGAGGTCGTGGAGGTTTCAATAGGGGCAGAGGTGGTCGTTCAGGTGGTAGAAGCTCAGTTACTTGTCAAGTTTGTGGGAAAAATGGTCACAGTGCACTCGTTTGTTACCACAGATACAATCCAGCCTATACTGTTACCAATCCTTTTCCTATGCAACAACAACTTTCTCATCCTATGCAACAACCTCCATCTTCATATTCTCACTCAAATCAATTTCACCAGCCTCAATACGAACCAAATCAATACCAACAACCACCTTCACATCTCTACTCAAATCAATACCAACTGTTTCCTCCAAATACAACAAGATACTCACCCAACCAACCACCTTATCCCTATCCACAGCAAGGTAATCATCTCTCACAACTCAATTCATCCCCTACTGTGCCAACTGCAGCCTGGACTTGTGCAAACACTTCTATACTAGGACCACCCCCAAATTCTCAGAACTGGTTCCCAGACTCTGGAGCTACACACCATGTTACTGCTGATCCCCTCAATCTCCAACACAGTGAGCCAATTGCTACCACTGATAAGCTGTTTATGGGCAATGGTCAAGGTTTGTAAATTAAGTCTATTGGTTTTTCATCCTTTCCCTCACCTTATCAATCATCTCTTTCTTTCTCTCAACAACATCTTACATGTTCCTGCTATTACCAAAAATCTATTAAGTGTCAACCAATTTGCCAAGGATAACAATGCATTTTTTGAATTTCATCCTCATGAATGTTTTGTTAAATCCCAGGTTTCTAAACAGGTTCTGCTGTATGGAATACTTGGTGAAGATGGTCTTTACAAGTTTCAATCCTTTCCAGGTCTTTGGTCTCACAACCCTACTTCAAATCTGTCCAAGTTTCATCCCCATACATCTGTGTTCCCTAGTTCTCTTGTATCTACTTGTAATAACTCTCAGTCAACCTCCAGTTGTAATATTTGGCATTTAAGGCTAGGTCATCCTCATTTTGAGGCCCTTAAGTCTGTACTGAATCTATGTAATATTCCATATATCAATAAAAATGCTATTGACTTTTGTTCTGCATGTTGTTTGGGTAAAGCTCACAGACTACCCTCTTACCCATCTACAACTGTTTTTCATTCTCCTTTTGAACTGATTTATACTGACTTATGGGGGCCAGCTCCTATTCAGTCCTTTGATGGCTACACTTACTATATATCCTTCATTGATGCATTCACCAAATATACCTGGATCTACTTTCTCAAAAAGAAATCAGATGCATTCTTAGCCTTTCAAAACTTCCATCAATACATCCTAAATCAGTTTAACATCTCCATTAAGTCAATCCAATCTGATTGGGGAGGAGAATTCAGATCATTCACAAAGTTTCTCACTGAAAAAGGTATTAATCATAGAGTTATTTGTCCTCATACACACCATCAAAATGGTGTTGTTGAAAGGAAACATCGCACCATTGTTGAGAAAGGTCTATGTCTCCTTGCACATTCTTCTTTGCCTTTCAAATTCTGGGACACTGCCTTTGCCACTGCTGTACATCTTATCAACAAACTTCCATCAAAATCTATTGCAAATCTCAGCCCACATTTTAAACTTTATGGTACTATTCCTGAGTATACCTTTCTCAAAGTTTTTGGTTGCTCCTGCTATCCTTTCATTAGGCCTTACAATAAACATAAAATGGATTACCATTCCAAGGAATGTGTTTTTCTGGGATACTCTTCTCATCACAAAGGCTATAAATGTCTCTCTCCTTGTGGCAGAATTTATCTTTCCAGGGATGTTATATTTGATGAAACCAAATTTCCTTACACTACTCTTTTTCCATCCCCATCCAGTTTATCTCCAAGTGTCCCAGTTTCCTTATCAGCCCCAATAGCAATTCACTCTCCTTCTCATTCATCTTCATTCCACTCTGACAATGGTGCCACTCCTACATCCAATTCCAAAAGTTCAAATTCTTCTTCTAGTCCTTCATCTACTCTTACATCTTCATCCACTCCATCTCAGTTTAACACTGATCATCAAATTCCTCATCAACAATCCTCCCAATCAGAGTCAACTCCTTCTAATTCATTTAATGATAACACTGCCCACTCTCACTCCTCATCTGATTCTAATCCTCCTCCACCTCCAAGTCCTCCTCACAACAATCATCCCATGCAAACCAGATCCAAATCTGGGATTGTAAAACCTAGACTTAATCCCACCTTACTGTTAGCTCATATAGAGCCTAAATCAGTGAAGCAAGCTCTCTCTTCTCCACCTTGGCTTGCAGCAATGAAATCTGAATACAATGCCCTGATTGCTAACAATACTTGGACTTTAATGTCTCTTCCTCCAGGCAAGCAGGTTATTGGTTGCAAATGGGTATTCAGAGTCAAAGAAAATCCTGATGGTTCTGTGAATAAGTTCAAAGCAAGGTTAGTTGCCAAAGGTTTTCATCAAAGGTTTGGTTTTGACTTTGGAGAAACTTTTTCTCCAGTAGTTAAACCTGTCACTATCAGAATTCTTCTCACATTGGCTGTCTCTCATCAATGGTCTATACAACAACTTGATATCAACAATGCTTTCCTAAATGGGGACCTTGAGGAGGAGGTCTACATGTCTCAACCCCCTGGTTTTCAAGCTAAGGACACCTCCCTTGTTTGCAGACTCCATAAATCCTTATATGGTCTAAAACAAGCTCCAAGAGCTTGGTTTCACAAGCTCACTTCAGTTCTGTATAATGCTGGTTTCAGACAAAGCAAAAGTGATCCTTCTCTTCTTATCTACCTCAAGACTGGAATCCAAATCTACATCCTAATCTATGTTGATGATATTCTGGTCATTGGCAATAACTCCACTGTCATACAACAAATCATTCAAGCCTTACACTTCTTTCTCTCTCAAACATCTGGGGGACATAGATTTCTTTCTGGGCATCCAAGTCAGGAAATTACCTAATGGTTGTTTGCATCTTTCCCAAACCAAGTACATCAGAGATCTTCACAAAGTTGGAATGGCTGATTCCAAGGGTGTGAAAACACCCATTGTAAGTACCTGTAAGCTTACCAGTGAAGGGAATGATTCTCTTCCTGATCCTTCTCATTACAGATATGTTGTTGGAACCCTACAATATGCTACCTTAACCAGACCTGAACTCAGCTATGCTGTAAATAAAGTGTGTCAGTTTATGGCCAATCCCTTACAAGAACATTGGAAAGCTGTGAAGCATATCCTGAGATATCTTTCTGGAACCATCACTCATGGATTACTGATCAAACCTCTTCCTTTGACAAAAACACCTCTACCTATCACAGCTTTTTGTGATGCTGATTGGGCATCAGATCCTACAGACAGGAAGTCTACATCTGGGTCATGCATTTTTCTAGGCCCTAATATTATTTCTTGGTGGTCCAGAAAGCAACTAAGGGTAGCCAGATCTTCAGCAGAAGCTGAATATAGAAGCCTAGCAGATACTACATCAGAAATTTTATGGGTCCAATTCCTACTCAAAGAACTTCAAGCTCCTTTCACTCTTCCCAGAATCTACTGTGACAACCTTAGTACAGTGCAACTAGCTCACAATCCTGTTCTGCATACTCGTATAAAACACATGGAAATTGATCTTTTCTTTGTACGAGAGAAAGTCCAACTCAAACAGCTTGAAGTGTTTCACATTCCAGCCTCCCAGCAAATTGCAGATGTGTTGACCAAGCCTCTATCTGCTTCCACCTTTCTTGAGTTCAGAAACAAACTCAGTGTGATTGACTTTCCAACTCAATCACCCTCAGTTTGAGGGGGGAATGTTAGGAATAGTGTAGGAAAACTACACGTGTATTTCTTTGTAAAGCAATGTAACTGCTTTCTGTTAGGCTTCGGTTATGTTAGCTATGACTACTTCCTATATAAATACTCTGTAATATCTGATTCTAAGTAAGATGATTTCATTTCTGCTTCTACCTTGCTTCATTTCTATTACTTCTAAAGGACAAAATTAAATTAAAACTGTAAAAGTAGAGGGATGGGTTTGAAAACTCTCCTACTCGCAAAAATATATTCTCTTGTTCCATCCGTGCTAGCACTTATCTTCTGGTCCTAAAAACCATACCCCCTTTGGATCTGCCCCTGACTTGTGGCCTAAACCACCTGCCAAACCATTCAATTTATTATTAGGCAATAAAAGTATTTGTTGTAAAATGTATATGAGTAAATGTGTATGAGCATATGAAATTATGCCTGCCATCAGTAACACTTGTTATTTAACACATTAGAGGTGTGGAACTTTTGTTCTTTCATTTTCTTGCTTGGGGTTCTGCTAATTGATTTTGACTCTCCATAGCTGTTGAAGTTTTTCATGAATAATT
Organism: Cuscuta europaea; assembly: GCA_945859875.1. NCBI lineage: Eukaryota > Viridiplantae > Streptophyta > Magnoliopsida > Solanales > Convolvulaceae > Cuscuta > Cuscuta europaea. Next base: position 6,261,668 of record CAMAPE010000046.1, on the reverse strand, counting down.
AACTTCCTCTCCAGGAGAAATATGATGAAGAGTTTCCTGATTACAAGAAGCCCAATTTTTCAAGTAACGATAGTATGTACGGAGACATAGTTGAGTCTGATGTTGAATTGGATACTACTAATGTTGTGGGGCCTGACAATGATCCTCCACAAAAGGTATGTGATGTATGTGAAGATGCAATTGAATCGTACAAATGTTTTATACGGAACCAATTCATTTCTTGTGCCATGTCAGATGGGCGACCCCTCAATAGAGGTAACAGAGGAAAGCCAAGATGCTGCTCAGATTTTGAAGTGTAAAGCTGTGGCTGCATTCTATAAGGGTATTACTGTGGTTGAGATCGTGATGCATAACTTTTTATTACTTTGGAAGTACATATGCTTATGGCTAAACTTTTCTGTCAGGGAATCTTAATGAAGCTATAGATCATTTAACAGAAGCTATTTTGTTGAATCCAATTTCAGCGATATTATATGCAACGAGAGGTGATTCAACTGCATAAAATCAATCTGTACTAAATCTATAGATTTTCTTGTTCTGTTTATTTTTTTTCCCACACTTGAATCTGTCTTAGAAATTGATATTCTTCCACAGGTAACATGTTTGTTAAACTTAAAAAGCCAAATGCTGCAATCCGTGATGCCAATGCTGCTTTACAGGTTTGTTTGTTCAGCTATTTAAAGATATAAAACCAAATATGACCCCAATAGGACTATCTTGCTTTCTTCCTAAACCAGGTCTCATTCAGTTGTTGAAAAACTAAAGCAATTAATTTTTACAGAGTGAATGAGTCATATTTTCCCGGGAAAAACAATGATTGTCCCATTCAAACTATGTCTTGTGCTTTAGTCATATTTATGATTTTTTGTCTAAAACTACAGTGAATTGTATGTCCTTTAGAATAAAATCAATGCAATTAAGAGAATGACTGTATCTCGACTTTATATTACATTTATTTGATATTGATTTTTTTAATTATGTAAGATCAATCCCGACTCAGCAAAAGGATATAAAGTACGAGGAATAGCAAGGGCAATGCTAGGATTATGGGAAGAGGCTGCTAGTGATCTGCATGTAGCATCAAAAATAGATTTTGATGATGAAATTAATGAGATGCTAAAAAAGGTGTGGTAGTGATCGTTTTCTTTGCACCTGCATCTGCATCTGCATGTAGTTCGCTTTCTTTGCACCTGCATCTGCATGTAGTTCTCTTTCTTTGCACCTGCATCTGCATCTGCATGTAGCTTGCTTTCTTTGCACTTGAAATATTTCATAAAAGTTGTTCTTCCATCTTTGAAACATGGCAGGTTGAACCTAATGCCCGTAAAATTGAAGAGCACCGTCGGAAATATGAACGTTTGCGGAAGGAGAGAGAGCTTAAGAAAATTGAGCGTGAGAGACGATGGAAAAGAGAAGAGGTGTTTACAATGATATAACTCTATAAGTGCATTTTATAAATTCTTTCATTAACTGGCTATTGGAGTTCACATCTGTAAATAAATTTTCACTGCAGGTTGTTTTTAAACAGGAGGAAAAGGAACATACTTTTGTAAGTAAAACTAATTAGACTATACAAAAATTTGTGATCTATATATATGTATTAATTTATTCACGTGCTTATTTATTTAGTCAATCAATTAATAACTTATGTATGTATGCATTATTATCTTCCTATCATTAACTGACATGCCTCTTACATTCTATTTGGATAAGTGAAAGGGATAGGTAGCTAATGGAAGATGTAACAGAGGGTTAGTAATAGAGGGGGGTGGGGGGTGGGTGGGTGTAAATGGATACTTACTATTGCTTGACTGAGGATGAAGTGTGGAGTGTATTTAGTGGATCTGTGGTAACAAAATAATCTCAACATGAGTAATACACCCTTGAGTTTGAGGAGAACACATGATAATTTCGAAGATTTTTTTAAAGAAAACTTCCCACTATACCCCGATAGCAAAACAAGTTGGCCCTTTTCTTACAATCCTCTCAAACATGATAATTGATCCCCCTTCTGTACCATTAATTACCTCCCTCTATCCATCCAAACAGGTTAATAGGGTGTTATGTTTGTTCTGCCAATTAGTTTTCCTATGTCTTCACCTATCAAAAATAAATAAATAAATAAAAGAGTTTCTGTGCAGTGTGCACACAATCTCACATTTTTATGCCTACAAGGCAACAAGAGTTGAAGGAGTACTTTACAAGTCTGTACATGTCCACGATTTGCTTCATTTGCAATTTTGCTTCACATTATACCACTTTTAACTCATTTATCAAAAGTAAAGTGCTCTTATACAAGTATGGGGCTAAGTGGAATCCACGACCCAAACAACTTAGCACACTATACTAAAGATGTTTTACTTGGACTGATTTCAGTTCTTGAATAGACCAGACCAGATTTAAATAGACTATATTAGACTTCGACAGTTGTAAAATACACACAGAGACTAGACATCTACCAGATCAGTTCATACCAGACTTAAATAGACCAGACCAAACCAGACCAGAAAATTTCAGTCCAATTAAAAACATCCTAATAAATATTTGGATCATACAAGCAAACCAGCCCCGTGCTTCTAAGCCTTCTATGTGGCTTAAGTTGTGACAGGAGTTATTTCCCTAGCACATAAACAGAATGAACCATGAAACCAACTTACCCAATAAAAAAAGAGTTGGTAGTATAATACCTTGTCTGCCTGTTTCCATTTCTCATAGGAATATTCTTTCTTAAAATGGTGCAGGGCCCTGAACCCACTTCTGCTCTGAAGGACGGTATGTGGTCCATTGAATCGATTTCCTTTTCGAAACTAGTCTATCTACTTGAGACTAATCTTTTATGCGGTTATGATCTGTGAGCATTTCCAACTGCAATAACAAAAACTTAATATCTTGTTTCTGATTACATGTTTAACACACACACAGGGACCCTCACCGGGTTCAATCCACTCTCTCCAGGATAAACAAAACAGGCCCTTAGGCTGGAGCATACAAATCATGCCCAACTTGTCACATATCTAACCCACTCTTTCGCTATTCAAATGCTATTGTGAACAAATATGTCAAATGGTCTCCGGTCCAGGCATGCACAGTTGAGTCTTGAGACAAATCCTTATGAAACATTCTTTTGGGAATACATACAAAATCCATTTCTATTTGTCTTGTCCATTCGTAGAATACTAGACTGTTAGCACTACAAATGGTGGACTCATTAAACACACAACACTTTGAGTGGTACTTGAATCTTCTGGTTAATCTGGGTTAACAAACTGTATATCCAAACCAAATCACTAGTAGTGTGGCCTATAATGCTATACTTAGACTCTGTCATGGATCGTACATTCATATTTTATCTTCTTACTTGTCATTGAAACCAAGTTTTCTCCAATAATTACACATAATCTTGCATTAAATCTCCTATCACACAGTGATCCATCCTAGTCTAGTCAGCACCAAAGAGTGCCTCAAAGTTTATGGTGTCATGCTTGACATGTTTTTATACACCCTTGTGGTGGGACCCTTCCCTGGACCCTCGCCTTGCGGGGATGCCTTCGTGCACTGGGCTTCCCTTCTTTATCCAGGTGAAATTATCGGAGTTCATGCTCAGGAAGAGCTGGATGGTAAGCTAAAAGCTGCATCAGAACTATCCCGACTTGCAGTAGTTTACTTCACTGCAACATGGTGTGGGCCGTGCCGTTACATGTCCCCACTTTATACAAGCCTTGCTGGGAAGTATCCAAAAGTTGTGTTCTTGAAGGTTGACATTGATGAGGCCAGCAAAGTGGCTGCTAAGTGGAACATTAGCAGTGTGCCAACTTTCATTTTTATTAAAAAGGGTAATGAGGTTGACAAGGTTATAGGTGCTGACAAGAATTCCCTTGAGAAGAAGATTGCTGAACATGCTAATTCGTGAAGGAATCTATGCTTTATACTTTCTGTATTATAAAGCTCTAACTCTGGCTTTTTGGGACACAAATGAAATGGACAAAGTGTACATGTGGTGTGCGCGCATATATTGGAGTAGACGTGAATGTTAATATTTATGCCCAACTTGACTCAGTTTTATATTCCTTTCCTTGTTTTAATGGCTGTACTGTTAAAAATTTGACAGTTCTTACAGTACCTTTTTTGCTTACTTGGTCTTGCTTCTGCAGTTTCCATCATTTGCAATGAAGCCAAAGATTAACTATTTTTTGGCTTGAGAATATGGAGTAAAGCAAAATGGCTCACTAAATTGTCTGCGCTTCTTTGTTATGAAGCAGCAGTTAGTCCATGCAATTTTCGATGTGATTTTCACTATGGGTCATCCGGAAACAGTCTCTTTGTGCTTTAGTACAGAGGTAAGGCTGCGTACATCCGATCCCTCTTACCCCACTGTAGGTGGGAGTCTTTGCGACACTGGGGTAATGATGATGATGGTCTTGTTTCTGCAAGTGCCATTTTGCTCGGTCTTCATTTGGCTGATGGTTATAAACTTATAATAAGTGTATATATTATGAAAATCAATTGTCTATAGTATCTTCCGGTCTATAGTTTATTATGAAACTATATTAACTTATATGGCCGTGTTTGGAAAATGGCGGTTCAGCCAAAAATTGGCTTGTTTGACCGAGTTTGGCGTTTTTATCCTTGAAAACGCTGATTTTAACCATTTGGTAGATAGCAGGTTGCTGTACCGGTTTGGGTCGAAACGCCAAAATGAAAAAGCTGCAATATGTAGCGTTTAGGTCTTAGCGTTTCAAAATTTCTATTACTTCTCAAACCTGCCCTTTCTATTATTTCTCAAACCTGCCCTTTCTATTATTTCTCAAACTTGCCCTTCCATATTCCACATCAACGCTCCTATACCACGCCTTGGAGAGTTCCTAGAGACTAGAGTTCCTCTTACTGTCTTACACTCTTACATATGAGGGAAGCTATGTATGTATATATGGGATTATGGGATTATGTCTCTTCCATTAACAAGAGGTATGACCGTACGACTCATAAGTATAAAGTGCATGTGTCTATGTGTCATGCATATGTTGTGTATGTGGTTGTGACCATCCTGAAAAGTATATCAGCAGCTTTTTATACTAGTATAAATGATCTTTTTGAGGTTTGCTTTTTGTTGTTACATACGACTATACGAGTATATGAGTTCAGTTATAATAAAATGTGTAGTACTCAAAAACAAAAATACATGCTAAAATGTATTTATGTCCTTTTTTGTCCTTTTTTTTACCTACCAACCACTAACAATTGAGTTACCAAACTTCTTTTAGATCCGTTGACTCAATTCGCTATTTTCAATCCACTAATATTATCTAGGTGACCCGGAAGAGAGAGCAAGAGCGCAGCGGTGCTAGGCTAGGGTTTATTTTTTTCCGGCAGCAATCGGATTCGATAGTCTTGGCTGGCGTGGTGGTGCGAGGCTTTTCTCTCGTCGGTGGCAGGTTAACAAAAAGGCGGACTCTTCCCTCTTCGTAGGGTTTGACAATTCCGTCGATCTGGTGCGGCTCGTGCAAGGCGAACGGAAGCAGAGGATAGAAGATGGCAACAAACGGCTCGAATCCGCAGGTAATCGGCGGCCAGTATGAAGTGAAGGAGGGCCCATGCGAGAAGCATGTGGGATGAGGAGAGGTGTACGAGTTTCGAATAGGCCAGATTTCGCTTGACAATGGAGGTCCAATTAGAGTGGTACCAATGATACGGCCTCCCCCTAAACCACCGCCATGGGTTGTACGAGGTGCTAGAGTCCGTGAAAATTTACGTTTTAGTTATTATTATTTTGTCATTTGGTTTATTATTATCGTTTTGGTTGTTAGGGGTATCAGTTTATTTGGGATGTTTGTCTCTTTTAATTTTGTCAAGACTCTAGAACGTAGGACAGGTGATGAGGAACTTAGTTTACTAGTCACTGGCTCAAGTAAGCCCAATTTTGGATCAGTGAATCTGGGTGCTTTATTAGAGGTGGCAGGTTCTAAGTCTGGTTCAAGGGCAGACGGTAGACTATGAGTTCTTTGTCTGTTTGTACCCTGCTTACGTTCTTTCTTATTAATATAAGCCACCTGCTTCCAAAAAAAGTCCACTAATATTATTTGCTCACCCCTGATTTCCAAATATGGCCATAGTTTCTTTCGGTCGATACTCCAGTTTCTCTGCTATGCCTTTTTTGGCATGGTTACTAAAGGCCCCTGTAATTGATATTTGGGCTTCACAAAATTTTAAAGTGGTAATTACCTGTTTAGTCCACTTTTTCTAGTTCCATTTCATTTATGTCACCCCGTGATTTCTTTTTCATTTAAAGACTTTTGATTTTTCAATTTTACTTTTTTAATTTCAAAAATAACCTAATTTAATTCTAAATCAAGTCCAGAGATCGATTGGATGCCGGCAGTCTGGCACCTCAATCTTCTTCATACATCGTCACGACATATCAAACTGCAGCAGAGAGATCGTGCAACTGTTCTCTTCCCACCCAATTCTGACTGCGCCTCCATCCTCCGCGGCTCGGCCCTCCTTGTTCATCCATCCTCGTGATCTCACAGCGAATCAATTTGAAGCGTTAATTACAAAAGTCAGAGACGTTCTCTGTTGTCCCCCAGCAGCGTCTCGACTCTTCGAACTGTGGGCTCCGCCCTCCGCCCTTGCATGTTCAGCTGCTCCTCCAATCGTTGCCCGACTCCCTCACCGCTTTTCTGTTTGCATGTATGTGTGAATTTTGAGAATTTTACCTTCACTGTAATTGTTATTATAATTCATATAGTTAAGATTTATTTCTGGTTTTCGATTCAGTTTTGTTTTACTTTTTGCTTTATTTTTGTTATAATTGAATTTCAGTTTTAAGATCCCCAAACCACATGACACACATGAATTTCATATTGGAGTATTTTTGCTTTTCGAATTATTGCATATTAATGTAATCCCTCACGTTTCAGTTAATCAAAGCTCTGAAATCATATGTCCTTGTATGATTGCTCAGAGTGCATTGATAAAAAGGTATTAGATCTTCTCAACTGCATTTGTGCTTGCTTATTCTATCTTATTCCTATCCTCTCTTTAATATGAAAAATTAACTTTGCAGGCGCTAAGTATTACATGATCTGTTGCTCTTCCAAATGAAAACGTATACACTAAATTGCTTGATTTTGCTGATATTTGTATTGTAATGATCCGAGTTGCTTGATTTTGTTGACTTAATTGTAACATAGTGCAACTAAAAGAAACACTAGGAAACAATAGCAAACGAAGAATTGTAACAAAATTGAAATCTAATTTAAAAAGTCACCTCCATTACGGGATGTAATTTACAAAAGTAGCTAAGTATTACAGGGTCTGCTGCACTTCCAAATGGCCATACTTTGTAGGGTTAAACATTATGCTGAAATCTAGAAATTAGAAACTAGAGTGTAAATCTCCAAGAATTGAAATGTTTCTACCTTTACTTTTAGATGTGGGAAGGGGTTCTGGTGCTTATAGATGTATTCTCACTAATAAAGACTACCGGTTGCATTTTGCAAGTCAAACCTTAACTTTTTTACCTTCTAAGTTCTAAGTCAAACTTGCCTGCTTAATCACTTTCTGACTTTTTCCTTGGTCTTTTATATATGCATTCTATAAATGTTGTTTGCCTTCTGGCTGAATGTGTGTAATGTGTATAATGAAAAATTGAATATAATACATATCAATGAGAAACAAAAATCAACAATAAAAAACAAAATATGAAAATTCATCATTCAAAAGAAACAAAAGGCAACACAAAGCAATCATATAAAAAAATGCAACAAAGCACAACATAACAAATGATTATAACAAAATACTAGTGAGAAACAAAAATCAACAATAAGAAACAAAATATGAAAATTCATCAATCAAAAGAAACAAAAGGCAGCACAAAGCAATCATATAAAAATGCAACAAAACGCAAAATAACAACAAGAAAAGTAATAATATCATTATATATATAAAAAAATATTTCGAATTTAAAATAATTTACTTTTTTTAAAACTGTAACTAGTTTAAGTAAAATTTTATTATAAAATTATATGTTGTATTTCGTGACATTTTATCTACTTAACTCTTTTAACATTTTTTGGATTATGTATTTCCTAATTTTTATTCATATTTACTATTGATAAAACTTCTAATTTTTAACACTGCATAATACTTTTGTTTTCAATTTTTAGATTATAGTACTTTATGTTTAGAAAGATTTGTAATAACATTACAAGCTTACATTACAAAATCAATAAACTTGAACAGGTTGGCAAGGAGATTGTGGATGTCCATTTGAAGAGGATAAGAAGGCTTGGTGATAACTTCACTTGTAGGGGTAGTACATGATCCAGCTTCATATTTGTCGTCCTGGAAAGGCTTTTGTTCACATCTACAAGTTATGTGCTATAAAAACAAACTTGATGCTGAAATGGATCATTGCAAGATCACAGAGAGAATCATGATGATGTATAGTTATTTGTATTATTCCTACTATGAAGATAATCATTGTCAATTTATTCTTTAAATGTGTAGAGTTATTAGTCACTTACTACCTTTGTGAAAAGGGATATGAAGAGTGTGGGATGGAGAGTTAATAATATTGTCTACGAGAAGTGTCTACTAATGTTTCTTTTTGTTTTGAATTGTTGCATTATGTTGCTTCTTGTTGCATCATGTTTATTGTTGTTGTTTTTTGTTAAATTCTAATTTTTTGTTTATTTAGATGTATATTTATCTTTGGTACTTCCCTAGAATCAAGATATCTATATAGATTTTCATACAAAGATCTAAAATGCTAATTTTGGATTTATGAGTATAAAAAACAACCGTGAAACATTAAGAAACATAAAAAAACAAAAACAAAAATAGATTTATCAACAAAAGGAAACACAAAGAAACAATATGAAACAAGTACTACCAATATAATGATAATAAAAAAATCTATGCTTCAAGAAATATTGCATTACAAACTTTCTATATTTATTTTTTTCTATTTTTTAAAAATTCATAATTTAAAATTTCCATATTTTTTATTCTTTGAGCTTGTTTTTATTTTACACTGTTTTAGGTTACATTAATTTTCTAATAATTTATAACTCTATGTTATTATATAAAATTTTCTAATTTTCTAATTTTTTAAATTTTATTATATAAAATTTATTATATATTTATTTAATTTTTTATTTTTAATATGCATATTTCCATGTTTTTTATAATAATTACTTTTTCACAAACTTTTCTAATTACTTTTAATACAATTTAACATTTCAAACCATTTTATCTTATTTTAAATATTCTTGTTTAATATTATTAATTATTCTTGTTTACTATTTAACAATAACATTTATTTATTTGAATTAATTTTACTTTTGATCCTATAATTATGTCAATTTCATATTTAGTCGCGTATTTTATTTTTCCACTTTTGATATGTGACTAGTATTTATTGAGTATTTATAGTCCTCCTGTCTAATTTTTTGACACTTCTGGTGATTTTTACCACGAAAAATACCGACAGAATGATTACATATGCGCGAAATACGAAGTACAACAGTGATACCTCAAAAGTGGACAAGGTAAAAAACGTAGATTAATTGTGGAATTGTGAAATATTCATAAGACCAAAAGTGAAATTTACTCTTATTTGATTTGTTGCTAAGCTTATTTTTTCATTTTGGTTATTTTTATAATACCTACAATTTTTCAATTATTTTCATATTTTTTTATCATTTTTTCGTTTTTAAATTTGTAATCCAAATTTTGGATGACTCGGAAAACTTTGATTAATTTTTTGAAAGTTTTCTTAGTTTTTTTTAATCTTTTTACCGTTTATTTTGTTTGAGATGCGTAGATAGGATTTTGTTGAATGTGTACGGACAATAAGTTATCATTTAGCACCAGGTTTTAAGATTAGTGCGTCGCTTTTAGGGGTTGAGCACTATGAGGACTATTATTGAAAAGAAAACAGTTCTTAGTCTATTTTTGAAAACAATTTAAAAAGATGACATACGTGATATAACTTCTCCTTGTTAACCTATTTGTGAAAAATCCCCAATTTTAAAATGGTTTCTCTGCTCTTCTAATCTTCTTATCTTATTACAATGGTTGGCGATGTCATTTTTGATGGCCTTATTTAAAATTATGTATTAAAAATAAGAATTTGAAAAAAATTGATAACATGTGGGTCTGCTAATAATAATATCAACTATTGATCATTTTGAAATAATTCTAACTTTAGAGATTATCCGCCAATAATGATCCCACGTGACCAGTTGCATGTTCAATTAATTAACAAATAAATATTTGATTATAATAATCTGAACTATCATATATCGACTTTTCTTAGACTAAAAAATTTAAAAGATTAGAGTTTTTTTAATACTATAATTACACTTTAGGTAGTTTGTGGAATTAAAGGATATAAAATATATAAGTATAAAATATAGTAAAAAGTATATACAAATTTGAAGATTAAATTTTTATTATATGTAAGATATTATAAATATATAAGAAATATAAAGTATACAAATAAAGAGAGTACAAAATTCAATATAAAACATTTATAGGAAAAATAAAAGTGCAAATTAAGGACAAATTCAAAAAAAAAATGAAAATCTATATTCTTAAAATTAAGAAAGGGGAAAAATTACTTTTTTTGTAAATATTTGAAAGTATAAAATTTTATCATCCTAAAATATTAATTCATTTTAAAGTTAGTTAAATACCAATACAAAATCAAGCATTTGTAAAGGAACCCAAAAATAATTAATTACTCCATATAAAAATTAGAAATATTTGTTTTCTGAAAATAATATGAAATAGAATGTAATACTCCCTCTGTCCCCTTTTATTTGGCCAAACACTATTTTCAAGTCAAAGTTGTTCAACTTTGATCGATTATATATTTATACACGGTAATATTGATAATATGAAAATTATATGAAAATGTTCTTTGTTGAAAATACTATCATAAAATTATAAATTTATTAAATTTTACATAAATAAATTAGTTAAAATAATGAATCAAAGTTTATTATCTTTGACTGGAAAAGTCAAAGTTAGCTAAATAAAAAAGGACGGAGGTAGTATCACATTATCACATTATAAAATATGTTTTTAGATTTAGTTAAATTTACATATTATCACATTATAATTTTAAAAATTAAATGCGTTTTCTACGCTTTGTAAAAAAGTCGAGTTGATGATCGGGATTATTAAAAGAGCGAGCATGGTTTAGATTTGTAGTAGTTTTCTCTTTAAAAGTGACCTGTTATAGCAAGTTATACCTTATCATGAACAATTGTTGATGGACATGTCTTATAGTTGAGATTATACAAAAAAAATCAATTATTTAAAGATTATAGTGTGAGGAACCATAGTTGAGATTATTACTTTCATTTTTCTAAAATTAATCAAAGCTTTGGATGAATAATTGACATAAAAAATACAAAGTTGAACTAGTGATTTTGATCGTATAATTTCTCTTTGTAAAATGATTTTTAAGATATTACTCCCACCAAATAAAATGCTATTGAACTGAAGTACTAGTAGTAAAAAACTTCAAAGCTAACTGTTAGGTTAATAGGCCCAACTATGATCGACCCATTACCCTTCATCAGATAAACCACGAGCCCAGTCGACAGGTCCACCAAGTTGCGTGTTGGACGATCGTCATATCCATCGAGATGCTCGTCCGTAGTGGCCTTGGTCCAACAAGGGCCAAGCATCATTCCAGGACCTTCAGTCAGGCAACCTGAAGAAGCCGAGTGAATTCCGACCCTTGCAGTCACTAGGATCCAGGGTCTAAGTTAGCTAAGAGGACACTCGTCCGGGGCTCTTAGCGGGAAACCAAGATACTGACGGGAAGCGCATTTAATGTAGTAGATTTGATGGTTGAGAAGGTAACCACTCACAATCATCCACCTCGTCAACATCACTTATCTCTTGATAGTATAAATAGCAGCATTTATTTCATTGTAAGGGGTTGACAACTTATTCTCCATAGCAAATAGCAATTATCTTAGCTCTTAGTACAGAGATAGACGAACGGCCTCGTGGCTAGTAGTTGACGTGCATTATATGCGGACCTTTATTATCATTTAATAAGATACGACCCACTTAATACTCTTGTTATTGACCCATCTTACTTGCTATCATCATACACTCATTAGACTCTAAACTTGAAATCCAAGGGAAGCGTGTTGGGCCTTCGGCTTGAAGGAATAAACCACAACATTGGCGCCGTCTGTGGGAACATATTTAAGTGAAGGGAGTAGCGAGGAGGCCTACTGGGCATCCCCCGCTCGTGGAACTCCAAGTCGTCTCCGGAGAAACACCCATCATCCGCCTGGTCATCAGGACGAACGAGTGTGGAAGCCGAGCTACCCCGGGTACTTTGGGTGAGCTCTATGGCCTCGGGCTTTGAGGAAGCCGAGGGTCCAGGTTTACCAGACATAGTAAAGGCAAGAAGGAAGCCGAGCTGGGAACTTACGAAATGACGGATTGAGAGTAGAGAGAGAAAGTAAAATGGTAGAGTAACGACATGAGTTGGGGATTATGGCTGTTTCCCTTGAACAAAGTTACTTATAAGCAACGCCGCTTGGCCCACCCAACCAGAAAGGAACATGTGGTGACAGATGGTTCACGCGGTTGACTATGGCATTACGATTGCTGTCTCAAGCAAGGGGGCCACATGAATGGGGTTTTTCCCAAACCAAGGGAGGCGATGAGCGTCTTCGTGGCATGGAGCCAGGTACGAAACCAATATCAAACAACGGACGTCCCTATGGGCTTGGATGGAACTGGAATCAGCGGGTAATGGAACGACGCGACGAACCATTGGAAAATCGCGCAGGGCTATGTGATCCGGCCTCGGTGGCAAACATGGCCTCAAGGTGTTATTTCATTATCGATAGGCCATTTCAGCTAACATAGGGTTGTAAACGAACCGAATCGAGTCGAATACTGTGATTTTGTATTTGTTTTATTTTTCCGAACACGAATCCGAATTCGAATATGAAACAAATATTATTTTCGATTTGTATTTGTATTTGTTAAACAATACGAAGAGTTAACAAATCATATATGAATATCGAACTGATATGATCATAAGTTAAATATTAGTCATATATTACTTTAAAACAACTTTTCCTATATTTTTTTTATGTTATGAATGCATGCTACGACTTGTTTTAGAATTTAATTTGTAACATTACATTTTGCTTTAAAATTTAATGGATCAATGCATTTTTAGGTTGTGCACAATATACTGAAGTGAATATTTGTAACATTACATTTTGCTTTATAAATTGAAATCACGAATCGAATTAAAATTGTTTGTTTTTGACGGATAGTGTACCCTGGGGGTAGCTTATCTGAGGGATATTATAACAAATATCAAGAGAGAGGTCAGAGCAAGTAAGAGAGTGAGTGAGTATGCATTTGATATAGAAATTGTGTGTCGATTACAATGGAAAAGGGCCGCTATTTATAGCAGCCATAAATGCTTGGTCTAATCAACGAGGGTACACGTGTCAAGCATTCAGCGATGGAGGGTCAACTCAGCCAGGGTGGCGCCGACATTGCATGTGGCCGCATTCAATGTGGCGGTTTGGGTGTGACGTTTCATTTAATGCGGTGATTCAGCGCATGTGGAGAGGAGATCCTATCGAGGAGAGTGCCCTCGGCTATGTGCATCCGGGGGCTGCAAGTACCGAGGGCTATGCATGATTCGGGGGCTGCATGTGCCAAAGGCCGCACGTAATTTTAACCTTAGTTCCCATTGATGTTAGTGGACCAGACGTAACTGTTTCCCAAACATGTAGCCTTCGGGCATGAGGATGAAGGGCACACTAGTTGTAGTATGGGCTGTCCGGAGTCCTGTTTGCTGTGTTTGGGCCACTTGGGCCTGGCTGTAGCAGTGGAAGTATGTGGACGGGGGGTTCTTGGGCCATATACTCCATCAGGAGTCTCCCGCTCCTTTTGCCGAGAGCTTCTCGAGGCAAATAGGAGTAAGTGTTGTAAAGTCTCTGGTGGCTGCCTTGATGTAGCTGTGAAGTAGTGAGAACATTGCCTTTCCGTGTTTGGCCGAGGGCAGTCCCCCAGTCCCCCACACATTAAAGTCGAGGGGTTGTCAGGTGAGAGTGTGTTTGCCCCCGTAGTTTTGATAAATGCTGCATTGATTTTGTTGACGTTGAGTAAATTTTTGGGAATTTTGTGATTTTCCCGAGGGGGTTCCCCAATCCCTCACTCCTTGAGACACATGTAATGGGGTGAGAAGAAGTAGAGTAACACATGTCTTCAGCTGGGGACGAGGACCGACGCCTTTTGGTCCGCAATGGGGAGATGCCTCGTTAAAAACCTCATTAGGAAAAAACCCCATGGGAAAAAATCCTAACGAGGGAAAAAAGAGCACACCGGATGGCCCCAAAATGAACCAAGAGGGGTAAACCCTTCGGAATGAGATAAAGGATCACACTGAGGTTAGAGGGCCGTTCGTGATCTGAGGACGATGGTAATGAGAGGCCGATGGCCGTTCTTGTTTTGAGGAGGAAAACACTGAGAGGTCGAGGGCCGATCGTGTTCTGAGGGCATGACCATTGGGAGCAGTCGTCGGAATATGACCGTTGGGATACGACCGTTGGAGATGGCGTCCACGTGGTGTGTGCTAGTTGGTTTGCTTCGGGCGCGCGTTACCGGTTGGCTGAGGCGACAGTTCGTAATGATGGGCTTTTAACCCGAGGCCCAAACCCAGGCCCTAACCACGGTTGGGGAGGCCATAAATACTCCTGGCCTGATCCCATTCGCCTTACGCGATTTGAGTTGAAGCGAAGCTCTGCCAGTTTTTCTAGAGAGAGAGCCTTAGATCGATAAAAACCTTATTTCCGAGATCACTTCTTCCTCCGTTCTTGATTCTTTAGCCATATTTTGCTTAGTAAGATTTAAATCTAGTGTTAGTCCGTTAGAACCCTTCTTTCTTCCTCCAACTCCTTTATTCAATAGTTCTGAAGGATGTCGTCTGCTAGCGACTCGCAAGATATCTCCAGAGAGCCTTCGGTCCAGTCTGAGACATGGTCGGATGAGGGGTCAAGAAGTGAGGAGGCATCATCTAATAACGATTCTGCTATGGCGTTGGAGGTCCAAAGCAACCTTAGGGCTGAAGCCGAGGCCGAAGGATTCGAGCAGGAGGTGGAGGATGAGGAGATGGCCCTCACCGTCCAAACTGCTGAGGAGGAGGAGGAGAAGGAACGGAGGCGGGTAATTGTTGCTATACCGTCGGCTGTTGTTAGTGGAGCAGGAACCTCTCGAGCCCTCAGCCCAGATCCTCTTAGGGCTGCGCCTTCGAAGCGGAAAAATAAGGTGAAGGCTGCCCCCGAAAGAAGCAGGTGGCCGTAGATGCTGGGAGGCCCGTGAACATTCCCTAGGGGCATTCTTTTTTGAACATTTCTTCCCTCGCCCTATAGTCGAAGGCTATTCAAACCGAGTATCATCTCACTCAGCTCTATGTTGGGACCTCGGCAATGTGATAGAGCCGGGTCCCAATGATGTGCTTTCCCATGCTCCCTAGGGATGTTTTGTTGTGCACATTCTTTCGGTGACCTTAGGGATTCGGTTTCCCCTTCATCCGTTCTTGGTAGAGTATTTAAACTTCGTGAAATTGGCTCCCTAACAGCTGACCCCTAATAGCCACTCATACATTACGGGTTTCTTGCACCTCTGCTGATCCCAGGGGTGACCCTGAGGCTCGACCTCTTCTTTCAAAGCTTCAATCTCTGCCGGGGAGAGCATGTGAATAGCGAAGGCTTTGCCAACTTGCAGCAGATCCCTGACTGGAGGCTCTTTTCTGAGGTGCCCTCGTCCCACAAGGGCTGGAAGGACTGTTTTGCTATATCCGTATGGCGGAGAACCCCTTTCCGGACCCCTTCGTGACAATTTCCGAAGGCACCCGAAGGTGGGGAGTGCGGCCCTGGAGAAAGATGGGAATAAGCTTACGGCTCTCCCGGAAGGGTCCGAGGATTTGATCACGATCACAGATGCTACCCTCCCGGATGATTTGCATAGCTTGGGCTTCCGGCATTACCGTTTATTTGGGGAGGATGACGAGAAGTACCCCCTGATTGATCATGTCTTTTAGAGTGTAGGAGGTGGTTCCCGAAGGCTCCCGATTTGTTTACTTAGTAACACTTCCATAGTTTCGTCTTTCGTTAATGCCTTTATCCCCTCAGTCTTATATTTGGTTTATCTTTTGCAGGTAGCAACATGGACGTTCAGTCTTTTGCGGCGTTGAAGAGGCAGCGGGGCAAGGCTCAGGCTAAAAAGAGGAAAGAGCCGATGGCCCAGAAGCCGGTGGATGCCTTCTTCAGGAAGGAGGGGGGAGCCTTCCCAAACCGCCGCTGGTGATGGAGCCAAGGGCTCTCAGGCCGATGCGGCCCAGAAGAAGAAGAAGGTCGGGAAGGGACTTGATCCCTCGGCAAAGAAACAGAAGGTGACTGACTCCGGCAAACAGCCTGCTTCTGACGATGTGATCATTGTGGACGACGTCGTTGGCTCCGTCCCCGCGCCTCCGGAGTTCGTCAATGAGGCTTTTTTCGGTGGGAGAGGCTGGAGGCTTTCATGATGAAGGGTAGCTCAGTTCTGGAAGCTACTCTCTACCCCTCGGTATTTATGAGCCAAGTGATGCCCTCAATTCCAGGATTCTCCTGAATAGTGCCTCCGTAAGTCATTCCTCCCTTCTTATGTTTATTCGCTTTTATTGTGTAATGAATGTAGTGTGTTTGACCCTTCGTGCCTTTGTTGTTGCAGACCTATATGGGTCTCTGCGAGCAGCTCCGGAGGGTGGATCAGCTTAGGAAGGACAAGGTTGCTGCTGATGAGGCCTTGAAGAAATCTGATGAGGAGATAGCCTCCCTCCGGAAGAGATTGGCTGATGTTGAGGCGAGCATGGGACCAAGGCTAGAGGCTGCCGAGGCCAAAGGTAAGGGTTTTGCTGAGGAGGCCACCAGGATCGCTGTTGAGGCTGCGGAGAGGGCCAAGATCGAGGAGGTAGCTAAGGCTGAGAGGGCTGCCGTCGATGCCTTCATGGCCGAGGGCTGGAGTGCCAAGGATAGGAAGGAGTGGCTTTCCTTGGTGGTGGAGAAAAGTGTGGACGCCTGGGTTGAAGGCCCCAACAAGATGTGGTTGGTTGTGAAAGGCAAATCGTATTATCAAGGGGGTGAGTTCTTCACCCATCGTCTGATATACCGGAAGTTGGCCCGACACTTCAACATTCCTCCAGAGATCATCTAGCCGGAAGCCTACGGTCTCCCCCCTCAGCAACCAGATATCATGACCCCCCTCCCCTCGGGCGAAGAGAGGCCTGCGCTTGAAGTTTTTGAGCTCATGCGTGAGTACAACATGGGTGATGAAGACGAGGCCGGTGATGATGCCACCTCCAAGGCTGTTGAAGAGGGCGTTGCGAATGCCTGATTTGTACTTGAACAATTTTTTTTCCTTGAACAATGCTTGTGTAACCCTATTATTTAGCTTCCTGCTTCGGCCATGATGTAAAAAACAATTACTCTTTTTTGAATGGATGCTTCCTTTGCCTTCGTCTTTCTTTATTCTCTTATCCGTGTATTTAGCTTTTTTTTGAATTGGTTGTGTTGCATGAATGAGTTGTGAATCCTCCTCCACTCTGTCCGGGGGCCGATAGTTTAGGACTTAGGGAAATTCAGACACGTACTAAAAGCGTAGGCCTTCGGTATTGCCTTACGTGCTGGGGGCCCTTAAGTCGTGGACTTAGAAACATATTCGATCAATCCGTAAACCAACTAGTAGCCTTCTGTGATGGATGACGTCCCCCCCGGTAGTTGTTGAGATGCCAGTGGCTGCGGGGTTGTGGACTTAGCAAATTCCTAAGTCACTTGTCGGATAAGAGCCTTCAGCATTGACTTATCTATCGGGAGATTTTAAAATGTGGACTTAGCCAGTTTTAGCCCCATTCGTAGAATAGGAGCCTTCAGTGTTGGCTGATGTGCCGGAGGCTTCCAAACCGTGAACTTAACCAAATTTAGCCCATTTGTAGAATAGGAGCCTTCAGTGTTGGCTGATGTGCCGGAGGCTTCCAAAACGTGGACTTAGCCAAATTTAGCCCATTGTAAAATAAGAGCCTTCAGTATTTGTTGAGATGCCGGAGGCTGTAGTAGAGTGGACTTAGCCAATTTCAAACTCATTCGTAGAATAGGAGCCTTCAGTGTTGGCTGATGTGCCAGAGGCTGTAGTAGAGTGGACTTAGCCAATTTCAAACTCATTCGTAGAATAAGAGCCTTCGGTGTTGGCTGATGTGCCGGAGGCTTCCAAAGTGTGGACTTCACCAATTTTCTCATCGATTTGCTCGCCGAGTCTACTCCCCCTCACGCCCCTTTTTTTTGGAAAGGTGGGGGAGGCTTCAAGAAACTTGGTTTCTTGGAAAGACTTGGTCTATTTGGGAGGCAACGGTGTGAGCCGCTGGTCTACTTGGTCTATCCGGAGGCACTTGATGCCTTCCGGAACCGATAGGTGGTGCCTTCCGTATAGGGGCGTCCTCGAGGGGAACGACTTTATTCTTAGTGTAATGTTGTGGGTGTTTACTCAAAACAATTGGTGTTATGTCCAACCATTTGTCTCTGGTACTTGGTACCGAGGGCTTCAACAAAAAACACTTGGTGTTTTTCTTTCTTCTAATTGTAGTTTGATCCGGAGATTCATCCTCGGTACTTGGTATCGAGGGCTTGTGTTTGCCTTTTAGAATGGAACACTTTATTTATCGTGAAATAAGGCCTTGGGTCGGGGGCTTGTCTGAGGTCTTGGCCACTCGGACAAGCTGTTACTGATAGAATTTTACCAAATGATGTACATTCCAATGCCTAGGGACCTCGGTCCCATTGGTGTGTCGCAGTTTGTAAGTCCTCGACTTTATGATGGCCGTCACAATGTAGGGACCTTCGAATTTTGGTGCTAGCTTTCCACCCTCGGCTTGCTTCCCTTCTTCTTAGGACGTAGTCCCCCACTTGAAATTCTCTGGAGCTGACATTGGAATCAATATATCCCTTCACCTGGCGCCTATAGTTCTCAGCCCTTAGGAAAGCTTGCTCTCTACGTTCAGAGATGAGGTGGAGGTCGAGGGCCATGTTTTCCTCATTGCCTTCGGCCTCGTATTGGTCTACTCTCCTAGTCGGGAGGGTCACTTCTGTAGGTGCCTTTGCTTTGAACCCATAGCATAGGGTGAAAGGGGTCTTGCCTGTTTCCCTTCGAGGTTTGGTGCGGTAGGCCCACAAGATATTGTGCAATTCTTCGACCAGCCTCCGCCTTCGGCTTCTAGTTTTTTCTTCAAGCCATCCAGTATTGTGCGGTTGGTGTTTTCAACTTGACAGTTGCCTTCTGGATAGGCTACCAAAGAAAAGGTATGTTTTATTCCCCACGCCTCCAGGAGATCACAGAAGGGGGTTGCTTCAAACTGAGTTCCGTTGTCGGAGACGATCTGCTGGGGGACGCCAAACCTAGTGAGGATATTCTTTAGTACAAAACGGCGGCAGCGGGCTTCTATGATACGGGCGAGGGCTTCAGCCTCCACCCACTTGGTGAAATAATCAATGGCCACTATTATGTATCTGTTGTTTGAGGTACCCCTCAACAATGGACCTACTAGGTCAATGCCCCATGTTGAGAAGGGTATCGCCGTGCTGACGGGAGTGTAATTCACTGCGGGCCTACCCGGAACCTTCTGGAAGTGTTGACAAGTGCTGCATCTTCGGGCGAGGTCTGCGCAATCCCGGGCCATGGTGGG
Source organism: Cuscuta europaea (assembly GCA_945859875.1). Classification (NCBI taxonomy): domain Eukaryota; kingdom Viridiplantae; phylum Streptophyta; class Magnoliopsida; order Solanales; family Convolvulaceae; genus Cuscuta; species Cuscuta europaea. The sequence goes on along the minus strand of CAMAPE010000046.1, from coordinate 6,241,891 downwards.
CCAGAAGTATCCTTGGATAATCAGCCATCGGGACATTAAGAAGGGTCCCTGGTGGGATGAGCAGGTGCCACTGTGTACCTCCTCCACAGCGACTTGGGCCTCTTCTTCGTGGAGGCATCTGAGTTAGGTGCCATTGTATGACCGCTTGTAGAGTTTTCCGTTTTCGAGGACGTAGCTACGAGCCCTCAGCTTGGCTAACTTCTTATGGTTTTCGTCCTCGCACAATTGCCTCGTTGTAATGAAGTTGGCGATGTCTGAGATCTAGTTCTGCGGTGTAACACCCCGGCCCCACAGGCCCCGAGGTAGTTACTTCTGACCTCCAGTACTGTCCTCACAAACCGCCACTAGCCTTTTCCGCGCACTTTGTCCTCACTTGTGCGCACCCTGAGAAACTTCCCAGGGGGTCACCCATCCCAAGACTACTCCCGTGCAAGCACGCTTAACTTTGGAGTTCTTGGCTAATGAGCTCCCTTAAAAGGAGATGCACCTTGTTGGTATGAGTAGTACTATTAATCCGCTTAATTTAATCTCGGGTATTACAATCACCCCCACTTAGGATCGCAACGTCCTCGTTGCGCCCTTAAACCAATCTCAATCAAACCCCAGAATCTTGCCCCGCTAAGTGCCCGCCCAATATCCAACGGATCAACACACTGTCGCAGGGTTGCTCTGATACCATTTGTAACACCCCGACCCCGCAGGCCCCGAGGTAGTCACTTTTGACCTCTAGTACTGTCCTCACAAACCGCCACTAGCCTTTTCCGCGCACTTTGTCCTCACTCGTGCATGCCCTGAGAAGCTTCCCAGGGGGTCACCCATCCCAAGACTACTCCCGTGCAAGCACGCTTAAGTTTGGAGTTCTTGGCTAAAGAGCTCCCTTAAAAGGAGATTCACCTTGTTGGTATGAGTAGTACTATTAATCCGCTTAAATTAATCTCGGGTATTACATGCAGCCTTTGGTGTATATCCATGATGGGGCTGGCATGTATGCTGTAGAGACTGAGTTCCTTTATCCTCGCAATCTTGGATAAATGTTCTGGCGATTCATCTGAAAGCTTGGATAAGATGTCGACCTCGGAATTTTGAGCCCTCGATATCTGAGTGATAGAATGTGCTTCAAATACCTTGATCAATTCTTTGGCGGCCTCCCTGTATTGCTTCATTCTTCCCTCCTTTGCTTCATACTTGCCGGAGATTTGGCCGACCACTAGCTTGGAATCGCACTTTACGTGGATCATCCTTGCTTTGAGGTTCCCCGCCAGCCGAAGGCCACAAAGGAGGGCCTCGTATCCCGCTTCGTTGTTGGAGACCTTGAAGGAGAAGCGAATTGCATAATAGGCGTGGAAGCCTTCGGGTGTGATAAGGACCACACCCCTCCACATCTTTGGTTGCTGAGGATCCGTCTGCGTAGAGGGTCCACCCCTCGTCCCCCGGTGCCTAGGGCTCTTCCACCGCTGTTGCTCTTGCTGTGCATTCCGTCACGAAGTCGGCCAGGGCTTGGCCCTTTATGACGAGCCTCAGATGAATGTCTATGTTGTATTGGCTTAGGAAGATGACCCATTTTACCATTCTGGAGGAATTGATAGGGCTCCGCATCAATGCGCCGAGGGGTTGATGAGTGAGGACCTGCACCGGATTGGCTTGGAAATAATGACCCAGTTTTTTGACGGTCCAGACGATAGCTAGTACTGTCTTCTCCACGGGGGTGTACCTGAGTTCTGCTTCTCGGAGGGTCTTGCTCACATAGAAGATGACGTGCTCAATTCCGTCCTCCTCCTGGATGAGGACTGAGCTGATCGCGGCGGGACTGACGCTTAGGTAGAGATATAACGTCTCTCTGACCTTAGGCTTTGAAAGCAGCAAAGGTGATTGCAGGTATTGCTTCAACTCGTCGAAGGCTACCTGGCATTCCACAGTCCATTGGAAACCGGCAATCTTTCTCAATATTTGGGAGAAGGGAAGGGACCTCTCTGCTGATTTGGATAGGAAACTGTTGAGAGCTGCCAAACGGCGTGTCAACCTCTGAACCTCTTTCACGTTGCGTGGGGGCTCCATGTTGATGATGGCCTGGATTTTCTAAGGGTTGGCCTCAATACCCCTTCGGCTCATCATGTAGCCTAAGAATTTCCCTCCTTGCACGCCGAAGGTGCACTTCTTTGCGTTCAGCCGAAGGTTGAACTTCTGCATGATGGCAAAAATTTCCCGTAGGTCGTCGGCGTGACTTGTGGATTCCTTGCTCTTGACGATCATGTCGTCAACGTATGCCTCCATTGTACGCCCCAATACGGCCTGAAAAACTCTTGCCACCATCCTTGTGTAAGTGGCGCCAGAGTTCTTGAAGCCGAAGGCCATGACTAGGTAGCAGAAGATACCTTCGGGTGTCATGAAAACTGTCTTTTCCGCGTCTTCTTCGTGCACATGAATTTGGTGGTATCCGCGGAATGCGTCGAGGAACGACATGATCTCATAGTCTGCTGTTTCATCCACCAATTGATCGATGTTAGGTAGAGGGAAAGGGTCCATAGGACAGGCTTTGTTGAGGTCCGTGTAGTCCACACACATCCGGAAAGTGGGTGGCTTCTGTGCGATGACGACATTGGCAAACCACGAGGGATATTTCACCTCCCGGATATGTTTGATGGCTAGGAGCATGGTGACCTCTTCTTTTACAAAGTCCCTCCTTTCAGCTGAAAGGTACCTCTTCTTCTGCTTAACCGGTATCACCGAAGGGTCCACCGCCAGGCGGTGAGTGATCACCCTCCGGTGTATTCCCAGCATGTCCTCCGCCCCCATGCAAAAACGATGGCGTAGGCGCGGAGGACCTTGGTGATGCTGGCCTTCAGTTCTTCTGGGAGCTTGGCTCCTATCTTCACGACTCTCTCCGGCTTGGCCGGATCGAGCGCAAAGTCTTCAACTTCCTCTGCCGGCTCTTCCCTCGACCGTTTCTCTTCATCTTCCACCGTTCCGATGATGGTATCCATGCAGAACTCGGCTTTACTAACCTTCTTTGTTATCTGGAGGTAGCATGCACGCGAGAGCTTCTGGTTCCCCTTGAGTATCCGACGCCCCCTCGGCCGGAAACTTAAGGCATAGATGCTTCATGGATATTATCACCTCCAAGTCCTCGAGGGCAGGGCGTCCGAGGATGATGTTGTGAGCACTATCGAGGTTGACGAAGACGAACTCCACTTCGAGCTTGACCCTATGGAGCCCGTCGCCGAAGAGTACCATGAGGGATATTATCCCTTCGGAATCAATGGTGTCCCCGGTGAAAATGGATAGAGGGGTCCGGATGGGCCGAAGGTATTCCCACTTCAGGTGCAGCTCCTTGAATGTGATGAGGTACATTACGTTGACGGAGCTGCCAGTGTCAACGTAAGTTCTGTGGATGATGGTATCGTTGATCTCGCTTTGGATCACGAGTGCGTCCCTATGAGGAAAGGAGCCCGGGGGGAGATCCGCGTTATTGGACATTATGGGCTCTTCCCTTAACCGCTTGCTGGGGGGCATATGATTAACTTCCCCCACATAAAGGGATTGTGCCCACTTATTTCTTTGGCTCGCGGAGTCTCCTCCGGTATTGCCGCCGGTGATCATGTTGATGTGGCGCTTTTTCTCCTGAGGGTGCTGGTATCCCTCTTCTTCACTCAGGTTCCCAATCTCCCGCTTCTTACCATTCGGATCTTCGAGAGGTATGGTGTTTGGGTTGATCCAGGCGTTTGCTTTCGTATGGGGCCCTTGGTGGGGGGAACCCATGACGAACTAGGACAGATGGCCCCTCTCTATCAATTTCTCGATGGCAGCCTTCAGCTGGTGGCAGTCATCGGTCCGATGCCCCGGGTGACGGTGGAAGCGGCGGTATGGTTTGTTGGGATTGATGGTGTATACTTCCTGAGTTGCCCTAGAATCTCGCTCCACTAGCCCCCTTTCCTCGGCGTAGTCCAGGATGACGCTGATGGGATGCGTCACGGGGGTCCGAGGGTGTTCTAAAATCGTGGGCTATGCCCAGGCCCTCAAATTGTTTTTGTAACCTCCCCCAGACTTGGCTTGGCCATGTCGGGGGCAGTCACCAAAGGGAGCCTGTATCTTTGCCGGATGAGTAGGAGCCCCCAGATTCCGCTGGTTCTTGCCTTCTGGTTTGTGGGGTTGATCAGGCTTTTGACGATATTTGTCTACCTCCTCGGCTTCCGCATACACATCTCCCCGCTGAAGGGCACTTATGTAGTCACGAGGTGGTTCAGTGATGAAGCTCCATGAGAAGTTCCCGTAACGGAGGACCGTCTGTAAGAGAGCCATTGGAGTCATGTCATCGGCGCCGTCGACTTTGTCCGTCTCTTGCCTCCAGTGTTCCAGGAAATCCCGGAGGGTCTCCTCCTTCTGTTGCCTTATTGTTAGCAAATGGGAGAAATGCTTCTTTGACTGGTGATGGAGTATACAGCCCGGGGACCCCCGACCCACATACTTCCACAACCATAATCAGGCCCAACAGGCCCCATGGGCCAAGCCCAGCAAAATGAAGCGCTAAGCAGCCCACAATACGCAAGGGGGTGCCTTCGGCCCCTTGACCGAAGGCCATCGTTGACAGGGTTAAGGTGAGAAACATCACAGGAGAACAAGGCTTGAAAACCAACCCTTCGGCATATACAGCCCTCGGTGTTGGGAGGCCCCCGGTTAGAAGTGCCTTCGGCCAACACCCTTCAGCCGAAGGCACTTCCCTCGAGAGAATATCATCTCCACATGCGCCTGAATCACCGTACCAAGTACAACATCGCATCCAACCACCGCATTTAATGCGGGCACATGCAAATGTCGGTGCCACCCCAATTGAGGTGACTCCTCGACCACCAGATTATTGACACGTGTCCCTATCTAGCATTTATTGCTGCTATATATAGAAGCTCATTTCCCCATTGTAAATCATCACAAATTCACATACTGAATACATATTCTCTCTCTACTTATTGCTCTGACTTCTCTCTAGTTATTCCCCGAAATAACCCCTTGGATAAGCTACCCCCGGGTACACTATCCATCATTTGGTGCTCTCGTTGAGAGGTCGAACAATCAAGTAAGAAACCCTCCCTTCAGCTCAAAACACCTACCAAAATGTGAAGAACCACTCGTTCCCAGTCCAAGACCCTTGAGGACAACAACCTGGCCCTCGGCGAAGTCGACGCCCCTGGAGCCTCCAACAAGGCTCCCGAGGGTGGAGTCATCACTGGGTTGGAACATGCTGCTGTGGACCTGTGCCTTCAGCTCCAGCAAAATGCTCCTAATGCCCGCCTTGGCATCGAAACCCGAAGGAGGGACCGAAGCGAAAATCAAGTGAGCCCTGTGGTCCTCACTATTGGCGTACAGTCGGCATTTTCTGCCTTCATCCAAACTCTCACCCAGAATCTAGGTGCCTTCGGCACGCTGGTACCACTTCAACCGCAGGTCGTGGAGAACGCCATTCCTCCCCCACCTCCGCCTCCCTTCGTGAACCCTATCTTTCGGCTGCGGAACAATGAAGGGGTCATGGCCCAAGACACCGCCTCCCAGGAAGTCCAATCCCGGGACCAACGCGGTGTGAACAAAGAGAGACCTCGGACCTCCGCCCTCAAGAGGCTTGGAGGGATGCAGGATCGCCGAAGGGTCCAAGAACGCCTCGGTGGTAAGGCACTCCAAAGACCTCAAGAAAGCGGGGGTCGGTATCGAGGGCAGACGAGAGGCGCCCCCCTCAGGACAAAGGAAAGGCACCACTCCATGCCAACGACGCCAGACACCAAATTAATCAGGCCCAGTCGGCTCGTGTACAATCACAGGGGGCGGAGGCCCTCCCGAAGGATCATAGGGACGAAATTATTGAGGCTCTCCAACGCCACCTTGATGAAATGGAGGCCCGCCAAGCGCACACGACCGCCTCCGTTTCGTAAGCGGACCCCAAATACGGCACCATGCTGTCCGAAATGGAGGAGATGCAGAAGAAATTTGTCGAGGGCTCTGGGGAACCCGTCATCCAATTCCGCACTAGGACGCCATTCACCCCAAGGGTGTTGGCGGCCCAGATTCCGGGAAAATACCGGGGGCAACCCATCAAGCCTTATGAAGGAAAGACTGACCCCCAGGAGCACTACAGCAGATACCAGAACAACATAATGATGATGGGGGCATCAGATGAATATTTGTGTCGTTGGTTCCTCTCCACTCTGGAGGTCCTGGCATATGAATGGTTCAACCGATTACCTGAGGGAAACATTGACTCTTGGCAAGAACTAGCCCAACGCTTCTTGACACAATTTGCAGGAAGGCACAGATCCAAAAAGAACTTCTCCCACCTACTCACAGTGAGGCAACAAAAAGAGGAGACCCTTCGGGATTTCCTTGAGTGCTGGAGGCTAGAGACGGACAAGGTCGACGGCGCCGATGATAGGACCCTTATGACTCTCCTGCAGACGGTCCTCCGTACCGACAACTTCTTCAGGAGCCTTATTATTGAACCTCCACACAACTATATAAAGGTCCTCCAACGAGGAGATCGATACGCGGAGGCCGAGGAGGTGGAAAGGTCCCATCCAAACCCTGAACAACAACGCCCCCGGGTAGGATGATAGGAAGAACTGGGGGGCGGGGGGCTCCATTCCATCAATCCAAAGGCCCGGCCCCCTCGGGTGATCGCCCCCAGCACAGCTAATCCAAGCATGGGGGAGGTTACAAAAACAACCCGAAGGCCTGGGCGCAGCTTGTTCTCTTGGAGCACCCTCGGACACCCCTGACACACCCCGTCAGCGTCATCCTTGATTTCACTGAGGAGAGGGGCCTCGTGGAACGAGATTCTCGCGCACCCCCAGATATATATGCCATCAACCCCAATGAACCTTACTGTCGTTTTCATCGCCACCAAGGGCATAGAACCGACGACTGCCATCAGTTGAAGACGCCCATCGAGAGGTTGATACAGGCGGGACATCTGTCCCAATTTTTAAGGGGCCTCCAGCATCAGGGGCCCCCTCGAGGGCCACAGGCGAAGGCAAACGCCTGGATCAATCCGAACACTATCCCCCTTGGTAACCTGAACGGAAAGAAGAGGGAGATTGGGAACCTTGATGAGGAAGAAGGGTACGACCAGTGCCAAGACAAGAAGCGCTACATCCACATGATCACTGGCAGCAACATGGGGGAGACTCCACTAGCCAAAGGAAGAAATGGGCGCAGGCCCTTTACGTAGGGGAAGTCACTCATATGCCCCCCGTAAAGCGGTTGAGAGAGAAGCCCATCATGTTTACCAACGCCGATCTCCCCCCGGTTTCCTCCCCTCACAGGGATGCGCTAGTGATCCAGAGCGAGATCAATAATACCATTGTCCACAGAACTTACGTTGACATAGACAGCTCCGTCAACGTAATGCACCTTAGCACATTCAAGGAGCTGCTCCCGGAGAGGGAGTCCCTTCGGCCTATGCGGACCCCTCTGTCCGGAGATACAATAGATTCCGAGGGGGTAATAACCCTCTCGGTACTCTTCGGAGACAGGCTCTATAGAGCCAAGATCGAGGTGGAGTTTGTCGTCGTCAACATCGAATGCGCCCACAACATCATCCTCGGCCGTCCAGCCCTCGAAGACCTGGAGGCCGTCATTTCCATGAAGCACCTATGCCTCAAGTTCCCTGCTGAAGGGGGCATCGGGTACTCAAGGGGGAACCAAATGCTCGCATGCACCTGCTACCTCCAAATAACGAAGGTTAGTAAAACCGAGTTCCGTGTGGACACCATCACCAGGACTGTAGAGGAAGAAGAGAAGAGGCCGAGGGCATAACCAACCGAAGAGGTAGAAGACTTTGCGCTCGATCCGCCCAAGCCGGAGAGAGTCGTGAAGATAGGAGCCCAGCTCCCTAAAGATTTGAAGACCAGCATCACATATGTCCTCCACGCCTGCTCCATTGTTTTTGCATGGGGGCTGGAGGACATGCCATGAATCAGCCGAAGGGTAATCACTCACCGCCTGTCGGTGGACCCTTCTTCCAAACCCGTGCAACAAAGAAGAAGGCCCCTCTTGGCCGAAAGGAGAGATTTTGTAAAGAAAGAGGTCACCATGCTCCTTTCTATCAGACACATCAAGGAGGTAAAATACCCTTCATGGATGGCCAACGTGGTCCTCGCACAAAAGCCACCCACCTTCCGCATGTGCGTGGACTACACGGATCTGAATAAGACGTGTCCCGTGGACTCTTTCTCGCTGCCAAATATTGACCAACTGGTGGACGAGACAACTGGATTTGAAATCATGTCAATCCTCGACGCCTTCCACGGATATCACCAAATCTTCATGCACGAGGAAGACGCTGAAAAAACAGCCTTCATGACACCCGAAGGCATCTTCTGCTATTTGGTAATGGCCTTCGGCCTAAAAAATTCAGGCGCCACCTACACCCGGATGGTGGCCAGGGTCTTTCAAGCCATCCAAGGGTGCACTATGGAGGCCTATGTTGACGACATGATCATCAAAAGCAAACAATCATCGAGCCATGCTGACGACCTCCGGGAAATTTTCGCCATCATGCAAAAGTTTAACCTTCGTCTAAACCCGAAGACATGCACTTTCGGAGTGGCAGGAGGCAAATTCCTGTGCTATATGGTGAGCCGAAGGGGCATCGAGGCTAACCCCGAAAAAATCCATGCCATCATCAACATGGAGCCCCACGCAATGTGAAGGAAGTCCAAAGGCTGACGGGCAGCCTGACAGCCCTCAACCACTTCTTATCCAAATCGGCAGAGAAATCCATTCCCTTCTTCCAGATCATGAGGAAGACCGTCGGCTTCCAATGGACATCAGAATGCCAGGAGGCTTTAGACGAATTAAAGCGGTACTTATCTTCACCCCCTGTGCTCTCCAAACCCAAGGTGGGGGAAACTCTCTACCTTTACCTCGGCATTAGCCCTGCTGCCATCAGCTCAATGCTAATCCGGGAGGAAGACGACATCCAACATGCCATCTTCTATGTTAGCAAGACTCTCAGGGAGGTGGAACTCAGGTATTCTCCTATGGAAAAGACGGTACTGGCCATCATTTGGACCGTCAAGAAACTGGGTCATTACTTCCAAGCCCATCCGGTCCAAGTCCTCACACACAAACCCCTCAGCGTTTTGATGAGGAGCTCCACCAGCTCCTCCCAAATGGTAAAATGGGCTATCTTCCTTAGCCAGTACAACATTGACATCCGTTCGAGGCCTACCATAAAGGGCCAAGCCCTGGCGGACTTCGTGAAGGAATGCACGACAAGATCAGCAGTGGATGAGGAGCCCTCGGCACCCTTGGATGAATGGTGGACCCTTTATACCAATGGCTCCTCTGCCACCAAAGCATGCAGGGGAGGGGTAGTTCTCATTACGCCCGAAGGCTTCCACGCCTACTACGCCATTCGCTTCTCCTTCAAAGTTTCCAACAATGAGGCGGAATATGAGGCCCTCCTCTGTGGCCTTCGGCTGGCAGCTAACATGAGGGCCAGACAGATCTATGTGAAGTGCGACTCCAAGGTAGTCGTCCCCCAAGGGGAGGCGGACAACAGACTATGTCTCGGGCCGAGGAAACGACCCTCGATCCCCTCAGAACCCGGAAGGTTAATCCCGAGGGGGGATCCAACGGTGTATACCATTGCCTCCCCATAGGCCAAGCCTTACCAAGAAACTAAGTTTCTTGAAGTCTTCCCTTTACTATCTCCAAAATGGGGGGGGGGGGGGTGAAGGGGAGTAGGCTCAACGAGCAATATGCCTAAGTAAAAAATTCTACTCATCCCTCATATTGCCGAAGGCATCTACTCTATATATGGGGCTTAAGTCCCAAAATCCACATTCCTAAGTCACACCCCGAAGGCTCCTGTTGTACATCGTTCTACATCTCAGCATACACCGAAGGCATCTGCCTTCATGTTTCGAACTAAAATCATCTAAGCCTACAGTTTGAAAGGCAAAGCCGAGGGCTCCCATTGAAATATATTGGACTCAAGAATTTCCCAAGTCCACACTTTGGAAACCCACCGAAGCCGAAGGTTCATATGCCCAACAAAGATCGAGGGCACCTACTGCACATTACCGGAGGCAGGTGCTCACAGACAGGATCTCAACATCTTCTAAGTCCACACTCCAATAGCCTCCGGCACTACTATCAGCTCCGGAAGCTCCTTTTCTACAAATGGGCCAAAAGTCAACTAACTCCACATTCCTACAGAGGGCTACTAGATGCAAAGTCATAGAAAATTTTCTAAGTCCATGAGTTAAGGGTCCCCCGGCACCACCATACTATGCTAAAGGAAACTTTTCCTAAGGCTATCACAAGCCGAGGGCGTATTCATGGCATTACCCAAAAAATTTGGCTAAGTCCACAACACCGGTTCCCCGTGGATAGACGATGAAGGCTAGCTATTCCCTACAGCTAGAAGAATGATGTCCACCGAGGGCTATATGTAAACAACACTTAGAAAATTTTTCTAAGTCCTAAGTTTTTAGCACTCGGATGACTCATGCCATCCACTCAAAATCGAGAGGCAGCACCAACCAAGGACCCAGTGGTAAGCATTGCTTAGAAAATTTTCTAAGTCCATGAGTTAAGGCCCCCCCCGACACCACAACACTTTGCTAAGGGGAAATTCAACCGAAGGCCTGGTGATGCACATCATTTGGAAAGTTTTCTAAGTCCTAAATATTTCCCCCCCGATCAATTCATGGTGTAAACATACATTCATACAACTACAGAAAAGGCATAAAGGAAAATGAAGGCATTCATTCATCAGAAGAGAAGAAGGGAATAAAATTCAGTCATCAAATGCCAGAGGGCATGCATTCATCCATTCACAAAAGTAAACTAAATTGTTTGTTACATTAAGGCCAAAGCCGAAAGATACAAGATATTATTATACTCAACATCGTTCAAAAGAGTTATTACAAGCACGATCAGGGGTCGACTTTTCCAGCAGCAACCTCTTCGGCAGGTTTGGAAGTGGCACCCCCTCCGGCTTCTTCTTCATCCTCGGCCTCCTTCATCAGCTCAGAATCTTCTAAGTCTGGCCTCTCTTCATCCGAGGGGAGGGGAACGCGAACATCTGGTTGAAGAGGGGGATGGCCATAGGCGGCGGGATCAAAATCCTTCGGCTCCACCCCATAGTGCCGGGCCAGCCTCCTATATATGAGGGCCTGAGTAAAGTACTCGCCCCCATCATAGTATTCCTTGCCCTTCCGGGCCAGCCACTCTACCCCGGGGCCGCCGCACCACTCATCAACAGATGCCTCCACAACCGAGACCAGCCACTATTTGCGCCCCTCAGCTCTCCAGCCCTCGGCAACAAAGGCGCTTATGGCTTCCTCCTGAGCGACGGAAACCGCTTTGTTCTTGGCCTCCTCAGCCTCCTCGGTGGCTTTCTTGGCAGCCTTAGCAGCAGCCCTCTCGGCTTCGGCCTTGCCCTTATTGGCGGCCTCCAGCTGCAGCCCCATCTTCCGAAGGGATTCCTCCAACTCTGCCATCTGCCTCACGACGTCGGCGTTGTTGTGGACAAGCTTCTTCAACTGCTCATCTTTTTGCGCTTTCTCAAGACGCAACGATTTCCCCCTCCGGGCTTGTTCACCGAGGGCGATGCAGGCTTGTAAACGACGGACAAAATGAGTAAGGACACTATGCAAAAATGTTCTAAAACAAAAAACGAAAAAAAAGAAAGGGAAAAGGACTTACATTATGAGAAGATCGGAGGATCTTGTTCTCGAGGGCCTCATCATCATAGGTGCTGAGAGCCGCCCTATCCATCTCTGAAGTGATGCCCCCCAGGAACGCCTTCAGATCAACTCTGTCGTGCATCACGGTGGTTCCTCTGACGAGGGAGAATTGTATGGTCTCCTAAGGGAAGTCTCCCACGGGGGTTGGATGGAGCCCTCGATGCCACAATCAGGGGAGAGGGGGACGAATGCTCGTCCACAACAAGGACCGGGGGAGTCTTCTTCCCGACCTCTGCCTTCTTTGGCTTTTTGCCGGCGGGAACAACCTCTTTGCCGTCTGCCTTCCTCTTTACAGCGGCAACCGCAGCATCAGCATGGACGGCCGAGGGCTCGCCGCCCTTCGGGAAGAACTCGTCGATGGGCTTTTGCGCACCGCCTCCCTCCTCTTCGGCTCCTTGGGCGATTTTTTCTTCAGACCGGCGAAGCCTTTCACGTTCATTTTGGCACCTGCAAAACAACACAAATAAGTGAGGCCGAGGGGTCAAGACAAGGACAAAAGTTAAACTACAAAAATTCTAAGTGCAAAAAATGGAGCCCCCGGGAACTACCTTATGTGCCCTCGAAGGCTACATCGTGGACATGGAACCTCTCGTCTGATTCCCCCAGGAAACGGTAGCACCGAAATCCAAGGAGATACAAGTCATCCTCCAGTGTGGACTCCTTGATTGTCACATGCTTGTCCCGCCCCTCCGGGATCTTGGCAAGCTTTTTACCGTCTTTCTCGAGGGCGACACTCCCCACTCTCGAGTGCCGTCTGAAACGATCACGCAATTCCCTCGGGAATGGGTTCTCGGCCAACCTAACGTAGCAAAAGCGGTCCTTCCAGCCCTTGTGCGACGAGGGCGCCTCATTAAACAGCCTCCACTTGGCGATCTGTTGTAGATTTGCGAACCCCTCGACATTTTTGTGTGGCCTCCCCGACATAGGTTGAAGCTCTGGAAAAATAAATCAAGGCTGGGAGCCACCCCCGGGACCGGCAGACGTGCAAGAATCTGGCAATATAAGAGTGACTATTAGGATTCAACTGGCAAGGGGCCAAGCCTACGTACCGGAGATACTCAAGGAGGAAGGGATGTAGAGGGAACCGGAGGCCCATAGTAACCGATAGCACGTGAATAGCAATGCACCCCTCAGGAGCCCGGGAAAGTACATCATCGGGTCCTGGTTCTACCACAGTTGCTGAAGGCCCAACGTGCAGCAGGGTGACGTAACATTCGGCCCCATCGGCCCTCGAATTCAGCTCGAGGGCGGCGGTGTTCAAAAACGAGTATCCCTTAGAGATCCCGATGGGTTTCCCAAGATCAGCAACCCTCCCCTTCTTCTTCGGGGCCCCCATCTTCTTCTTGATCTTCTTTCTCGGGGCCACGTGGTTGGGAAGTGCTGGCCTCACCCGCGTTGCGTGGGGGAAAAACAGCGATGGTGACCTTCTGCCGCTCCTTTTCCTCCTCCTCCTCGGCAGCCTGCACAGCGAGGGCAAGCTCCTCATCCTCTATCACCTGCTTGAAGTCCGCAGCTTCGACTTTGGCCACCAGATTCTTCTGCATCTCCGCTACAACCACTGAGTCATTGTCAGACGAGGGCTCCACACTCGTTGACCCTTCTTCCGACCAGGTCTCGGCCTGGACCGATGGCTCTCCGGAAATATCTTGAGAGTCAGAAGCGGACGACATCCTTCAGAAGATCGTGGGGGGAAAGAATCGAGAAAGGAAGGAAATTTTCCTAAGGATCACTAACACTAGATCTAAAGGCTGAAAAGTAAAATATGATAGGATACCCAAGAACAGAGGAGAAACTGGCCTTAGAAGTTTGGTTTCGATCGAACTATGCTTTCTCTCTCTAGAAACAATTGGCCAGAGCTTCGTTAAGCACATGAATCACGCAAGGCCTGGCACTCAGGCCTTGGGGTATTTATAGGTGCCCCTTTTCGGGCCTGGGCCGAGATTTGGGTCCCCGGTTAGAAAAATCATCATTACGACCGTCGCCTCAACCAACCGGTGACACCCACCCAGAGGCAACCAGCGGGTACGCACCACGTGGACGCCTTCTCCAACAGTCATATCCCAACGACTATATTTCAAACGGCCACCTTCAGCTAGCACCCTTCGGGCAAAAACAACAAAAATAGTCAGCCCTCAATGCAAACCAAGGAACCCCTCGGGACCCCTTTGCCCCAGTGTGAACTCAGGGAACCCTCAGTGCAACACAGAAACTATCACCTACATTCATCACGCCCCCAACCCAGAATGATTGAGGGGCGCCCTCGGCATCCCCAAAATATCCACAAGAAGCCTTCAGCCAGTCATCAAGAGAGCCCCCAGATCACGGATAGCTCTCAGCGTTAACATTGCTCTTCAACTCAAACCAAGGGCTCACCTTTTTGATTCATCATTGGGGGAATTCGGTGCACTCTTTTTCGCTCATTAAGATTTTTCCCCACAGGATTTTTCCTAATGAGGTTTTTAACGAGACATCCCCCCAAAATGAAATGAAAAGTGGCAGCCCTCGGCCCTACGCTGAAAACGAGCACCACTCTACTCCTTTTCGCTACATTTCATGTGCCTCAAGGAGTGGGGGACTCGATAACCCCCTCGGGAAAACCACAAAATGTTAAAACTCATTAACATGACCCTTCGGGAGTGAGGGACTGCTGTAACACCCCCATTTTCCCCACCCAAATAAAATCACATTTTTAAATGAAACCATCTTTATTATTAAACATATTTAGAGTACAACGGAAGTCTTTAAGGGAAAAATAGGTGTGTCACCGCCACACTCAACCTATACATGATTGAGTGCACATGCTATCCACCATAAGTTCAAATAACAATGAAATAGGTCTTAGGAAAAATTTTATGAATTACATATTTAAACAACGATAATTAATCAAACGTGTGCAACTAGCGGAACACTCGGCCAGCTCTAAATATAAACCGCTATGGAGATTTTCCTGGCTTGGCCGTTACGAGCACTCTTTGCTATGGGTTTTTTGTTTTGCGCCATTACGGGCACCGTCATTGGCCGTTGTTCCCCTTGGTGTGTACGAATAGCGTCGCTTGGTTTGGGGACGATGAGTGTCCCTTTGCATGAGTGGCCGGTGAAGGCGATGTTTCTCTACTCCTGGCCGTTGGTGATTGCACATTGTACCCGTGGCCGAGGAGGCTATTGTGGTCATTCTCCGTTCGAGGACGATGAGTGCCCTTCTTCCTCCGGGTAACCGGTGAAGGTGCTGCTTGCTTTATTTGGCCGTTGTGGCTCTCATTCTGTGTCTTTGGCTGAAGAGTGATGGTTGCAGCTTGGTGTCCATGTTTTGAGGACGATGAGTTCCCATCTTAATTTTTTGGCCGAGTGGAGTATGCAGGCTCAAAGCTGTTGAGTGTGATGTGATCTCAGGTGTTGCATCTTTGGAGGGAATTCTTTCTGCTTACCTTGTTGCGGCCGGTTATGGACGTTGTGGTGCATATCTGATGTTGTAGTTGTGGACTTAGTATATTTTTGGATTTGTTTGACTTTGTCCTGATTTTCAAAGGCCGGTGTAGTCCCCCAGTCCCCCACTACTTTAGGCCGAAGAGTAGGTGAGGGGTGAAGGAGTAAAGGATTTGCCTAGGCCGAAGCGTACTCTTGCGTTCCCCTGAATCCAATTCCTTGGCGATTTCCTGACCAAGGTAACCCTGTGGGAGAACCCTTGGACGCAGGTCGCTTTCAAGAAATTATCATCAGGGTTTTGCAAAAGGCCGGTGGCGTGGGGTTTCTTTTTGCTTTTGCCGTTGTGGCCGTTGAAAGGACCATGCAGTTGACATTCCCCCAAGCCGATATGGGCATATCTTGAGATGTGACCTACCCTTTTGGAGCTATCTGTGTTGAGGCCGATGTAGGCGCGCTTTCTTGACGTGGCCGTTGATTGGTTGGCCGTTGCGGGCGTTGCTTGTTGGTATGTTGGCGATGGGCTGATACTGCGGAAGTGGGCCTGACCCGTCTTCTGACCTGGTGCCAGCCCAATGGGCCTTGAGAGTGGTGGCCGTTCATGTGGCCACTGGGAGGTTGCCACGTGTAGTGACCATTGGGGGGAGGTCTATAAACACCCCTGTTGGAGATATTTTATTGTGAATCAAGTTGGTCATAGATTAGCTTTATATTTAATCCTTGTATTTAAATAGTGCATAAATGAGATAGAAATCAGGCCAAGTGTTAGGCCCATTTAAACAGGCCAAAAGCCTGGTACGCCTAACCTAAACCTCGCCTATAAAAAGGGAGCCGAGGTTTAGGAAAAGGTTGAACGTCGTACTTATTATTCATAGCCTTACGCTTATCATTCTGGTGTACGTTCCACGGTTTATCAAAGAAGGTTTTACGGTGATTCATTCTGTGTTCATCTTTACGTTTAATCTTCCTTGTTAGATCGATTATTCATTGCTGTTACAGAAAAAGGGTCTAACAATTGGTATCAGAGCCGATCGAGAACGATCAGAAGAACTCCTGCAGAATACTCTGTTTTTGTTAACGTAGTTCATTCTGTCGATTTTTTGCTCTGTAATTTTGTTTCTTGTTCAAAAGTTGTAAAAGTTACACCTTTGGAATCGCCTTTTCAAAGCGATCAAAGGGTATACTTCAGTTTGTGTTTTACGCAATTTTAGATTTCGAGATATCTCGAGCTAGGCATCTCGACATCCTACTTCTTCACAGGTTCTACTACGTTTTTCGAGCTCAAAACTTTACCAGAAGATCTCGACATTCAACTCTACAGGAAACTACCTTCAGATTTTGTTTATCTGATTTTTACAGGTTGCAGGATTTCGACATTGAGGATTTCGACATCTAGGATTTCGAGACCTTGATTTCGAGAAAAGGATTCGACATCTGGTCTCGACATTTGGCTTATCAGATTAAGATTTCGAGTAATTAACTTCTCGACATTTCAAATCTCGAGATCAGCATCTCGAAATTTGAAATCTCAAGATCCCTAATCTCGAGATCCTTAATCTCGAGCCCAAATCTCGATACCGGGCCTCCTTTATCGAAATCTGAGATTTCGATATTCAGATCTCGACATCTGATATTTCGAGATTCTGCCTCTGAAAATCTTTTGATCAATTTTCTCGAACGGTCAGTTTAGGACAGCAATGGGTTCAGAATACAATGCACAAGGGAACAGCAGTACCCCTCCTAGCCTCAGGAAGGGAGAATATCAAATGTGGAGGAACAGATTTCTAAACTTCCTCGAGCACAAAGAGAACTCTTCTGCAATGCTCGAATCTTTGCTTGAAGGACCAGCTGAACTCTTGATTTCAGTTGGTGGAGATCCAGAGAACAATCCTCCTATTTTTCCAGAAATAAGGAGAAAAGTGCCGTCAGAATACACAGAAGCTGACAAGCTTAGACTTCGTGGTGACCTTATGGCCAAAACGTATCTCCTTCAAGCAATACCAAATGAAGTTTATGTTCTCATTGATAGCATGCAGACAGCTAAGGAAATGTGGGATGAAATAGAGAAGCTGCTACAAGGCACAAGCATCAGCCTCAAAACAAAGAAGACTACGATTCTCATCGCTTATGACTCCTTCAAAGCAGGTCCAGGAGAACCATTGAATGAAACTTACAACAGACTTGTTCAACTGGTAAATGAACTCAGAAAGATCAAAGTATTCAGGTCCAATCTGGAACTGAATATTAGATTTTTATCCAGCCTGCATCCTGCATGGGAAAAGACAGTGAAGGATGTCAGATCTCGGATAGATTTGGACGAAATTGACCTCTGCACACTCTATGAACATCTGAAGCAATTCGTCAACGAGGTTGCCTGTGCTGAGGATCATCACACCACAAACCCCTTAGCTCTTGTAATGGATGCTCAGCCAAGAAGGACAACCACTTCACTAAAGAAGAAAAAGAAGAAGGTGGTGGTTGAATCAGATGATGATGAGAGTGACGATGACAAATCTGACCTAGAGGCTGAGCTAGCTGACTTACAGAAGAAGATGGCACTGCTGGCCAAAAGATTTGCTAAGAAGAACACCTCCTCCAACAGGCTGAGAACTTCCTCCTCAAACTACAAGCAGAAGAACCAAGATCAAGGATCTTCTAGGAAGGCATCATCAGCAGAAGAAGCTCCTAAATGCTATAATTGCGGCAAGCCTGGACATGTGATCAAAGATTGCCGCCTCCCAAAGAAGAAAGATGCTAACTTCTACAAGCAGAAGATGCTGTGGAATAAGCAGAAAATGCTGATGGTGCAGAAAGAAGAAGAAACCTCTGCCATGATTGCTGAAAATGAGAACTGGGCAGAAGATTCTTCTGAGGAGGAGGAAGAGGAAGACAACTATGCTCTTATGGCAAGTGTGGAGGGAGATGAAATAAAGGGCGATGCTGCGATCCCCGAAAGCAAGTGCTCAACAAGCTCTGTAAGTACCTCCCATACTTCTTTAAATAATCAAATGCAGTCCTTACTTGAAAAGGACAATCTAATCAAAGAACTAAAGGAGAGACTAGACAATAATCATAGAGTTCTGAAACAGAATCTAGATCAAAAGTCTTCCTTAAGTATTCAACTTGAAATTGCAAAAGATCAAGTCAAAAAGGTGTCCTCAGATTTTGAAAGCTTTGAACTTAAGATAGCTGAATTAACTAAGAAATTTGAGGACAGTGAACGGGAAAAAAGCACAGCAAAGGCTGAATGCGATTTTTTGCATAACAAAAGAAGAACGCTTTTAAATAAAGTAAAAGAACTAGAAGATCTAGCTGCTAGAAGAGGTCAATCTGAACAAACTGTTTTTCTGCTTAACAACAAACAAAAGGATGACCGATTCTACAATGCTAAAACAGGACTGGGCATAACCAACCCACGTAATCTTAAGAAAGTTAATTGCCTTCAAATCTATAACAAAGATTACATGGGACTAGGATTTGGCGAGAAAATGTATTTTCGAAGTGATGAAGATTATGCTGAAGCAGAAGAAGAAAAGAGAAAGAAACCAAAACTTGCGATTTCTTGTGATTATCCCTCTGTAAATGAAAAACAACTTTCAGAAGAAAAACCTACTTCCTGCTTTAGTGAATGCCTAGACCCTTATGCTAAAGATATTCCTCACATAGGACACCCTCTAGACCCTCCCCCAAGAGTTGGTATTGCTAAAACTGGTGAGGAACCATGTATTTTTCCCATGGCTCAAAAGCTCAAAAACCTACAAAAAACTCTTGATAACGAGAGAGAGAGAGAGATTTGAAACTGAAAAGAAAGGTTTTGAGCGCAACTGGCAGGAACTTCTTCAAAAATTTAATGATTTGAGTGAGCAGTTTCATGCTAAAACAGACCCTTCTACGACCAAGCCTGACAGCTCACACACCTCACATGAGAAAAACAATGCTTTTAAAGGTTCGTCCAGTCATCTCTCTTCTCCTTTGTTTACAGGGAATGAAGTGAATAAGGAAGGAGAAGAGAAGAATGAGTGGAGGAAAAAGAGGAAGGAAATCGCAGATGGCAAAAATAAAGTTTTTGAGAAAAGTGCCAGCCCCAGATCTAGTTCAATTTTTTACTCAAAAGTTAATTGTAATTATGTCTCTACAAAGCAAACTTCTAGTAGTTCAGTCTTGAGTCCCAAGCTGAATATTTCTGAGACATCTTCTAGACAAAGTTCTATTTTTAATACAAGTGTTGCTTATGGTTATTCTGTTCCAGATCCCCATAATTATGAATGTGATATGAATGTTGTTAAATCTAAGCCTTCCAGAAAGCTTAAACCTGAAAAAGAAACCAAGAAAGGAACTTCTAAGGGAACGTTTTGTATTCCATATATGAAATATGCCCTTAGAGTTCATTCTAGGAAACATGTTAATCGGCTTTCTAAGGAGGAGATTTTCAAAACCAAACTCAAGAAACAACCGTTCAATCACAAAGCACCTGTCTACTCTCCTCCTGAACCTAAAACGAAAAGATGGGTCCCCAAGAAAAGACCCGTCAAAGCTGAAACGGAAAGGTGGGTCCCCAAGATGAGACCTACCAAACCTGAATCGAATAGGTGGGTCCCCAAACGAAGACCCATCCAAACTAAAACTGAAAGGTGGGTTCCAAATTGTAGACCCATCATAACTGAAACTGAAAGGTGGGGTCCAAATCGAAGACCCATCATAACTGCAACTGAAAGGTGGGTCCCCAAACTTAGACCCACAAGGACTAAAATGGAAAGGTGGGTTCACAACATCAGACCCACCAAAATGGAAAGTGCTAGGTGGACTCCAAAAACCAGACACACTGCAAAAGCAGATCTGGCTATTGGAAAGCCCATCAAAGATAGATCTTTTGTTGAAAGAGCAGCTGACCTTGGATCACTGCTCAAAGCAAGATTTAAAAAGGTGTTTCTTGATAATAAGGAAGGACCCACTCCAAGTTGGGTACCTAATCCTATTTGATTGTTTTGCAGGACGGTCATGTGTGGCACTTAGACTCAGGATGCTCAACCCACATGACCGGAATAAAGCACCTTTTGAGCAACTACACCAACTGCTACGGAGGAAATGTCAGATTCGGGAATGACGCCTCATCTCCTATCCTTGGGTATGGGGACGTCATCTGTGCCAGCGTCACAATAAAAGATGTTTCATTCGTCAAAGGGCTCAAACACAACTTACTGAGCATTGGACAATTCTGTGACAGCGGGATGGAAGTAAGGTTCTTTGCAAAACAATGCTGTGTTCTTGACAGCACAGGGAATACATTATTAACGTGTTACAGAACATCAAATCTGTACACTATTGATCTGAAAAGCGTCCAATCCACCACTTCCATCTGTCTGCTGTCCAAAGCTTCAACTGAACAGAACAACCTATGGCACAGATGTCTCTCCCATCTGAACTTCAAACATCTATCAACCTTGTCCTCCAAGAAACTTGTAAAGGGGCTTCCTCTGCTAAAGTCTTCCGCTGAAAATCATTGTAGTGCCTGCAAAATGGGCAAAATGACGCGAAGCTCCCACAAGTCAAAAACCGAACCTTCATCTACTCATCAGTTGCAGCTAATACACATGGATCTGTGTGGACCTATGAGAGTTCAAAGCATCAACGGTCGCAAATACACTCTGGTGATCGTTGATGTCTTCTCTAGGTATACATGGACAAAATTTCTTCGATCAAAAGACGAAGCTGCGGAAAACATTATGACCTTTATCAGAACGATCCAGAAACTGCTACAGCACAGTGTTCGAATTGTAAGAACTGACAATGGTACCGAGTTTAAAAATCAGACTCTCACTGAGTTCTATGAATCACTCGGTATCACTCAGCAATTTGCAGCAGCTAAAACTCCCCAGCAGAACGGAGTTGTTGAGAGAAAGAACAGAACCCTTGTTGAAGCAGCACGCACCATGTTAATTCAATCAAGACTGCCTCACTTCATGTGGGCAGAGGCAATCAATACCGCGTGCTTCACTCAGAACAGAACCTTCATCCACAAGCGCTTCGACAAGACTCCATATGAGATCCTATTCAACAAAACTCCTGATATTTCTTTCCTCAAGGTTTTTGGCTGCAAGTGCTTCATACTCAATGATCGGACAGAGAGAAGTAAGTTGGATCCCAAAGCCAGAGAAGGCGTGTTCATTGGCTACTCACTGCAATCCAAAGCTTACCGAGTCTATCTCAGAGACAAGCGGACTGTCATCGAGAGTGTAAACGTTACATTCTATGAAATGGCAGACTTTGCTATTGAACATCTCCAGACCGATCCATCCACTGCTGTACCAGTAGCTTCTGATAAAGCTGAACCAAACACCGAACACGACGATGTGATTCTCGACTCTCTCTTCAGAAACTTTTACGAGAACTCACAATCTCCACCTCCGACATACACTCCAGAGTCAACATCAACTCCAACAGCAGAGATTCCGCTCCTCACAGGACCAGATGACGTACCATCCACACCCTCAACCCCTCAAACCAATCCCAGAGATGTGGATGATCAAGGTTTTGCCATAAGTCCGGAATCATCTCCACTACACACTACAGCTGCCCCAGAGCCTTCAAACTCATATCAGGACTCAGATCAACCAATAATTACTCCAACTCCTCTAGCTCATGAGAGGAAGTGGACGAGAGCACATCCTGTTGAACAGATAATAGGTGATCCAAGTCAAGGTGTGCGAACAAGATCAGCAACCACAAATGAATGTCACTATGCATGCTTTCTAAGCAAGAATGAACCGTCCAAAGTCTCAGAGGCACTCGCTGATCCAGATTGGGTGATTGCCATGCAAGATGAGCTCAATCAATTTGACATACTAGATGTATGGACACTCGTGCCTAAACCCCCTCAGAAAACCATCATTGGCACAAAATGGGTGTTCAAGAACAAGAAGGACGAAGAAGGCATAGTGATACACAACAAGGCACGACTGGTCGCTAAAGGATATAATCAGCAAGAGGGCATAGACTATGATGAAACATTTGCACCCGTAGCAAGAATTGAAGCAATCCGCCTTTTTCTTGCGTACGCAGCCCACAAGAACTTTACTGTCTTTCAAATGGACGTCAAGACTGCCTTTCTGAATGGAGTCTTGGAAGAAGAAGTCTATGTCGCTCAGCCCGAAGGATTCATAGATCCCAGATATCCCGACCATGTGTACAAGCTAAAGAAAGCTCTGTATGGGTTAAAACAGGCACCAAGAGCTTGGTATGATGCATTAACCGAATTTCTGGTTGATTCAGGTTTCTCAAAAGGGAAGATTGATACCACACTTTTCATCAAGCGACAGAAGTCTGACATCATCCTGATTCAGATCTATGTTGATGACATTATCTTCGCCTCCTCTAATCCACGTCTGTGCAAACACTTTGAGAAACTGATGAAAACCAAGTTCGAGATGAGCATGATGGGAGAACTGAATTTCTTCCTAGGCCTGCAAGTAAGACAACTCTCTGACGGCATTTTCATCAATAAGTCAAAGTATATTCTGGAAATGCTTAAGAGATTCAACATTGATGGCAAATCTTCCATGACGACCCCCATGTCCCCAAATAACAAACTGGACTCAGACCCCTCCGGGAAGCAAGTTGATGCTACAAACTACAGGGCCATCATTGGATCTTTGCTATATCTCACGTCAAGCAGACCTGACATTGTCTTCTCCACATGCTTATGTGCACGCTTTCAGGCAAATCCGAAGGAATCCCATCTGACCGCTGTTCGAAGAATTCTGAGATATCTCAAAGGCACTGTGAATCTAGGCCTTTGGTATCCCAAGCACTCAGGTTTTGACCTAGTCGGATACTCGGATGCTGACTTTGCTGGTTGCCGGATGGACCGCAAAAGCACATCGGGGGCAGTCCAATTCTTGGGCGATAAGTTAGTCTGCTGGTCTTCCAAGAAACAGAACTGTGTGTCAACATCTACGGCCGAGGCAGAATACGTCGCGGCTGCTAGCTGTTGTTCACAAATATTATGGATGAAGACCCAGCTAAAGGACTACGATTACACTCTCCGCCATATCCCGATCTACAGTGACTCACAAAGCGCCATAGCCATCACCAGCAACCCGGTTCATCACTCCCGCACCAAACACATCGACCTGCGCTATCATTTCATCAAGGATCATGTGGAGAAAGGAGACATTGACATGTATTTTGTAAGCTCAGAGCTTCAACTGGCTGACTTGTTCACTAAGGCATTGGATGAAAAACGATTCCAGTTCCTAGTCTCCAAGTTGGGCATGTTGAACCTCGAGCCCGTTTAATTATGTTTCCACTGATCTACAAAATGTGTGTGTGTGTGGGACCTGTAAAAAGTGTGTGTGTGTGGGATTTGTAAATAGTGTGTGTGCGTTGCATGTGTTGAGGGGGAGAAAACCAGAAAAATAACAAAAAATAGTGTGTGTGCGTTGCATGTGTTGAGGGGGAGAAAACCAGAAAAAGAACAAAAAATAGTGTGTGTGTGTGTTGCATGTGTTGAGGGGGAGAAAATCTGAAAAAGAACAATAAATAGTGTGTGTGCGTCGCATCCTGTACATAGCATGCGTTGCATGTGTGCGTTTTTTTCTAGTGTCCAAAACGAGGGGGAGAATTTTTATAATCGTTTGGGCCAAACTCTTTTCAAACGACTTTTTGAGCCCAGCTCTACGTTTTCGGCCCAAACTACCAAGTTTTCGCAAAGCCCACTTTTTCGCGTTTAAAAGGTTCCCGAGAACCCTGAATCTCTTCATTCTCTCTTTTCCGTCCCAACCTCACAGAGCTCTCGGAACTTTTCTCTCTCTAATCCTTCTCCCTCTTCTCGCCTTCCGAGCTAAGGTAGTCCAACGTTTTCATCAAACTTCATCATGGTTTTCGAAAACAAAAACATAAAGAAACACTCGATTCTGTTTTGCCAAATCTCGCAAACGAACAATGAACTCGGGACTGTGTTTTTGTGATTATATGTGTTTTTGTTTGATTGCAGGTGGTTTCGTCTTCGGTCGAAAGGCAAAACGTCTCGATTTCTTTAGTTTTAAAGCTCAGGATCTCGATCTCTTCGTTTGAACTTCGTGACAAGATCTTGAGATTTAAAACTCGAGATTGAGATCTCGAGATTTAAACTCGAGATTGAGATCTCGAGATTTAAAACTCGAGATTGAGATCTCGAGATTTAAAACTCGAGATTGAGATCTCGAGATTTAAAACTCGAGATTGAGATCTCGAGATTTAAAACTCGAGATTGAGATCTCGAGATTTAAAACTCGAGATTGAGATCTCGAGATTTAAAACTCGAGATTGAGATCTCGAGATTTAAAACTCGAGATTGAGATCTCGAGATTTAAAACTCGAGATTGAGATCTCGAGATTTAAAACTCGAGATTGAGATCTCGAGATTTAAAACTCGAGATTGAGATCTCGAGATTTAAAACTCGAGATTGAGATCTCGAGATTTAAAACTCGAGATACAGTTTTCGAGCTTTTGCCTTAGCCGATTTCGACCACCACCTGCACTCCACTTTTCAAAACCAAACCAAACAACAGTTCATCTGATTTCAGGAAACCAAAAATAAAAATGGACTTTTGCACTGACCCATGTTTTCCACAGCTCATTATGGCAGGTACACAAAAGAGACATAATATTGACGACGCCATCTACCCACAAGATAGGTGGGTCAAGGTGCTGGACAACAACTTCCAGCTGGATCTGACTATTTTCAAGTGTCAGGATCCAGTCATCCCCGGGATTCTGAAGCGCCACTATCTCTGGACCGCCTTCCACAAATCAAAGTCGGTGCCAGAAATCTACCTCCAACAAGTATGGGGACATATGCGCACCGAGTCAACAAAAGACCGCACTAAAATCCTCACAAAGCTCAACAACATGAGGATTGTCCTGACTCCAGCAACTCTTCGCTCTACACTGGCGCTCCCCGAACATGACAACTACGATCCTCTTCCTTCTATTCCGGATCTTCTCAAAGATGTCGTGGCTTTGGGTTATGACTCTCTACTACCAAAACTGTCAAACTTCAATGGAGCATACCTTTATCGTCCCTGGAAGAGCCTATTCGGGCTAGTCAACAAGTGCCTCTCTCCAAAGCATGCCGAACTGGACAAATGCAACAAGCAAATACTCTGCGTCTTCCACGGCATCGCATATAACAAGAAGTATGACATGGCCCAGCTCTTCTTCTCAGAGCTAATGGACCTGGTAAAAGCCAAAGATAAAAACAGGTCAGGCACCATTCCATACGCCAGGTGGTTGGGGCTGATCATCCATGACTGCATGACAGCAAACACATCCATTCCTAGACGTACTGATGATCCACACTTCATAGCTCCAAAGCTCCAATACTTCAAAGCTGATAAGAAAGCAGCTCAGGGCCTGCGAATTCCAGATGCTCTGTTCAACCTGGAAAATCAGTCAAATCCAATCATCGTCGCATACAAGGAGAACCTTGAAAGAACAGTCCCTATGGTTCAGCAAAACCCAGCTGGACCTACCCAGGGGACTAAACCGAGAGTAAGTAAGGGTCCCAAGAGCGCCCCAAAGCCACAGAAGCCAGTGGCACGTCGGCCCGATGAAGGAGAGTCCGATGAATCTCTCGAGAGGACTCGGACAACTGAGGGCAAACCGACGAACGCTGAGGAATCTGCTGATGACTCGCTCAGCTCGGCCAACAAAGAGGCTGACGACGAGGCTTCCGATAGCGTGGCCAGAAGTGACAACGCTAATGATGATAATGACGATGATGATGACGATGTGGACCACACTTTTGCTCTCATCCAAAAGGGTAAGCTGCCTATTGAATCTCCTCCGAAGATAATCACCGTTGAGGATGCAGCCCCCATTATTGCTACACGCCCCAAAGAGCTCGTCATCAAAACCACGGCGGCCAGTCACAAAATAGCAAGTGCTACCGGCATCGTCAGGGAGCAGCGCATCAAAGCGAAAAATGATGCTCCACAGTCACTCAACTCCAAGAAGCGACGCCTCGTCAAAAGACACCTTGTTGACGAGGACGAAATGCATATCTTCGCCGATTGTCAACCTTTCATTAATATAAGCCGAGCTGAATCTTTAAGTGCAGGAGCCGATCTTTTCAGTTCCCGGGTAGAAGTCGCAGCATCTGGCTCAACTGCGCAAGCACAGCCTTCTCCCAGCCACTCGATAGCCTCCCAACAGGCTATTGTTTCAAAACAGCGGGACTCACCCACCTCTCTGGTTCCCTCCGAACCAGTCGAGCGAATTAGTGACCAACAGCCCGAGGTCACCACCACTTCCTTGAGCACATCGAGTCTAGGTGTCACACTCCCTACATTTTCTAATTTTTCTAGGACACCTACACTATTCACCGCACATACAGGTGCACGCACCCTGGAAGCAACGACCAGAGTACCAACGATGACGATCGGAAGCCCTGCTACGCCCACAATGACTCCATCATTGAATGCAGGCCACACATCAGCTCTCTTCACTGATGCTGTGACAACAGTTACAACCCCTGTAACTGAACACCTCACTACCGAAGACGTCACTGTTCTTATGCACCGTTTCTTGGATTCCACCATTAAGCCATGGGTGCAACAAGCATTTACCGCTTGGGCACAAGAATCCAAGACCACCCCGGCAGTGCATAGTGAACACAGCCAGCCTGAACCACACCCATCACCTTCTCACTCCAAATCTCAAATCTCTCCAGTCATCTCCGCCACCTCCACCAAAGTCCATAGCCCTATCTCTTCTCGGGGAACCCATGATACAGAACAAGTATCATCCCCACACCCGACCACTCCTCCCATCGAACTACTATCCCAACCCTTCGAAGTCCTGGCATCGATCTTGCTGGATCATCTCCTAAACATACCCCACACTGACCTCACTCCCTACCAGCAAGGCGTCCTTACTGCCCTTCTCGCTAATCCGGACACCAAGGGCACCTGCCGTGAAAGTCCCCGTGGTCGCAAACGTTCACATGAGGATCCCGATGATCCGGAACCTCATGAGGGGGAGAACAAGAGGCCAAAGATACTCGAGCAAGGTGCCTCTACCACTCATAGCCCCCAAACCGAACAACCTGAGAACTTTCATCAACCAACCACCACCCTCCACTTTCCAAAACCAAGCCTATCTCTCTAGCGTGGTCGAGCTAGACAAAACATCCCGAGGCGTATCTCCCAGAGATACTGTTCGAGGAGGGGATGGAAGTCCTGATGATGCTACCACTGGTACATCCTTCACATCAGGCCATCAGTTGGAACCTAGTTCTAAGCTGATGTCAACGGGCAATCCAAGTGAACCCGGCAGAGCTACCAAGGAACAATCACCGCCTCAAAAGCAGCAAAGAGTTCCATACATCCCCCCAGGCAAAGACATCCATGATGCACTGGAGGAGGCGGTGATATACGACAAATGGCCGAGACAATGGACAGAATGAGATGATCTCCGGGTTGAAGCCGAGCAAGAAGACATGCAAAGAAACTGGTGGCTACGAGAGCTGATCAACAAATGCTCTGAAGATATTATACGGCTCGAGGACGATGAACGCAAGGAAGGGGAGAATTATAAGGAATCCCAGAAGACTCTTGAATCAGTCGTAAGACAAACAGCGGGAAGACTTCCCAAGACAGAGAAACCCTGGGATAATGTTCGTATCAAAGCCCCCTTCCAAGAAGAAATCAGAAAGCAAATCTGGCGTAGACCAGACAAAGTCAAGCCACTGAACGAACTGAAGCTAAGAGGCCTTACTCACTTGAAAGGAAAGCAGGCTGGAGGTCATCTGCATATGTTGCTGCAAAGGTCAACCGGTACACAGAGAGAACTAATGGAACAAGATCTGAAGTCGAATATTCTCCCGATTCATCAAATTCTACAAGTGAAAGCTGAAGACTATCATGGAGTAACATTCTACACTTACAGACTTCAACGCACCGATGGGAGCGAATTCACTTGTCAAGAGAACGACTTCATCATGCTGAAACCGGATGACATCTACCAAATGCTCATGGCCTACAGATACCTTCCAGTCAGACAGAGCATAGTATACAGCGAAGGCCTCGCAGCTATCAAGAGATTCATGCTTAGACAGATCCGAGTACACTCTTCACATGACCTACAGATGGCTATTGAATGCAATCTGAAGAAGACAAATCTGACAAAGCCTAAACTGTATGGTCCAGAACTTGAAGATTTCCCAGCCTACCACATTTTCTTCAAACCGCCAGCAGTCACCTATCTGAACCACAAGAACGAAAAGCGTCTGATGGTTGTCAGTGAAATCGAGAAGTACTGCGACGGAACACTGAAGATAATCAGAGAGCAGATTCTACATATGAAGGCAAAGCTGGAAGAAAATCTTCAAGAGGCATCGTCTTATGTTCAGCTTATGTTCGAAAAGAGAAATATGCTAAGACAATATGAACATGCACTTGGATTAAGGAAGCACTACTTCAAATCACAGAAGCAATAAAAGAATGACACTTGATCACAAAGGGGGAGATTGTTGGAGATATTTTATTGTGAATCAAGTTGGTCATAGATTAGATTTATATTTAATCCTTGTATTTAAATAGAGCATAAATATAGATAGAAATCAGGCCAAGTGTTAGGCCCATTTAAACAGGCCAAAAGCCTGGTACGCCTAACCTAAACCTCGCCTATAAAAAGGGAGCCGAGGTTTAGGAAAAGGTTGAACGTCGTACTTATTATTCATAGCCTTACGCTTATCATTCTGCTGTACGTTCCACGGTTTATCAAAGAAGGTTTTACGGTGATTCATTCTGTGTTCATCTTTACGTTTAATCTTCCTTGTTAGATCGATTATTCATTGCTGTTACAGAAAAAGGGTCTAACAACCCCCCTCCCTCCGAAGAGGTTCCTCATTGCATTCCTGAGATAACGAAGTGCTGTCAAATTTTCTAGAGAGAGAGCCTTTCCGTGTGTTCCTCCGATCTTCAAAACTTCAAAGGTTAGTTCATTGAACTTTTCTCCAATTCCCTGTATAGTTTGCTTCTTTTAGCCTTTGATCCGTTGTTAGTGACAAAACGTCCTTAGATCCAAAGTAAGAACCTCTAGGCTTTAGTTAGTTGTTATGATGAAGCCCTTGGACGACGAGTACTAGCCATATGATGACGAGCCCTCTGTTAAATCCCTTGACTACCGGGTGGTAGAGGAGTGTTGTGAGGAGATAGAGGAGCTGAGCTCCTTCAACTAAGGGGAGCAAGAGGGGAGTGAAGGTGAGGACGAAGAGGCCGCCTCGTCATCTGATGGTGAGGACGTAGTGGCTTCCCATGGCATGGACAGAGCGTCTACATCGGCTGCAATTCCTTGCCTGAAGCCGGTATCGGCAGTGAAGGGAGCTGCCCCGACGAGAAGGCGTCGACCGAAGAAGGGGCCAGGTTACTCCTACCTGGACCTTACGAACCTCTATCTGATCAAGCCGGAGAGCAGTGCGGCCGACTACTTGGTGGCCCAGATGTACGTGGGGTCGTATGGGAGGGTTAGGGTGCCCAGGCCGACGGATCATGTGTTGAATCCACCTCCGGGGTATTTTGGAGTATACCCCATGAGTTTTGCAATGGGACTTAGGTTCCCCCTCCCCCCGTTCATTACGGAGTATCTGGACATGGTGGGTCTCCCTCCGGCCTTGTTGACTCCGAAAAGCTACTCACTCATCGTCGGCTTCCTCCTCCGTTGCGATGAGTTAGACTTTCAGCCGGGGGAGTCACAAGAATTGTGCCGGCTATGCCAATCTTCAACATCTGCCGAAGAAGAGGAGTTTTACTGACCTCCCTTCGTCCATTCATGGTTGGAAGAGCAAGTTCGTCTTCGTATAGTTGGGTGAGGACGACACGGAGTTTCCCTCAGTTGGCCATGACGGTAGGTTCAACCTTCACGATGTGCCGAAGAGCAGTATCTTGGATGCCCAGGTGGCGGCATTTCTGAAAGGGGGGCCGAGGAGCGTGAAAGATTACATCACGGAGTATAAGATGACCACCCTCTGCTTCATGAGGTATTATGTGTACGGTGATAAGGAGAGTGATACGGAGCTGTGGCCGAGGATGACCACCACGTTTGAGAAGGCCGATGGCCCGAATTTGGGTGTGCCGGCTGACGCTGATGGTAATACCCTCCCTGGCGTCTTCGTCTATATTTACTTTTGTTCTTTGCTAATTGTTTTGTTTTCCTTTTGTGCAGACTTCGTTATGGATCGCAGGTCCGTTATGGCCCTAACCAAAGCTAAGGCAAAGGAGGAGATGGCCGCTAAAGAGGCCGCAAAGATGGCCGCTGCGAGTGGCGCCTAGCCAAGTTCTGGCGTAGCGAAAAAGCCTCCCATGCAGACAAAGAAGAAACGGCCGGTGGATGACGGCCAGAGGAAGCTTACTGAGGCTGGTATGCAATCCAAAAAGACGAAGAGGGCTTCCCCTCTGGCCGATGCTGGTGCTGGTGGTCTGACCATACCGGACGATGATGCCGGGGGCTCAAATGCTGTTGCCGTTGTTGATGCGGTTTCGGTCCCTTCATCGACGGCTCTGTCCCAGCCGCCGCCTGTCGCCCAGGAGCCCCGTAAACAGAGGGCCGACAAGGAGATGGCCGTTGGGACATATAAACTGGAGGTCGAGTACCACGTGAAGGGTGGCGTCTTCAATGACGCCGTTGACGGCCATGATGTACTGGCCCAAGCTGTCCCGGTTGAGGATCAGGCTTATTTGAAGAAGTTAGGCCCCGTCAGGATCTATGACGGCGGGATGGACCTCATCGTCGAAGTAAGTTCCTTGCATTTTACATCCCTTTGTGTCACGGGTTTTGCGTCGTCCTAACTCTTCTTTTTTCCTTTTTTGTTGCAGGGTGCTCTTATGCTGATGGAGAGCCATAAGCGGCAAGAGCAAGAGATTGCCCGCCTGAAGGAGGTCGAGAAAAAGGCTGCTTCTGAGAGGGCCGTTGAGAAGGCCGTTGATGGCGCTATTGAGAGGTTCCTTGCCGAAGGCTGGAAGGCCGAGGACCGTCGGCCCTGGTGCTACGAGGTTGTGGCGGACCGGCTTGAAGAATGGGGCCAGAACTGCCTTGCTGGCCAGGAATACTTTGTCCGTGAAATGGTTGTTTACTACGATATGGGCCAACAGAGGATGCAACGGTTGATCTACCGGAGGCTGCACCGGGCATTCAAAAAGCTGAAACTCACCCAGAAATGGGCTAAGAAGAACTTGAAGCTTCCGAGGCTGATGAAAGATCCAGAGGCCGAAGCGAAGATGCCCCCGTCTGAGAGGCAAGATCCGGTGCTCAGTTCTTCCATCGGTGAGCCTAACTGGTCCGATGATGACGCCTTAGCCGATACCGCCGTCTCCTCAGCAGCCGAGGCGAGCGGAGGTGCAAGGATGGAGGAGGGTAACGGAGTTGCATCCGGGCAAGACGATGCGGGGCTAGTTGCTGATGAAGCCACCCCCGAGAGTTGGCTTCTCATGTAGTTTAGTAAGGCAGGTGTCTGTAACGCCTCTTTTGTAATGGCCGTTGAGCCCCCCTGATGTAATGAATTTCTATATGAATGAAATGTCCATTGTTTTCGGCTTTATTGTGTGTCCTCCTCGTCTTGTTTTCTCGTTTGCGTTTCTTCTCAAGCTTTACAAAAAATTTCTAAGTGTTGAAATTGGGACTCTGGTAATTGTCGTCATCGGTTGTTCTCTGGCTTCGGCCGAAGCGGGTAGCTTGGGTGAATACGTTTCATCTATGAGGAATACCCCTTGCACTTAGCAGGAACTTTAGGATTTTTTCCTAAGTACCAAAACTTCAAGTGAGTGAGTGTCCGCGTCGTCTTGGCATTACACCCCCCTTTTCTTTTGTTCATACTTTGGAAAATTTTCTAAGTGTCAAACTAAATGTCACATTTGGAGAATTGTCCAAGTGTCAAACTGAGTAGTTCCTTCATCGGCCAATACGGCCAGTGTGGAATAGCTTCCCATGCCCAGGTGGTCTCATCGGTCCTGTTTTCTTTGCGGCCAATTTTCCTCATGCCTCTTGTTTCACTTGCCTTTCTCATGCTTCGTGTTTAATCAAGAAGTCAAACCTGATTTCTGTAGTTGTAGCCAATGAGAGGACCTGTCCTTTGCTCGGCTGAGGGGGAATGTCTGCAACGTCTTTGTGACACTTAACGTCACACTGTTGTGGACTTCTCTAAGCGTCCCGCTTAGAAAGTTTTGGGAATCGTTCCAAGTGTCTGGGTAGACTTAGGCCTTTGCCCTTTTCTAAGTATTTGAACATACTTGGGTGATTGCTTCCTTTGTGAGTGGCTGATGACGGCTTACCGCTGGGGTTGTCCGACGCCGACTGTATGTATGCCCTTATCGGCCACGGGGGTATGTCCAAGTTTTTCGCCCCCCCCCCCTTTTTTTAGCTTTCGTCAGTAATACGTGATGCTTTGCCTGATATGTACTTAAACAATTTTGGGGATTTTTATTTTTTATTGCTCGAGGCCGGCGAGTGCGACGCTCATCGGCTTCCCTCTTTTATTTTTTGGGGATATCTCTTCAGGCCGGCAATTGCGCGGTCCTTCGGCTGTCCCTCTTTTACTTTTGGGGATATCGCTTCAGGCCGGCAAGTGCGCGGCTCTTCAACTGCCCCTCTTTTATTTTGGGGATATCGCTTCAGGACGGCAAGTGCGCGGTCCTTCGGTTGTCCCTCTTTTACTTTTGGGGATATCGCTTCAGGCCGACAAGTGCGCGGCTCTTCGGTTGTCCCTCTTTTATTTTGGGGATATCGCTCCAGGCCGACAAGTGTGCAGCTCTTCGGCTGTCCCTCTTTTATTTTGGGGATATCGCTTCAGGCCGGCAAGTGCGCAGTCCTTCGGTTGTCCCTCTTTTACTTTTGGGGATATCGCTTCAGGCCGGCAAGTGCGCGACTCTTCGGCTGTCCTTCTTTTATTTTGGGGATATCACTTCAGGCCGGCAAGTGCGCGGCTCTTCGGCTGTCCCTCTTTTATTTTCTTCCTCTTTACTCATTTGAGCGAGGAGTGGGTGTCCTTCTTTCAGGCTTCGGCCAGGGGGGTCGATAGTCCCTTGGCCGGTAAGGAGTCCTACTAGATCGTCATGGGATCTCAAAGAGGTCCCGTCGCCTATTTATGACGCGGGCTAAGGCTTTTGGTCGGTTACCGACGGCTTTCGTTTCTCTTCCTTGAGTTTGGGGATTTTTGTCACCTAGGCCATGATTTCAGACATGTCGTCCTGCTGATTTCGTGGATAGACGACGCGGTGAGCTTCCCATTTCAAGACGTGGGCTCTTTGCGGGCCCTTCGTCCTGGGGACACCGTCGGCCTTTCCTAAGCATTTTCGCTTTGAGGGGCCGGAACGATGTGCTCTGTTGACCTTTCCTGGGCATCTTCGCCCTTAGGGGTCAGTATAGTACAGTACGTTTCTGATCTTTAGAGAAGTAAGAAACAACTTTTATTAATAAGTGGCTCGAGGCCGAGGGTGGCGTCCGACCAACAATCTGTGGGAAGGTGAGGGCTTTTCCGGCTGCACCAGCCCCAGATTATTGATAGAATTTCACCAAGTGATGTACATTCCACATTCGTGGTACATTAGACCCATTTGGGTGTTTCAGTTTGTAGGTGCCGGGTTTAATCACGACACTGATGATGTAGGGGCCCTCGTACTTGAGTGCCAATTTTCCACCTTCTGTCGGCTTTCTCGCCTCTCTTCGGCGAAGGACGTAGTCCCCCACCTGATGTAAGGAATATTTGTAATTAGATTTTGATGATGCTATATTAATTAGGACTTTAGAGTACCCCTCTTTAGATTTAATGTATTAGAATTTTCCTTTGTAAAAGTTCTTAGTATAATCGACTGGCAGAAGACCTCTAGAATAGAAGACCTCCTAACAGAGGACCTTTGGTTCTCTGCCTCAGAACAGAAGACCTCAGGGTCTCTGTTAGCCTTTACTTTGACAGAAACCCTCCTGGTTCTCTGTTGGATATCTCTTCAACAGAAGTGCTCAAGACCCTCTCTGATCAACTCTCTGTTAAAGACACCAGAAGGCGTGACACTTAGAAGAATTCCACCAAGCCGAGAAACCAACTGGAAGATTCCTTCAACGGCTAGGAGTCTTGAACGGAAAAGCTACAGTACGCGCATTAAATGCACATTTAATGCCTCCCGTACTCTGTAGAGTAATTGCAGATGATTGGCCGCAATGTCAGGATTACATTATCCCAAAATAGTAACCCGCAATCTTTACCGGGTCCTACCGGTCAAGTCAACTGTCCGCTCATTTAATGCAGTTGTCCTCCTTCTCCTCCAACGGGAAGACAACCTCAGTATAAAAGATACACTCCGAAGAACAACCGAATAACTTTGCAATTACTTTTGCTACAACCCTGCGCATACAAGATATTCAAACGCTAAAACGCAAAAAGCCTCCTTGAGATTAAAACTTCATCATCTTCTACAAGAGAAGGCAGACGTTGGAAAAATCCTTACTTCCAACTCAAAGCAAAGTTCCAAGTGTTCTTCAACTCTTCAAGCTCTTCACATACAAATCTTTTGTAATGAAGCAAGTTGGAGGAACCCCTGTTCTCAACAGAACCTCTTCTTTCACAAGAAGGACGTCCAAGTACCTGGAGCAGTGAAGTGGTGATACTTCCGGGAAAGCTCAGTGAAAGGACCAGTCTTAAGGAAGCCGGAAGTGCTGCCAAGAAGACATCTACACTTGAAGAAGACGTGGAGAGCTTCTTAAGTGATAGGGCTAAGGCATTGTAAACGAACGTTTTTACAAGCTTAGTGGAACAGTGGACAAGAGGAACAAGTTGTTCCTTGAACCACTATAAAAAGCCCTGATGTCATTTACTTACTGGATTTTATTTATTATTTTGATTTGAACTGCTTAACTCCAAAGACTTGGTATCTGTGTTCAGCAGAACTTGTCTTGTGAGTTAACAGAAGGCCTACTGCCTTTGCTTCTCTGAGGCTATTAACAGAACTCCCTACCAGAAACCCATCCGCTGCCAGTCTGTTCTGCCAACAGAACAAGCTATTCTGTTAAATCTGGTACTTAGCTTAAAAAGGTTAAAATCCAATACAATCTATTCACCCCCCCTCTAGACTGTATCCAGTACAACCGGGACCGACAAGTGGTATCAGAGCCTCCCTGTTCTAATAATCTTTTAGGTTATTTGCTGAACAAAGATCCACTTGTTTTTCTGTTTTACCTCATTTTTAATCTGATATAATGGATCACTCTGATATCCGTTATATTTACTTGTGTTTAACATAAGTATTTATAAGTATTTGTTGAAGAAAAGAAGAGAAATCGGGAAAATATCTTGAGAATGAGAGTTAGAGCATAAAACATTGTGATGAACGGCTTTTGGGACCAAAAGGATGACGTTTTTCCCATCATTTGAGTATAACGTATTGTAGAGAACTCGAAATCACTCCATTCGAATTTCATGTGAATGGTAACTCAATAAGGTACAAATGTTATGAAGACATCATGGCCAGAATAGGAAAGGAACAATACTCAATCAACCGATAAAGTCAGATGTTGCTGGTGGGATTTCAGGGTGCATACCTCTCAGTGTTGTATCCATATCTGTTGATTAGATGCATAAAATCACGTCATTCAAGTTTTGTTGGATAGAAGACTTCATTATCTACAACTGTTGTGAAGGAATCTTGTCCAAATTCGTAGCATAACATCTCCAAAATCCCGGTACAAAATCCGACCCTTTTTGATCCATTTCGGAGGAAGAGAAATGAAGTACATTTTTGGGCGCAGCAACCGGCGCCGGTCGGTCTTGAACCAGCGCCGGTCGGAACGCTTTTTCTCGCACAAATGAGCCTGTTTTCAACCGGGGCCGGTCGGGACACAACCGGGGCCGGTTGGGGCGATTTCTGCACAAAACAGGCCAACGTGCAAGAGGATTTTTTATGGGAAAAGGTCATCTTCCTCATTTCTTGATCAAATATTGCTCCACACCTGATTGTTGGGTTCGAATAGACTAAAAGATGTCATTCTTTAGCCTATATAAAGCCCTCAATTCATCATACAAACATATTCCATCCCATAGATTAATTCTTAGCTTTTATATTGTTGTTCTTGATATTTTCTTCAAGTTCTTGAGGAGGGAAGTTCATCCTCCGAAATCATTGGTGTTTAGGTATTATTTCCTTTGTAATTTCATGTTCCATTACATTTATTATTGTATTGTGATTAATATGAGCATTAGAGGCTAATTTCTTAGCTAAGGCTAGGGATGAACTTCTATGCCCACTAGGTGTTTGATAAAAGTTCTAAACCAATAAATTGTGATTTATCCTTTATATATTGATTGTTTATGACTATGGTGTACAACATAGAAGTATGTTAAATTTAGTTTATACTTGCAATTAACGTTGAAGTCTAAACTATGAACATTAAAGGATAAACATATATAGTACCGAGAATAGAAATATATCCGGTCTTATATGATACGAGTGTGATGTCTTGATATTCAACGGGGTTTTCGGTAGATGAATGTAAGCTGTAAAGGGACTTACACGTAACGAAAACCACGCTCTCGCTGCCTTAACCGGAGTTGAGAATATATTAGCGACATTGTATTCATAATTATTGGTAAAGAACTAATATTCAACCCTATTAAAGCATTTAAGTGATTCCCGAAGCCTTAGTTGTTGTTATCATTTATCTTGAACTCAAAGTTAGTTAACGATTATCTTGTTGAACAAAAAGTGAAAAAACCAAAAATATAAAACACAAATCAAAATCCCTGCACTTTATTCAATTCTTCATTTAAAGTTATCTACTCTCGGACTTGAATTAAACAACGTTTCCTTGTGGATTCGACCCGGTATTTTACCGGAATTTATTACTATATCGGCACTTGTACACTTGCAAGTTTAGCCCGGTCAAGTTTTTGGCGCCGTTGCCGGGGAAACGGTCTTGTTTAATAAAGTCCAAAAAAAACAATCACTTAAAAATCCTGAATTTATTTTACTCTTCTTCACTTGATCTTGGAAAGGTTTATTTTTGTGTGTGTAGATATTCCTTTGTGTTTGCATGCACTTGAGAAGTCAAGGTTTATAAAAAAGAACTTGCAAACACATTAGGAAGGAGCAAAAAGCCACAAATATGATGCCCACACTAAACGAGAGGAAGAGACCCGTTGTTGCAACTTCCCCGTCTTGCATTGTACTAAGCGAGGAGGCAAGAGACTATGAACTAAAGCATAGCTACTTCAACACTATGCCTCAGTTTCATGGGCATTCGGGGGAAAATCCACTGAACTTTATCACGGAGTTCTATGGATTTATTCAAGGGATTCCAAGGAATAAGCTCACCGAAGACGATCTCAAACTCAAATGCTTCCCCTACACTCTCAAAGGGGCGGCAAGAGGATGGTTTCTAGAGCAAACTCCAGCGAGCTACACAACGTGGGAAGGTATTTACAATGCCTTCATGTCTAAATACTACACACCCACCATGACTCAAGAGCTTAGGCAACGCATTTTCAATTTCAAACAACAAAATGGTGAGCTCTTTCAAGACGCATGGCGGCGTTTCAAATCATTGCTAAGGGAATGTCTACACCACCGCATTCCCCTTGATCTTCAAATTGACACGTTCTACAATGGTTTGAATGCACCTTGTCAAGCCATTGTAGACAACCGAGCCGAGGGCTACATTGGAAACAAGAATGAAACTCAAGCACTCCGAATCATTGAATCCATTGCCTCAAATCCCCAACTTCAAGGAGACGATTACAAGGTGGTCAGGATGAATGAAATCTCTATCACAAACGAGATCAACAAAAGGCTTGAACAAATGGAGTCAAAAATTGAGCAGAAATTTCAAACGGCCCTTCAAGCCGTATTGGGAGGTGTCAAACAGATAGCTAATATGGAGAGCATTCAAAGCCCGGAAGGTGATTTATCTCAACATCTTGAGGAGGTAAATTTCATGAACTCTTATGGGAACCGGGGAAACAATAATCCTTCTAATCAACAAAGGTGGAACCAAGGGAGCAATTGGAAGCCACAACCCCAATCCGAAGCACCTAATTTTGGGCAGTCTAAGGAGATCACCATGGAAGATATGATGCAATTCATGTCCAAAAGCATGGCAAACATGAAGGCTCAAAATGAAGAGAACCATAGTAGAGTGGAGGCATCCATTGGGAATCTCCATTCTCAATTCACCAAGTTGGATCTTCGCTTCGAAGATCAAAATATGAAGCTCAACCAACGCATCGACACCATCGAGCAATATACCAAGGCGTCCATCCGGAATCTTGAAGTTCAAATGGGGCAACTCGCCAAAAAAGTGAGTTCTAGAGAGCAAGGTAAATTCCCTACAACTACAGAGGTCAATCCGAGGGAGAGCGTCATGGCCATTACCTTAAGAAGCGGGAGGCAAACAGAGGACCCCAAGATGCCGGAGAGGAGAAGTACACCGTTACCACCTATAATGGATCAATATGTTCCCCCCATCCCCCATCCACAAAACTTGAAGAAGAAAGGAGATGATAAGAAATACAAGAAATTTCTTGATATTTTCAAGAAATTGAGCATCAACATACCTTTTGCGGAAGCCATTGCGGAAATTCCATCATATGCAAAATTTCATAAAGGTATAATCTCCAACAAAAAGAGGCTAGAGGAATTCACAACAGTGGCACTAACGGAGGAATGTAGTGCCATTATTCAAAACAAACTTCCTCCAAAACTAAAAGACCCCGGAAGCTTCACTATTCCATGCTCTATTGGAAATATCGGGGAGGTAAGGTCTCTTTGTGACCTTGGTGCCAGCATAAATCTTATGCCCTACTCCCTATTTAAAAAGCTAAGTGTGGGGGAACTCCAACCAACAACGATCGCCTTACAATTAGAGGATAGAACAATCCGCTATCCAATAGGCATCATGGAGGATGTTCTTGTCAAAGTAGGAAAATTCTACTTTCCGGTAGATTTTCTTGTTTTAGACATGGAAGAGATGGAGGTTCCTGTCATCCTTG
Organism: Cuscuta europaea; assembly: GCA_945859875.1. Classification (NCBI taxonomy): domain Eukaryota; kingdom Viridiplantae; phylum Streptophyta; class Magnoliopsida; order Solanales; family Convolvulaceae; genus Cuscuta; species Cuscuta europaea. The sequence goes on along the minus strand of CAMAPE010000046.1, from coordinate 6,202,725 downwards.
GGAGATCATTTTTGGCCACTTCCGCAGCCGTCATTGATGTACAAGCAGGCACCGTAAGGCTAAGAGTGGAAGGAGATGATGAAACATTCCATGTGTGGAAGACACAATCCATTCAAACTCAAAACATGGAGGACAACACAAACCGTTTCACACCTCCCAAGGTCATAAACATCACGGACATCAAGAAGGCACAAACATTTGGGCCCGAGGATCCTCCAACACACCCTGAAGACGTACTTGAGATCACACCAACGAACAACGAAGCTCTCCCGAAACTCTACCCGATGAAAGGAGGCACAATGATAAACTTCTACCGGAGAAAAGCATCGCATCCACCGCCTTAAAAGGGGTACGTTCGTCCGGCCTATGACGTTAAACTAAGCGCTAATTGGGAGGCAACCCAACAAAAAAAAAATCAATTATAAATAAATATGTTAGTTATACACATAATCATTTTTATTTATAATTGAACAAGAATCAATTATGAATAAATATGCTTATTTACAAAAACATGTTCGTATTTATTTATAATTGATCAAAAAAAAAACCAAAAAAAAAAATCAAAAAAAAAATCAAAAAAAAGAGGCACCATCTCAGCTCAAGTATCATTGATTTCCTACTCTCAAGAACACCCCGTTCCACTATCGAGGATCTCATCTTTCATTACGTTTTCCAACCTACATTGAGGACAATGTATCTCAAGTGTGGGGGATGCATCTCATGGTTAGTTAAACAAATTTTGTGTACAAAATAGTTTTTTTTAGGAAGGTAAAAGTTGTGATAATTCTCTTTTTAATGGGTATTTGGTTGAGAAAGTTTTGATTATTCACATAAACTATCATTTTGTTAGATTTATTACATTACTCTTTACTCTTGAAAACCATTCCCAAAATAAACCTTGTGACTAGGAAACACCATCTTCTTCCATTTCCAAAAATGGTTTAAGTACATCTCAAATATTCAAGAACCATTTTGGAAAACAAACCACCCCATATCTCATCAAATAAATTGGGATGATCAAAATGAATTTCAGTAAATGCTTGTTGAGAACCAATTCAAATGAGTTATAAAAAAAAACTCATGGTCTCTTTCAAGAATTTCAATTGATCCACTTCTATACTGAAAAGTCAAACACACCAAAAAAAAGCCATCCCACACACCCAAAAAGTCCTAGTCACAACCCACTCATCTACTCTCAAAGGTATAAGTAATTTTTCTAAATCTAATGATAGTTTTGTGTGTCTAATAGAAATTTGGTTTTGGACCGAGAATGATAAAAGAGTTTACATAATTTTTTACCTCTCTTAAAATTAAAATTATTTTTTGTTCATATATTTTTGTTGAAACTAACCAAGGCATCAAAAGGTGATAACATTGCTCGAGGACTAGCAACGCTCAAGTGTGGGGGGATTTGATATCAGTTATATTTACTTGTGTTTAACATAAGTATTTATAAGTATTTGTTGAAGAAAAGAAGAGAAATTGGGAAAATATCTTGAGAATGAGAGTTAGAGCATAAAACATTGTGATGAACGGCTTTTGGGACCAAAAGGATGACGTTTTGCCCATCATTTGAGTATAACGTATTGTAGAGAACTCTAAATCACTCCATTCGAATTTCATGTGAATGGTAACTCAATAAGGTACAAATGTTATGAAGACATCATGGCCAGAATAGGAAAGGAACAATACTCAATCAACCGATAAAGTCAGATGTTGCTGGTGGGATTTCAGGGTGCATACCTCTCAGTGTTTTATCCATATCTGTTGATTCGATGCATAGAATCACGTCATTCAAGTTTTGTTGGATAGAAGACTTCATTATCTACAACCTTTGTGAAGGAATCATGTCCAAATTCGTAGCGGAACATCTCCAAAATCCCGGTACAAAAACCGACCCTTTTTGATCCATTTCGGAGGAAGAGAAATGAAGTACATTTTTGGGCGCAGCAACCGGCGCCGGTCGGTCTTGAACCGGCGCCGGTCTGAACGCTTTTTCTCACACAAATGAGCCTGTTTTCAACCGGGGCCGGTCGGGACACAACCGGGGCCGGTTGGGGCGATTTCTGCACAAAACAGGCCAACGTGCAAGAGGATTTTTGATGGGAAAAGGTCATCTTCCTCATTTCTTGATCAAATATTGCTCCACACCTGATTGTTGGGTTCGAATAGACTAAAAGATTTCATTCTTTAGCCTATATAAAGCCCTCAATTCATCATACAAACATATTCCATTCCATAGATTAATTCTTAGCTTTTATATTGTTGTTCTTGATATTTTCTTCAAGTTCTTGAGGAGGGAAGTTCATCCTCCGAAATCATTGGTGTTTAGGTATTATTTCCTTTGTAATTTCATGTTCCATTACATTTATTATTGTATTCTTATTAATATGAGCATTAGAGGCTAATTGCTTAGCTAAGGCTAGGGATGAACTTCTATGCCCACTAGGTGTTTGATAAAAGTTCTAAACCAATAAATTGTGATTTATCCTTTATATATTGATTGTTTATGACTATGGTGTACAACATAGAAGTATGTTAAATTTAGTTTATACTTGCAATTAACGTTGAAGTCTAAACTATGAACATTAAAGGATAAACATATATAGTACCGAGAATAGAAATATATCCGGTCTTATATGATACGGGTGTGATGTCTTGATATTCAACGGGGTTTTCGGTAGATGAATGTAAGCTGTAACGGGACTTACACGTAACGAAAACCACGCTCTCGCTGCCTTAACCGGAGTTGAGAATATATTAGCGACATTGTATTCATAATTATTGGTAAAGAACTAATATTCAACCCTATTAAAGCATTTAAGTGATTCCCGAAGCCTTAGTTGTTGTTATCATTTATCTTGAACTCAAAGTTAGTTAACGATTATCTTGTTGAACAAAAAGTGAAAAAACCAAAAATATAAAACAAAAATCAAAATCCCTGCACTTTATTCAATTCTTCATTTAAAGTTATCTACTCTCGGACTTGAATTAAACAACGTTTCCTTGTGGATTCGACCCGGTATTTTACCGGAATTTATTACTATATCGGCACTTGTACACTTGCAAGTTTAGCCCGGTCACACTCCCTTTCCAAGAATCTTATGTTCTCAGATCCCAAGTTTGATGACTGGAGGATCCGAATGAAGGCACATCTCTGTGCACTGCATGATGAGATGTGGGAAGTACTTGACATTGGGCCCTTCACAAGCTTCCAGAAGGTCAACCCTGAACATGCTATTGATAACACCAGACCTCAGATGATCATTAAGGCCAAATCTGAGTGGACTACTGAAGAAAGAAGGAAGTACAATCTGGACAACATTGCTAAAGACATTCTTTACAAGTCCATCGATGATAGGTACTTCAACAGAATAAAGAAATGCAAGACTGCAAAAGAAATCTGGGATACTCTTGAGCTCATTGGAGCTAGTGATGAGCAAGAGAAGGACAACAAGCTGACAATAGCCAACAAGAAGTTTGATGACTTCAAGCTTCTTCCTGGTGAAAGCATCTCCAAGATGTATGACAGGCTCCTCACTCTCACTGGAGAGATTTCTGAGCTTGGCAAGGAACTCACCACCAAGGAGATCAACCTCAAGGTGTTGAGGGGACTGCTCTCAGAATGGAAGATGAAGGTGGTTGATGTCCAAGCCAGCAAGGATGTGAAGACTTATCCCACTGATAAGCTCATTTCAGATCTCAAAGCTCATGAGTTTGAAATGATTGAAGAAAAAGAAGATGTACCAGAAGAGAGGACCACTACAGCCCTCACTGCCAGCACATCTAAGGTAAACGATTTTGACCCCTCAGTACTTTTATCTGACGAATATATGGCTGCTTTTGCTAGGAGATTCAAGAAGTTTATGAAGAATCCCAAAGATGGAAGAAGTCCATCATTCAGCAGAAAGCCATTCCAGAAGGTCAAAGCAAAAGTGAGCAGTGGTGAGCTTCTCTGTTACAACTGCAGACAACCTGGACATTTCAAGGCAGAGTGTCCACATCCTACAGTGTCCAAGAAACAAGGGCATGATGGAGAAAAGAAGAAATATGAAGATAATTCCAGAAGAAGGAAAGCACTCGTGACAGAACAGCTCGAGAAAGACCCTCTGTCTGAGACAGAATCCAGTTCTGACTCTGACTCTGATGAGGCCTTCTATTGCCTTGATACTGAGACAGAAGACCCATGCCTCATGGCTCATTCTGATGATGAGGTAACCTCTACTTCTGCATCTAGTTTTTCTTCGGTAGGCTTAGCTTTTGATTCTGATTCAATGTCAGAATTTTGGGAAGAGTTTAAGGCCATTCAAGCCACTTATTCCTCTGTCACAGAAGAAAACAGTAAGCTGAAGGCTGAAATTCTTGATTTAAAAAAGGAGGTTGAGATCAAAATCAATCTTCTAATTAAGGAGAGAGATCAGCTGGAAACTGAAAATGTTTCTCTTCTCAAGAGAATAAGAGAAATTGAGCCTCTTGAGATTAAGTACAAAGCTTACCAGAAGGCCCAGTCTTCCATGGAAAAGATTTTACTTGATCAACAAATTGGCACTGACTTTGGTCTTGGTTATGGCTCAACAGAATCAGGTGAGCCTTCTGTAATGCCTAGCACCAGTGTTGCTAAGGCAGATAAGGTCATAGTGCCACTGATCTCTAGCCCCATCTGTCAAGCTGGTGTATCTGGCACCAAGGTTGTTCATGAGGAAGTCAGACCAGAAAAAGGGAAGATAAAGGTTCAACAGAAACCCTTTTTGAAAAATAATGAACCTAGCAGAAAACCTAACAACAGAAAGGGTTTTCAAAATAACAAAAATAAAAGACCATTCATTGACAGACAACCTCATGACAATCGTGCCAGAAATGACCACTAGAAGGGCAAATATCAAGAGAGAGTTAACTTTAGGCAGAAGAGGTTGGCCGGTCAACTTCAGAAGCCCAAAGCTAACTGTTCCTCTGCTCTTGATAGTATATGGGACTTCTTTCCAACAAAGAAAGCTATGCAAAAGTATGTAAACAGGAAGCATGACCCTCACAAACATCTGCCCAAAGTGAATCACACTTCGGTTTACTATAACTACCAGGTGGACAATTGGTACCATCCACCAAGGTTTCACCTGATGAGACCAAAATGGTACCAACTACCCAGACTCCATGACCCCCCAGGACCCAACATTGCTTGGGTACCTAAATCTTTCTTTTGATCTTGCAGGAACTGTGTGCTGAAGCTATCTCAGAGCAAGAATGGTTTATTGATAGTGGATGCTCCAGGCACATGACAGGTGACAGAAGTTGCCTAACTGAGTTCCAGAAATGCAAAAGACCTAGAGTTACCTTTGGAGGTAATGACAAAGAAGGTCAAACAAAAGGAAGAGGGAAGATGATCAAGAACCAGGTAGTCATTGATGATGTCTCATATGTCAAAGGACTGAAGTTCAACTTGCTGAGTGCTAGCCAATTCTGTGACAAAGGCTACACTGTTGAATTCACAAAGGACTTCTGCTATGTGAAGCATGAGACAACAAAAGAAGTGGTTCTTACAGCATCAAGGAAGAAGAACATCTATGTGGTTGATTGGAACACTGCAAAGGATGGAGTTTGCCTGATAGCCAAGGGAGATTCAAAACTAAGCTGGGACTGGCACAAGAAGCTTAGCCATTTGAACTTCAAAACAATCTACAAACTGGCAAGAGAACACATTGTTGATGGACTGCCAGACATAGTTTACAAGAAAGAGACCCCCTGCAGTGCATGCCAGAAGGGAAAGCAACAGAAGAACTCTTTCAAACCCATTGCTGGAGATCTTTCTACAAGTCCTTTAAATCTGATCCACATGGATTTATTTGGACCTGTTGAAACTCCAAGTGTTGGTGGCAAGAAATACACCCTAGTCATGGTTGATGACTACTCCAGATATACATGGACTATCTTTTTGTCAAAGAAGAATGAAACTCTTCAGAAGTTGCCATCTCTGTTAAAGCAACTTCAGACTGAGAAGAACTTGAAGGTTAAGGCAATCAGGTCTGACAGAGGAACTGAATTTGTCAACCAAGTCATAAAGGACTTCTGTGATCAAAATGGAACCTTTCATCAACTCTCTGCCGCCAGAACCCCTCAACAGAATGGCGTAGCAGAAAAGAGGAACAGAACATTAAAAGAAGTTGCAAGGACAATGATTGCAGAATCTGGATTACTTTTGAGATACTGGACTGAAGCAATCAACACTGCATGCTATACCCAGAACAGAAGCATGATCAACAAGAATCACCAGAAGACCCCTTATGAACTCTGGAAAGGAAGAAAACCCAACATCAGTTACTTTCATGTGTTTGGATGCAAATGCTACATCCTTAACAATGGAAAGGAGCATTTGAAAGTCTTTCAAGAGAAAGCTGATGAAGGTATCTTTATAGGCTATTCAAACACCAGTAAAGCTTATAGAGTACTCAACAGAAGGACTCTACATGTTGAAGAGTCTATACATGTGAAGTTTGATGATAACACCTCTATTAAAGAAGTAACAGAGATCCTCAAACAAGTCAATATAGAAGACAGAACACAAGAACCAACAAAAGAGGTAGCAGATAACCCTGCATTTCCAACACCTGCACCAAACCCCCTTCTGTTGAATGAAGATGAAGACTCAGAAGATGAAGAACAAGAAAGACCCAGAAAGCATCTGACAGAACCTGATCTGACATGGTTAAGAGACCATCCCCCTAATCAAGTAATTGGACATATCAGAAGTGGTGTGCAGACCAGATCAGCATCAACAAGGAGAGAAGCAATGCTTGCCTGCTACATATCTCAGATGGAACCCATGACTGTAGAAGAAGCTCTCGCAGACTCAGATTGGATCAATGCAATGCAAGAAGAGCTTACTCAATTTGAAAGGAACAAAGTATGGGAACTTGTTCCTAGGCCAAAGCACCAGAATGTCATTGGAACAAAATGGGTATTCAAGAACAAAGCTGATGAAGATGGCAACATTGTAAGGAATAAAGCAAGGCTGGTAGCTAAGGGCTATTGCCAAGAAGAAGGAATAGATTTTGATGAGACATTTGCACCAATTGCCAGACTGGAAGCCATCAGAATATTTCTAGCCTATGCTGCCTACAACAACATCAAGGTCTACAAGATGGATGTCAAAAGTGCATTTCTGAATGGAGATCTTGAAGAAGAAGTTTATGTGGAACAACCACCAGGTTTTGTCATTCCTACTCACTCCTTCTGTGTCTACAAGCTTAAAAAGGCCCTCTATGGTCTTAAGCAAGCTCCCAGAGCTTGGTATGACACACTGTCCCTATTCCTAGTGAACCATGGGTTTACTCAGGGAAAGGTTGACCAAACTCTATTTCAAATCTCTGTCGCTAATCATATTCAGTTAGTACAAATATATGTTGATGATATTATATTTGGTAGTACTAATTCAGAACTATACAAGAAATTCTCTCAAGTGATGCAGAGTCAATTTGAAATGAGTATGATGGGAGAACTCAGCTACTTCCTAGGACTACAAATCAAACAAGTTCCAGAAGGAATCTTTATCAATCAAGGGAAGTATACCAGAGACCTGATCGAGAAATTTGGAGTGGAAGACAAATCCTCAAGGAAGATTCCCATGAACACCTCACAAGGAATTGGTCCGGATGATGAAGGCAAAGATGTCGATGCAACTACCTACAGAGGAATCATAGGATCTCTGTTGTATCTAACTGCCAGAAGCTGAATACATTGCAGCTGGGAGTTGCTGTGCTCAGCTACTCTGGATGAAGCAACAACTGAAGGACTATGGCATTCAAGCAAAGGAGATCAAATTGCTTTGTGACAACACCAGTGCCATTGCCATCACTCAGAATCCAGTTCTTCACTCCAGGACAAAGCACATTGAGATCAGACATCACTTCATCAGAGATCATGTTGAAAAGAAGCACATATGCATGGAGCATGTGCCAACAGAAGACCAGCTTGCAGACATTCTGACAAAGCCTCTTCTTGAGGCTAGATTCAACAAACTGAGAGAGGAATTGGGAATGATGGATGAAATTCCAAGAGAAAGTTGAAAAGGAAGGCCCTCTGTTGCAAAATCTCTGCTAACAGAATACCTGTTGCAGAACTCCTTCTGTTCACCCCTTCTATCCTGAACAGAGAACCCCCGTTCCTGACAGAACACCTCAACAACAGAACCCCCCCTTTCTATCATCAGAAAACCTTACATGTAACACAAGGTTGTGGACTTAGAAAATTTTGAGAAACCGGGTGACCTAGTAACTTAATGAAGGTCTTTTACCCTTTTACCCTTAAAATGGTATACAGCCGCAAAATATTTACTGCGCCCCTTTTTCCATTTATTAGTACCTCGGAACCATAAATAATCTCAAGCGTCCACTAACCCGAACCCATATATTCCTCTTCCTCAAACCTAAACCGTTACTGCCTTCATTACTCTCAAATTCTCAAACCTCCATAGCTCTCAAGTTCTCAGAAACTTTTCCCTGTTCTAATGGCTTTCATCAACATCAACGACCTCACCAAGGAAGAAATCAACATCTTGGTCACTAACATCTATACTGGGATGAACTGCGATCTTTCCGCACTTCCTGAACTTGCAGCAAATCATGAAACGATGATGAAAATCATCAAGGGAATGGAGGAATCACAACTAAACAAGGTTGTAGGCTATCATTTTGATTCCTACAGCACGAAGGACGTGGCAGAGTTCTATCTAAATGCTACGTATGAAGGAGAGACTATCAAGTCAAATGTCAACGGTGATGACATAATCCTCACTCCTGAAATTATCAACGCTCTGTTTGGCGTAGTGGAGGATCCTCAAGAAGAAGACACTGAAGGCTTCTTATCCCTAGACAGTGTCAAGGTCACTGTGGACAACTTTGTCCAACTCTACTGCCGACCTGAAGTGGATAGAGTTCCCAAACTATACATGAAGAAGAATCTTCTTCAAAGTGACTATGAGAAGCTCGTCAACATCTTCCATAGGTGTGTCTAGAGCAAGAGCACCTCCACTGACGACATGACAGTTCTCAATGCAAAAGCTGTTTTTGCAGTTCATCATGGGATGAACATCAACTGGGGACAGGTAATCATCAAATCCCTAGTTGAATTCATCAAGAAGAAAGGCAAGGAAACCGGACTTTTCAAAACCCCCATGGGGTATGGCCTTCTGATATCTGAAACCCTGCTAAAGGCAAGGATAGGGCTGAGAAACCCTATTGAGGCAGACTACACCAAACTACTTTTCCTCAATACCTCTGGTGACAGAAAGATTTCCCTCAAGGCTGAATAAAAGAGGCTGAGGACCCTGGAGTTTAACCGGGAGAAGCTTCAACAGAAGGTCATCAAACCCAAGAAGGCTGGGAAGAAACAGCAGAAGCCCTCTACCCCATCAGAATCTGAAGAGGAGGAGGTTCTGATCAGAAAACCTGTGAAGAAGGTTGTTTTGAAGAAGGCTGCCCCAGCCAAAGTTCAGAAGCTGGTGGCAAAGAAATCTGTTATAAAGAGAAAGGCTCCTTCCCCTATCTCTACAGAAAGCACCCCCTATGCCTCCCCCATTGCAAAGAAGGCAAAAATTCCGACTCCTGCTGTACAGGAGGAGCTTGAGGATTTTATCACCTCTACTCCAGTCAACAGAAATGCTTGGCAAGGCAAAAGGATTGTTTTTGAGTCAAGTGACTCTGAAGAGGGAGTAGTAGTACTGGATGCTACTAGTCAGGGGGAATCTCATAGATCTCCCTCTACAACAATGCCTGATCAACCAATGATGCTTTCTTCACCAGAACATCATGAAGCTAACAGAACCCCTGAGCACTCAGAACCCCAGGAGAATGTCTCCTCTACTCTTGACAAAGAATTTCTCAGGGTTCTGGCTTGGAGGAAGTGGAGAGTGGGATCTCTCTCTGTACTAATCAGATTGCTCCCCAACTTTATTAGTGAGGAAGCTGCAGTCCTCAGGTGGACTGGTACATAAGATGTTGAGCTATGCCTCAACAACGACTTCCTTCTATCTGTTCTTGCTGACAAGAAAAAGAAGGAATGCAAAGGCAAAAGCAAGCACACTCATGACACTGAAGAAGAGCATGTCAAGGCTCTGACAGAAGATGAGATGACAGCCTTTGATGAGTGGCTGATTGAGAAGAAGAGAAAGGAATCTCTCATCAAATTTCGTCATAATGCTCATGGAAAAGGGGAACCCTCCACTGCTAATGATCTTCCTTTGGCCATGGAGAAGCTGGTCAAAGAATGGAGGGATTCACATTTCACAGAAACTCTACTTGAGGTAATTCCTGAACCTCAACCCTCACCCAAAATCCCAACACCTTTTACTACTCCACCCCAATCTCCTCACCAGAAAACCCCATCCCCACAGAAATCCCTTCCACTACAGAAATCAACTCCCCCACAGAATACCCCCTCACCCTCACCCCAGAAAACTCCTTCTGTCAAACCCAAACCTTCTTCCCCATGTAAACCAACACCTTATACCAGAAATCGTTCTCCTTCACCTCCACCATCTCATCCTCAACAAAAAAATTCCTCTCCCCAACCTACACCCCAGCACCAGAACACCACCTCAACTCAGAAATCCCCTCCTCAATCTCAACAGAAGCCATCCTCTCCTGCAGAAAACTCTCCCAGAACCTCTCTGCACTCAGCTGCATCTACTCCCAAGAGACAGCCTCTACACCGTATCCTCTCATCTGATAGTGAGAATGATGGTTTCCTTCCATCATATCTTGTTGGAGATCTCACCTCTAAACGCCAACCAACTCCTACCAGAGAACCCTCTCCTCAGAAACCCTCTATGCAAAAAACAAGAAGGCCTCCTATGCAGAGGTCCAGAGGATTGGGAATGCCAGAACATGCAAGAACAGAACCCCAAATGCCCTTCAATCAGTTCGTTGAAGCTGCAGAAGAATTTGGTGGACAAATTTTGGATGGCATGAACAAGCTCATTCACATCGACGACAAACACTTTGAGCACTTATCCCACGTTAATGACAACCTCAACTCTGGCATGGACTTCATCTCATCCCGCTTCTCTGTCCTAACAGAATCCTTACACAACTTCATGGATTCATCCTCTGCTAAGACTGAAGCTCTGTCAACCGAAGTAGAAGGCATTCATAAGACCTTATTCACATTTCACCAAACCCTGATGGCTCAAGGTAAAACAATTCAGACCATCTCCACCAATCTTGAAGATCTCCAATGGGCTGATACCAAAACTAAAGAATAGCTGTTAGACATAGAGGAACTCTGCAAAGTCCACCGTGATCAAACCAGAACTCTGTTTTCTGATGACAAAGAGAGATACCGGAAATTGGTTCTCCTTGAAGCAAGTTCCAAGGATATTGCCTCAGCTGTCCACAAACAACAAGGTCTGATAGAAGGTCTCACCTCTGTAACACAGACACTTCCAGAAACCCTAGAGCAGATTGCCACATCCCAGGCAACAGAGTTTCAGAGAATTGCTATGATGATCTCTGACCTGGATGATGCCAAAAAGGGGGAAGAGGACCCTCACCCTAAGAAGAAGCAACTTGCCAGAACCTCAGCTGGCCCCTCTGTTGATCCAGTCCCTTACTTTCAGGCTTCCATGCAAAAGAAGAAAGAAGCTGGAGTCTCTAGACCCTCATCTCCCCACAGAACCTCATCCAAGAAGAGAAAAGCTCTAAACTTCAGGGAATGGAGACTAAATGGATCTCAGAGGATAGGCAGAGCTCAGTTCGAGGAAATTCAACAGAAAATGACTCCTACACAGCAGCAGAACCTCTACCTTGACAGAAAAGGTCGAATAAGAGTCAAGCATGGCGGATCACTGGAAGAAGCTGAATACTGGTACCTCAACAGAATCCTTCCAGGGAAGGACATCCATGAAGGTGTCCTTAACTATCTTGACTGCAAGCTCTCACCCATTTGGGCATCCTATCAAAGAGCTGGGAACCTCACAGCTATTAGAGAAGAAGTCAATGCTGAGCTGAAAAGACTAAAGGAACTGGATGATCAAGCCATAGCTCATGCTGCAATGGAAAATTTGTAAAGGAACACCCCTACTCTTTCTCTTAATAAAAGATCATCTCTGCCTCCATTTGTGTAAGGCAATTCCTTCTAATCTGTCTCTTGTGTATGTTTGATTGCTTTCTGTGTTCTTTGTCTTGCTCTGATTTATTTGTTTTATCTGCTATCTGAATGTACTGTACTCTTACTATTTTCCTATGCCAAGTTGCCCACCAAGATTTTAATGAAAGTTTTAAACTTTAATTCTTTATGGTGAAGGCACTTCTCTGGAAATAGTTAAAGGGTTTTGGCATCATCAAAAAGGGGGAAATTGTAAGGAATATTTGTAATTAGATTTTGATGATGCTATATTAATTAGGACTTTAGAGTAACCCTCTTTAGATTTAATGTATTATAATTTTTCTTTGTAAAAGTTCTTAGTATAATCGACTGGCAGAAGGCCTCCAGAACAGAAGACCTCCTGACAGAGGACCTTTGGTTCTCTGCCTTAGAACAGAAGACCTCAGGGTCTCTGTTAGCCTTTACTCTGACAGAAACCCTCCTGGTTCTCTGTTGGATATCTCTTCAACAGAAGTGCTCAAGACCCTCTCTGATCAACTCTCTGTTAAAGACACCAGAAGGCCTGACACTTAGAAGAATTCCACCAAGACGGGAAACCAACTGGAAGATTCTTTCAACGGCTAAGAGTCTTGAACGGAAAAGCTACAGTACGCGCATTAAATGCACATTTAATGCCTCCCGTACTCTGTAGAGTAATTGCAGATGATTGGCCGCAATGTCAGGATTACTTTATCCCAAAATAGTAACCCGCCAACTTTACCGGGTCCTACTGGTCAAGTCGATTGTCCGCTCATTTAATGCAGTTGTCCTCCTTCTCCTCCAACGGGAAGACAACCTCAGTATAAAAGATACACTCCGAAGAAAAACCAGATAACTTTGCAATAACTTTCGCTACAACCTTGCGCATACAAGATATTCAAACGCTAAAAACGCAAAAAGCCTCCTTGAGATTAAAACTTCATCATCTTCTACAAGGGAAGGCAGACGTTGGAAAAATCCTTACTTCCAAGTCAAAGCAAAGTTCCAAGTGTTCTTCAACTCTTCAAGCTCTTCACGTACAAATCTTTTGTAACGAAGCAAGTTGGAGGAACCCATGTTCTCAACAGAACCTCTTCTTTCACAAGAAGGACGTCCAAGTACCTGGAGCAATGAAGTAGTGATACTTCCGGGAAAGCTCAGTGAAAGGACCAGTCTTAGGGACGCCGGAAGTGCTGCCAAGAAGACATCTACACTTGAAGAAGACGTGGAGAGCTTCTTAAGTGATAGGGCTAAGGCATTGTAAACGGACGTTTTTACAAGCTTAGTGGAACAGTGGACTAGAGGAACAAGTTATTCCTTGAACCACTATAAAAAGCCCTGGTGTCATTTACTTACTGCATTTTATTTATTATTTTGATTTGAACTGCTTAACTCCAAAGACTTGGTATCTGTGTTCAGCAGAACTTGTCTTGTGAGTTAACAGAAGGCCTACTGCCTTTGCTTCTCTGAGGCTATTAACAGAACTCCCTACCAGAAACCCATTCGCTGCCAGTCTGTTCTGCCAACAGAACAGGCTATTCTGTTAAATCTGGTACTTAGCTTAAAAAGGTTAAAATCCAATACAGTTTATTCACTCCCCCCCTCTAGACTGTATCCAGTACAACCGAGACCAACACCTGAAATTCCCGAGAGCGTACCTTGGCGTCATAGTATGATTTTACTTGACGCCGGTAGTTCTCTGCCCGGATGAAGGCCTACTCTCGTCTTTCTTCGATCATGTGGAGGTCGATCTTCATGTTTTCTTCATTGGCCTCAGGCTCATAGTGCTCCACCCGTCGGCTAGGTATGGTAACCTCTATGGGAGCCTTTGCTTCAAAGCCATAGCAAAGGGCAAAGGGTGTCTTGACCATTGCCCTCCTCGGCGTAGTACGGTAGCACCATAAGATATTCGGGAGCTCATCGGCCCAACTACCCCCTGCGTCCTGGAGCTTCTTCTTCAGGCCCTCCAGGATGGTTCTGTTGGCATTCTCGACCTGCCCGTTGCCTTGAGGATAGGCCACGGAGGAGAAACGATGCTTGATTCCCCACTCCTAGAGGAGCTCTTGAAAGGGCGTGGCCTCGAACTGGGTACCGTTGTCGGATATGAACTCCTGAGGGACGCCGAAGCGGGTGAGGATGTTTTTGTGGATGAATTTCTGACACCTGGCCCCTGTGATGCTGGCCAAAGGTTCCGCCTCAACCCATTTGGTGAAGTAGTCTATGGCGACGATGATGTATCGATTGTTGCCAGCGGCTCTGGGCAGGGGGCCGACAAGGTCAATACCCCATCTTGAGAATGGGATTGATGTGCTAACCGAGGCGTAGTTGACGGATGGCCGACCAGGGGCTTTTTGAAGGACCTGGCATGCGGTACACTTTCTTGCCAGATTGGCACAATCCCGCGTCATCGTCGGCCAGAAATAGCCCGGGACGACGAGACGCCGGGACATGCTGAAAGGGCCCTGGTGGGAGGAGCAGACGCCACAGTGGACTTCTTCCATGGCCACTTCGGCCTCATCTGGGTGCAGACATCGGAGGAGAGTGCCATTGTAAGATCTTTTATAAAGTTTCCCATCCTCGATGGTGTAGCTCGGGGCCCTGAGTTTGGCTAGTTTGGCCCTCTCCTCATCCTGGGGCGATTCTACCGAGGTGATGAACGTCATGATTTCGATAACCCAGTTCTCCGGCCGCTGTTGGATGCACGTGACCGGGCTGGCATGGATGCTGGACATGCTCAACTCTTCGACCTTGGCTATCTTGGAGATGTGCTCTGGAGTGTCTGAGCTGAGTTTGGAGAGGATGTCAGTCTCAGCATTTTCCGCCCTTGGGATCTGGGTGATCTCATGGGTTTCGAATGCTTTGAGCAACTCCTCGGCCGCCTGCTTGTACTGCCTCATCCTCCCTTCTTTAGCCTCGTATGAGCCATTGATCTGGCCCACCACTAGCTTGGAGTCACATCTGATTTTGATGTGCCGCGCTTTGAGGCCGGCGGCGAGTCTGAGGCCGCTGAGGAGGGCCTCATACTCGGCCTCGTTGTTGGATACCCTGAAGTTGAAGTGGATGGCATAGTAGGCTCTGAATCCTTCAGGGGAGATGAGGATGATGCCGCCACCACAAGCTTTGGTGGCCGATGAACCGTCAGTGAAGAGAGTTCATGCTTCGTCTGGCTCTGGCCCTGGTGTGGTAGCGCTCGTCTCCCTGGCTGTACATTCGGTGACGAAGTCGGCCTAGGCCTGCCCCTTGATGGATGTCCTTGGCTTGATCTCTATCTGGAACTGGCTGAGGAAGATCTCCCATTTCACCATCCATGAGGAACTGGTGGGGCTCCGCATGAGTGCGTCGAGGGGTTGCTGAGTTAAGACGTGGACGGCGTGGGCCTGGAAGTAGTGCCCTAGTTTCTTCACTGTATGGACGATGTCCAGCACCGTCTTCTCAATGGGAGAGTACCTGAGCTCGGCCTCCCGTAACGTCTTGCTCGTGTAGAAAATTTCCTTCTGTATCCCCTCGTCCTCGTGGATGAGCACGAAGCTGACGGCCAAAGTGCTCACCCCCAAGTATAGGAAAAGGGTTTCACCGGATTTAGGCTTGGAAAGCACAGGTAGGGATGACAAGTACCGCTTCAGTTCCTCAAATGCTTGCTGGTACTCCGTCGTCCATCTAAAGTCATTTGCCTTGCGCATGGTCTGAAAGAAAGGGAGAGACCTTTCAGCCGATTTTGAGAGGAAACGGTTCAGGGCCGCTAGGCGTCCCGTCAGCCGTTGTACCTCCTTCACATTTCGCGGTAGCTCCATGTTGACGATAGCCTGTATCTTCTCTGGGTTAATCTCAATGCCCCTTCGGCTGACCATGTAACCGAGGAACTTACCCCCTTGGACGCCGAAGGTGCACTTCTTCGGATTTAGGCGGAGTTGGAATTTCTTCATTATCTCGAAAATTTCCCGGAGGTCGTCGGCGTGGCTAACGGATTGCCTGCTCTTGACGATCATGTCATCGACATATGCCTCCATCGTCCGGCCGAGGACTGCCCTGAAGACCTTGGCTACCATTCTGGTGTATGTGGCGCCTGAGTTCTTGAGTCCAAAGGCCATGACGAGGTAGCAGAAAATTCTCTCCGGGGTCATGAAGGTCGTCTTCTAGGCGTCATCTTCGTGCATGAATATCTGGTGGTATCCCCTGAAGGCATCAAGAAATGACATCAACTTGCATCCCGCCGTCTCGTCCACCAGTTGATCAATGTCGGGGAGAGGGAACGGGTTCATGGGGCACGCCTTGTCCAGGTCAGTGTAATCAACACACATTCTGAACGTCGACGGCTTCTGTGCGAGGACGACGTTGGCCAACCAGGTGGGGTACTTCACCTTCTTAATGTGGTTGATGGAGAGGAGCATGGTAACTTCCCCCTTGACGAAGTCACGTCTGTCGGCCGAGAAGTAGCGCCGCTTTTGCTTGACCGGCGTGAAGGCGGGATCGACTGACAGCCGGTGAGTGATCACTTTTCGGCTGATGCCAGGCATGTCGTCCGGCCCCACGCAAAAATGATGGCATATGACTGCAGGACGCTGAGGATGCCTTCGCGTTGATCCTGTGGGAGTTGTTTCCCGATTTTCAGGACCCGCTCCGGCCGGGAGATATCCAGGGGGACCTCCTCGACCTCCTCGGCTGGCTCAGCGTGCGGCCTTTCATCATCCTTGGAGACGGCGGCAGTGATGGTGTCAATTCTCTGCCCGGCGCTGGCTGCCGGCTTGGTCAATTTTAGGTAGCACGCCCGGGCTATCTTCTGCTTCCCTCGGGCGTAGCCGATACCGCCGCTAGTGGGGAACTTCATGCATAGATGTTTCATGGAGATGATGGCTTCCAAATCCTCTAGTGTTGGCCGCCCCCATATCAAATTGTGGGCGCACTCGAGGTTGACCACCATGAATTCCATGTCGGTCTTGATGCGATGGGAGTCGTCGCCGACCTCCACGGGGAGGACTATCGTGCCCTCAGCGTCGATAGAGTCCCCGGTGAAGCCGGACAACGGTGTCTGTATCGGCTTGAGCAGCGCCCTGTCCAATTTTAGCTGCCTGAATGTGTCAAGGTACATGACGTTGACGAAGCTTCCCGTGTCGATGTAGGTGCGATGGATGATGGAGTCACCTATTTCGCACCAGATGACGAGGGCGTCCATGTGTGATGCGGGCCCGGGAGGCAGATCCTTGTCGGTGAAAGTGATCGCCTCCGCTCGTTGTTTGTTCGGCTGGGGGGAGCGTGGGACACCTCCCCGATGTAAAGGGATTTAGCCCATTTCTTCCTCTGGGTGGCCGAATCCCCCCAGTGTTACACCCCACAATGAGGTTGATGTGATTCTTCTTTGAGGGGGGCTCTTCGAAGTCTTCATCGTCATCATCGCTGAGCCTGCCGATCTCACGCTTCTTCGTAGAGGGTTCGCCCCCATGTTTGCCGGTGTTTACCCACGTATTTTTGCGCGGGCCACCTTTAACAAACTGGGAAAGTTCCCCCTGACGAATCAGCTTCTCGATGTGCCTCTTCAGAGTGACGCAATCGTCTGTGTTGTGGGAGGTGTTCCGGTGATAACGGCAGTAGGTGCCACCCTGATGGACAGCATAGATCTCCTTTGCCGACCAAGGATCTCATTCAATGAGGTCGTGCTCCTCGGCGTAATCGAGGATGGTGCTGACCGAATGGGTAAGTGGGGTCTTCGGCCTCTCCATCCTCGGCCGCCATATGCGGTCTTTGTTCTTACCGCCAGATCCATGGCGGCCTTGTCCTCCCTGGCCTCGATCACCGGCCGAGGGTGCACCTGCAGCTGGCACGGCATTTGTCTTCTTGGAGGGGTTCCCTCCGTCTTTCTTGTGGCTGTGGAGTTCGTCGGTGTCAGCGTATAAGTTTCCTCGCTGAAGCGCCTTTAGATAAGACCTCGGAGGGTCAGTGATGAGGCTCCTCGCGTATGGGGTGCTGCGGAGGGCGCCCTGGAAAAGAACAAGGAGGGTGCGCTCATCGGCCCCCTCGACCTCATTGGTCTCCCTCGTCCACCGGTCAATGAAGGACCAGAGTGATTCGTCGTGCTACTGCTTGACGGAGAGGAGATGGGTGAAGTATTTCTTGGCGCGTTTCCTCCCGGAAAAATGAGTGAGGAAGCGTTGGGCAAGGTCTTGCCATGAATCTATGCTCCCTTCGGGAAGCGCGTTGAACCACTCGTATGATGGACCTTCAAGTGTAGAAAGGAACCAATGGCAGAGGTATTCATCTGACGCGTTCACCATCAGCATATTGTTCTGGTAGCGGCTGATGTGCTCCTGGGGGTAGGAGCGGCCGTCATACGGCTTGATGGCGTTTCCCCGGTATTTCTCGGGAATGGGGGCCAATAGTACCCTGGCGGTGAAGGGAGTCCTCGTCCTGATCTGGATGACGGGGTCTCCTCGGCCTTTGGCCAACTCCCTCTCAAGGATAGTGACCTTGTTTAGGAGGGCGTTGAAGCTGGGATCCCTGGACGAGTTGCCGGTGGCCGTGGCGGTCAGCTGCTTGGCCTCCATCTGGGCGAGCCTTCACTCGAGTTGGGCGATGACCTCGTCTCTGGGGTCTTTGGCGGCCATGGTGGCGCCCTGAGTTTGTAAGCGGGCTGCATGAGCCGTGTTGATCTGGTGACGAGCATCGTCCTCGTGCAGTTTCCCCTTTCCTTTGTCTAGGCGGGGCCGATCCGCTGTCCGAGATACCGACCCCAAGCTTTCCCTGGGTGAGCCAGGCTCGCGCGGACCAATCCGTCCCGCCATCCTCTCCGAAGTAGGCCGACGGCATGTGTCACCTAGCCTGTTAAAGGCCGAGGCTTTTCCACGCACTGGGGCCGGTCCAGCTCGGAGAGGGGAAGCAGGGTGGGAATGGGACGACGTCATGTCCTGGGGCACCACCCCCTCATCGTTGTCTAGCCTAACGGCCAACGACTGGGGTTGAGGAGGTGGCGTCGTGTTCTCCCCCGTCCTTGGCATGAGTGCGCTGAGGACGGTGGGATTCTGGGCCAGACTGGCGATGATGGCCGAGAGTGCGGCCTGAAGGTGAGGGTCAACCGCAGGTGAGGCCGGTTGCGCCGAGGCGTCACCCTTTTCCGCGCGCTTTTTGTCCAGGCCGAGGCGGGCGTCCGGAGCGCCGCCGTTAAGCTTGTTGCGTAGGTCTCCCGCAAGGTTGACGGCTTCCTGGAAGACATCTCCTTCGGCAGCCTTGTCGGCCGTTGCGTCCTCCTCGTGTTCCTGATGCTCTTGGGCCTCAGGGACAGCTTTGCCGAGGAGGTTGCGGTTTGACTTGGTTCTTCCCATGATCAGTTAGTTGTGCTTGGTAGCGACGAAGGAGGCTAACCTGATTGTTCTAGCTCTCAATGAAATTACCAAATGATAGACTATATGTCTATAGAGAAGTGAGAGCTAGAGAGAGAAGTAGTATGTTTGCTTTGTATTAATGAATTCTGAACCCTTACAACTACTCCCAGAGGGAGTATTTATAGGAAAAATTAGGGCTGGGCTCCCAAGTCTTGGGCTTGGGAGGCCCATTTACCATAGGGCCACTAATGGGCCCGATACAAAGTACATAGAAAAGATTAAGGGTAAAGTCCTATTCTGGAGGCCATCTGTGGCCGATGAGGGCATGGCCGAGGAGGGCGTGGCCGACGAAGACCCGACCGACGAGGTCACCCGGCTCTTCCTGACTTCTGGATCACAATCTGAGTAGCCTTCTTCGTCGGCCGATGAGGGTCATCTGGCCGACGAGCGTCCCACCAGGTGGTCGTGGTACCTTCTGTTCTTCCGAGTATGTGGGCCCTGGGGTCCAGGCCCATATACTCCATCAAGGGTTAACTTATATTATTTCCAATTTACTTTGGTTCATGTTAAGTTTAGGGTCTCTTACCTCAGGATTGATGATATGTGACTCATCTCGAACGTATTTCTTTAATTGTGATACGTGAAAGATGTTATGTACCTAGCACAAGTCTGTATGTTAAGGATGAAATCTAATCGTTGAAAAGTATCTTGTTTTAAAATCATTTGTTACCTTATCCAACTCTATGGGTAGAGCTAATTGATATGCCACGTTTCCCACCTTCTCTAGGATGTCGTAGGGTCCGATGAACCTCGGGCTTAGTTTCCCTTTCTTCCCAAACCTCATTACTCCCCTTGTAGGAGAGACTTTGAGTAGAATTTTCTCCCCTATCTCGAATTCAGCTGGCTTCCTCCCAAGATCGGCATATGTCTTCTGTCGGTCTTGGGCAGCCTTCATCCTCTCTTGGATGACTTTGACTTTCTCTATGGTATCTTGCAAGTATTGTGGTCCTAGAACCACCTGATCGACTATGTCACCCCAACATAAGGGACTTCTACACTTTTGACCGTATAGAGCTTTGTACAGGGCCATTCTGATGCTAGCATGGTAACTGTTATTGTACGAAAACTCTATGAAGTCTATGTGTTCATCCCATGATCCTTGCAATTCAAGAACACATGCCCTCAACATGTCTTCTAATGTTTGGATCGTTCTTTCGGTTTGTCCGTCCGTGGTTGGATGGAAAGCAGTACTTAACTTTAATTTTGTCCCCATAGCCGTTTGTAATTCCTTCCGGAATTGAGATAAGAATCGTGAATATCGATCTGATACGATGTCTTGAGGTACCCCGTGGTGTTTGACCACATATTTGACATAGGCTTTGGCCAGCTTGTCCATGCTCCAAGTTTCATTCATGGCAATGAATCTTGCAGTTTTGGTTAATCGGTCAACGATTACCCAAATCTTATCTTTTCCGGATTTAGTTAAGGGTAATCCTTCAACAAAATCCATTGAGATAGAATCCCACTTCCATTTAGGTACTTCCAAGGGTTGCACAAGTCCTTGGGTTTGCATCTCTCTGCTTTGACTTTTTGGCAATTCAAACATCGGGATACGAATTCAGCTACTTCTCTCTTCATTCCCGGCCACCAAAAGTTCTTCTTGAGGTCTTTGTATAGTTTGTCTCCCCCGGGATGTACTGAGTAGGGAGTGTTGTGTCCCTCCTCCATGATTTGTCTTTTAATATCTGCACACTTCAGCGGAACACACCACCTTCCCTTGTATCGGATGCTCCCATCTTCATGTGTCTTGAATGGTCCATTGACCCCATCTTTCATTCCTTCCTTGATTCTCTCGAGCTTCACACCTCCCGGTTGCCCATTCTTGATCTCCTCGAAGATAGATGGTGTAACGATCATAGTACATAACTGTATTTCACTATCTACTTTGCCATATTGTTTTACTTCCAAGTTCAATCTTTGAAAGTCTCGGAACAGTTCTTCTGGTAATATCCATGTTGCTCGGCATGAGTGCTCAGATTTCCGGCTCAAAGCATCCGCCACCACATTAGCTTTTCCCTCGTGGTATTGGATTTCCAGGTCGTAATCACTTAGAAGTTCGAGCCATCTTCTTTGCCTCGTGTTAAGCTCTTTTTGAGTGAATATGTACTTCAAGCTTTTGTGGTCAGTGTATATCTTACATTGTGCTCCGTATAGGTAATGTCTCCAGATTTTTAGTGCAAACACTACTGCAGCTGACTCCAAGTCATGAGTAGGATAGTTAACTTCATGCACCTTCAATTGTCTTGATGCATAAGCCACCACTTTCCTATTCTGCATAAGCACACACCCCAACCCCTTCTTAGATGCATCACTATAGATATCGAACCCCTCCGTCCCTGACGGTAATGTCAAGACCGGCGCGGTTGTGAGTCTTTTCTTCAACTCTTGAAATGCTGTTTCACAATCTTCATCCCAATGGAACTTGGTTGTCTTCTTCGTCAGGTTGGTTAACGGTCTTACTATCTTGGAGAAATCTTTAACAAATCTCTGATAGTAACCGGCTAATCCCAAGAAACATCTTACATCCGTGACCGAGGTATGTGCACGCCACTCAATCACCGCCTCAATCTTGGATGGATCTACAGATACGCCCTCTTGGGTGATAATGTGACCCAAGAACGCTACCTGATCCTGCCAGAAGTCACACTTTGAGAGTTTGGCATACAACTGGTTCTCTCTCAAAGTTTGTAACGTGAGTCTGAAGTGTTTCTCGTGATCCTCCGGGGTTTTTAAATAAACGAGGATATCATCAATGAATACCACTACAAAGGTATCAAGGTAAGGTCGGAATACACGGTTCATTAGATCCATGAATACCACTGGTGCGTTAGTTAAACCAAACGGCATCACAGTGAACTCGTAGTGTCCATACCTCATGCGAAATGTTGTCTTTGGTACATCTTTGTCGGCTATTCTCACTTGATGGTAGCCAGAGCGCAAGTCTATCTTAGAGAACGTGCTATCCCCTTTTAATTGATTAAACAAGTCGTCAATCCGAGGTAATGGATATTTGTTCTTGATAGTTGCTTGATTCAACTCCCGGTAATCGATACATAGCCTAAGACTCCCATCTTTCTTTTTGACAAATAAGACCGGAGCGCCCCAAGGTGAGACACTCGGCCTTATGTAACCCTTCTCTAATGGCTCCTCCAGTTGCTCCTTCATCTCTTGCATTTCTTTTGGTGCCATCCGGTAAGGTGCTTTTGAAATTGGTGCAGTTCTGGGCATCAACTCAATTGAGAATTCAACTTCTCTCTCGGGCGGCATTCCCGGAATCTCTTCCGGAAATACGTCCGGAAATTCGTTGACTACAGCAATTTGGTCAAAGTTTGGCTCTTCTTTATTCACCTCTTTCATCAAGCACGAGTAGGTTTCATACCCTTTCATACCTCTTAATTGTCGCATAGTCATCAGTTTCATACTGGGCTTGGTTGTGATTGCTTTGTAAGGTATTCTCTTCCCATTTGGACCCTTCAAGATCACCTTCTGTTCATCAAAGAGGATCTTAGCTTTGTACATCCCCAACCAGTCCATGCCCAGTACTACGTCTATATCTTCTAAGTCATATTGGATTAAATCTCCAGGTAGGTTGGACTCAGATATGAGTATGGAAATGTTGGAGTATACATTTCCACAAGTTACAAATTTATGTGAGGCAGTTCTTACATTCAAGTTTATTCTAGCTGTTGGTTCAATCTTTAATCTCTTAACGAAATTAGAAGATGAAATTGTGAGAAGCATCATAATCAAATAGAACATAAGCAGGCACAGAATTTACAAGGAATGTACCTGAGACCGCATCATTGGCATTGGCTTGGGCTTGGTTCATTACCATGATTCGCCCTTGGTTCGGACGGTTGCCGTTTTTTCCGCCATTGCCATTGTTCCCGCCATTTCCTTTGTTACCTCCATTACCGTGACCGTGATTATTCTCCCCTCGTCCTCGAGGGTTGCGGTTGTTGTTGAAGGCGGCGACATTGTTGTTGTTTTGCCCGCCATTTGTCCCGGTTCGGTTTCCATCATGATATTGCACCTGGTTCAATGGTGCCCCATTGGTCTTTGACAGACACTCGAAGGATCGGTTCCCTAGCTTCCCGCAATTGAAACATTTGGTTAGGCTCCTATCGCAGTTAACCGCAGGGTGATCTCTCCCGCACTTCGTGCAGTATAAGTGCCTATCTCTAGGAGCAGCTCTCCGATCGTTTTGCTGGTTTTGACCACGAAAATTTCTTCCGCTTTGGTCATCTCTCCTCTCCCTCCGTTCTTGTTATTGTGTAGGTGGGTTCGCTCTAAACCTCTTTTCTCCCTGACCTCTCTCCTCATCTCCGTACCTCTTCATTTTCTGGTTTCTTTCTCTTTTGTAACTGCTCAACACGATAATGAACTGCAGCTCTATCATAGGCATCCGTCAGAGTTTGGCAACCCAAAACAGCGACGGTTTTCTGTGTAGTAAAGTTTAATCCACGAATAAACTTCTCGACTTTGGTGCTCTCATTAGGCACTATTGTCTTTGCAAACGGCACGAGGTCCAGGAATTTAGTGTGATATTCCTGTACACTCATGTCTAGTTGTTTCAAATGTATGAATTCCTCATGCATGGTGGCCTGGACGTGAGCAGGATAACAACGTTTCCTCATGGCAATCTTGAAAGCTTCCCAATTGAAATTGGGTTGTTGACGTAGAGCTGGGCCTGATGAGACCCACCAGTTATCCCCCTCTTTTTGTAAGTAATAAACAGGAATGTCAACTTTTTGCTCTTCCGGACAGTTCACCGCGTCAAAGAGTTTGTCAAAGAGTCGGATCCAATCCTCGAGGATACGAGGATCTTCTTGCCCATGAAAGCTCGGTGGGTTGCGAGATGCTACTCGTTTAGCAGCATCATTTCCATTGTTCTGATTTTGGTGATTCTAGAGTACAGTAGCACCCAATGTGTGCATGAACTGTGCCAGTTGCGGGACGCTTTGTGCCAGCTCAGCATTGGTGGGTGTATTATCCGGGTCTCTTCTCGGTGCCAGGATATCTTAATAACACAATATATTCGTGTAATAATTTCCCTATTTTGCTCCTAAGGATCCTATTTCAACTAAGGATTCCATAGGCTATACAACATGATAATATGAAAATCGTACTGATGGAGTATATGGGTCTAGGCCCCAGGACCCACATACTCAGAAGAACAGAAAGTACAAGCCACCAAGTGATGCCCTCGTCGGCCAAAGGACCCCTCGTCGGCCGAAGAGGGACCGACTCGGAATATGATCCTGAAACCAGGGGACTTGGGTGCCCCCGTCGGTCGTGCCCTTATCGGCCGTGCCCTCGTCGGCCACGGAAGTCTCGCAGAACTAGATTTTACACTTATTCATTTATATATCCCATCATTTACTTTGTATTCGGCCCAATATCGGTCCAGTTGTAAATGAGCCTCCCAAGCCCAAGGCTTGGGAGCCCAGCCCGTATTTTTCCTATAAATACTTCCTCTGGAGGTAGTTGTAGGGGTTACAAAATCATTCTAATGAAGCATTTACTTGCACTTCTCTCTCTAGCTCTCACTTCTCTCTAGATATATACTCTATCATTTGGTGCTCTCGTTGAGAGCTAGAACAATCAAGTTAGCACCCTTCTTCGCTACCAAGCACAGCTAACCACTGATCATGGGAAGAACCAAGTCAAACCGCAACCTCGTCAGCAAGGCCATCCCTGAGGATCAGGAGACCAGGGAGCGTGAAGAGGACGCCACGGCCGACCAGGTCGGAGGAGGGGACGTCTTCCAGGAGGCCATCAACCTCACGACGGACCTACACAACCAGCTCAACGGCGGCGCCCCTGATGCCCGCATCGGCCTGGACAAGAAGCGCGCAGAGAAGACAAACCACGCCCCGGCCCAGCCTATGGTCGCGGCTTCTCCGTCTGTGGATCCACAGGTTCAGGCTGCGTTGTCGGTCATCATCGCCAGCTTGGCTCAAAACCCCACCGTCCTCAGCGCACTCTTGCCAAGGACTAAGGGGAACATGACTCCACCTCCTCAGCCCCAACCGTTGGCCACCAGGTTGGGCAACGATAAGAGGGTGATAGCCCAGGACACGATGTCGTCCCACTCCCAACCCGCTTCCCATCTTGGGCCTGGGCAGACCCCAGCGCGTGGAAAAGCCTCTGCCTTCAATAGGCTGGGTGACACGCGTCGTCGTCCAGTTTCAGAGAGGATGGCGGGACGGATTGGTGAGCGTCGGCCTGGCTCGCCTAGGGAAAGCTTGGGGTCTGTGTCCCGGACAGCGGACCATCCCCGCCTGGACAAGGGCAAGGGAAAGTTGCACGAGGACGACGTGCGCCACCAGATCAACGGTGCAGCCGCCAGGGATCCTCGGGACGAGGTCATCGCCCAGCTGGAAAGGAGGCTGGCCCAGATGGATGCCAGGCAATCGGCAAACATCCCCACGGCCGGCGCCTCCAACGATCCTGGCCTCAACACTCTCATGAACAAGGTCAGCGCCCTTGAGAGGGAGTTGGCCGAAAGGCGAGGTGACCCCGTCATCCAGGTCAGGACCAGGACCCCTTTCACTAACAGGGTGCTCTCGGCCCCCATCCCGGAGAAGTACAGGGGAAACGCCATCAAGTCTTACGACGGCCGATCAGACCCCCAGGAGCACTTCAGCCGCTATCAGAACAACATGCTGATGGTGAACGCGTCGGATGAATACCTCTGCAGTTGGTTCCTCTCCACTTTTGAGGGGCCAGTGTACGAGTGGTTCAACGCGCTTCCCGAAGGAAGTATAGACTCATGGCAGGATCTTGCCCAACGCTTCCTCACCCACTTTGCCGGGAGGAAGCGTGCGAAGAAGTATTTCACCCATCTCCTCTCCGTCAAGCACCAACATGATGAACCCCTCCGGTCATTCATTGATCGGTGGATGAGGGAGACCGAGGAGGTCGAGGGGGGCGATGAGCACACCCTCCTCGTCCTCTACCAGGGAGCCCTCCGCAGCTCCCCATATGCTAGGAGCCTCATCACCGACCCACCGAGGTCATATGCAAAGGCGCTGCTGCGTGGGAGTTTGTACGCCGATGCCGATGAGCTCCACAACCACAAAAAGACGGAGGCCACCGCTCCAAGAAGACAAATCCTTCGCCGGCCCCGGGAGCATCCCCGGCCGGCCAGGGTGCCCAGGACCGTCACGGCTCTGGTGGACAAAGCAAGAAAGACCGCCATTGGCGGCCGAGGTTGGAACGGCCGGGGGTCCCCCTCACCCACCCGGTCAGCACCATCCTCGACTACGCCGAGAAGCACGACCTCATTGAACAAGCTCCTCGACCGACGGAGGAGGTCCTTGCCATCCAGCAAGGCGGCACATACTGCGGATTTCACAAGAACTCCTCACACAACACCCACGACTGCATCACCCTGAAGAAAGCCATCTAGCGCCTTATTCGTCAGGGGGAACTCTCCCAATTTGTTAAAGGTGGTCCGCGCAAAAACACGTGGGTAAACACCGGCAAACCTGGGGGCGAACCCTCTACGAAGAAGCGAGAGATCGGTAGGCTCGGCGACGACGAAGATTTTGAGGAACCTCTGCCAAAGAAGAACCATATTCACCTCATCGTAGGTGGGAATACCGGGGGGGACTCCGTCACCCAGAGGAAGAAATGGGCCCAATCCCTTTACATTGGGGAGGTGTCCCACGTTCCCCCCAGCCGAAGAAGCAGCGAACGGAGGCGATCACCTTCACCGACAAGGATCTGCCTCCGGGTACGGAATCACACAGGGACGCCCTCGTCATCTGGTGTGAGATCGGTGACTTCATTATCCACCGCACTTACATCGATACGGGGAGCTCCGTCAACGTGATGTACCTGGACACCTTCAAGCAGCTAAAGCTGGACAAGGCTCTGCTGAAGCCAATCAAGACACTGTTGTCTGGCTTCACCGGGGACTCTATCGACGCCGAAGGCACGATAGTCCTCCCCGTGGAGGTCGATGACGACTCCCACCGCGCCAAAATTGACATGGAATTCATAGTGGTCAACCTTCAGTGCGCCCACAACCTGATTTTGGGGCGGCCAGCACTGGAGGACCTGGAGGCCATCATCTCCATGAAACACTTGTGCCTAAAGTTCCCCACCAGCGGCGGCATCGGCTACGCCAGAGGAAACAAGAGGATAGCCAGGGCATGCTACCTCAAGCTAACGAGGCCGGCCGAGAGGGAAGGGCATAGAATAGACACCATCACGGCAACCGTTGCCAAGGACGAGGAAAGACCGCATGCTGAACTGGCCGAAGAGGTCGAGGAGGTCCCCCTGGATACCTCCCGGCCGGAGTGGGTACTCAAAATCGGGAAGCAACTCCCGCAGGACCAACGGGACGCCATCCTCCTCGTCCTACGGTCATACGCCGTTATCTTTGCGTGAGGCCCGAACGACATGCCAGGCATCAGCCGGAAGGTGATCACCCAACGGCTGACCGTCGATCCGGCCTCCGCGCCTGTCAAGCAGAAGCGGCGCTACTTATCCGCCGACAGGCGGGACTTCATCAAAAGGGAGGTCGCCATGCTCCTCTCAATCAACCACATCAAAGAGGTGAAGTACCCGACGTGGCTAGCCAACGTCATCCTCGCCCAAAAACCGCCGACATTCAGAATGTGTGTTGATTACACTGACCTGAACAAGGTGTGCCCCATGGACCCGTTCCCTCTCCCCAACATTGATCAATTGGTGGACGAGACAGCGGGATGCGAGTTGATGTCGTTCCTCGACGCCTTCAGAGGGTACCACCATATTTTCATGCATGAAGATGACGCTGAGAAGACGGACTTCATGACCCCGGAGGGAATCTTTTGCTACCTCGTCATGGCCTTCGGGCTCAAAAACTCCGGTGCCACCTATACCAGGATGGTGGCTAAGATCTTCAGAGCAGTCCTCGGCCGGACGATGGAGGCATACGTCGATGACATGATTGTCTAAAGCAAGCGAGCCACCACACACGCTGACGACCTCCGGGAAATTTTTGAAATCATGAAGGAGTTCAAACTCCGCCTCAACCCCAAGAAGTGCGCTTTTGGCGTCCAAGGCGGCAAGTTCCTTGGCTACATGGTCAGCCGGAGAGGCATTGAAATAAACCCGGAGAAGATACATGCTATCATCAACATGGAGCCGCCCTGCAACGTCAAAGAGGTACATCGGCTGACAGGGCGGCTGGTGGCCCTGAGCCGCTTCCTCTCCAGATCAGCCGAGAGGTCACTCCCTTTCTTACAGATCATGCGCAAAGCAAACAACTTCAAGTGGACGACGGAATGCCAGGAAGCATTTGAAGAGCTGAAGAGGTACCTTTCTTCCCCACTAGTGCTCTCCAAACCCAAGACCGACGAAACCCTCTTCTTATACTTGGGGGTGAGCACGTCGGCCATCAGCTCCGTGCTCATCCGTGAGGACGAAGGGGTGCAGAAGGCCATATTTTACATTAGCAAAACACTCAGGGAGGCCGAGCTCAGGTACTCCCCCATCGAGAAGACGGTGATAGCCGTCGTCCCCACGGTGAAAAAGCTGGGGCACTACTTCCAGGCCCACGCCGTCCACGTATTGACCCAACAGCCCCTTGGCGCACTCATGAGGAGCCCCATTAGCTCCTCGAGGATGGTGAAATGGGCAATCTTCCTCAGCCAGTTTCAAATTGAGATCAAGCCAAGGCCATCTATCAAAGGGCAAGCCTTGGCCGACTTCGTCACCGAATGCACGGCAAGGGAGACAACTGCTACCACCCTCGGGCCAGAGCCAGATGACATGTGGACCCTCTTCACCGACGGCTTGTCGGCCACGAAATCATGCGGGGGCGGCGGCGTTCTCATATCCCCTGAAGGATTCAGAGCTTACTATGCCATCCGCTTCAACTTCAGGGTATCTAACAATGAAGCCGAGCATGAGGCCCTCCTCAACGGCCTCAGACTTGCCGCTGGGCTCGGAGCCAAGCACATCAGAATCAGGTGCGACTATAAGCTGGTAGTGGGCCAGGTTGAGGGTACGTACGAAGCAAAGGAAGGCTGGATGAAGCAATACAAACAGGCAGCAGAGGAGTTGCTGAAGGCGTTCGAAACCTACGAGATCACATAGATCCCAAGGGCCGAGAACGCCGAGGCCGACATCCTCTCCTAGCTCAGCTCGGATACTCCGGAGCACATCTCTAAGTTAGCCAAGATCGAGGAGCTGAGCATGTCCAGCATCCATGCCAGCCCCGTCTTGTGCATCCAACAGCAGCCGGAGGACTGGATTTCCGACATTACCACCTTCATCACCACGGGGGAGCTACCCGAAGACGAGGAGAGGGCCAATCTTGCCAAGCTCAGGGCCACAAGCTACACTATTGAAGATGGCAAGCTCTACAAACGATCCTACAATGGTACTCTCCTCCGATGCCTACACCAGGACGAGGCCGAAGTGGCCATGGAGGAAGTTCACTGCGGTGTTTGCTCCTCACACCGGGGCCCTTTCAGTATGTCCCGTCGTCTCGTCGTCCAGGGCTATTGTAATACTTGAGATTTAATTTAAACGGATTAATAGTACTACTCATACAAACAGAGGTGCATCTCCTTTTAAGGGAGCTCATCACCCAAGAACTCCAAAGTTAAGCGTGCTTGCACGAGAGTAGTCTTGGGATGGGTGACCCCCTGGGAAGTTTCTCAGGGCGTGCATGAGTGAGGACAAAGTGCGCGGTAAAGGCTCGTGGTGGTTTGTGAGGACAATACTATTGGTCTAGAGTAGCTACCTCGGGTCCTGCGAGGCCGGGGTGTTACAAATGGTATCAAAGCAACCCTGCGACGGTGTGCTGATCCGTTGGATATCGGGCGGACACTTAGTAGGGGAAAAGATTCTGGGATATGATTGAGATTGATGTTTGGGCGCAATGAGGACGTTGCGTTCCTAAGTGGAGGTGATTATAATACTTGAGATTTAATTTAAACGGATTAATAGTACTACTCATACAAACAGAGGTGCATCTCCTTTTAAGGGAGCTCATCACCCAAGAACTCCAAAGTTAAGCGTGCTTGCACGAGAGTAGTCTTGGGATGGGTGACCCCCTGGGAAGTTTCTCAGGGTGCGCATGAGTGAGGACAAAGTGCGCGGTAAAGGCTCGTGGTGGTTTGTGAGGACAATACTATTGGTCTAGAGTAGCTACCTCGGGTCCTGCGAGGCCGGGGTGTTACAGCTATTTCTGGCCGACGATGGCGTCGGATTGTGCAGATCTTGCCAGGAAATGCACCACGTGCCAGGTGCTCCAGAAGGCCCATGGTCGGCCAGCCGTCAACTACGCCCCCGTCAGCACCGCCATTCTTTTTCAAGGTGGGGGATTGACCTGGTCGGCCCACTACCCAGAGTTGCTGGCAACAACCGCTACATCATCGTCGCAGTCGACTACTTCACCAAGTGGGTCGAAGCGGAACCTTTGGCCAGCATCACAGGGGCGAGATGTCAGAAGTTCGTCTATAAGAACGTCATTACCCGCTTCGGCGTCCCCCAAGAGATCATATTTGACAATGGCACCCAGTTCGAAGCGGCACCCTTTCAGGAGCTCCTTCGAGAGTGGGGAATAAAGCACCGTTTCTCCTCCGTTGCCTACCCTCAGGGCAACAGGGAGGTTGAAAACGCCAACAGAACTATAATGGAGGGGCTGAAGAAGAACCTACAGGACGCAGGAGGAAGTTGGGTCGACGAGCTCCCCAACATCCTATGGTGCTATCGTACTACGCCAAGGAGGGCAACGAGTGAAACACCTTTTGCCCTGTGCTACGGTTTTGAAGCAAAGGCACTCACGGAAGTCGCCATTCCCAGCCGACTGGTGGAGCAGTACGACCCTCAGGTCAACGAGGAGAACATGAAGATCGACCTCCACCTGGTCGAAGAAAGACGTGAACAAGCATTCATCCGGGCGGAGAACTACCGGCGTCAAGTGAAATCATACTATGACGCCAAGGTACGTTCCCGGGAATTCCAAGTGGGGGACTACGTCCTCCGCCGAAGGGAAGCAAGTCAGCCGACGGAAGGGGGCAAGCTAGCCTTGAAGTATGAAGGTCCCTATATCGTCAGTGCCATGGTGAAACCCGACACCTACAAGCTTAAACGCCCAAACGGGACCAATGTACCACGAACGTGGAATGTACACCATTTGGTGAAGTTTTATCAATAATCCGAAGGAGGTGCAGCCGGTGAAGCCCTCACCCCTTGACGGGTTATTGATTGAACATCACCCTCGGCCTTGAGCCACTTATGAATAAAAATCATGTTTCTTTTGATTTCTTGGAATTTGGGTAAAAACATTGACGGGCGCCCTCATCGGCCACCTTAGAGCGAAAGGCTCAGGCATGGCCGATGTGGCGCTTCGCATCTGCAGCCTTAGAGCGAGAGGCTCATGTATGATCCATTGAATTTTGCATCAGCGAAAGGTTTAGGCCCAGCTGAAAGAGCACGTCGTACCGGCCCCTCAGAGCGAAACGCTCAGGCAGGGCCGACGATGTCCCCAGGGCGATGGGCCCGCAAACGGCCCACGTTTTGAAACGGGAAGTTCATCACGTCGTCCACGCGCCTGATCGCAGGACGACATGCCTGAAATCATGGCCGAGGTGACAAAATCCCCAAACTCAGGGTTGGGCAACGGCAGTCGTTGGAAACCAACCAAAAGTCTAGCCTGTGTCTTAAATAGGCGACGGGACCCCCCTGAGACCATGGGCGTTATAAACGAAGTCCAAACCGGCCGAAGGACTATCGACCCCTTCGGCCGAAGCCTGAAAGAAGGACACTCCCCGAAAAAGGGAACAAAAAAAAGAGGGAAGCCGACGGACCGCGCACTCGCCGGCCTCGAGCAATGAAAAAAGAAATCCCCACAAAAATACTAAGTACATATCAGTCCGATACAAAGGCTACACTACGAATAGGTGCCACGACCGAGGCGCGCATCTACAAAATCCCAACCGATTTGGTGGGGTGAAACAAGGTTGGTCGTCCTCTACGACCACAAAAAGAAATGTTACTTTCATCGGCCACCCAACAATACAGGGCCGTTGGCAACCCCAAGCGGAATAAGCTACCAAATCTCGACACTTAGAAAAATTTCTTTTTAAGTGTGAAATGATAAAGGGCAAACATGCAGGCCGACAACACTGCCAAATACATTATCTTCCCCGGTTGGTCTCAGCCGAAGAGGGCCTCGGGAAGGATGACACAACTCAGCAGCGCCCGCATCGGCCAAAAAAAAACACCACGATGCGCAACCCAGGCCGAGAAGGTCACTGGAAAAATACAACAGTTGAACACACTGGTGGTAACACTTAGGCGCAACCCAGGCCGATAAGGTCTTGCTGACCGTTAAAGGCACTAAAACTTAGGCGGCTGCTCAAGTTGACACTTAGAGAAATTTTAAAGGCAAAAGGTAAGAGACGTCCCCAAGACGAAGCAAACAACAGATGATAGTTGCCTAAGTGGATTTCAAATACCTAGGAAATTTTCCGAAGAAAGCAAATATCAAAGGCTTGGCTGACAAGGGTAGCAAGCAGAGAAAATTACAAAGCCCAAACAGTTAGACAAATCCCCAAAGCATCAGGTAGCTAGGGGGCAGCCTCGAGACGAATCGGGCACTCAAGACATTTGAAGGTACCCTCCTCGGCCCCCGGTGTCCGTATCGGCTGGCACTTAGAAGAGCCCTAAAAATTATGGCTGACACTTAGAAAATTTTCCAAATTTTCTAAGAATTTTGACACCGGGACGAAGCGAGCACTCACACTTGGACATCATACAAACAGGAAAAAAAACAACACAAGGCAATATAGTAAAGCATGAAAGCCGAAAAGGTGTATTTTCATTCAAAGCAAAAGGGGGTACAATGTGGGCTTCTTGGCCGTTACATAATAAAAATCAAAATCAAGAGTACAATGAATCATGGCTTCAGCGTCCCTTTCAGCACCGATTTTCTCTTCGGCCTGGGCAGTGGCCGCATCGGCAGAAGCACCGGATGTGGCGGTGTCTTCGAACATGCTTGGCTCATAGGCCCAATCATCGCTGGCCTGAGAGCTCTCAATAGGGAGCTGCCATTCCGCCGCAGGGAGCTCCAACTCCGCTTCGGGATGCCTTATCATCGAAGGCAGCTCAAGGCCGACGGCCCACTCCTTGGCCACACCCAAATCCAAGAAATGACGTTGGAGCCTCCGATAGAGCAACCGTTGCATCCGGTATTGGCCGAGGTCGTATAAGACCTTCATCTCTTTCTCCCAGTATGCCTGGCCGTCAGGGGACTTATTCACCCAGTCGACGAGCCTCGCCGCCACGACGTCGAAGCACCACGACGTCGAAGCACCACGGGAGCCGGTCCTCGTCCTTCCAGCCAACTTCGAGGAACTTCTGCACAGCGGCCTCGGAAGCCTTCTCTTCGGCAACACTCAGGGCCAGCTCTGCATCGGCCTTACCCTTCTCGGCCTCCTCATCACGAAGAAGAGCCTCATCACGAGCCCGTTCCACATTGGCCAAGCGCTGAAGGGCCCCATCCTTCTCGGCGGCCAGCAGATCATCTTCATCAGCCCTTTTCTTCAGGCTTTCAACCTCGAGCCGCAGCCTCTCCAAGCTGCCCAGGGCCTCGTCGACCGAAGCCACCTTCTGCTCAATTTGCTTCAAATGAGCAATCTCCCTTTGTTGCCTTCTGTTGCTTTCCATCAACATGAAGGTGCCCTGCAGAAGAACAAGGGTTAGACGACGATGATACATGACAAAAAAAAGAAAAAAAAAGACGAAGCAGATAGCAAAACTTACTTGGACGATGTGGTCCATCCCACAATCGTACATCTTGACGTTGGCGAGCTTCTTCAGGTAAGCCCAGTCCTCGTCAGGGATGGCCTGGGAGATCACCTCGTGGCCGTCAACGATCTCGTTGAATAGCCCCCCCCCTTGACGGGGTATTCAACCTCGAGCTTGTAGGTCCCTCTAACCAGCTCTCGGTCGGAACCTTTCTTCCGGGTGGCCGCAGCGGCGGGAGTAATGGTGGATAGGGTAGTGGACGGAGGGCCCGAAGTGAGATCCACCAGAGCATCGGCGTTGGAACCCCCTCCGTCCCCAGAAGGAACAGCCGACGTCCCGGCATCACCAGAAGGAGAAGCCCTATTCGGCTTCTTAGTGGGCTTCAGGCCCGCCTCGGTCAGCTTCTTTTAGCCCTCGTCGGCCTGCCGTTTCTTTTTCGGCTGGACAGGGGGCTTGGCCGCAGGGACAGTGGCAGGCTGCTGGGCCTTCAACTCTTCGGCTGCCTTGAGTTGCGCCCTCTTCATGAAGGACATGCGATCCATGACAAAACCTGCACCGGAAAAATACCAAGGGTCAGCAAACAAAAGATATACAACTACGATGTGAAGGAGTGCATCAAAAAGGTATTACCATCGTCCTCAGCTGGCACCCCCAGATCGGGACCGTCAGCTTCCTCGTAAGTTGTCGTCATCTTTGGCCACAACTCTACATCGTTGTCCTTATCACCATAGACAAAATACCTCACGAAGCCAAGGGCGGCCATCTTGTACTCTGTGATGTACGTCTTCACACTCCTCGGCCCTCCCTTCAGGAAAGCCTCAACCTGAGCGTCCAGGATGGAGCTCCTCGGCGTGTCATGCAGATTGAACCGCCCACTGTGGCCGACGGAGGGAAACTCTACGCCCCCTTCACCCAACGACACGAACACAAACTTACCCTTCCAACCATGGATGGACGTCGGCAGGTCTGTGAAGCTTCTTTTCTTCGGGAGTTGTTGGAGAGTGGCATAGGAGGCACAGTTCTGATGACTTCCATGGCCTATCTGATAGAGGTTCATGAACAGCGCCGTCGTCGGCCGGAAATTCAACTCAGCACACCGTACGAGGAATCCGATGATGAGCGAGTAGCTGTTCGGCGTCAACAAGGCCGGAGGAAGCCCCACCATGTCTAGGTACTCGATGTTGAAGGGGTGCAACGGGAACCGAAGTCCTTTGGCGAAACTCATCGGGTACACTCCAAAGTACCCCGGGGGTGGATTGAGAACATGGTCCGTCGGCCTGGGGCCCTAACCCTACCAAACGGCCCCACGTACATCTGTGCGACCAGGTATTCACCCGCATTGCTCTGCGGCTTGATGATGAAGATATTGGCAAGATCTAGGTAGGAAAAGGCTGGTCCCCTCTTAGGCCTCCTCACCCTTCTCGGCGCTGCGACGCCCTTGACGGCAGACACCGACTTCGGGCATGGGATGGCAGCCGACGTGGACGCCCCGTCCGCAATTCGGGAGACCCCTACGTCCCCACCTCCAGACGATGAGGCAGACTCCTCGTCCTCACCATCCTCATCGTCCTGCTCCCCAGATTTGAACAAGCTCAGGTTTTCAAGCTCTTCACAGAACTCTTCGACCACTTCATAGTCAAGGGACTTGGTGGAAGGCTCATCGTCGTAGGGGTAGTACTCTTCGTTCAAGTCCTTCATCTTAACACTATTACGAGCCTAAGGAAACCTACTTTGAGATCTAAAGGTGTTCAAATCACCTAACACTAGATCACTGGCCTAGGAAGCAAAATAGTCAAAGTACAGAAGAATTTCGATGAAACTAACCTTGAAGCCTTGAAGAATATGAAGAATGCTTGCTTTGAGTTTATCTCTCAAGAAATTTGGCCAGCACTTCGTGGCCACACCAATGGCCACCAATGGGATGCCACCACGTCGTTAATGGGCCAGGCCCAATCCACAGATCAATAGCCCACCAGCAAAGCAGGCTCTACGGAACGAGGAAAGGGAAAATAACACCCACAACGGCCAGAGCATTCAACGGCTAATACAGGCTACGGCTACCCAACTAGCACCCGTATCGGCCATCTAGGCTGCCACGCATATTACGCAAAGGAAGGCTTTAAAACAGCCACAATACCCCAAGGGAAAGGAACCCAACGGCCATGAGGCCCTTGCACTAAACCCTTGATGATAACCCTTTGAAAGCAACCTGCGTCCAAGGGTTCTCCCACAGGGTTACCTTGGTCAGGAAATCGCCAAAGGGTTGGATCTAAGGGCAGTATGAGGATCCCGCTTCGGCCTAGGTTTCAAGCTACTCCTTCACCCCTCACTCACTCTTCGGCCTGAAGCAGTGGGGGACTGGGGGACTACACCAGCCTTTGCAAATCAGGACAAAATCAAAGAAATCCAAAAATATACCAAGTCCACAACTACAACATCAGACATGCACCACAACGTCCATAACATCGTGGTGCACCTTCGGCCGCAGCAAAACTTGAGATCACAGGACACTTATCGGCCTTGAGACCACACACCACTGTCATCTAGGAATCAAAGAACAGGAGGCCAACGTACCTGAATCACCATCGTCCATGTACCACAACGGCTTCAAGGTCCTCATAACTTCATCTCCGGCCAGACAATGTTATCGTCCCCAAAACCTTGGGCAATATGGCGCCTTGTCGCCCAAAGGCACATGGTGTCATCAACACCGGCCAAAAGGAGTGCACAGCACCCTCACCGGCCACCCAAAACAATGGGCGCCCGACGTCCTCAAAACAAGACGGCCAACGTGGTCCCGCATCGGCCAAGAGCATCAAGCACAAAAATCTACTCTCCTTCAATTCGTCTACATCTCAGCTTAGAGAGTGGGGGACTCCTGATGGAGTATATGGGTCTAGGCCCAAGGACCCACATACTCAGAAGAACAGAATGTACAAGCCACCAAGTGATGCCCTCGTCGGCCAAAGGACCCCTCGTCGGCCGAAGTGGGACCGAATCGGAATATGATCCTGAAACCAGGGAACTTGGGTGCCCCCGTCAGTCGTGCCCTTATCGTTCGTGCCCTCGTCGGCCACGGAAGTCTCGCAGAACTAGATTTTACACTTATTCATTTATATATCCCATGATTTACTTTGTATTCGGCCCAATAGCGGTCCAGTTGTAAATGGGCCTCCCAAGCCCAAGGCTTGGGAGCCCAGCCCGTATTTTTCCTATAAATACTTCCTCTGGAGGTAGTTGTAGGGGTTACAAAATCATTCTATTGAAGCATTTACTTGCACTTCTCTTTCTAGCTCTCACTTCTCTCTAGATATATACTCTATCACGTACCATACTATTATACACAGGATTCACAGTTCACATAAGACCACTTTTGCACATAATGTTTGTACATACCTTGGCCACTTTGGAATTTTGCCTTATGAGGCATTCCCTTCAACATTAAGGCTTCACATTTCTCATATGGGCCCACAATTAGCACAATTATCACATACATGCAAGGAAAAGAATTACTCACAAGGTCCTCACCGCGTTCCTAATAGGTCATTTCCTAGCTATATTATTTCTCCTAGTTTAAAAAATATTTGAAAATTTCCCATTTGGAGGTACAATTTCAAAGGTTTCCTTCAAGGATTTCGAACGATGAAGTTTCAGCACAAGGAGAGATTCCCAGTTAGTTGGACGAGTGCAAAGCTCAATTAAGAACCAACTAGCTTAGACTGTTATCGTCTTGGTGACAGAACTTCTCCCTACGACCTATTACCTCGTGTTCTAATCCCTTCGGAGAACCTAACGGCTCTGATACCAACTTGTAACACCCCCATTTTTCCCACCCAAATAAAATCACATTTTTAAATGAAACCATCTTTATTATTAAACATATTTAGAGTACAACGGAAGTCTTTAAGGGAAAAATAGGTGTCTCACCGCCACACTCAACCTATACATGATTGAGTGCACACGCTATCCACCATAAGTTCAAATAACAATGAAATAGGTCTTAGGACAAATTTTATGAATTACAAATTTAAACAACGATAATTAATCAAACGTGTGCAACTAGCAGAACACTCGGGCAGCAAGTACATCAATCTTCATAATCATAATCATCTATACAATAGAGCAAAGAGAAGAAGACAAAAGAGACAAAAATTAGCTTTAGAGCTAAGTAAGATTCCACCCGAACCCGTAAAATAATATAATTTGGAAAACATGTTTTGTATATGTATATATATTGAAAAGTACCCTCTCAAATTTTCTAAAATGACTTAATGCATCAAAATAATTTCCTCAATAGATAATATCATTCTTAAATTCCTCCAAAAGTAATACTTTAGATTTCTTTTAAGAGTGAGCGAAACTCAAGATTCCTCGAGCCCAATGAGTCGTTGTTATTTACGACTCATCCCGGAATTCCGGCTCCCACCGACCACCAATTGAAAGCTGAATTTCTACCTTAAGTGTGCACACCACACCCTCTAAAAGGTATTCCAAGCCCTCCGAGTAGTAAGAAACTCAAGTAGGCAGGATGTTTTCTACCACCTACTCACAAGGGACATTATCCAAGGGTAAATTAGTTAACTACTACTACGACCACCAAAGGACCTTTGGTCCTCAAATAAAAGCCCGGATGTCTACCGGAGCATGTCATTGCCGGACTGGTTACCGACCCAAATAAATTTCACCAAAAGTAGTAGTCCTAATCACCCACGCCTCGTGTTTCTCTCGAGACGTAAAAATATATTATGAAAAACTTTAAGTTTCTCCCAAAGTCATTCTTGTCACACTTTCCAAAAATATACTTTGTAATAAATATCAATCCACCAATATTCTTTAATAAAAAGAATATACATTTAATAATCCATAATAGATAATAATCCACCAATATCCATACTTTCAAAATATTCATTCCATGTCAAACAAATAGTTTCCAATTCATAAATAATTCACATAGTTCAAATATTGCATACATATAAGTACGAGATAAAATATTTTTGGTTGACATAGAACTTACCTTAGATTGCGATAATCCCCTTAATAAAATCTCTAGCTTTGGTCTTCACTTGAATCCTCCTTCTAGGTTTCCTTCTTCGGGATCACTCTGGTGCGATGGTGGCGGCTGATGGATTCCCGTTGAGTGGCTTCTCTCGGAGAGAAGAAGATTTGTTGAATCAGGCTGTGCTTTGGTCAGAATCTCTTGGATTTCCTAATTTGGAGATCGATGTGCCCAATTTGTTCAGAAAGGAGTTGGTTTTAAGCGGACTGGTCCATGAGAGAAGGAGTGTTTCTTTTGTGGATGCTTCGACCCAATCAAATAAGGTGGCCCGTGTGGTAGCTTCTTTGGGCTCCAAGAAGGTTTTTAATTGGAGAAGGGGTATGGATGTACCCAGTGAGCTATTAGGTGCTATAAAGTTGGATATTTGGTCCAGGCCTTATTTAGACTAATGCTCGGCTACATTTTGTTTTTATGCTGAGTTTGTACTTAGCTTCTTTTTGTCTCTAGGAGAGGTTTGGTTTGGTCCCCCTCTCCATTTGTAATTTGCTTCGGTCTTTAATAAAATTTTGGCAGCTGACCCCCGGCATCTGCCCCACTGATTTTGGTGGTTTGTCTTCCGGGGTAAAAAAAAACTAGTTTATTATTTTTGTTATTTCCTATCTATCCAACCTTTAATTATTTTAATTTCATAATTCTTTCTTTAAATATAATCATTAAGTTAGATTCATAAACCTTATTTAAAATGTTAATTTCCATCCCAAACTTATTATTTTCTTTAATCATACTAATCCCTCCATAATTTACTTTAATTTATTTGATTAATTAGTTAACTAGTCTAATTATATTAACTACATAATAATCTCATCATTTCGAATTTAAATAATCAATTTCAGTTCAAAATTCAGTTTACATAATTTATATAATTTATTTAATAAACCTTTTAATAATAATTTGATGTAAGCAATATTTCGAAATAATAATCATTAATGATAATCTAATCTCAATAACAACTTTAATTAGTTCAATAGTTTATTTATACTAACTAACCCAATTAAATTAATTAATTCAATCCTCCAGTTTTATTTATTTGATTTACTAATTTAATTGAACTAACTAAATCAAATAAATAAGTTTAATTATATCAATATAGCTAAATACATTAATCTAATTCAATTAAGGCCAATAATCAAATTCTAATTTTGTTTTAATTTTCTATTTTTAATATAAAGTCCAAAAATATTACCACGTCCATAATTTAACTAATTTATCTATTAAACTAATTGACTTAGTTAAACTAGTCCAATGAAGTCAATTAACTAAATTATTTAGTACACATTACTTAATTAATTTGTTTATATCAATCAACTAATTTTTATGAGTTCAAATAGTTCAATAATTTTTATGGAGTCCAAATCAATAATAATCAAGGATAATAATTATTAATTTAATCACACTAATTTAATTAGTCCACTAATTCAATAATTTATTTATTAGGTCCAAATATAGTCATTCATTTACGCTAGCTATCCCAACTTTATTTTCTGTTCCTTATTTTATTCCAAACATCATTTTAGTCCAGAATATTATTTCCCATCTTAGTGATTTTATTTATTTCACTATTATTATTCAAATTTTCTTATTTAATTACTTAACTAGTTTTATATGGCCCAATTAAATTAAATAGCTTAAGAATTGACTTTATAAATTTATAACCATCCATAACTATATTTTGGGTCTATATTTGACCTAAGTTGTCCAGATATTTATTTTAGAATTATTTCCCTTATTTATTCATTTAATTTCATATATCTATTAACCGGTTTAATTATAATTAAATATACTAATCATAATTTGTATTAAATATAAATGGTCCCAAATGTCCTAGTTAGTCATATATTTAATCTAGTTTACTCCAATAATTATTTCATAATTTATTTCGTCGTTTAGTTAATTATTTACTAAATATGTACAAATTGGTCCAATTACAATTAAATCAATTAAAATAGTTAAAAATATTATTTTTCAA
Organism: Cuscuta europaea; assembly: GCA_945859875.1. NCBI lineage: Eukaryota > Viridiplantae > Streptophyta > Magnoliopsida > Solanales > Convolvulaceae > Cuscuta > Cuscuta europaea. The sequence goes on along the minus strand of CAMAPE010000046.1, from coordinate 6,161,462 downwards.
TTCTGGTTCGTCCGAATATGTATATTTATACTAGGTATTTAATTTATATTTTTTAAGATTTTAATTATTTCATTTACTATTTTATTTTTAATTTTTATTGAAAATGGGCCGAACCGGCCTAAATACGTGACCCGGCCCAAGAAGACTGGGTTGTCTTCTTCCCATCTCTTCTCCAGATCGCGATTCCGGCGACCGGAATTACGAAAACTTCGGAGAGCGATAACTTTACTTACAGGTAACAGTTTTCGACGATTCAAGTTGCAAAATGATCCTCACGTCGAGACAAAGCTCCCCCACCCCTATCTACGGCCAAATGTCCGCTTTTGCTGAAGACCCGTTTGCACGGCTTGACATTCCGGCGACGTCTAAGCAACTCCGGTGACTACGAATCGGTCTGGAATTTATTGGGAAGTATTCCTAGACCTCTCACGACCCTCCTCTATCGTTTTTACGAAGTTTGATACGTAAAATAATATAGATATAAATTTTCCGGCGAGATTATGTATATATATGCATATGTATATATAGCTTCTATCTCTCCGATTTGCAGTGTTTGGGATGACTAAGAGGGTGTATTTATAGGTCTAGATGGTCCTTATGGTTTATTTTATTTATTTGATAATTGTATGAATAATAATAATAATAATAACAATAATAATAATGTATATGATAGGTTGGTAGTTGATGAACATGGCATGTGTATTGATTCCTGATTTGATTCTCATTTATATTGATGTTTAATTTTATTTTATTTTATTTTTTTTAATTTTTACATATAAATATATATAATTATATATGTAAATATATGTACATAATGTATATACATTATTTGGTAGGTGATCCTAGCATGTGTCATTGTTTTATGATCTGATATTTTCATTTATTAATATGATGCTATTATTAGTAATTTTTAATATTCTTACTATTTTTATTTATTTATTTATTTATTTATTTATTTATTCCGTCATCTATATTTTATCTGATTTATTTCTATTTTTTTTCGATGCCACATAAGTGTTTAATTTTATTGCATGTAGCGTGCATATATTTTTATACACCAAGTATAATACAAAATATTTTGATATTACTTTCATTTGATTTATCAGATATAACTTATCTGATTTATTTAATTATTTATTTATTTATTTTTATTTCAAATTTTCAAGGTATCGCATTCTACCCTCCTTAAAGAATGCTTCGTCCTCGAAGCATAAACTAAGACGAGAATTAAGTATGAAGATGAAGTATTACAAGTTTATAAGATGTTACAACTGCCCTCGGCAAAACATACAAACCTCTCACAACTCTACAAACAACAACGAAACAAACACCAGCATCAGAGGACAAACACAATTACTCTTTTTCCCTCAAGTACCTTTCGGCAAAAGGAGTGAGGGACTCCTGATGGAGTATACTACCCAGGGACCCCCGGCCCACATACTTCCACAACCATAATCAGGCCCAACAGGCCCAACGGGCCAAGCCCAGCAAAATGAAGCGCTAAGCAGCCCACAATACGCAAGGGGTGCCTTCGGCCCCTTGACCGAAGGCCACCGTTGACAGAGTTAAGCTCAGAAACATCATAGGAGAACAAGGCTGGAAAAGCAACCCTTCAGCATATACAATCCTCAGTGTTGGGAGGCCCCCGGTTAGAAGAGCCTTCGGCCAACACCCTTCAGCCGAAGGCACTTCCCTCGAGAGAATATCCTCTTCACATGCGCCTGAATCACCGTACCAAGTACAACATCGCATCCAACCACCACATTTAATGCGGCTACATACAAATGCCGGTGCCACCCCGATTGAGGTGACTCCTCGACCACCAGATTATTGATATGTGTCCCTATCTCGCATTTATTGCTGCTATAAATAGCAGCCCATTTCCCCATTGTAAATCATCACAAATTCACATACTGAATACATATTGTCTCTCTACTTATTGCTCTGACTTCTCTCTAGTTATTCCCCAAAATAACCCCTCAGATAAGCTACCGGGGTACACTATCCATCAACCGGTGCCTTCCCGCGAATTGCGTTAGGAAACGTTGTGCGAGTTCCTACCACGAGTCAATACTCCTTTCGGACAGTCAGTTGAACCATTCGTACGTTGGCCCTTCCAAGGTGGAGAGGAACCAACAACATAAATATTCATCAGAGGCTCCCATCATCATCATGTTGTTTTGGTACCTGCTATAGTACTCCTGGGGATCAGTTTTCCCTTCATACGGCTTAATGGTTTGCCCTTGGTATTTTCCCGGGATCTAGCAGCCAATAGCCTTGGGGTGAAAGGCATCCTCGTGTGAAGTTGGATGACAGGTTCCCCGGAGCCCTCAGTAAGCTTCCTCTACATTTCGTCCACCTTGGCCAGCATGGCGGTGTACTTGGGGTCCGTCTGTGAGGCGGAAGCCGTTGTTTGGGCCTGACGGGCATCCATCTCGTCGAGCGGCGCTGGAGGGCCTCAATAACTTCGTCCATGTGATCCTTCAGGAGTGGCTTTGCCCCAAGTGATTGTACGTGGGCTGAGTGAGCCTTGTTGATCTGGTGCCTGGCGTCATCAGCATGTAGCAGCCCCTTGCCTTTGTCCCGAGGGGGATGTCTCTCGTCTGCCCTCGAGACGGATCCTCCGCTCTCTTGAGGCCTTTGGAACACTCTACCACCGAGGTGGTCTTGGATCCCTCAGTGATCACGTTCTCCTCCGAGCCTGTCAAGGGCGGAGGTCGAGGGCCTATCTTTGTTCACGCCGCGCTGGTCCTGGAACTGAACCTCTTGGGACGCGGTGTCCTAAGCAATGACCCCCTCGTTATTCCCAATTCTTGGAACTGGGGCTACGAAGGGGGGCAGAGGTGGTGGGCATGGAATGGCGTTCTCTTCGACGTGGGTTTGGGGTGCTACCAGAGCCCCGAAGGCACCAGGGTTCTGGGTGAGAGTCTGGATGAAGGCAGAGAAAGATGATTGTACGTCGATGGTTAGAACCGGAGGGCTAACTTGGTTCTCACTCCGGTCCTTCCTATGGGTTTCGAGGCCGACACGAGCATCAGGAGCACTCTTCTGGAGCTTAAGGCGCAAGTCAGCAGCGACCTGTTCCATCTCAGTGAGGGCCCTGCCTTCGGGAGCCTTGTTCGAGGCTTCAGCTTTGTTAACCTCGCCGAGGCCCAAATTCTTTTCCTCTAGGGTCTTGGATTGACCGCGAGTTCTTCCCATTATGTCGAGTGTTTTTGTTTTGTTGAAGGGAGGGGTTCTTACTTGATTGTTCGACCTCTCAACGAGAGCACCAAATGACGGATAGTGTACCCGGGGGTAGCTTATCCGAGGGATATTATAAGAAATATCAAGAGAGAGGTTAGAGCATGTAACACCGCCCCCGAGTATTTGTACTATACCAAATTATGTATTGAACCTTGAGAAATGTATAAAAGCGTTTTACGTGATTATAAATTTTTATCATTTCTTTTACGTGAATAGTAAAATTCACGTGGGGCCCACACCGGAGGTAGGGGCCGCCCGATATTATCGGGACCACATATTATATTAATCTTGGACTAGATAATATGGATATGGTGGTGGATATCCTAATTGGGCCATGACAATGGCATATAGTTGACCGGTTGGTCAAACGGGGCCAAATTATCGGTATCGGAAATTTATCAGATAACAGCCCAAAAAGGGATTTCGGAGACTTCTAAATTAAAGTTGAGGGATGCATATTCATTCTAAGGTCCAATAAGGATTGGGAACAAGTGTTATATTTTATTTGACCCGGTAAAATAAAATATAATTAAAACAGTCAGGAAAATACAACTTTCGGGACCGATTCTACACTTGGGGACATAAAGGGATGACCTCCCACATGAGTGGGGGCCACCCCAAGAATTTGGTGCTGCATATGTTAAGGGGAGCCGCACAAAGAGAAGGGGGAGGGGAAAGAGAAGGGGTTGAGGGGAAAGGCATTAAATGGAGTAGGGCCTCCCACATGCCATGATTGTGAGAAATGTCAAGAAGGCATTCTCAATCATACCAACTCACCCCATTTCGTATCAGGCATCAACCAAGTGAGAGGAGCTCTGCAAATAAACCATTTTCATCCATCATACACGCACCAAGTTAAGGGAGGAAGAAGAAAGGGAAAAGAGAAGAGAAAAGAGGAGTTTAGGTGGGAAAACTTGTGTTTAACAAGGTAATGATTCCATTAATCCTATTTCTTGTTATTCAATCCTCTTATATGATTATTCAATCATATTTCACCCCCTAGTATTATTCTACACGTTGGGATGTGTAGAAAGAGGGGTTGGAAGGTGGTTCTAAGTCCAAGAACGGACTTAGAAGCCAAAGTAACCGGTTCGCCGGAAAATGACCTTTTGGAGGTTATTTGTATTACTATGGGTTTTATGATGATAAAACCTTGTTAGTAACTTGTTTAAGGTATTCAAGGAACTTTCACGGAGTTGAAAAGGTCGCCGGAGTTGTCGCCGGAGTTCGTTGAAGTTCGCCGGAGTTTCGCCAGAGCTAAATCGGGAAGGCTAGAACTTCATAAGCTTCATTAAGGTGAGAAGACGGCTTTATGCTTTATAACTTTTGCGTGAGGCATGAGATTACCTAAAGTAATCAAGGACATGTTTTATGTAATGAGTAAAGATAATCAAGTGTTTGCTTATGCCATGATTATACATAAAACATAGTTGAAAAGCATGTTATGCAGGTTTGGTGATTAAAAATGTGATAACATATTTTGTGTGATGATCCAGGGATCCAAAATGATATTTTTGGATCAAGGACATCAAGGAGTATATGTGTATAAAATTTCACGTTAATCGGACTCCGTTTGGGTGGTCAAACGGGCGTTGACCGATAAGTCAACTGTCATACCCGACCGGGTATTGACACATACCCGATCGGGTACTTGTTGAAAATTTGCTTTGTGGACTACTGTCTCCTTTACTCGACCGAGTATGGATTGATACTCGATCGAGTATTGAGTTATGCTCAAAACGGGCAGTTTTGAGCGGGTTAATGTGGGCCGTTCAGGTGGGACCCGCCCACGTTGGTTCCTAAGGTTGGTTATATGACTATAGGGCTAGGTATTGTCCATAGTTGAAGGAACGAAAGGTTAGCCATATCCAGGTTAGGGTTTGGTAAGGATTTAGTTTGGGGTTGAGTATCCCCGGGACATTAAATGATCCTGAAACTCGGTTGGGGTTGAGCATCCCCGGGACTATAAATGATCCTGAAACTCGGTTGGGGTTGAGCATCCCCGGGACTATAAATGATCCTGAAACTCGGTTGGGGTTGAGTATCCCCGGGACATTAAATGATGCTGAAGCTCGGTTGGGGTTGAGTATCCCCGGGACGGTAAATGATCCTGAAACTCGGTTGGGGTTGAGTATCCCCGGGATGCTCAATGCTCCCAAAACTCGGTAGGATATTATGAACGTAGAATGTAGCTAGTGAGCTAGGCATTCGGGGAAAGGGTGAGAAAGGTTCGGTAAGAACTTTATCTCTAAAAGACTCTTTGAATGAAATGACCTACGGGTCGAGTATTTTACAAATATATATATATACAGTATGTATCATCGGATGAATGAGTCACATATATATACATATGTATCACCCTATTTTTGGGTCTCGTGTCTGAAACATTAGTTATTCTTCATATAGCCTGCTTGTCACTAGTACTTCTATGGAGTACTAACCCCTCCGGGGGCCCTCACATTTTTCAGGTTGAGGCTAGAGTCCTACTACCTGCACCTTTGCCTAGGGTGATTGATCGAGAAGGAAGACGTGGTTCGTGCTTCCATTCTTTTTTCAAATATATAAACTGCTCATGGATTTTTGAACAATATTTTCATTAAAACAGTTGGGGGCATGCGTGCCCGTGTTTGCCACGTGTGGCTAAGTATCAAACATATTATTATTTCCGCATTTGTTTGATTATGATATTGATGTTGATTGTATGTGTTTACTATTCGGTCTGGCAATAGAATCAATCGGATGCCTTGTACAACTCAATAGGGATGAACTGTTGTTGTTCTTATCGGGTTGTACGGCGGTTGTCTACGTGGCTCGGATGCGGTCCGGGGCGTGACAATTAAGTGGTATCAGAGCCATCGATTTCTAAACTATATAATTAACCTCTCAATATGGTTATCCTCAAAAGTTTTGAATAAAACCATGAGCAACAGTTTTTGTACTTAAGGAACCGTTGGAAACCAAGTTATTGACCTCTTATTGTTAAGAAGGTACCCTTAACAGTTTGTTGGCCATAATGTTGGACCAAGTGGTGTCTTTTGTACTAATCCGTCAATTGACATTGAAACGAGTCTAATGACTCATTCCTTATTTCTTTCAGAAATGGAGGGTGAACGCAGGATAACTAGGAGGAACCCGATAGGGCATGTGCCGGGGGCCACCGGGCATGCCACTCGGGCGGAATCACGGACCTCTAGGGGTAGAGGCCGGGGCCAAGGACGAGGAGGAGGCCGAGGCAGGGGTCGTGGGCGTTCCACCACGCCGACGACAAGTAGCACACGCGTCGGTTCCGTGCACCCGTCATGGGCCACCGAACCGGGCGACTTCACCTATGCTCCAAGCACGGAGCAAGAGGAGACCCCGTACAACGGGGAGGACCTTGAGGAAGAAGATGAGGATGATGATCCTCATTATGACCGCATGAGTGAGGTACTAGAATGGTACCTCGAGAATAAGGCAAAGAGAGAGCAGCGACGCCAAGCTAGACAGGCTAGGCAAGCCATGGGGCAGGGAAGCCGAGGTGCTTCTAGTGCTCCATCTGGAGCCTTTGGTGGAGACGCGATGGTACGTATCTCCAAGTACCTTAAGGAGGCTAGAGCCTTGGGGTGCAAATCGTTTGATGGCAAGGGCGACATCTCTGAGGCCGCCGATTGGATTAAGAAGCTGAATGATGCTTCTAGGGATATGCAAATTGGGCTCGACGTGAAGTTGAGGGTTGCCACCAGGCTACTGGATGGGGTAGCGGCTGTATGGTGGGAAGGTGTGGAAGGAAAGTTCCACGGGGAGGCCACTTGGGAGAAATTCGAAGTGGAGTTCTATAATCAGTACTACTCAACTTTTGAAGTCAATCTCAAGAGGAGGGAGTACACGAACCTGAAACAGGAGGATGGTTTCTCGGTGAGGCAATTGGAACAGAGGTTCCGTGACTTGGCACGATTCATCCCAGAGTACTCCTCGGATGAAAATCGTATGGCCAATCACTTTTGGGATGCTCTACAGTTAGACATCCGTGACCAGGCTACTTACCATCACAACATGACATTTAGCCAAATAGTTGATCAGGGGCTCCTTGGAGAAACCCAATGGAATGAAAGGAAGGCGAGAGACTCCGAGGAGGCGAAGAAGAGGAAATGGGGCAACTCGGGACCCCAAGACCACTCTCGGAGGCATCACGCCGGGGGTGGCAGTACATTCAGGGCGCCAGCACCACCAACGAAAAGGTATAAGGGCCCAGGAGGGCAAGGGCCCAAACCAGGGGGTGTGGGACCACCAAGGTGCGCGAACTACGGTAAGAACCACGGGGGAAGGTGCAATGAACCACCCCGGTGCTTCAAATGCGGTAGCACGAGCCACCTCAAACCCTCTTGTCCAATGCTGAACGGAGGAGGACCATCGGGAGCTATGGGAGGACCTACGACTAGTAGGGGACATGCGGGGCCGTCTCAGGCCGACACGGGAAGGGGCGGACCCACGGCTAGCAACGCCGCGTCCGTTAACCAAGGGAGGACCCAAGCACGGGTGTATGCAATGACCGAGGCTGATGCTCGGGCCAACCCGGACTCCATTGCAGGTAATCTCTTTATTTCACACGTATTTGATTATGTAATTGGGTGAAAAATCTTCAAAAATATGAAGGGCCCGATCGGGTATCCCTATAGACCCGACCGGGTATAAGCCATGTTTTGATTTTGGAGCGTGTACTCGTTCGGGCAAGCAAGGCAGGGTATTTAATTTTTGACACTTCGAGCAATACCCGATCGGGTATGGCTATGTACTCGATCGGGTATGTGTAAAAAGGGTGAGCTTCGAAGTGTGTACCCGTTCGAGCAACCAAGGCAGGATACTCCATTTTAGACATTTCGAGCAATACCTGATCGGGTGTGGCTATATACTCGATCGGGTATGAGTAAAACTTGAGCCTCGAAGTGTGTATTCGATCAAGCGTTGTGGACAGGGAGCTTTTACTTGAGAAATTCGAGTGATACCCGACCGGGTAAGAGTATAGACCCGACCGGGTATTGACATTTTGTTCGAATTCAAGGCTGGTACTCGACCGAGCAAGGAAAACAGGGGTTTTCTCCTTAAGAACTCGAGTGATACCCGACCGGGTATAGGGCCTTACCCGACCGGGTATAGGGTAATTCTAGGCTGAAATTTTTTCGACCGGTCCTTTTCAGTCGGGATGTCGAATAGGGTGTCTTACATGACTTATATATGTAGGAACACTAAAGATCAACGATAGGGATGCCAGAATTCTCATCGATACCGGGGCACAACGTTCATTTGTGAGCGAAGCGTTTTCCAAGGGATTGAACATGCCTTTGGTAGCGATGATGCAACCTTTGCTGGTCTCTACGCCATTGGGAGATGATGTAGAGATGAAACACTACTATCCCTCGTGTAATGTAGGGATAGGGGGGCACTGTCTAACGGGTGACTTTGTGCCGTTAGATATGCTCGAGTTCGATGCCATACTTGGCATGGATTGGCTCGAAAAACACCATGCGAAGGTAGATTGCTACACCAAGGTGTTAGAACTAAAGGATGGAGAAGGAAATACTCTATGCTTCGAGGGAGATAGAGGGAAATTCAATCCTTGTATCATATCGGCCATAAGAGCAAGGCGTATGATGAGGAAAGGGTGTCAAGCATACTTGGCCTATGTCATAGGCAAGGAAGGAAAGTAAAAGAGTCTCACTGAGGTGAGAGTGGTGAGTGAGTACCCAGAAGTTTTCCCTGAAGAACTCCCGGGACTCCCACCAGATCGAGAAATTGAGTTCACCATTGAAGTAGAACCCGGTACAAAACCCATATCGATTCCTCCATATCGGATGGCACCGACCGAACTTCAAGAGTTGAAGGTGCAATTAGAAGAATTACTGGACAGTGGATTCATCAGGCCGAGTCATTCACCAAGGGGAGCACCGGTACTATTTGTAAAGAAGAAGGATGGTATACTCAGAATGTGTATCGACTACCGTCAGTTGAACAAGGTCACGATAAAGAACAAATATCCCTTTCCAAGGATCGATGACTTGTTTGATCAACTACGGGGGGCAACGGTGTTCTCTAAGATTGACTTGAGGTCAGGCTACCACCAACTGAAGATCAAGCAGAGTGACATACCCAAAAGTGCATTCCGTACAAGGTATGGTCACTATGAGTTTCTAGTAATGTCGTTTGGGCTTACGAACGCCCCCGCGGCATTCATGGACCTCATGAACCGAGTATTTCACCAATACTTGGACCAGTTCGTCATAGTGTTCATTGATGACATCTTGATATACTCCATGAATGAAGAGGAGCACGAAAAACACCTAAGGTTTGTTCTTGAAACACTGCGGGAGAAGCAACTCTTTGCCAAATTCTCTAAATGTGAATTTTGGCTTGGGGAGATCGGTTTCCTCGGGCACGTGGTATCGGGATCGGGCATTTCAGTCGATAACTCAAAGATTGAAGCGGTCACTAATTGGGAGAGGCCCAAGAATGTGAAGGAGATAAGGAGTTTCCTCGGTTTAGCGGGGTATTACCGCAAATTCGTGGAAAAGTTCTCAGTGATAGCATCTCCACTCACGAAACTCACTAAAAAGGGGGCTAAGTTAGTGTGGGATGACAAGTGTGAGAAGGGGTTTCGTGAGCTAAAGAAACGTTTGACCGAAGCACCAGTGCTTGCCTTGCCCGTGCAAGGGTTAGGGTATGACATCTACAGCGATGCTAGCATTCAGGGACTGGGATGTGTGCTGATGCAATCAGGGAAGGTAATTTCTTATGCTTCTCGGCAGTTGAGAAAGCATGAAGTAAACTACCCCACACATGACCTGGAGCTAGGTGCTGTGGTATTTGCATTGAAGATTTGGAGGCACTACCTCTACGGGGAGTTGTGTCACATTTACACCGACCACAAGAGCTTGAAGTATGTGTTCACTCAGAAAGAGTTGAACATGAGACAGAGGAGATGGATGGAGTTGATTAAGGATTAGAACTTGATCATTGACTATCATCCAGGCAAGGCTAATGTAGTAGTCGATGCACTGAGCAGGAAGAGCTCATCATCAGGGGTTTTACTCACATGTTTACGGGCATTGAGGGCACGCGTGGAGATATCCACGGATGGGGCGCTATTGGCCAGATTTGAGGTGAGACCCACCTTATTAGATGAAATCAGAACATGTCAAGGTAATGACGAGGAATTTCAGAAGATCCGGGAACGGATGCTTGTGGGGCCTGTCGAGGGTTTCCGTGAGAGAGAAGATGGACTTATACTATTCAAGGAACGAGTGTGCGTGCCATCGGATGAGGAGCTCCGAAAATCTATCCTTGAGGAGGCTCACTCATCTGCGTATGCCATGCACCCGGGCGGTACAAAGATGTACCGGGACTTGAAGGAAAGTTACTGGTGGTCGGGGATGAAGAGAGAGATTGCAGAATACGTGAGTCGTTGCCTTACTTGTCAACAGGTCAAGGCAGAGCACCAACACCCAGCAGGGTTACTACAACCACTTGCCATTCCAGAATGGAAGTGGGAGCATGTTACCATGGACTTCGTGGTGGGTCTACCACGGACGGTTAGGAACTACGACGCAGTATGGGTGGTAGTCGATAGACTGACCAAGAGCGCTCATTTCCTACCTATCAACACTACCTATACGCTCGAGCGGTTGGCCAAATTGTACACAGATGAGATTGTGAGACTGCATGGGGTTCCGGTTACTATAGTATCGGATAGAGACCCACGGTTCACATCACGGTTTTAGCCTAAGTTCCAGGAATCCATGGGTACGAAATTGAGGTTTAGCACCGCGTTTCATCCTCAAACGGATGGGCAATCTGAACGAGTGATTCAGATCTTGGAGGACATGATAAGGGCATGTGCCTTGGAGTTCCAGGGAAGCTGGGACAATCAGTTGGCTTTAGTGGAATTCGCCTATAACAACAGTTATCAGGCGAGTATAGGCATGCCTCCATACGAAGCATTGTATGGGAGGAAATGCCGGACACCATTGTGTTGGGACGAGGTCGACGAGGCTAAGCTCGAGGGCACCGAGTTAGTAGAGATCACTAAGGAGAAGATAAAAGTCATACAGGATAGGCTCAAGGCTGCCCAAGACCGGCAGAAGAGCTATGCTGATAAACGTCGGAGGACGTTGGAGTTTGAGGTTGGTGACGAGGTATTTCTGAGGGTATCACCTTGGAAAGGGATCATCAGATTCCTCAGTCGGGGTAAGCTTAACCCACGTTACATAGGTCTGTTCAAAATCCTTGAAAGGATTGGGGTTGTAGCTTACCGACTTCAGTTGACTCCAGAGTTAGAAAAGATTCATAATGTGTTTCATGTTTCTATGCTCAAGAAGTATGTACGGGACCCGTCACATATTCTTGAGAAACCACCAGTAGAAATCCGAGAAGACCTACATTTTACGGTGCAGCCGGTAAAGATCATAGACCGACAGGTCAAGAAGCTAAGGAGCAAAGAGGTGCCGATGGTGAAAGTACTTTGGAAGAGTGATCGTGTCGAGGAGCAAACTTGGGAAGTGGAGACCCTTATGAGGGAACAATATCCATTTCTGTTTGACTAGACGCGTGGATTTCGGGGACGAAATCCCAAATAAGGGGGGTAGAACTTGTAACACCGCCCCCGAGTATTTGTACTGTACCAAATTATGTATTGAACCTTGAGAAATGTATATAAGCGTTTTACGTGATTATAAATTTTTATCATTTCTTTTACGTGAATAGTAAAATTCACGTGGGGCCCACACCGGAGGTAGGGGCCGCCCAATATTATCGGGACCACATATTATATTAATCTTGGACTAGATAATATGGATATGGTGGTGGATATCCTAATTGGGCCATGGCAATGGCATATAGTTGACCGGTTAGTCAAACGGGGCCAAATTATCGGTATCGGAAATTTATCAGATAACAGCCCAAAAAGGGATTTCGGAGACTTCTAAATTAAAGTTGAGGGATGCATATTCATTCTAAGTTCCAATAAGGATTGGGAACAAGTGTTATATTTTATTTGACTCGGTAAAATAAAATATAATTAAAACAGTCCGGAAAATACAACTTTCGGGACCGATTCTACACTTGGGGACATAAAGGGATGACCTCCCACATGAGTGGGGGCCACCCCACGAATTTGGTGCTGCAGATGTCAAGGGGAGCCGCACAAAGAGAAGGGGGAGGGGAAAGAGAAGGGGTTGAGGGGAAAGGCATTAAATGGAGTAGGGCCTCCCACATGCCATGATTGTGAGAAATGCCAAGAAGGCATTCTCAATCATACCAACTCACCCCATTTCGTATCAGGCATCAACCAAGTGAGAGGAGCTCTGCAAATAAACCATTTTCATCCATCATACACACACCAAGTTAAGGGAGGAAGAAGAAAGGGAAAAGAGAAGAGAAAAGATGAGTTTAGGTGGGAAAACTTGTGTTTAACAAGGTAATGACTCCATTAATCCTATTTCTTGTTCTTCAATCCTCTTATATGATTATTCAATCATATTTCACCCCCTACTATTGTTCTACACGTTGGGATGTGTAGAAAGAGGGGTTGGAAGATGGTTCTAAGTCCAAGAACGGACATAGAAGCCAAAGTAACCGGTTCGCCGGAAAATGACCTTTTGGAGGTTATTTGTATTACTATGGGTTTTATGATGATAAACACTTGTTAGTAACTTGTCTAAGGTATTCAAGGAACTTTCACGGAGTTGAAAAGGTCGCCGGAGTTGTCGCCGGAGTTCGTTGAAGTTCGCCGGAGTTTCGCCGGAGCTAAATCGGGAAGGCTAGAACTTCATAAGCTTCATTAAGGTGAGAAGACGGCTTTATGCTTTATACCTTTTGCGTGAGGCATGAGATTACCTACAGTAATCAAGGACATGTTTTATGAAATGAGTAAAGATAATCAAGTGTTTGCTTATGCCATGATTATACATAAAACATAGTTGAAAAGCATGTTATGTAGGTTTGGTGATTAAAAATGTGATAACATATTTTGTGTGATGATCCAGGGATCCAAAATGATATTTTTGGATCAAGGACATCAAGGAGTATATGTGTATAAAATTTCACGTTAATCGGACTCCGTTTGGGTGGTCAAACGGGCGTTGACCGACAAGTCAACTGTCATACCCGACCGGGTATTGACACATACCCGACCGGGTACTTGTTGAAAATTTGCTTTGTGGACTACTGTCTCCTGTACTCGACCGAGTATGGATTGATACTCGATCGAGTATTGAGTTATGCTAAAAACGGGCAGTTTTGAGCGGGTTAATGTGGGCCGTTCAGGTGGGACCCGCCCACGTTGGTTCCTAAGGTTGGTTATATGACTATAGGGCTAGGTATTGTCCATAGTTGAAGGAACGAAAGGTTAGCCATATCCAGGATATTATGAACATAGAATGTAGCTAGTGAGCTAGGCATTCGGGGAAAGGGTGAGAAAGGTCCGGTAAGAACTTTATCTCTAAAAGACTCTTTGAATGAAATGACCTACGGGTCGAGTATTTTACAAATATATATATATATATACAGTATGTATCATCGGATGAATGAGTCACATATATATACATATGTATCACCCTATTTTTGGGTCTCGTGTCTGAAACATTAGTTATTCTTCATATAGCCTGCTTGTCACTAGTACTTCTATGGAGTACTGACCCCTCCGGGGGCCCTCACATTTTTCAGGTTGAGGCTAGAGTCCTACTACCTGCACCTTTGCCTAGGGTGATTGATCGAGAAGGAAGACGTGGTTCGTGCTTCCATTCTTATTTCAAATATATAAACTGCTCATGGATTTTTGAACAATATTTTCATTAAAACAGTTGGGGGCCTGCGTGCCCGTGTTTGCCACGTGTGACTAAGTATCAAACATATTATTATTTCCGCATTTGTTTGATTATGATATTGATGTTGATTGTATGTGTTTACTAATCGGTCTGGCAATAGAATCAATCGGATGCCTTGTACAACTCGATAGGGATGAACTGTTGTTGTTCTTATCGGGTTGTACGGCGGTTGTCTACGTGGCTCGGATGCGGTCCGGGGCGTGACAATTAAGTGGTATCAGAGCCATCGATTTATAAACTATATAATTAACCTCTCAATATGGTTATCCTCAAAAGTTTTGAATAAAACCATGAGCAACAATTTTTGTACTTAAGGAACCGTTGGAAACCAAGTTATTGACCTCTTATTGTTAAGACGGTACCCTTAACAGTTTGTTGGCCATAATGTTGGACCAAGTGGTGTCTTTTGTACTAATCCGTCAATAGACATTGAAACGAGTCTAATGACTCATTCCTTATTTCTTTCAGAAATGGAGGGTGAACGCATGATAACTAGGAGGAACCCGATAGGGCATGTGCCGGGGGCCACCGGGCATGCCACTCGGGCGGAATCACGGACCTCTAGGGGTAGAGGCCGGGGCCAAGGGCGAGGAGGAGGCTGAGGCAGGGGTCGTGGGTGTTCTACCACGCCGACGACAAGTAGCACACGCGTCGGTTCCGTGCACCCGTCATGGGCCACCGACCCGGACGACTTCACCTATGCTCCAAGCACGGAGCAAGAGGAGACCCCGTACAACGGGGAGGACCTTGAGGAAGAAGATGAGGATGATGATCCTCATTATGACCGCATGAGTGAGGTACTGAAATGGTACCTCGAGAATAAGGCAAAGAGAGAGCCGCGGCGCCAAGCTAGACAGGCTAGGCAAGCCATGGGGCAGGGAAGCCGAGGTGCTTCTAGTGCTCCATCTGGAGCCTTTGGTGGAGACGCGATGGTACGTATCTCCAAGTACCTTAAGGAGGCTAGGGCCTTGGGGTGCAAATCGTTTGATGGCAAGGGCGACATCTCTGAGGCCGCCGATTGGATTAAGAAGCTGAATGATGCTTCTAGGGATATGTAAATTGGGCTCGACGTGAAGTTGAGGGTTGCCACCAGGCTACTGGATGGGGTAGCGGCTGTATGGTGGGAAGGTGTGGAAGGAAAGTTCCACGGGGAGGCCACTTGAGAGAAATTCGAAGTGGAGTTCTATAATCAGTACTACTCAACTTTTGAAGTCAATCTCAAGAGGAGGGAGTACACGAACCTGAAACAGGAGGATGGTTGCTCGGTGAGGCAATTGGAACAGAGGTTCCATGACTTGGCACGATTCATCCCAGAGTACTCCTCGGTTTTGTTTATAACTTTTATTCCTTGTGATACTTCTGCTTTATTACAAATTGGCTTGACATATGTTATATGTATACGCAAATGTATATATATAGCCAGCTTGTAAAAGTTATTATAATGTTATTACTGCTATTATAACTATTACTATTATTATTAATATTATTACTGTTTTTTAAAAATGATATTCACTATTATTAATCGAATATATTTGATTAGCATTCGAATCGAATATATTGATATTCGTATTTGTATTTGATAACAATTCGAATCAAATTTAGTATTCTTATTTGTATTTGTATTTGAATTTTTCGAATTCGAATTGTCTTATAAGAAATCGAATCCCGAATCGAGTATAAATTATTTGATTCGCATGTGACCCTAAATTGTCTTCTAACGGAATAATTGACAGATTAATCTTTCCGACCATTCCTTTCACAGTCTTGCTTCGTGTACCCATTTCTGACACACTGTGTGGTTTAAATTAGGACATAGAGTTGCCCCACTTAAATAAATAGTTCTGTTAGGGGGTGTTTGGATCTAATTCTCAAAACTGCTTCTGCTCCTTCAGAGAGCAGAAGCAGAAGTTAGAGTGTTTGGGTGAAAATGCAGAAGTGATTTTGGTGCTCTAATTTACTTCTAGAATCAGTTTTTTTAGAAGCCCGGGGTACCAGCTTCTGAAAAACTGATTCTGCTTATGCTTTTAAAAAAAAGAAACAGAACCAGTTCCAAAAGGTACCCAAAATCCTCTCGTATGGCCACATAATACCTCTAGCATTTTTCTTCACCACCTCATACAAGGGTATAGATTCGACTGCGCTATAGTTATCTGCGAAAACAACAGGTAAACTCTTCTCTCGTTTCTCCTATTCTGGATCTTCTGGATTTTACAAGTAATGAAATTGGGAAAAGAATTATCTATGGATAAAGTGTAAAAAGCCATCCTTTTGGCTTGTAGAGGATTGGAACTTAGGAGAGTAGATTATTTGGCATTGGTTATATGAAATTAAATCTGAGAAGTTATGCTAAAATCAAGAGATTGTATTTTTTGTTCTATTTTGGTTTTTGAGAACCTGAAAGATTGTACTGATACGTCCTAAATAACAGAATAATGGAAGGGCATCAGGTGGAAAAGCATGTGAAGTACATCTTATCAGTTGAAAAGGTTTGAGTTGTTTCTGTTATCTTGTGATTTTTTTGTCTTTTCCTTTTTATTAATTCAAAGATCGTAGAAATGGTTTCACTTTATCACTCTAAAGATTAACTTTCCCAATATGAATTATGGAAACTGGAATGGGATTATGGGGATGCAAAGCGGGTCTTTATGTGAGCCTGTTTGTCTTACATTCAGAGTAAAGATGACTTTGAGTCTGTGGTGATGCAGCATCTTAGATTAAATGGAGCATACTGGGGATTGACGACTCTTGATATTCTAGGGAAGATTAGTGTAGTGGATCAAGATGAGGTCATTTCTTGGGTTTTGCAGTGTCAACACGAATCTGGTTTGTGTTATAGTACTAAGTTATTCACTGTAGTTTCTGCACTCTATCTTCCCCCCTGCTGGTATAGTGCCTTTTTTATCTGATTTTCTCCCTTTTGAAGAAGGTTCTAATTGAGTTGGAGACTCGTTGCAAATAGTTTGTGTATTTAACCTGGAGTCATGGATTAAGTTTTAAAAGCTACCGGTGTGCTACAATTGTGATTAACCTGTTCCATAATGGCATCTCTCTACCCTTTCTAGGTTCCACTTCTGGATGCTAAATAGAGTAGAGTGGCTCTAGAAAATAAAGTTTAAGATATTCTTGATCCCCGAATGCATGCTCCAGCAAGATATTCTTTCCCCAACAAAGCTGCTAAATAATCTTCAAATTTTTGACTGTCTCATTTCTCTAGAATAGGGTTTGTTTATTGCCTAATGCTGCTTTTAACTAAGGTTAGAAATGCATTGCTTATCAGTCAAGATGCTAGTCAATAAACATCAATTTTACCCTAATCAATGATCCACTTTTATTGGTAATCGGTTCCCTAAACTCTAAGCAAAGATTCGGGCTTCTAATTAGTGTCTTTGTTTTACTTTCCTTAAAATTATTTTCTATCATTGCCACACCAGCAAAGCAAGGTTTAAAAAGGCGGGTTCGGGTTTCAAGGCGGTTTGTTCCTAAGAGGTGAGGCATAAGCCTTGAGGCATATTGAGGCGTAAGCCTCAAAAAATACAGACATATAAAACTTGATATAATTAAACTAGTAACAAACAACTCAAGAAGTAAAGGATATCCATAATTATAAGTCCAAAAAGTGTGAGACACAAATACATGTGACCTATTACCGGTAAGTCACTAGGCTTCAAACACACAAAAAGAAACATCTCACAAAAACAGACACATCACAGTCTCACAAACACACATAAACATCACACACAAATTGCATCACAAACAACCAGACACATAACGCAATTGACATAGTTTATAAATCTTGAAGGCTTGCAGATTAATCATCATGATAGGAAAGCTCTTCGGAAGAATCATCATATCTTATGGCGTTATCACCATCATCCCTTCCATCATCACTATCAAAATCATCCCATTCTCCCTCCTCCTCCTCTTCTTCTTCATCTTCATCATCATCATTATCATTTGCCTCCACTACTTGTTTATTTTTCTTATTGTTTCCTTGTTTACCCATCTGCTTGCTTGAACTTTCTTTTGTTTCGGCTTGCTGTGATGGTTGACCTCCAAAAAGATCAACATCAAGGACATCAAGGTCATCCCTAAATGTGCCTGGTTCCACACCATTTTCACTGACCAGCCATTCATCATCAGATGGCAAGTCATCAACCAACATATTTTCCTCTTCATTGGTGAGGGATCTCAGTTTAAGGTGCCGATCTTTAAGTCTTTTGTTGAACATTATATACACCAAAGAGTTCATCCTAACTGTTGTCAAGCGATTTCTTCTCTTGGTGTGTACTTGATTGAAAGTACTCCAATTTCTCTCACAACCGGATGATGAACAAGTAAGACCTAACACTTTTATTGCAAATTTTTGAAGCTTAGGAGTGCCATCTCCATATTGAATCCACCATTCAACTGAAAAGAAGAAAACGTTTCTTGAACTATAAAGCTTAAGTGTCCAGAAACATATTATAGGCAGAAAGGTCAATTGTCATCTCCATATTTCTTTAAAAAGCTAAAATGTACAGTTTTGAAAAGAAAATATCAGATTTTTAGTATTAAATGTGCAGAAACAGGAAGATTACTAAATATGCCAGGGGTTCTCTTAAAGATTGTATTCTTTACTTGGGCAAAACCAAAAAAACCTTCTTGGTTATGGAAAGTGCTGCATTGAAGGTCAACTTTCTCCCGATCCTCTCTGCTAGGTATGAGTCTCCCCAAGCAATGAAACAAACCAAGCTTGACCTCCGGATGAGTTGAAAAGTTATCTGCGTAATGGCAACGGGGATTCAGATAGTAGGCAACTGCATGCAAATGGCGATGCATCTGAAAATCCCATTTCTCATCAATAATATCCCATATTTCTTTGTAATCTTTTACATCTCCACCTAAATTCCTTGCTATCTTTTCCTTTGCCTCATCCATAACATTATAGAGGTAAGGCATTGCAGGTTCTTTTTCAAAGTCAACTAACCTCAACACTTCTACCAACGGTTTTGTGGATTTGATAGCATAGGCCATACTTATCCAGAAATTGTTAGCCTTGAGAACAATCTTCCTTATTTCTTTGCCATCATGTTTTTTTGCCCAAGTACAGTCCATCCATTGTCCAGAAGTAAACATAGATTCCAATGGTTGCCTCCTTTGATAAATGCTCTGCAAAGTTAGAAATGCAGTAACAAATCTGGTAGCCGCAGGTCGGATGAGATCTCCATTAACAAATTTCCTCATCAAGCTTAAAACCCATGGGTGATTATAAATGAAATTGGTCACCTTTTTTGCTTTGATCAGAACACGAGCGTGCGGTGTAAGTTCTGAAATCTTTTCTAGCATCAAGTCAATGCAGTGGGCAGCACATGGAGTCCAATATAGATGTGGTCTTTTCTCCATTGGCATTCTTCCAGCTGCCTTATAGTTACTTGCGTTGTCTGTCACAATTTGGACTATAAGTTCTTCCCCAACTTCCTCAACTATATCATCAAGCAACTTACACATTAGCTTCGCATCTTTGACGTGCTCAGAAGCATCAACACTTTTCAAGAAGACCGTGCCACTGGGATTGTTAACCAGAAAGTTTATCAAACTTCTATGCATGTTATCTTCCCAGCCATCAGACATGATTGTCACTCCAGTGTGTGCCCATGTTTTTTTTATTTCATTGACTATCTTCTCGGTTGTATTAAGCTCTTCCTTTAATATCCAAGTCCTCAGTTCATACATGCTTGGAGGTTTAAGACCCCGACCATATCCACCCACAGAACGCAACATATTAATAAAAGGACTTCTTGCGACATTAAAAGGTATAGAGTTTTCAAAGTAGAACCTGCCTATGTCCATACAAACTCGTTTGCGCAACTCTGTGGCATTTGGTGGGTTTATGTTGACATCAACACCATCACCAACGTTCACCATAAATCTGTCTAAAGGCCCACGAGTACCCCTTGTTGGAAGAGTATTATCATTCGCTTGATCCTCCCCCTCCATCCCACTGCCAAAGTAAGAACCTACAGCAACACACTCTTCAAATTCTTGTTGTGCCAGTCTTTTTTTGCAGCTCCTTTATTCAAATAGTCTTGGATTTTTTTTTAATTTCATCAGACACTTCTTTACAAGGAGCATCATTCTTTCTGGTACAAGCAAGATGATCTTTCATCCTCTTTACACCTCATGTGATTGTTCTTTCACAATAATTGCACTTTAGGTATACATAGCTCTTCTTTTCATCTCTAGGGCCTGTTACTTGAACACTATGATTCCAAGCAGGATCTCTTCTATTCCTAGTAGCACCAGTAGCAATACCAAGGCCTTCAGAACTACTAGGTGTAGCAGTAGAACCATGACATCTTTTCTTTGAACCTCTCACCATTAAACTAAATCTACGCAGAAGTATTATTAATAACATGACTAAGGAAGAAAAGTAAATCCTTTACCAGTTAGAAAACATGAACAACAGTTTTGTAAAAGAAGGATAAGAAGCAGTGAAAGAGAAGAAGAACAACAATTCTGTAAAAGAAGGATAAAAAGCAGTGAAGGAGAAGAAATGAAGGAGATGAGTTGAATAAGAATAGGAGCAAGAGAAGGGGATGGAGAAGAAGAGAGGAGAAGAAAAGTTACCTGGAAGCTTTTGGGCTGTTGTAAGGAGATGTCGCAGGAGAAGAGAGAGTTCTTTGCGGTGAATAGAAAGTATACGTTAAGGTTCAAATCCTTATAAGGATTTGAATGAAATAAGACATGTTAGGGTTTAGTATATGGGCTTCTATTTAGAAAGAACTCTGGACTTTTTATTAAATGAAATACTTGGGCCTGTTTTAAGTTACTGCGCAAGTGTTCAAGGCATGCGCCTCAACAAACGCCTCAAGGCGCGCCTCAAGGCGTGCGCCTCAATCTATGAGGCGTAAGCCTCTTTACCTGCGGAAAAAACCTATGCCTTGATACCCAACCAGTACGCCTCAGCTTGAGGCGCGCCTCAGAACCCACCTCATAAGCACCTTTTTAAACCATGCAGCAAAGAGGCTGGTCCACAAAGCTGTAGGACGAGTCCATGAGATCAATTTGTGCATTTTGAACCCTAAGCAATGTCCCATCTCTATGGTTTTGGGCTATCTTTATTTTATAAGGAACGCGGCGTAATGTGTTTCCCATCTTTCTCATGAACACATGACTTTTTTCTCTTTCTTCATTGCCATTATCCTTCTATGGTATTTTTTCCTTCTCTGTATTTATATTCGTTTGATGTGTTTTTCTATTTCCTTATTTTATCAAGATACATGACATTATCTTTGTCATGTGAGGACAGTTGTACAGCAGGATATCCAAGCCTCAACATTATTGTAGTCAGAAGAGGTTTTGTGCCTCGCCATCACCACCCCTTGCAGCTAGATTGGTTGGCGGAGAAGTAGTGAGATAGGTCACGGTTGCATGACAGTTGGTGGTGACATTAGTGACAAACTGTGGGTTGTCTTGGGTTTGAGAAAATTGTGAGGTTAGTTGTGGTATAGTTTGAGTTGCCATCGCAACTCTACTTGTTTTCATTGGGCTTGTGGTAGGTTATGGACATATTAGATTCCATCTTGAGGTTTTTTGTGCCATTTGGTGATTACCTGGTAGTTGTTTGTTGGGATGTAGATATATTTTTGTTGAATTTGTCCCAGAGCTCCCTTTTTAATGTTGCCAGTTGATGAAGGGTTGGTGGTGTTGGAATCCATTGGTCCAATGTAGCACCTCACCTTTTATACGCTGAAAAGATATCACTAGTTAGGATCATGGTTTTAAATTGCGGTTGCGGTCTTTCGGTTGTGGCTATTGTGGCCGCTGCTATACGTATTGCGGCCGATGCGGCGTGAAATATTTTCATATTCGCACCAAAAAGGAATCTAATAATTTTTTTGTATTCTTTAACAAATCTTGTACTTCGTATTAATCTTGTCCTTGGGCCCTAATGGCTCGAGCATATCCCTTCATGGATTTTCTCCATCACGGACGCTGCGGTTGCGGGAGGCATACATTTCAGGTACGGTCCTCCGAACATCTTCTTATAGAGCTGACTGTCTATAAGTTCGAAGCTCGGGGCCCTCCTCTTTAACAATCTGGCCCGTATGTCATTATCAGGAACTGACCCGTCACGGATGTAGTTGGTCAGTTCGATTACCCAATTGGTTTCGGCAAAAGAAATGGCCTCGACCGTAATGACCTCTGGGGCGGGGCTCTCCAATACCTCCATCCTGGCAATTCAAGTGATATGGGGTGGAATTCCCTGCCCCGCATCCCCCGTGGCTTCATGGCTCATCTTGGAGAGTATGTCCGCTTCTGCATTCTCGATCTGGGGTATTTGTTCGAGGATGACCTTTGTGAATCTCCCGATCTCAGCTTCCGCAAGGTCCCGGTATACCTTCATCCTCTCTTCCTTGGCCTCTGCTTGGCCATTGATTTGGCCGACCACCAGTTAACTGTCCGACCGGGCCTTTAACCGTTCGGCTCCCAATGCTCTCGCGTATTTTAAGCCAGCGAGCATGGCTTCATACTCAGCCTCGTTATTGGTTGTTTTGAAGCCAAAACGGATAGAATAATAGGCTTTGAAACCCTCCGGAGTGGATATAACCACACCGGCCCCACATCCTTTGCTGCTAGTGGCCCCATCGGTATACATCTCCCACCAACCATCTCCCGAACCCTCTCCTTGCTGGATTCCGTCCAGTCGAGCTGTGCATTCTACCACGAAGTCCACCAAGGCTTTCCCCTTGATGGTTGGGCGGGGTTTGAACTCGTTGTTGTATTGCCCAATCATCAGTGCCCATTTCGTGATTCTTCCGCTCACCATTGGATTCCTGAGTATGGTGGCGAGAGGATGCGTTGTATATACCACCACCGGATGAGCCTGGAAATACGGGGCCAGACTTTTGATGGTGGCGATCAGATCCAAGATCGTCTTTTCCATGAGGGTGTACCTCGTCTTGGGACCGTTCAGCGCCTTGCTCACAAAGTAGATCGGACGTTGCACGTCGTCCGTCTCCTTTAGCAGGGCCGCACTCACTGCGAGGTCCCCGACTGCCAGATAGACATAGAGCTGCTCCCCCGGGTCAGCCTTGGTGAGGACGAGCGGTGATGAAAGGTAATTTTTAAAGTCCTTGAAGGCCGCCTGGCACTCTTCTGTCCATTGGAAAGAGTTGGCCTTCTTCATTATCTGGAAGAATGGGATCACTCGATCCGCCAGCTTGGCCATGAATCTACTGAGGGCAGCCAATCGGCCCGTCAGTCGCTGTACCTCTTTCAGATTCCGTGGGGGTTGCATTTCGAGGATGGCCTGAACCTTCTCCGGGTTGGAATCTATTCCTCGCTCGCTCATCATGTATCCCAGGAACTCCCCCCCCCCCCCCCCCCCCCCGGACTGCACTGCGAAAGCGCACTTCTTCGGATTCAGCCTCATCCGGGCCTTCTCCATGATGCTGAAGACCCGCTCCATATCCCTAACGTGATCCCCCTTGAGCCTACTCTTGATCAAGAGGATCCTAATCATCCTCTGGAAGGTAGCCATCGCATTGTGCAAGCCGAACGGCATGACAACGTAACAATATACGCCGTCCGATGTCACGAATGTTGTTTTCTCGGCATCGTCCGGATGCATGAACACCTGGTGATACCCCCGGAAGGCATCCATGAAACTCAACAGCTCGCACCCCGCCATCTCATCTACCAGCAGATCGATGCGGGGCACGGGATAGGGATCCATCGGGCAGGCCTTGTTGAGGTCCGAGTAATCCACGCACATCCTCCACGTGTGTCCTTTAGGTGCTAGGACCACGTTGGACAGCCACTCCACATCTACCACCGGTCTGATGTGCTTGATGGTCAACAACATCGTTACTTCCTTTTTGGAAAAATCCCGTCGTTCGACCGCCATGTATCTCTTTTTCTGCTGTACTGGCTTGGCACAGGGCCCGCTCGAAACGTTTACGCTCGGCCGTCGTGTCGGCCGTCTCCCCTCCCCCGAAAATTACCTTGATCTCCAACCGATCCTTGGGGCCGGACGCTCCTTTTCCTTCCGGGCCCTTCCCCCTGTTCTGCGGCTTGTCGTGCTGGCGGAAGGCCTCACCCTTGGGGGCGGCCTCCCTCTTGGCATCCCTCCTCCAAGTCCTGGGGCGTTTCGCCTGCTGGGCGTACTGCCCGGAATACTCACCGAGGTACCCCCATTTAATGAGGTCCTCAATAGCAGTTTTCAGGTTTTGGCAATCATCTGTCCGATGTCCCGGCTTCTGATGATAATTGCAAAAGGCATTCAGGTCCCGCCCCATGCGTTGGTTATCCGTCCTGGGTGGTGCAGGTAGGAGATTCGTGGCCCGGATCTCCTCGTGGATCACGGAGATTGGCAATGTTAGCTTGGGGACTTTATGGTCAGCGAACCTTGGCAACATGGATTGCTGCTTGGACTTCTTCTTGGAGGCGCTGGGGCCGAGCCGGTCCAGTGCCTTGGCCTTGGCCACCTTGGGAACCTCCTCACGGGCTTTCAACTCCTCCTCGATTGTCGCTTAATCTTGTGCGCGCTCGAGGGCCACCGCATAGGATATTGCTTTATCCAACTTCAATGAGCGATACAGTTCCCCCGACCTCAATGTGTCGGTGAATAAAACCTTTGCAATCGCCTCATCCAGCCTCTCAACCTTGAGGGTTTCATCCCTCCACCGGATGAGGAATTCATTCAATGTTTCGGTCGCCCCTTGTCGGACGCTCGATAGGTAACTGGAATGCCTCTTCGCTTGGGTGCTTGAGGCGAACTGGGATAGGAATAATCTTGACAGTTCTTCAAAACTATCTATGGATCCGGGCGCCAGCTGCCCGAACCATTCCTGCGTCGGGCCCTTTAGCGTGCTAAAGAACAAACGGCAAATGGCCTCGTCCGGCGCCCCTAAGAGCATCAGCCCTCCCTGATGAGATACGATGTGAGCCCTAGGGTCGCCCGTGCCGTCGTAGGATAACCCGGTCTGCGGCTGGAACTCCTTGGAGATTGGGACCGCCATGACCCGTTCTGTGAACGGGGAAGTAATATATTACTTCCGTTCTGTCGGGGCCTTCACCACCAGCTTGGTGAGTTCCGCGACTTGGAGCCGGAGGGCCTCCACTGCTTCATTGCGTTCGACAGTAGGAGGAGGGGGGGTGGTACTGGAGTTGCGTTTACCAGAGGAACTATTGTTTCCCTCCGGATACGTTCCAGGGTCCCCGTGCGTGAGGCTGGGGGTGGGTTAGGAGTTACGTTTACCGGGGGGACCACGGTCCCCCCGGATACGATCCCGAACCTCCCCCCTCGGTCTGGCTGCCGATGCCTCTGAGCGCCTCTCTACGCTCCGTTCCGTCGTCGAGTGGACCGTCGCCCGTTGTGGCGGCATGGGAGCACCACTCCCACGCGCCGGTGTTCGAGAAGGTCTCTGGGCCCCTTCTCTGGCCACCTCCTCCCGATACTCCCGGACCTGGCGCTGTAGTTCGGACCGGGTAAACCATACCTCCTGCCCATCGATGTAAGTGCGGTTGTCTCTTCTGGCCCCTCCTGGCATTGGGCGTTCGGCCCCCTGCCCACTATGCCCCCTACCGGCGCTCAGCCGATCCAAAGCAGACGGTCGACCTCCTGTCGATTCGTCTGTATAGTCTACCAGGCTCCTCATCCGCCTAACGGGGCTCATTGGCGTCCACACCGATTGGGACGATCCCCCAGCATATCCGTTGGATCCAACACCATGGTCGGCCATGCTCTCCAATGTCCGAGCTAAGGCCCGAAGGGTTTCCAGATCGGTACGTAGTCCTTCAGCCAGGAGGCGGGTAAGTTCCCCGTTGCCCCCGGTTGCTTGGTCAGGCGTCCTAGCCTCGGACGCTGTATCTGAATTTTGTCCCCTCGACCGCCTCCCTGCAGCAAGGAAATTGGCGAGGTCGGCAGTTGCTTCGTTCCTGTTAGAATGTCCAGCCATCTTACTGTTCCAGATCTTGATTTCGCGAGCGTTTAGCTTAAACGGGAAAGAATGTCACTTGATTTCGTTCAAGGTTCCCACAGACGGCGCCAGTGTTGAGGTTAATTACCCCAGGCCCAAGTCTCAACACGATACTTGGGAAGTGTTTCTTGGTCATTTGATATAATTCAGCATGTTCATTCAGCACACAAAGTAAACAGCTTGTTATATCACTGTGACTTAATCCAGACAGACGTCTTAATTCATATAGGACTTAATGGAAAAAAAAGTAAACAGCCCCTTAGCCTGATGGCCTGGAACGAAGGGAACTAGTGATATGAGCTCTAGCAATAAATAGCAACCAACCCCTTACAATGAAATAAATGCATCTATTTATAGTAAGGGGAATAAGTACGGAAAGATGATGAGGTAGCATTCTATTGGCCGACATCCAACCATAATTTCCAGAGCATTAAATGCGTGTCCCATCTGAATCCAGGAGTCCCATCAAGGGTAGGGGCCCTGACACGCCCATCCAAGTGGCCGATCGGGGCGTCCGTTCTGGGCCCGATCGGGGCGTCTTCCGCTCGGAGGATCTCCGTTCGGCATGGGCACGTTCGGATTGTCAGTCCGCCGTTGTGTGTTCGTCGCCGTATTGGGCCGGCCCATCTGAGGGGGGATCAATACCCCAACAGATATTACTAAATTAGATTCAAATGACAAAAATATGACTTGTTTAAAAAAATCCAAAAATGTGATTAGTATAGTGACTAATGCATAGTGACTCTTCATCATCAATAACTAACTTACTTTAAAATATACTATAGTTACTACTTATGCATAGTGACTAGTCATATATTTGTCCAAAAACATAACTAGTCATATTTTTGTCAAAGAAAACTCTAATAGTAATATTCATGTAATTTTTTCTTAATTGAAATAGAGGCAAAAAGGTAAAATGGAATCCTATTTATGAGAGAAATAGACATTAGTAATATTTAGAGAAATGAATTTAATTTTAGTCCTATTTAGGGCTATTTTCTCTTTTTTATTTGGTTGTGTATTGGTTTTTATAGCAAGGTCGAAAGAAGTGCCCTCGCGTTGACAAATAAAATTTCAGGCACATTTTGGAATTTGAAGTCCCCCTCTCAGCGAACATCCAAAAGGAGGAGGTTACCGAGAGCTTTCTATTAGCATGTGTAATAGACTAATAGTTGTTACATATCAGTAGAACCCACCCGAGATAGAGCAATCTTGATGAGCTCAACAACTTAACTTTACCATTGAAAACAATTGGCCAACTCTATAAATCTAATGAACTTTGATTATCTTTTGTTAATGAAATCTATGTGTTTTTCAACGTGACTTTTGAAATAAAATGTGAAATATTATTATGTATGTCGGGAGTTTTGGATTCATACCAAGGTTGCTGCATTAGAAAGTAATGGTGATTGGTAGTACCTTGCGTGTAACAAATGTTGCAAAAAGTTTGAACTGAAAGTGTTCAGAGGTAATGTTTTAATTATTGTTTACTTATATGTATGAATTTGAAAAATGAGGTGTCTTAGTTATCAAATGAAGTTGATGAAAGGAATGAAAGTTATAATTGCAGAGCCGGATGGATAAGAATGGATGAGAAGCAGTCCCAAGCTATGTCCAATTCTACATGGATTACAGGTATTTGAAAAGCAAAAAGTATGAGCTATTTTAAAAAACAATAAAATATGGATAATTAATTTAAATAAGCTAATGTAATACTATATATTTATAAATTTGGATTTTAATAAAATGTATATTTGAAAATTAAAAGCATGTTTGGTAAATTTCCAAGTTTTTTGAGCTTTATATATCAGTGTTAAGTTCAAACACATAAGTTTTATTGTCTGATTGAAATTAATTAGCATGAAAAACTATTGGGATAATTTGAGTTTGCACCCCACTTTATTGTCGAAATTAGACTTTGCACCCCGTTTTTGAAATCCTTAGTATTTGCACCCTAACCCCGTATGAAAAGACAAGAATGCCCCTCGATCAGAAATATGTTGAAGGTCAACAAAATTGTTAACTGAGGGGCATTTTAGTCTTTTCATACGGGGTTGGGGTGCAAATACTAAAGATTTCAAAAATGGGGTGCAAAGTCTAATTTCAACTATAAAGTGGGGTGCAAACTCAAATTATCCCAAAACTATTGTATCTGTTTTCATATACCTAGAGTACGTTGTTTTAGTAACATAGTATATTTTAATTAAATAAAAAATTTATAGTACAATAATTTAATTTTTTTGATGATAATATATAATATATTTTTTTAATGCAAAATATTTAGCAATAACTCTTTATTTATTGTTATAGATTGCACTTTAATTTTTCAGTGTCTACTAACACATGTTATTCTTTTAGTTTCTTTTATTATTTTTAATTTGGATTTTTTTAATATATTTTTAGATTAATGAATAGTACATTAAAAGAGGATAGAGTGGATCAGTGGCGGATCTACCCCAATTTTTTTGGGTATTCAAATGATTATTTTTCAAATTTTGGGTGTTCAATCCTTATAAAAAATTTAAAAAAATAATAATATATAATTTTTTTGCACTAGTAAATATTTTTGTAGGTATGCGCGCGCTTGCACACCTTTTCACAAGTAAATATTTATTTAAACATGTTCAAAGAACGAAACAATATCGTGTGCATCGCTATTCACTGGTATTATACTAGTTCAAATAAAAAACACATGCAAGTAAGAACAGTAATGACCAAATAGGAATCATTTCTTTTTAATAATATATATATTCCACAAAATGTCTTCACCAACACAATTGCCACCTTCACCACCATTCTCACCTATTCACTCTTAAAACTTCAAGGCACGTCAAATGCCATCCCGCTGCACTAAATTTGTTTACAAGTACCGCTGCATATGTATTTTTGACATACAGACACACATATGCCAATTTGCATATTGTTAGTGTTTTCACTTTCTGATGCTTTTTACGTTCTTTTAAATTCTCAAATAAAGTCAATCAAGTAAACATATGACCACTACTAAGTGGGGCGTCGCCAAAAGCTACAAGCCTAGTTGGCCAATACAAAAAAAATTAAAAATACACAAGTTTTTCAAATTTGGGGTGGGCCGGAGCCCAGTAAGCCCCCCTAGCTACGGCAACAACGCCCACTACAACAATATGCACCATTCAAATTCAAATTGAAAATTTTTAAATCCAATCAATTCATTCCAAATAATACCACAATAACATGCACCTATAAATAACCATGAACTTTGAAGTGAATTACACATGTTGTTCGAACTATGAATCACAAGCCAAATTGTGGGTTACCAAAAGCGGTAAAACCTAGGCGTCTATAGAGGCCCGACAAGGTAGCGACGTCGAAGATAATCAAGCAGCGGCAATTGAATTCATGCAATGATAGTTCCTTAACGACGATTCACAATGCAAAAGTTTGACATAGGCAAAAACGGAGTATTGTGTGTAGGATTGGTGAAGTGAGAACAGTAAGTTGGGTGTGGGATAGGCTTGGACCCGGTCCGGCAGTCCCGATCGGTCCGGAACCGAGTCTGGTACTGTTTGGGACCGGACCGGAACCGGAAACCCGGTTCCGGGCCCGGGACCCGACCGGGTAATTACGTACCCGGCCTCGGTACATGATGTTGGGGACCGGACCGGGCGGATCCGGTCCCGGTTCCGGTCCCAACGGCTACTCTTTCTAAAAAAAAATTTGATTAAAATAGTTTGAATGATCATATGACCGTTGGGGGAGGGGCATTTTTTGCCGTTGGGCAGGGGTGGGGATGGGGTAAAAAAATTCTATAAATACATCATTTTTCTTCATTTTTTCTACACAGTCTAATTCTTCTACTCTTCTATTCATCTCTCTACTCCATTTCTTCAATTCTTCTACTCCAAATATTCATCTCTTTACTTCATTAATTCATTATTCATTTAGTATTCTAATTTCTAAATAATTATGCTACTAATTAATAGTAGTACTGTTATATTACTTATTAATATATAATTATAGTATTGTTATACACTTATACTTATTAAAAGTAGTATTGTTAATTTGTTATATTACTAATTACTTAGTATAATTATTATAATTATGGGCTTTTGCCTTCAATATTACTAAATTAAAACCAATTTCCAAAAATGTGACCATTTTTATAAAAGGACAAAAAAGTGACTAAAAAGGTGATATATTTGGAAAAACGGTGTCACTACCAAATAACAATGTCACTACCCAATTTTAATGTCACTGTCATATGTCACTGTGACCACCGTCCGTGTCACTGCGGCCACCATCCGTGTCACTGTCATATGTCACTGTGACCACCGTCCGTGTCACTGCGGTCACCATCCGTGTCACTGTGGCCACCGTCGATGTCACGGTGACCTTTCCGGCGTTCCATATATCCCTCACCGCCGCCCGCCACCACCCCAACCCCTGTCTAGCAGCCTTCCTAGCCCTATCTCAGCCCTAGGCCACTGCCACTGCCCCTCACACCCTGCCTCCTTTCTAGCCGCTGCCCAACTCACCCCCACCCCCCACTTCTTTAGCCCCAAGACCCCTCCCCATCCTGCCATGCCCCCTTCCAGCCGCCGCCCAACTCACCACCACCGGCCACAGGTCCCCAACCTAGGCTACCACGACCCAATTTTAAATGCACCCCGCACAGATTGGAGAAGCCCTAGCCTCACAATTGTCGCCCAAACGCAAGGAAACAACTCGAATCGGCGAAGAGTAGGCCTAGATCCAAAATCGGTGAAGAACACATCGAGCCTCGTCGATGTTGCACCTGGATCGACGGAGATCGGTCGGAGCAAGGAGGTTAGATTGATGGATGTAGCAGGGAGGAGAAATTGATTGATGAAGCAGGGAGGTGACGGCTCTGACCGTGTAGGGCGACGCCGACGGAGACGGCGACGGCTTGAGGAGATGGTCGGCGACGGGCGACGGCCTAAAGAGATGATCAGCGGCGATGGTGTTCTGCTCCTGGGGAGTTGCTGTGTCTACGGGCTAAGCTCGTTCAGCACAAGGGAATACAGAAAGTTTCCCTGGTGACTTTTTTGGAAAATGGAATTTTGGTTATATTTTTGTCCAATGGAAGTTGAGGGATAATATTTGTGCCATTATTTCTATAATTATACTACTAATTAATAGTAGTATTGTTATATTACTTATATATATATATATATATATATATGATGGATTATAGGTATCTAAGTATATATAAAATGGGAGAGATTGAGCTTAATAATGTGGAGAAGAAGATGAATAGTGGTATTGAGACTTATGTTCTAGGGTTACAAATGGCTCCAAGAGGAGTATAAATAGAGAAATAATGGGTCGGGCCGCTAATATGGGCCCGATAGGCCCAACTACATAAAAGACTAATCTAGTTCATACAGATGATATATGAACTCTACAATAATACAAATGATATAAATGACGTCCGATAAGCGTGAGTGGGCCGCTGTCCGAGCCCAATAGTCGTGAGACCCGGGGGTCCGAGTCTATATACTCTATCAGGAGTCCCCCACTCTCTGAGTCGAGAGTATTCGAGGCGAAAGAGAGTAGTACTGTGTGCTGATCTGTCGCCGTCTGGTGAGTAAACTTCATGAAAAAAATTTGAATTTCTGCTTCTTTGGTTAACGGAGGCGCTAAGTCCCCCGCTCTTCCAGTCCCCCACTCCTCGAGGCGAGTGTAATGAGGTGAAGAGGAGTAGAGTAATGCGTGTCAGATGATGTCTTCAACAGGGGGCCGAGGGTTGACACCTTTTGATCCACGATGGGGAGATGCCTCGTTAAAAACCTCATTAGGAAAAACCCTGTGGGAAAAAATCCTAATGAGGGAAAAAGAGTACACCGGATGCCCCCAAAATGAAACAAAAGGTGCGAACCCTTCGGCCTGGAGATGGAGCTGCAACGGTGCCCGTCTGCTGGGGCGATGGTCGAGGCCGATCTCTAGATGTGGGTAGCTCATCATGATCAGTAGTCCTAGTCATCAAATAAAGATGACTAAGGGATGGGTCGAGCGACCGTCCACAATATGATGTCTGGTTCATCAAATAAAGATGACCAGAACGTAAGGCCGATGGGCCGAGAGGCCTGTACGAGAGCTCCACGTTGTCGAATAAGGACGACGAGGCGATGTATGGCCGAGGGACCTGCATAGAGCTCCACGTCGTCAAATAAAGACGATTGGGCGATGTGTGCGGCCGAGGGGCCTGCATAAGAGGTCCACGTCGTCAAATAAAGACGACGGGGCGATGGTGCGGCCGAGGGGCCTGCATAAGAGCTCCACGTCGTCAAATAAAGACGACGGGGCGATGGTGCGGCCGAGGGGCCTGCATAAGAGCTCCACGTCGTGAAATAAAGACGACGGGGTGATGGTGCGGCCGAGGGGCCTGCATAAGAGCTCCACGTCGTCAAATAAAGACGACGGGGTGATGTATGACCGAGAGAGGCCTATATGAGAGCTCCACGTCATCAAATAAAGATGACGGGGCGACGTATGGCCGAGAGGCCTACATGAGAGCCCCACATCATCAAATAAAGATGACAGGGTGATGTATGGCCGAGAGAGGCCTATATGAGAGCGCCATGTCATCAAATAAAGATGACGGGGCGAGATATGGCCGATGGGCCTGTAAATGAGCTTCGCGTCATCAAATAAAGATGACGAGGCGATATATGCCCGATGGGCCTGCAACTGAGCTTCGCGTCATCAAATAAAGATGACGGAGCAAGATGTGGCTCAGAGGCCCACAAATGAGTTCCTCGTCATCAAATAAAGATGACAGAACGACATATGGCCGATGGTCCTGTAGATGAGCTCTTCGTCATTAAATAAAGATGACAGAGAGATATATGGTCGATGGGCCTACAAATGAGCTCTTCATCATCAAATAAAGATGACAGAGCGATATATGACCGATGGGCCTGCAAATGAGCTTCGCGTCATCAAATAAAGATGACGGAGCGATAAATGGCTGAACTCTGGGCTCCTTTAGCCTTTCAGCCGGAGACCGCAAGATGTTCGCTATATCTGGATAGGGGGACGAGGCGGTGGACGCCTGTCTGAATATGAGGACGACGACGCTGATGAGTCGGTCCGAATATGAGGACGACAGCGCTGACGAACCGGTCCGAATATGGGGACGATGGCGCTGGTGAGCCGGTCCGAATACGGGGACGAGGCGATGATAAGCCATGCGTCATATGAAGGCGACGGTCACCATCCAGGAAGGGAATGGCGAGCCTGGTCGCTAGATAAGGACTTCAGCGCTGGGGCTGGTCTAAATGTGAGGACGAGGCGATGATGAGCCGTGCGTCATATAGGGGCGACGGTCGCCGTCCGGGAAGGGATGGCGAGCCCAATCGCTATAACAAGAATTCGCAGAGAGGCATCAAAAGTTGGCAGTTTATGAAAGAGAGTTAATCGGCCTCGCTAAAGCCATTACGCATTGGAGACCATATCTTTGGGGTCGCCAATTTTTGGTCTGCACTGATCACTCCAGCTTAAAGTACCTCCTGGAGCAACGCTTGACAACCTGTCCGCAACAGCATTGGCTAAGCAAGCTGGTGGGATTTGATTTTCGTGTGGCATATAAGCCGGGAAGATTAAATGTGGCTGCTGATGCCCTCTCACGCAGAGAGGAGGTTGAGATAGAATGTGTGGCAATCACTTGATATGGGACATCAAGGCAAAGAAAAAACGTTGCAGCATATTCGGCGTGATTTTTATTGGCCCGGTATGAAAAAATGGTGGGAGATTACATCAGATTGTGCCATGTTTTTCAGAGAAATAAGTGGGTAAATCTACACCCTGCAGGGCTGCTGCAGCCATTACCGGTACCCGAAAAAATTTGGGCCAATATCTCACTAGATTTTGTTGAAGGGCTGCCAAAAGTCAAGGGAAAATCAATCCTGCTTGTGGTGGTGGATCGTTTCTCAAAATATGCTCACTTCATTCCCTTGTCCCATCCATATACCGTGCCATCAGTAGCAACAATTTTCTTCAATGAGATTGTCCATTTGCACGGTCTGCCGGAAATAATAGTCTCTGATCGTGACAAGGTTTTCATGAGTACATTTTGGAGAGAATTGTTTCGTTTGTCTGGAACCAAGCTCACCTTTTCGTTCGCTTATCATCCGCAAACTGATGGACAAACTGAGGTCGTTAATCGCACTATACAGATGTACTTGCGATGCATGACAAGAGAGAAGCCAATGAAATGGGTGCAATGGATACCGTGGATTGAATTTTGTTACAATACTTCCTACCATACATCACTAGGAGAAACACCCTTTCGCTTGGTATATGACCGAGAACCACCTCGGTTATTGGCTTATTCTGCAGGCTCCACACGACTGGAGGCAGTTGATAAGGAACTCATTACTCGTGATGAGCTTGTAACCACCGTAAGAGAGCAGTTATTGTTGTCCCAACAGCGCATGAAGAGAGCATATGACAATTATCATCGGGACTTACAGTTTAATGTAGGTGATTTGGTGTGGCTGCGACTACAACCGTACCGACAACTCACAGTAGGTCGCTCTAAGCAACACAAACTGCTTCCTAAATTTTATGGGCCATTTAAAATATTAGCAAAGGTAGGCAGTGTGGCATATCAGTTGGAGTTACCATCAGGAAGCAAAATACACAACACTTTTCATGTCTCTTTACTCAAGCCTCATCAAGGGAGTGTTCCACCAGCACCAGGGCTACTACCACCGCTGAAAGACGGCAAGGCCCTGCCACTTCTAGCCAATGTTCTTCACTGTCGTTTAAACAGAGGAGAGAAGGAGCTGTTAGTCCATTGGCAAGGCCACACAGCTCAGGAGGCAACTTGGGAGCCGTTTGACACTTTTATTGCTGCTTATCCAGGATTTGAGCTTGGGGACAAGCTCAGTTTCAAGGGAGGGAGTGATGTTAGGGATGCATTTTTTGGAATTCCCTATCGCAGGAGGAAACATATGGGCCAGCCGGAAGTTCAATTGGAAGAGGAGTCTATCCTAATGCTATTTTTATTTCATTTATTTATTTATTTATTTATTATTTCCTATTAGTAATAGAAGTATTTAGAGGTTACAGTTTTAGTTAGACTAGAACTCTATCATGTAAAGGCAGGATGTCTATTTATATTCCTTTTTCAGCCTTAATAAAAGGATCGATCATTAGAAAATTAATCTCAGAGAGAAGTCACGGACTTCCCCGAGTTCCCCCCTTCCCCTGCGCCCTTACTGCGCTCTTCCAACCACGAGCAAGAAGAGGAGTAACCCTAGCAGTCAGGTTATCACCTCACCTGGGTACCCTGCTACCCCAAGTCGCCCCTGGACCCGTTCTCAGTCCCAGAACCATAACAAATAAGTATAAAGAAATGGTTATTTTATTTGTTCTTTAAATTCAACAAACTTTATAAACTGTGATACTCTCTGGTCAGGTTTAATTTGCTGGTTGAAATAAAACTGAGTAGTAACCGGACCTATATTAATTGCATTGCGATTTGTCCACTGCAGGGCTTTCTCTTTTGGAATATCCTGGACTCAAACCTATAGATCCTGCTTATGCCTTGCCTGTTAATGTTGTAAACCGAATCATCTTTAAGAAGTAACACTTGGGTCATGACTGTTGCTGACAGTTCATCCAATTTTCACCAAACTCAAGAGATGTATAGACCGACCACCCTACATCAAGGTAGGTCATTGGTACGATTGGCTTGAAGGGATTTGCTCTCATAGTGTGTTAGAATATCTGTATTTTGCTATCATGTAAAACTGTGGTCTGTTTTAGTAAAAATGTGTGGCACAAAAAGAGTGGGAAGTCTAACTTGCCTCAGGAGATAGGAGAAAGTAGATAATATCATTCTTTTTGGTCCGTTTCGTTAAGATTGTTCCGTCTTTTCTTTTCGATACGCCCCACTATGATTGCCTCATATCAAATTTGGTAAAATTTGTATGATACTAAATCATTATTACTTTATTCTTACTTTATCAATTTGATATCAACCACATTAATCCTTTTTTCTTAATAACTTTCTCTCCCCCATGTCCCAATATTAATGGGATGGAGGTAGGGATGGAATCAGGCCGGGTTAATCGGTCCGTAACTGGCCCGGCCCGGTACCCGGGTCTGTGCTTGGTTTGGGCCACCTGGCCCGACACTGTTCAGGGGCGGTTCCTGGGTCTCCCAAAACGTGAACCGGCCCGGCCGGTTCGGTCCCGATTCGAGCCATTTTTTTTTTGTTTTTCAAAATTTGAAAAAGGTAAATGGGGTGGGTTGGGTGTTTTGGACAGGTTTAGGGTGTGGGGATGGGAAGTAATTAGAAAATAAATAAGCCTGGGAACCAGCTACCCGGGCTGGTTTCGTGCCTTAAGATTCCCAGCTAGATGGAGGTAGTACTTTTTGAATCAATCACTGATGGGCTTGTTTTATACATGCATATATTCCATGAGCTCTTTGACCATTTAAAGTTTGGGTAATTCTATTCACAGCCCTCAAATAAAAATAATTGAAATACCTAAATTATCTTTATTAGTAATAAGTTAGAGTTTTTTCCATTTTTGGTCCCCCGACTTTATTGTCAGGGACAATTTTAGTCCCCATCTTTTATTTTTCCTAGATCTAGTGCAAGACTATCAAATACTTGCCACTTTTTGTCCTAGGGTTTATTTATCCGGCGAAAAACACAAATGTGCCGTTCATGTTGCAATTATACTAAGGTTAAAAGAGTCATTCCGCTCACAAAATAACCTATCAATTTCCCGCTTTTGAAATATCCATCTGCTTTCATACATGGTCTTCACAGAAAAGCAAGGCATCAACGTTAGAGAGTAAGTCTCAGAATGGAGAATTTTTCCATTGGAAGTAGCGCACAAGCTTCGCTGCAATACGGTAAGTTGACTATACTACTTGCACTACAGTCATTTCTTAGAAGCGTGGCCTTCAATGCTATTAGAAATTTACATTTGGCTTTAAACTTTTCAACATTTTTGTACAAACACGTAGATAATACATACATAAATAATGGTATTAATTTACGCCATATTTCAGATGAAAGCAATAGCTTATTTACACTAAAAGTGTTACATGGAGGAAATATTGACTTACACACTACACCACCTGTGTATCTGGGAGGTCAAATAGAGTTCTTTAAAGAGGATGCTGATGAGTTTGGTATTATAGCTCTAACCGAAAAAATGGAGGAATTAGGATACAGTAACTTAGAAGAACTTGAGTTTTTTTCACTTTCACACCATGGTCTGGAAAAACTAGCCACAGAGAAACAAGTTTGGAGCTTGACTAAAGACTTAGGTTCAAGAAGAATGTTAGAAATATGGGTAGTGTGTAGGACAACAAGAAAAGATGATGATTATGACTTCGCAAGAAATCTGGGTAGTGTTAATCAAACCGGTCAGTTTACAGGAAACTGTGAATGGGAATGGGATATTGGTTTGTTAGGTGAGCATATCATTGAGGAGAACTCTATACTGAGAGATGAGTATGGAGGATTTGAAGATTTTACACTCACTGACAATGCTCTAACAACATGGCACAGCACCCTTGAAGTGCCAAACTTTTCAGATGAAGGTTCTATCAATGATTCAGGGTCTGACAGTGACAAAAATGAAGAAAAGTGGCCCACATTTAATGCTAGTATTGACATGCAAGATCCTGAGTTTAAGTTAGGCATGACTTTTTCTACTAAAGAGGAATTTAAAGAAGCAATGCAAAACTATGCCTTTAAGAACGGGAAAGATTTGAGAATTGAGAAAAATGATAAGGTTAGATACATTGTCCAATGTAAACACATGACGTGCCCATGGAAAATAAATCTTAGAAAAGTGTTAGGGTCTTTATCATGGAGGATATTGGGTTATGTGAGTAAGCATGAAGGTTGTTCTTGGACATATCATAATAAGATGGTGAACTCAACCAAGTTAGCAAAGCGATGGGTGAAGGAAATCAAATCTCATACTTCTTGGAAAATGAAGGAGTTCAGAGAGAAGGTATGCACCGAAGAGAACTTTCATGTGAGTAATAAGCAAGCATACCGAGCAATGGAGAAGGCCAAAAAACAAATACAAGGTTCTGATGTTGAGAACTTTAATCAAATTTGGAGATACTGTTTGGAGATTAATAAAACAAATCCTGGGACAACTTGTTGTGTGAAATTGAGTGATTTAACAGATGCAGATGGCCAAAATAGGTTTCTTCGAATCTATATATGTTGGGAGGCTTGCAAGATGGGATTCAGACACTGTAGAGCTATAGTTGGTGTTGATGGAACTCACCTAAAATCACACATTGGTGGACAATTACTTACTGCCATCGGATATGATGCGAATGACTCACTCTTTCCTTTAGCATACGCAATAGTTGAAGGAGAGACACGAGATGCATGGACCTGGTTCTTGCAATTACTGAAAAGGGATCTAGGGATTTCTGGTGAAAATGAGAATATGTTCACTTTCATATCTGACAAACAGAAGGGTCTACTCCCAGCTTTTAAACATGTCTTTCCTACTGTAACACACAGGTATGCTACAATGTTTCACTTGTTCTAAATGCAGCTTATTACTTTACATCACATTCCATCTATTTAAAAGCACACTACACATGACAATCAGAATCATCAAGAGGGCTGCTGGCATTTTTTTCAGAGACAACAACTTCCAAGTTTCCTTCTTTTTCACCCTTATTTCTATCTCTTTTATTTTTTTCTGCAAATTCTGAATTTCTTCTTCATGACGGTTGATCTTTCTCAGTAACCCCGGGATAATCCTCTTTGCTCCGTTGCACATAGGAGGGTCAAACCATTGCATAAATCCACATGACATGTTGCTCTGAAATGAAACAAACCACAATAGGAATCCATTCGCCATACTCATAATATTGACCTTGAGAGTTCTGCGAATTAGATGAAGACCTTCGATCCTTTGCCTCTATTGCGTTCAGAAAAGAAGGAGAAATTTGCAGAAGAAGAATGGAATAATGGGTGAAGCGGAGACACAAATGGAAGAAATCGTAGGGTTTATTTAGAATGACGATCGATAACTAAAAGGGATGGTGTAATAATAGGGATGGTGTAAAGTAAATGACTCTTTTAACCTTCATAAAATGGCACATGAATGGCACATGTACGTTTCTTGCCGGATAAATAAGCCCTAGGACCAAAAGTGGCAAGTATTTGATAGTCGTGGGACTAAAATTGTCCCTGACAGTAAAGTCGGGGGACCAAAAATCGAAAAATGTGTAATAAGTTATTACTAAATATTAGCGCACAAGCTCAAGTCTGAAGAAAAGAAGCGCGGAAGGAGACGAGCATTTGAGCCGACTGTGAAGTCTGAATAGTCAACAAGATGAAAGCAAAGCAACCGAGCACTGAAGGAGACACTTGGCTGAGGGGCCTGCTGGTTTTGTGGGCCATGATAAATTGAGTAGAGAAATCATGGACTAAGTTACGCAACGTTCAAACACTTCACCCTACATGGATGCTTTCGTATGTTCTTCAGAATTGCATTTGTACGAAGATGGGCGACTCGTCGTACTTATGATCGAAGTATTTGGTTGTTGTGAGATCATCTGATTCATCTTCAAGGAGTATTGTGACCAAACTATTGCGTGAATCATTGTTTCCTTAATCACCCACCGCGGCTAATATAAACAATCCCAACCCAAGAGGAAACACCTCAATGATTCGTGGTAGAAGAACTTCAGCGTTCGTCTTCTTCGAACTTGCTATGTTTTGCTTGGACCGTTTATCTTTTTAATAAGGGTAATTTAGATATTGAAATTATTCAGGGTCGTGAATAGCAATTTCGGAGCTGTGAATAGGCAAATAAGTGCATCTTCCTCAAAGTGAAAGACAAATCTAAATATGAATTTATATACGCCAAAACAAAGATCGTTTTTCATCAATATTAAAAGAAAAACTAAAGACAACCATACGACTACACTTGAATTTTCTAAAAAATGTTTGCATACAATTATTATGCCCTTTATTTATTAGGGAGAACTATCAAATAAGCCCTCGAACTTTCATAAAAAGTGCATATAAGCCCTTTTATAGGAGGTTCTGTCCGGCCGTCGCCATTTGGGGCGGTTTCCGATGGACCTTTTTTATGAAATTTTTTGAGCATCTTCTTCATTAAGTTTAGTTTACTCATACCAAATTTAAGCTAAACATTCAACCGGGAAGGCAGTCAAATGAATTTTTGAAGATAACTGTGCAGCTTCATTAAGTATATTTCAGATAACTGTGCAGCTTCATACCAAATTTTTTGAGCATCTTCTTCATTAAGTATATTTCAGAAAATCATTTGACTGCCTTCTCAGTTGAATGTTTAGCTAAAATTTGGTATGAATAAATTAGACTTAATGAAGAAGATGCTCAAAAATTTTCATCAAGAAACTCCACCGGAAACCACCTCAAAAGGCTACAGTCGGACAAAGCATCCTCTAAAAGGGTTTATTTGCACTTTTTATGAAACTTCAAGGGCTTATTTGATAGTTCTCTGTATTTATTACTTACTCCGTATTTACATTTGTAAAAACAATCTACAACTCAAACATATAATTGATGAATTTTCTCCCAAAAAATGAGTTAATTACTTTTATTTTGTAATTATATTGTAACATTTATCATTATCACGCATTAATACGACGCTAAATATTTGATAGAGTATATCTAGAGAGAAGTGAGAGCTAGAGAGAGAAGTGCAATAATATGCTTCAATAGAATGAATTTGTCACCCCTATAACTACTCCCAAGGGGAGTATTTATAGAGAAAATACGGGCTGGGCTCCCAAGCCTTGGGCTTGGGAGGCCCATTTACAACTGGACCGCTACTGGGCCGAATACAAAGTCACTAATGGGCTGTACAAATGAGTAAGTGTAGAATCCGGTTCTGTGGAGTCTTCCTGGCCGACGAGGGCCTGGCCGACGAGGGCACGGCCGACGAGGGCGCGGCCGACGAGGGCACCCGGGTTCCTTGGCTTCAGGACCATAATCTGAGTTGGCACCTTTTCGGCCGACGGGGGTCCCTTGGCCGACGAGGGCGCCACTCTCTGTCTTGTGCTTTCTGTTCTTCCGAGTATGTGGGTCCGGGGGCTCAGACCCATATACTCCATCAGGAGTCCCCCACTCTCTAAGCTGAGATGCAGGCGAAGTGAAGGAGAGTAGATTCCCGTGCTTTGTTGCTTTTGGCCGATGCGGGCATTCCCAGGCCGTCAGCTGTTGCAGCGTTGGCGCTGTTTCTATTTTGGTGATCCTGTTCTGTGCTTTGGCCGTTACCTGCTCCTTGCTGTGGGCGGGGGAGGTCGTTGTTTCCTTGATGTGTTCATTTGGGGATGATAAGTGTCCTGCTTCACTGGTGGCCGTTGAAGGCACGCTTTCCCTTTCTTGGACGTTGATGGTTGAAGTTTACGTTTGGACCGATGAGGTCACTGAGGTTGAACCTTGCTTTGAGGACGATGGCGTCCTTTCCTTTGGGTGGCCGATGAGAGTGTTTGCGCACTCCTTTTGGCCGTCGCTGATTGGCTTTCGTGTTCTTGGCCGAAGAGCCCATCATGATTAACTGTTGGCGGAGGACGATGAGTGTCCTTGCCTTAGGTGGCCAGTTGGCCGTTGCTGATGATGTTATGTGCCTTTGGCCGACGAGGCGCAGTGTGATACATGGCCGATGTGGCCATGCTTTGTGGTTACATTTGTGTTTGCATTTTTCCTTTTGTTTTGTTGAGGCCGGTGTAGTCCCCTAGTCCCCCACTGCTTCAGGCCGAAGAGAGTGAGGGGTGAAGGAGTTGCTTGAGTCCCTGGCCGAAGCGGCCTCTCCGTAGTCCCTCTGAATCCAACCCTCATGGCGATTTTCTGGCCAAGGTAACCCTGTGGGAGAACCCTTGTGCGCAGATCGCTTGTAGAGGGTTATCATCAAGGGTCGTTACGGGGAGCCGGTGGGCGTTCATGACATTCCTGGCCGTTGTCATCTCCTTATTGTTGGCATTTGTGAACTTGGCAAGTAAATAGGCCGTTGTGGGCGTTTGCTGGCACTTGTGAAGCCGGCCAGTGTGTAGGCCGTAGAGTCTGATTCGCTATTGGGCT
The DNA here is from genome assembly GCA_945859875.1 of Cuscuta europaea. NCBI lineage: Eukaryota > Viridiplantae > Streptophyta > Magnoliopsida > Solanales > Convolvulaceae > Cuscuta > Cuscuta europaea. Next base: position 6,119,319 of record CAMAPE010000046.1, on the reverse strand, counting down.
CTTGATATGTAGCTTGGCCCGTTGGTGACGTGGTGGCCTCCCATTGGTGGCCGTTGATGTGACCATTGGGAGGGTGCCACGTGTAGTGACCGTTGGGTGGGGGGTTCTATAAATACCCCTCCCCCTCCGATGAGAAAACTCATTTGCATTCTGAGTTGTCGAAGTGCTGGCCAAATTTCTAGAGAGATAAACTCCCAAGCTTGTTCTTTGTGTTCTTCGTGTTCAAGGTTAGTGTTCATCGCCATCTTCTGTACTTTGCATACTTTGCTTCCTAGGCTAGTGATCTAGTGTTAGGCGCTTGAACACCCTTAGATCCTAAGTTACTCCCCTTAGGCTCGTAGTAGTTGTTATGATGAAGAGCTTGAACGAAGACTACTATCCGTACGACGACCAGCCCTCCACTAGGTCTCTTGACTATGAGGTGCTCGAGGAGTTCGAAGAGGAGATACAACACTTAAGTCCTTACAAGTCCGGAGAGCCGGTGGATGACGAAGTCGAGGACGAGGAGTCCGCCTCGTCTTCAAAAGGTGAGGACGCAAGTGCGTCCCGAGTGGTGGATGGGGCGTCCACTTCCGCTGTCATTCCATGCCCGAGACCGGTGTCTGCCGTGAAGGGAGCAGATAAGCCGAAGAGAGTAAGGAGGCCGAAGAGTGGGCCGGGCATCTCTTACCTGGATCTCACAAACATCTTCTTGATCAAGCCGGAGAGCAGCGCGGCCGACTACCTGGTTGCCCAGATGTACGTGGGGCCGTTCGGGCGGGTTAGGGCACCCAGGCCGACGGACCATGTTCTTCTTCCGCCACCGGGATACTTTGGAGTATACCCGATGAGTTTTGCCAAGGGGCTGAGGTTTCCCCTTCATCCCTTCATCACCGAATACCTTGACATGGTGGGGCTCCCTCCGGCCTTGCTGACGCCGAACAGCTACTCGCTGATGGTGGGGTTCTTGCTCCGCTGTGAGGAGCTGGGCTACAGGCCGACGACGGCTCTGTTCATGAACCTGTATCAGATCGGCCGAGGAAGTCACAAAAACTGTGCGGCCTATGCTACTCTTCAACAGCTGCCGAAGAAGAGGAGCTTCACGGACTTGCCTTCGTCCATTCATGGGTGGAAGAGCAAGTTCGTTTTTGTATCCCTTGGTGAGAATGGCACCGAGTTTCCCTCTCTCGGCCATACCGGGAGGTTCAATCTGCATGACCCGCCGAAGAGTTCTATCTTGGACGCTCAGGTGGAGGCTTTCTTGGAAGGGGGGCCGAGGAACGTGAAGGATTATATCACCGAATACAAGATGACCGCCCTCGGCTTCTTAAGATACCATGTATACGGTGATAAGGAGGACGATATCCAACTCTGGCCGAGGATGACCACCACCTTTGAAGAGGCCGACGGCCCGGATTTGGGCATTCCTGCTGAGGCCGATGGTAATTATTTCTTCGGCTTTCTTCCTTTATGATTTGTTCTTTTGCCTTGCTAATCTGTTGTTTTTCCTTTGTGTAGATTTTGTCATGGATCGTCGTTCCATCATGGCTATAGCCAAGGCCAAGGCGGCCGAAGAGTTGGCTGCAAAGGCGGCCGAGGCGGCCAGACGTGCCGCGGCCGAGGGAGGCGGGGCTACTGCTGATGCGGCCCCAAAGCCTGCCCAGTCCAAGAAGAAGAGGCCTCCCACTGACGGCCAGAAGAAGTTGACTGAGGCCGGCCTGAACGTCACCAAGAAGACGAAGAGGGCATCGTCTCCTTCCCAGGCTACTGAGGTCGGCACTCTTACCGTCCCCAGTGTGGACAATAGTGGTCCTGTTGTCGACCTCACTGCTGCTCCTAGCGATGTTGCCCAATCGCTCCCTCTCGTCCAGGAGCCACGGACGAAGAGGGCCGGCAAGGAGATTGTCGGTGCCACCTACCAGAAGATGGTGGAATACCCCGTCGGCGGGGGTGTTTTCGACGACGTCGTCCTCGGCCACGATGTGCTGGCTCAGGCCATGCCGGCCAAAGATAGGGCCTACCTGAAGAGGCTCGGGACGTGAAGGTGTACGAGGGCGGGATGGACCTCCTCGTCCAAGTAAGTTCCTTTCCTTTTGCTTGCCGTTTTTCTCGTCGTCCGTGTAGAGTCATTTGCCTGAGTTTTGTTTTCCTTTTTTATGCAGGGTGCCTTTATGCTCATGGAGAGCCATAAGAGGCAGTACCGGGAGATAGCTCGTCTGAAAGAGCTGGAGCAGAAAGCTGCCTCGGCCGATGAGGCGGTAGCTTGCTTGGATCGGCTCCGGGAGGATGCCAAGGCCTTGCAACAAAAGGCCGACGAGGCCGCCGCAGCCAAGGACGATGCTCTGGCCAAACTCGAGGAGAGCCAAAGGGCGCTTGAGGCCGAGCGGCGCAAGAACGATGAAGCCGTGAAGGTGAAAGCTGAGGCCGAGGCTGCCGCTGTGAAGGCTGCTGATGAGGCCGTTAAGCAGTTCCTGGCCGAGGGGTGGAAGGCCGATGAGCGGCTCTCCTGGTGCTATGAGGTGGTGGCCGCTAAGCTTGAAGATTGGGGGATGAACTCCCCCGCCGGCCAGGAGTATTTCAGCAGGGAGATGGCCGTGTACTATAACATGGGCCAGGAGCGGATGCAGAGGCTCTTGTGTCGGCGGCTGTCTCGTGCTCTTAAGGCCATGAACTATACTTCCGGGTGGGCTAGACGGAACTTGAAGCTTCCCAAGCTGATGAAAGATCCCGAAGAGCAGGCCAAGCTTCCTCTGTCGGAGCGGGAGTCCCCCATTGAGAGTTCCGGCCTCGGCGAGTCGGATTACACGGAGTTTGACTTCCTGGACGACGCTACCAGTTCTGCGGCTGCTGCCGGCCAGGAGACTGAGGCCGAGGAGGGAAGCGAAGACGTCGAAGAGCCAGCCGAAGATGGAGGCGCTCAAGAGGCTTGATCGGCTACTCCCCGCTCCCTTGTTATTAGTTTTTCATTTTTGCCGAATTGATGTAATGGCCGAAGCGCCCCCCATTGTACTGAATTGATTATGAATGAAATTTTTTGCTGTCTTGCTCGGCTTTGAATTCCTTGTATGCTTATTGCCCTTTGCCCTTTCAATTCTGAAATTTGTCTAAGTGTAAAGGTTACAATTTGGGTCACCCGCGAGTGTCTGCTACGTCCGTGAGGTAGTCCATCCTGTCCGGTGGCCTGGTCGGCCTGGCCGTCGTTTCTTTCCGGCCTGGTGGCTTGGTCGGCCTGTCCGGTGTTTCTTTGCTGTCGTAACACTTAGGATTTATTCAGAAATTTCCTAAGTGCTGAACCAATGTCGTTGTGGTCGGCCCAGTGTTTTCATGGCCGTTGCGTTCCTTTGTTCCTGATCTGATCAGGAAGGTCGGCCTGGATCCTTGTGATGTGGCCGATAATGGCACCTCGAACTTGCCTTTTTGATCTTAGAATTTTTTCTAAGTACACATGCAAGGCGTAGGTAGCTAACGGCCTTGGAGTATACAGGTACCCGCTTCGTCTAGAGTTTCTCCATTTAGGTACTTAGAGATTTTTCAACAAAGTACAAGTGTAGGACATAGTTCCTTCTTTGTGGTACCGCTGCCGGCTAAGAGGTGGCCCTACCCTCATCGGCCAAGGTCTGGCTTGTGGCCGATGAGGGTGCCCCTTGCTTTCCCAAGGAGATGGTCTTACCTTCATCGGCTAAGACATACCTCCTTCTTGAGGAACCTTTTTCCTCAGAATTTTCTCTAAGTGTTTAGTGAATACTTGGACAAATCCCCAAAGAAACCTTCGTTTGACCAACAGCCTGGGTTTCAGTGCCTGTATCGGCCAACCAGGATGCTATGGCCAGTTGGGATTGTTTCCTGATTGCTTGATTCTTCCGCGGGTGTGATACTGCCCGCTTCGTCCTGGTCATCTTTCATGATTGTAAGTGTTCTGTTTCATACCAAGCGTTGGTGCTTCAAAGGGCTGTGGCCGATGAAGGTTACCTCTCGCGTGTCACCCAACCGATTCAGTTAGAGTTTTATAGGCGTATGCTTCGGCCTTGATCATTCCCTTGTGGTGTGTGGACGTATCGTCCATGTCACCTGTTAGTGGTACTACACTTGTGTTCAACTGATATGTACTTGGCCAAATTGGGCCTGAATTGTGGGGATTTTATTTTTTCATTGCTCGAGGCCGGCTAGTGTGCACGGCCGTCAGCTTCCCTCTTTTCCCCTTATATATATATATTTTTTGTTGTTGTTGGGGAGTATCCTTCTTTCAGGCTTCGGCCGAAGGGTGTGCTCGTCCTTCGGCCGGTTCGGACTTCGTTTATAACGTCCGTGATCTCAGGGCGGGTCCCGTCGCCTATTTATGACGCGGGCTAGACTTTTGGTCGGTTTCCAACGGCTGTCATTGCCCATCCCTGAGTTTTGGGATTTTGTCACCTCGGCCATGATTTCAGGCCTGCCGTCCTGCGATCTGGCGCGTGGACGACGCGGTGAGCTTCCCGTTTCAAGACGTGGGCCGTTTGCGGGCCCCTCGTCCTGGGGACATCGTCGACCATTCATGAGCGTTTCACTTCTAGGCTTACGGGGCCAGGACGATGTGCTCTCTCAGCTAGGCCTGAGCCCTTCGCTGATACAAAATACAATGGAACGCCTGATCTTGTCGATCGTAGGCTGCAAGTGCAAGGGGCCCCGTCAGCCATGCCTGAGCCTTTTGCTCTGAGGTGGCCGATGAGGGCACCTGCTAACGTTTTTTACTTTAAATTCCAGAGAAAAAATCAGGAGGAACATGATTTTATTCATAAGTGGCTCGAGGCCGAGGGTGGCGTTCAATCAGTAACCCGTTAAGGGGTGAGGGCTTCGCCGTCTGCACCTCCTTCGGATTACTGATAAAACTTCACCAGATGGTGTATATTCCACGTTCGTGGTACATTGGACCCATTCGGGCGTTTAAGCTTGTAGGTGCCGGGTTTGACCACGACACTGACGATGTAGGGCCCTTCGTACTTCAATGCTAGCTTGCCACCCTCTGTCGGCTGGCTTGCTTCCCTTCGGCGGAGGACGTAGTCCCCCACCTGAAATTCCCGGGAACGTACCTTGGCGTCATAGTATGATTTTACTTGACGCCGGTAGTTCTCTGCTCGGACGTAAGCTTGCTCTCGCCTCTCATCGACCAGGTGCAGGTCAATCTTCATGTTCTCTTC